>OV743308.1:10042500-11242500 GCA_928268935.1 Lasiommata megera | reverse complement strand
TCTGCATACAAATAAAAACATACGAAACCAAATTACATACGTAATATAAAAAAAAATATATACCTGATAATATAAATGAAAAGGAATAATAAAAGTCGTAATTTTTGCTATAGCCAATGGCATTTGACCGCACTTAGATACAGCGAGTGACTTCGACTGTCTTATGCTCAATGGGAGCGCATTCTACGGTTCGATTAGTTAAAGTTTACGAATGTGATTATCGCCAATATATCACAACAGTTTAAATATTTCTATTTACGCATTCAAAGTGACTTATGGAACATCTTGAATTAGTAAATGCTAGAGTTGAACTCGAAAACGGCTCCTTATATAAATGCGAGCTCGCAAATCGTATACGAGTATATACCCAGGTTCCATGAATAGGAATAAATTGCGTGTCAATATCATCACCATACGTGATGTAATTTATGATAATTTTGATAAATTACCTACTTTACAGTCCAGGCCTACGCGGTACAATACAACTATATCACATCATAAAAACTTAACAGCCTTTTTCACCTATATTGGTTTCTGTTTATATCCGCGCAGCTTTATGGTCCTAATGGCTCATACTACAATAGTGAAAAGGTAATTATTTACCTAATATTATAACGACGTTTAATTACTTAAAATTCTGTTAAAAAATGTGAACTTTACTTAATTATAACATTTAGAAGACAAGCTTTTAGTTGCTTACGAGTATCGATGATAAATTAACTGTATATTTGTACAGGAGTCATTGTATGACGTTGCATTTTAATATTGGAGGTCCTGGTTTCGATTTCCAGCTTGAGTCTGGCCTGGTGGAAGGCTTCGGCCATGGCTAGTTACCACACTACCGACAAAGACGTGTCGCCAAACGATTTAGCGTTCCGACATGATGTTGTGTAGAAACCAATTAGGAGTATGGGTTTATCGTACTCGTACTCTTACTATCAGGTGAGATGCCTTCAAGGGCTAACTTGTGGAGTAAAAAAAAACTTCCTCTGAGCCAGTGTTAAGCCAGGGCACCGTGGTCCAACCTTTCAACTTTTTCGAATTGAGAGTAGCAGATTACCCTATTATTTGTGGATTGCCTAGTGAAACCACCACAGTAAAACAGAGTTTTCCTGTTTTAAAGCTAAAATCGTAAACATATCATAGCTAAAAGCTTGGCGGAAAGTTTGCGAAGTAAAAAACAATAGATATTGCAGAATTTCTCACTCGGAAACGAAAAAAATGCCCTGTTTATCTGTGACGTATCGTTGTATGGCCACTCGATAGAAGGTCCAGATATGAAAAAAGATTATTTTAACTATAATGATTGTTTTATTTATTCTTGGGTCGGTGCCTATACTATATATGTATATATTATATTGGATTTGTCATGACTTCATTATATCATAGGACACGTAGGACGTTTATACTTTTTACTTTTATTATGTTGCATTTTATACAACGAGGGCGCACTAGTTAATGCTTAGCTAAGGAACAGAACACAACAATAATTCGAAAGCATCAATAGGTGAACATAAGTTTTAAATAAAAGCATATGTGTTTCATCTATTGATTTCACGATTTTTAGCTTTAAAACAAGAAAAGTGTATGTATATGTATTTTACTGTGTATAGGTAGGTGCATATGTGTTCACCTATTGATGCTTTATTTTGAATTAAGACTTGTTTGTTTAAGAATTAAGATCAATTTGTTAAATGTATCTCTGCTTAAGTCTTAACAATATTATACCTACCTTCTTTTTTGATAAATAAATAAAAATAAAAAAAGTTCGAAGTTCTGCTAATTAAATAAAGTTTCCGATTTATGTGGAAAGGATACAAATTCAAAATAATCTTTATTCAAATAGTCCTTAAAAATACTAAATACGCGTCAATAATTTACGTAGTAGTAATTTCATGGTGATAACTATATTCGCAAACTTAAAACTAAAGCTATGAGGGTTCCAAACGCGCCCCGGTCTAAGAAGAAGCCCACAACAAACTTAGCCGAGTTTGGATGACCGTACATATAGATAAATATAGATTAAATGAGCTTTGCGCAGTCGGTTAAATATTAGGTACCTGTTCGTATAATACGGGATTGATATGGGCTGCGTCGTGCGGCCGTGCAACCCGTGATTAATGCGGCCTCATGGGGCTCCCGAACTGATTGCAGCCGCCTCTCCTGGGCGCCGCATTGCCATTCCGCGCTGCATATTCTTATATGCGTCATGCACTAATAATTCAAAACATTTAACATCGAATCTGGTCTGTTGGGTGCCTACGGCCGTAGCTAGTGGTCGTACCCACGATGTCGCGTAGAAACAAATTAGGAGTGTGGGTTTACCATACCCCGCTAAAGCTTAGCCCGCTGCCACCTTAGACGTCATCATCACCAGGTGAGATAGCCGTCAAGGGCTAAGTTATAGTGGAATAAAAAAAACATTACTTTCATTTTATAGAAAAAATATACTTGAAATATTATGAGAAAGTTAAGGAGGCAAAAAGTATTTTTAAGGAACCGCTTGAATTTTGGCAGCCATCGCACTCACCTAATTTCTTCACCTTTCCCTCCGGAAACAGAGTTCCATAGCCGTAAAGCTTCAAACGTAAGAACTGGTGAAGTAAGAAAGTAACGTGGAATTACTTTTCGACTTCGTTGATGAGAAAGGAATTTCTAATATGAGACTATCATCGGAACTCAGAGAGTGACCGTTAGAATCAACGGAAACCCGCGTATTTCCTACTCTTCTATCTAATAAAGATAAAAGAGTAGGAAATACAAAACAGTATAAGTGAGAAAGTATTCTAAAGTAATATATTCCGGCGAAGGCGAATTTATTAGTTCTGAGGGTTAGATGTTACGTGTGTGTAATACTTTTCGCTATGACCGCCGGTTTTTATGTAAGACTCGTTTTCGTTTTCGAAAACTGTAAGAACTCGTACCGGGGGCATTGAACTGATTGCCGCGGCCTTTCCCAAGGCGCCACATTACTACAACATACACTCCTGTTCACAAATATTTTGATAGATACTTTCTACAACATGCCATGTTATGATAATTTAATTTGTTAACTATGTAATTAATCAAAATAAGCCGTGGATTTAGGAATGATAAAAAATACTCGTAATTGTGGACAGGTAATTACTCTATTACAGAGACTCTAGTCTATCTATCTGTCTGTTGGCGATATTTTATAAACCGTAATATCAAAAGTATTTTATATTGCCTCTATAATAACAAATATTAAAAATAAAGAGGTCAAAAAAACACGTTTTATCATTTTTATGGTAAATTGCACCCGGATTTCATAATAATTTATGCCAATAAACACATGTTTACTTAATTAAACTTCCTGTTTTGATGGTTATCATGTTCCAATATAAATAAAGAGGTTCTGGGTTCGATTCCTGAGTCGGGCTATCGATTTTAAATCAAAATCTTTCAAATAAAAAAAAATCCTAGGAACATCTTAAAAAGTATTATGAACATAAAATGATCGATCACATAAACCCACAAATAATTTAAAAAAGTTACTTCTAGTCACAATTTTTTAGTTTTTTTTTATTTACTTTAAGTTTGATAGAATACCGTTAGGTGTTGTAACAGTTTTTCTACACGTGCAAATCGAATGAAAATGTCGTTGATCGTAATAACGCATACATTGTATGAGAAAGTTTTAATGGTGTTTTGCATTCGTATGTAAGTTATGTTTTTATTTCGCATACTTCGAATATATAGGAATCAGAGAGTTTGAATAATTAATGAAATGATATTGTCACATGATGATTTTAATATGATCGTATATATTAAAACCTAATGATTTTATTATTGACATGTCTGTGAAAAGCGCTAATACTCGTGTAATACTCGAAAGTGAAAAATTTATAACAATAGTTACAGTTAAGATTTCATACTGAAAGTTGAACATTAAATGTTTTATATAATTGACTTGCTTATTTTTATATTACTGTATTATTGAATGTTTTATAAAAATATGAGGCATGCGAAACGAAACAGAACATTCATGGAAACTTTAAATGACAAAGCTTTCAGGCACATAATAGTAAGTGGTTAATAAAATGACTGATCTAAAATTATCATCATTGGCCAGCGTGGTAGATAGACTATGATAGATAGACTATCTAAACCCGTTTCACGATAGGAAGAGAACCGTGCCGTATAGTGTGCTATACTAAGAGAGGATATGTAGCCTTCATAAAGCAACATTACGGAGAACTCTTAGGCTTGAAGGTTTCCTCACGATGTTTATCACTATCTTTAGTGATATTAATTTTCAAATTTTTATTTTTATGTTTTATCCACTACAAGTTAGCCCTTTACGGTAATCTCACCTGATGGTAAGTGATGATGCATGGCTCATCATCATCATGTCTAAGATGGGCTAACCTGTTAGGGGTATGTTAAACCCACACTCCTAATTGGTTTCTACGCGACATCGTGCCGGAACTAAAACGCTTGGCGTCACGTCTTTGTGGATAGGGTGGTAACTAGCCACGGCTGAAGACTCCTGTCTAAAAACATTCACATGTTTGTTTTGGGGGAAATTAATCAATGAAGGAAGCGGTGATATCCTAATGGTTAGGGCGTCAGCCTCCTAATCAGAGGTCGGCGGTTCGAATCCGGGCAAGCACCTCTAACTTGTCGGAGTTATGTGCGTTTTTAAATAACTAAAATGTCACTTGCTTCAACAGTGAAGGAAAACATGGTGAGGAAACCTGCACGCCTGAGAGTTCTCCGTAATGTTCTCAAAGGCGTGTGAAATCTGCCAATCCGCACATGGCCAGCGTGGTGGACTATGGCGAACCCCTTCTCATATTGAGAGGAGACCCGTGCTCTGTAGTGAGCCGCTAATGGGTTGATCATGATGATTCAATGAAATAAGAAACTGTCACATTTTAGGTAGCCAATTAATAACTTCAATTAAGTTTAACTTAATAAAATTAACATATCGATAATTAGTTCCGTTACATATCAATCATATATATAACTATAACATGTCCTTCGTGTTATTAATTATAATGGAATGTTAAGTTATACTTGCTTGTGTACCACAAAAAGAGTTTGTATTGTGTTGTTCATACGTAAACTTTTTGGATATGTTAAGGTAATATGGGCATCAGTCAGCACAGAATAACACCTCGACCTGAATGGCTCCGTGAAAGGTAGCGCCCCCTGGGGGCAGTATGCTCAAGGCGGCAGAAAATTAACGTGCTCCCGCGGGAAATCTACCGGCAGCCTTACAGCGGGGCCATGAACCTGGCGCTTCTGTCTACAAAAACTCCCCTTGCAGCACGAACGTTGGTGAATCCGACACCCCAACCCTCTCGTAGTTTCGTCTTCTTTTTACTCCCGCGACCTAACTCCGAAAGAGGAGGCCTAAACACATCCTTCACGACCCTGACGATCAGATGACTACTGATAGCACTTCACCTACGACGACCAGCTTAAAGTGCTGTGTCAGAAAGCTCAAATAGCCAACCGAATAACGTACCCTCATGACATCGTGACCCGTAGCCGAACATATTAATTACTTGATAGTTACACACACGACCCTATACGCATTTATAATTGTTATCTATTTTTGGCTATGACTTTGTTTAGATCTCAGCCATAATTCAGTGTTGTGTTTCTAATGCACATTCACTTTATTTAGTTCTGCCGTTCACTCGTATCTATTACTCAAGTTAAAAGTCAACACTTTCATCTAAGAGTAATAAAAACATAAAGCCAGTTTTAAGTTCCTTCATCCAATTTCTTTGAGTCTGAGGTGTTTCAGTTGCTAACAGACAATACGTCAGGCGCTTTCTTATTCGGGAAACATAATACGAGTATATGCCAACCAATACAATTGATGCCACATGTTCTAATGCATGTAAATTGAATGAATGAGACGCATGAGTGTAAATGAGACAACCCAGAAAGAGTGAGGTACACTGTTTCAGAATAAGTGACGTATTCTGTCTGTCAGGCACGATCTTTATAATTAAGTTTTGATTTATTGTTTATGCCACTGAACATTATATTTCCGTTCTAAGTTTCTTATACGTCAGGTAAATTATCTTATTGGTCCGATCCGTATGAATCCGCTTACAGAGTTTAGTTCCGTGGCTCCAGCGTTAGTACCCTCGCCCGCGCCCACTCCATTGGGATGTGCTTAATATCTCCGCTATCCCGTTGTCTTGCACCTGCGATATACTCGTACTTCGAAGTCTGAAGTCTTTATATTGTTCATGTTAAATTTTATTTGTATTTAATTACTATATGATATAGCTGTGATAGCCTAGTGGTTAGGGCTTTCGCTTCCTAATCAGAGGTCGGGGATCTATCCCGGGCACGCACCTCTCACTTTTCGGAGTTATGTGCGTTTTTAAGTGATTAAAATACTTGCTTCAACGATGAAGGAAAACATCGTGAGGAAACTTACATGCCTGAGAGTTCTCCATAATGTTCTCCATTCCACTGTTTCGGGGCTTAAGATAGAGCAACTACTTTTAATATTATTAAGTATCACATTTTAGTGCAATAATAAAAGGACCGACGGGTTTACGTGCTTTTCGAGATTGGTTTGGTATAACTGAGAATTGTTAACAGATAATGTAAATAGGTACTCTGCTATTTTTAATCCGACTTGGTAATTCCTGATTAAAAAATACAGATAATCAGTAATTAAACCTTCTGACTAGGCCAACGAAGCAGTCTCTTTTAAATAGTGTATATTAAAAATAATCAACCTTGTTTTGTTATTTAATTGATATTAGCTAAGATAACAAGGATAATAAAAAAATAAAACTTTCTTGACCACAATAACTACGATTAAAACCAAATTATCAAATAAAAAACAAAAGAACAGTAATAAACAGTAATAGAAAATGTAGCGTCGCTGGAAAAGTTTCCGTACTTAGCTCTGCGTTGCCATATACGTTACTCCAACGATGATTTGCAGTAGGCACCCTAAGGTAATGCCAAGTTGCAGCCTTCTATAATGATAAGAGGGAGATAGATCTAGTAGGTTACAATGAGGTTATAATGCCGTCTGACTTTGGTACATTCCATCACCAAATCACATCACAAGTACAGGATGCCTTAACTAAAACGAACTATAAACTAAAACATTTTGGGAAGGAACCACGAGTCCTAAGTAATATTCGATTATTCCTAACAGTAGTCCTATTTAATCATAAAGCGTGCGTGTAACACTTACGCAGATTAATTCCCCAGCAAGGTTGTCGGGCCAGCTTACTAATTCACAAGATCCAATCGCGGCACCGAGGCGCCTGCTGCCATCAATTTTGCATGGGCCCTGTGTCTGCCCTCTATAATCTATGTTTGCTTCTCGTAACACCGTATTATCTACAGATAACATGGCGTCAGCTTTGATAGAGTTGTGGATACAAACGTTTTAAATTTAAAATCAAATCAGATCCAACTTACTTATTTGTAGTAACATTTAAACAATATTAATTATTATTTTGAATTTAAAAAATCTTCTAGTATGCAGATAAACCTCCTTTCTAAGAATTCGTCATATTTTAATTTTGACTGCAACATGCTTATAGTTTAATCTGTTATAATTTTGGCATTTTATCAAATACATAAATGCTTTTTCATAAGCACCTTTTTAATAAAATGGCATTTTTTTTAAAATATGGGATCTGCTAAGTAAACATTTGCTCCTTTCTTCCTGATAAATGTGGATTCTATTTTACGATCATTTCTACTTCGTATTGTATTGAGTTTGTTCACAGTTTTTTTCGTTGTTTTAAGTTACTTCTATATATGTTTTCAGGTCTTTGAAACGCTAAATTACGCTTTCATAATGGTTTTAGACAACCTGCGGGCATAGAGTTCTGTGGGTGGACCGTTATTCAGAAAGGTCTGTCGAACTATCAAATTGGACTTGGTAAAAGTTTAAACAGGATCACCTATTCGAGTGAGAATTTAAAACAAGGGGAAATTGTCTCCGAGCGGTGGAAGCTCGCAAGTGGATTAAAGGACCCGGCCGCAGGCAACCTCGTATCCTCACATTCCTAACCCGCTACTCTTCAGTTTTGCAACTCACTTTACTATTTGTGTGGGCAACTGTTATTTTAACTGGTACTTTTGTATTGTTATAAAAGTCGCAAATAACCCGATGATAATAATTGTACCTGTATATTACCTACTTGTAGTTCTGGACAGAAATCGACGCGAGCGCAAAAATTTTTTGCCACAATTTTTTAACACTAAAGTTATATCAATAGTCCAGAAAGACGAGAAACATTTCTTCCAGAGAAATCTTAAACTCCAACAAATTAATCGAAATCATATCCCATAAGACGAAGATATCTATTAGTATGTTATTAATAATATCCGACCGTTGAATTATACAAAGGTTTGATCACCTGTGTGCGCTGCCGGCTCGAGTCCGGTCTCGTGACCGGCTTCGGCCGCGGCTAGTTAACAACCTACTAGCAAAGACGTACCGCTAAGCGATTGAGCGTACCGGTATGATGCGAAGTAGAGACTGACAAGGAGGATGGGTTGAGCTGGCAAGGTATCGGAAGCAGTACTGTTGACCGACATGGCCAATGAGAATCACTTAACGTCAGGTGACCCGATTGCTCGTTTGCCCGCGATATAACATTTGTTCTTGCACTCGAATAAGTTAGACATAGGTCTAACTTTCTAAACTCAAGTAGATTCTCGTTCACCATTCGGTACAATAGCTGTATTTCGAATGGTGATCAATGATCCATCTTTAATTTCCTTTCATCTTTCAAACGAAAAATCACGCTATATTGAAAAGGACATTTATTTATGAACTTCATGGTCAGTAAGATATTATCATGTGTCCATTTTCGTAATTTTTTAATTGAATTGCTATTGTTTGTATTTTATTTTATCTATTAAGGCCAATTACTTTGTTTCAGATATCAAGTCCGAGAGTATGGATAGCTTTGAGTCGGGTAAGTAAATCTTTCATTTATTGGAGGCGTACGTAAATATATCCTATACCTGTAGCTCTTTGCTTCAACTAGGTACCGCCAGCATATTGGCAAAATGTTTTTAAGTTAAAATAATACGTAAAATATTAATTTAGTATTAGAAACAAATCAACAATCAAAAATATCTTTATCCATGTAAACCTATTTATTACAGGCATCTATGAATCGTTCATATATAATATATTTTTCGTTACTAACATTTATGAAGTGATGGTAATAACTACAAACGATAAAAAAGCTTGGGTGTGAATTGCTCTATCTCCATAGATACTATAGTTTATTATTCATTATGTGAGATGGTGATAACGAAAAAAAGAAAAACCCCGGCTAAGTTTGTTGTGGGCTTCTTCTTAGACCGGGGCGCGTTTGGAACCCTCATAGCTTTAGTTTTAAGTTTACGAATACAGTTATCACCATGAAATAACTACTATGTAAATTATTGACGCGTCAAAAGTGCCTTTTTAAGGACTATTTGAATAAAGATTATTTTGAATTTGAATTTGAGTTGAATTTTAATTTACACTCGCCAACTTAAAACTAAAGCTAAAAGGGTTCCGGTCGCGCCCAAGTCCTGCGATTAGATTATGATATTTTAAATAGTCAATACAGATAATGATATTTAGCTGCCGAAGTAATTTTCCATATTTCCATATTGTTTCTAGGTAGAGCGGGTTCTAGTTGTGCGTGCAGATAAGAACGTTAATGGAAGCCCAAAAAATTAAGATGATAAAGTCTTTTAAATATTTAAATACTCGGTAGTGTAATAGCCGGTGGCAGCAGGACATGGAGCGGTGTTAACGCAGCCCTGGAGCCTGCTTCCGCAGTTCCCAAAGCAATACTGACGAAAAGATAAAATGAATATAAACTTGACTCGCAGATATCCCGCTCAGAGGAATTATAGGCTGTCTCGAGGCGACACTAAAATGTGGTGCGTCTAACACGCAGTTTGCTGAAGTACAAAAGCTTGGCATCTCGAGGGACCCGTGACATCATTGAATTGCCCGTTTCTTGTTAAAATAAGTAGAACACTAACACATCATTCACCTACTGCGCAAAATGAAAAAAGTTTGCTTTAAAGAAAAAAAAAAATGAAACGATTCTTCGTCATCATTATTATGATCAACCCATTGCCTGCTCACTACAGAACAGGTCTCCTCCCGATATGATAATGGTACCATAATCCACCACGTGGCCCATGTGCGAATTGGCAGACTTCACACGCTTTTGACAACATTATGGAGAAATTTCAGGCGTGCAAGTTTCCTCAGAATGTTTTCCTTCACCGTTGAAGTAAGTTTATTATTTACATATAACTCCGAAAAGTTAGAGGTGCGTGCCCCCGGGCATCGAACCCCCGACATCCTATCACAGCTTCCTGAAACAGTTATTGAGGTGCAATATAAATAAAATCCAATTAAGATCAAGTCGTATGAGTTACTAAAGTGCGAAGTAAAACGCATTAAAAATTTAATGTAATATGATCGACCAAAAAACCACAAAGAGAACAGAGTTTTATGTAATTGTTTTCAGCTTATTGGTTGTTATCGCGGCAGTTAAAAAAATAACTATGAAAGTTTTCATTTTCTATTACGGATTATGATATATGGCTCGCTGAACGATAGACGTTAGGACGTTCGGCGGAGTAATTGGAATACGGTCCTGCTGCCACCCAGTAGGTAAGGTGCCCAACAAAGCGCGTAATATTTCAAACAGGAGTTAACAATACGTTCTAGATAAATCTTTAAAAGAGTACTCTTTGGTTGTTTCATAGTATTAATACCTAATTATTTAAAAAATATACTAATTATATTTCAATAACAGATGAATTATATATAAGTGAAAAGTTTTCTGGCTGATATTGAAGTAAACTTAACATATCCTCGTAATCATATTGGACTTGTAAGAATGTGTATATACTCTGTGACATTGTTTGTGTGATTTTGATCTTTTACAACTGCCGTTTCCATTAGGCACTATTGAATCATCTGTATTGATTACGTAACGTGTGATTAGCACATTGTAATTAACGCAATTGTAATTGGCTGAATTAATGGTTTTCGCTCTAATTGCGTAAATAACCCAATAATGGAAATGTTTTGTGTTTTCAAATATAAAATCGAGACTATTTCGTTGATGAGAAGTTTCAATGGAAGCATTGAAATTTATATGGACTTGACAGATTTCGTTCGGGACCCGGTATGGACAAGTGAAAATAAGTTACAGTATCATCCAGCAGGTCGCAGTGTTAATGCAGCCCTGGAGTGTCCTTTCCAAGTCCCCCGCCCCTAGCAATAGTGCCGAAAAGATAAAATGAACATAAACTTGAACAACGGATATCCCGCACAGAGGAATTGTTGTGTCTCTCCAGACGGCACTAAACCGAACTGCGACTAACACGCAGTTCTCTCAAACACTACTCGTAGTTTAGTTTGATACCACCTAACAAAGATCACATCGTCAGATAAATTTCGCCTAAAACCGTAAAATACGAGTGAGTTAACTTATTTGATATTATGATTGACTTAGAAACAGATATTTTCAGGCCAGCTACTTGCAGTTACTTTATACTTAAAGATGACAAAGATTTCTATAATTCAAGACATAGAACTTGAATCGAGTAACAGTTTCTTCTCAGCAGAATCTGCATTTCGAACCGGTGCATTCGAACGAAAAGAAAATAAATTTAGAAAAGCCTCTAAGACCTAATTGAATTGTAAAACTAAAAAATATCGTTAACGTGTTTCTATTTCTACTAACAGAATCAGTATCTCACGAACGTATTATTATTTCTACTAACAGAAGCAATATATACAGATAAGTAGCTTACGTGTTTCTATTTTTACTAACAGAGGCAGTAAATGTTTATCAGTAATCAACGTGTTACTGTTCAACCATACAAACTGTCAACCTTTAAATCACAGCCTCAAATAATAACACCTTTACTAAAAAATGAAAAAAGTTACAAGCCCTGTCTGAAAATTTTGATTTAGAAATAGCATTGTGGGTACCCGGGAGTGCACCCTGGAACTTACAATTAAAATGGACGCCTCAAATTGTAGTACATCGTTCGTCACTTAGTATGCGTCGACCGAGGCCCAACACTTATTGCCGACGTGTTATGGGCTCTTATTATGCACTTACAGATTACAAAAGTATTTTGTGCTACTAGTGCATAAAACCAGCTATTTTATGAATGTTTTGTAAACACCAGAGTGCAGTATACGAGGTTATCTATTTAAGTTATTGATAATCGGTTTTATCGGTTTTAAATTACGAAAAACGAATAATAAATATAATAATTTTATTTTAGTACCTTAATGCTTTTCTACTTTATCATCCTATACGATAGTGTGCACAAGATAGATAGGTAGTTGATGTTTTAATTTTTTTCCAGTTACCAACACTTTTATGCCGTGTAAAGCTAGTATAAACAAGAAATTTAAAATAAGTGAAAAATTATTTATAAATGACTTATACAAGGGGTTACATATATGGGTCATATGCCAATATTGCTGCTAATTTAGTTAAAATTTCAAAAAAACTTTCCTATTAAGACAGACAGTAGACAGTAACTATTCATAAATAATTAAAGCAATTTTTGTATTCGTATATGTACATTTTTATCAAAAGTTCTTGTATACCCTAAAAGTAACGGCATAACAGATTGCTAATGATCGTAGTTCAAATCTTTGCTCTTTATTAAAACTACAAGAAAATTTCGCATCAACAATGTAGTCGGATTGTAACTTAGGTACTTTCTTTTGTTGTTTTTTTACCACGTTTTAGCAGTTAAACCTAATAGGAATGTCATTCGTCGTTTTTAATGCCATGTTGTTTATTTTACTACCGTCAAATTAAAAATATCCTTTTTTTTATTAAACTAATAAGCTAGCAGAAATAGTTTTATCATCCTCAGCCTAAAGTGTCTAAGTGCTGGGCATCGTACTTCGTCTCTAATAAGCCGCAGGTATAAGGTTCTAAGGATTAGGTATTTATCATGTGTTAGCTTATAGTAATTGTGATCGAATGCTCAAATACTCTCGAGATTATCGCCATTACACTATCGATAGAAAACTTCGATACAACAAATAGCAAATAATTTTTAGGGCGCGGGAATAGAATTATCGTGATTAGTATTCAAACTTTCAAAAATTCCAATACAATTATATTCCATAATTTCAGATGCTAGATTACTGAAATAGAAATAGTATTAATGACGTCTCCATTTCCAAAGCTAATGAATACACATGCCTGAAATAAAGCGACAGCTTGACTTTTATTAGCTCGAATAGTAACACGGTTCCGCAATCAGGTGCAGTTTAAAATGTGCATTTGCGATGTGGCGCGGTGCTGCTGGCTCAGGGCGCGGACAGAAATGCATTTTCAATAATTGAGGGTCAGACAGGGTGGTGGAGGCGCATTAAAATGTGCTCGCTAAACTTTCCGATAGTCGCCGACTCGCCGAACCGTCCGTGTCGCTCGCTCTCTACAATCTACACGCTGCCGCCGGACGCGACATTGACGGAAATTCCCAACCAAACTTTCTATATTGGATAGAAGCACGCGTTACTTTGCGTCAATTAAACCTTGAATATTAAAGCTTAATGTTTATTTAAATATGTTTATCATGAATTGTATATTTTAACTTTTCCTTACACAGTATAACACAAAGTACGCATGTTATCGTCTGTACGCTAAGATCTTAAATTAAGCAATCAATTTGAAGCGGCTTAAATAAATATAAAATAATTTAAGAGGAAGGTTAATATGTTTAATACATATAATAATAATAATAAGAGATAATAATCATATACCTATTTCAATTTAATACAATTTTTCTTAATTTACCCTACATTTACTTTACATTACATATATAAAGGAAAACCGAATTAAATTAAATTATAATGAATCCGAGCTCATTATCATTCGAGTTTACGGAAAATCATGTTGCATTCTGGGATCCTATGTTAATTTACTCCATAATATTTCTTTCGCAGTTCTTGAACAGGAGCAGCTGTAAAAAACATCTAAGATTTCCCAACAAGGAAACAGAAATCGTTTCTATATGCCACTATTGCATAACACTTTTAGTTCGGTAGTGTTTTTTTCTAAACTGAAATATGCCCAGATTTTTATATATTTTTTTCACTGTTCCTACAATTTTATTCACTAAAGCGTTCTATTCACTAAAGTCTTCTAAATACTACTGTCAATACAGATAAATTAAAATGTATGACTGTGATTTCGAAAGAGCCGACTAATTATTTGAATGAAAGGATAACATCTGAAAGTATAAATACCTCTTTGATTCTTTAATTCTCATCGCTTATCTTAGACTTTGTCATATGCTTTGTAGTCTATTTCCATAGTAGCAAACACAAAAACTGAATTGTTGTGTGGATGAAATCGTGGCCAAGTGCTTGTTAATAATAAAGTTGTGTACGTTTCTCTTTAAGTATATATCACAAGATAAAGAAAGACAAACAAAGAGGTTTCCCTCGGTTATTTTCTCGGGGAGATCACGTAGGAACGCACCTCATCTGCGGCAATCCCAGTGCGACGATAAAATTTAAAATTCAAGGCCGCGTTAACGAACCGACTTCGCGAAGAAATAGATATTCAAATGTGAGATCCCATATTAACATTTATGGCAAGTTTGCGGGTCGAGACAAAGGCCGGCCGGGGCCCCCGCGGAGCTCCGACTGTCGTTCTCGGTCCGCTCCGCCGTGCCTTGCCTGCTTTACCGTCTCACTACAATATGAACCAAGAGCACTCCTGAGTATTCTGTACCCCTAGTACTTCCGACTTAGAAAAATTAGACCAAAGTCTTCCTACCCTTAAAATTATGATACTAACGGTCAATTTAACTGTGAGCCATAAAGCCGTGGCTAAGTTTTGCTACACTAGCCATATATATATTTTTTTTTACTTTACTAGTTAACCCATGACGGATGATCTTACCTGGTGGTAAGTAATGATGCAGTCTTGGATGGTAGTAGGCTAACCTGTTAGGAGTATGGAAAACTCACATTCCTAATTGGTTTCTACGCGACATTGTGACGGAACTCTAAATCGCTTGGCGACACATCTATGTCGGTAGGGTGGTAACTAGCCACGGCCGAAGCCTCATATCAGACGAGATTCGACCCGGGAATCGAACCCAGGACCTCCAACTTTAAAATGCGCCACGGAGGTCATCAAAAATTATTAAAGGTGTCACCGTAAATTTTTCCGTTATGGAGGGCATCATCATAAGACTTATACGCTTGCAATTGTAGAATTGTCTTTGAGTATCGAAAACTGTAACTGCCAGAGTAACATACAAATTACTATTTTCATTCAGTTCAAGTCAGTTCTATGGTCAGCGCTCTTAGCGGAACTTTTGTAAAATGAAAATCGTCAGTACTAAGTTTGCAATCCTAAAACTATTCTGCTTAAGTCCATTTTACTCTGACTCTTATTGATGATAATGTTGAATCGGTACTCAACAAATAATGAAAATTATGACAAATGTTATATCTTGTGAATACATATATTGAAATTGATGTTCTGAGGACCGCTTTGACCGCTGAGGTCTAAATAGTTATTTATTTAATTTGACGTTTAATTCCTACACTGGCACCGTCTAATTTTGCGTTTGGTTTCCACCTTAATCCATACTGCCTAACAATTAACGATTCTTGATGCAGAAATCGATTTAGGCATGTAGGTTAGGTATATTACCATACCTTTTTATTAACACGCTTTTATTAGCTTCACCTGTATGTATGTATGTTTGTTTGTAACCGACTCCTTTGAGCTCGATTTTGCCCTACTTTGAACGATCAGATTTGATTCAAACTTTGCACACCTGTCAAAGGTCGATGACAATGCAATAATCCGATCAAAATATCCGATTATCCTAATTAGATTCGCCAGGATTAATTAATTTCTTTCCGCATCCTTTGCATGCGAGTAAGAGAGACAGAGCTAGTGCGCGAACTACGCATGCGTGCAGTAGCGTGTTTTTTTAGTTTTTTAAACTATTATTATTAAAGTTTATGCGCTTGTGATTACTTGTGTTAACATATAATTTTATATTATTAACACTAAGTTAAAGGCGATAGCGCAATTTTTATAACATTATCACGACTTATTTCAAAAGGCCAACGTAAATACTCGAATATATATTTGATGGTTGTTTCAAGTTTATTAATTAAAAATACACCTTTGTCACACTCATCATGATCAACCCATTACCGGCTCACTACAGAGCACGGGTCTCCTCTCAATATGAGAAGCGTTTGGCCATAGTCCACCACGCTGGCCATGTGTGGATTGGCAGACTTCACACGCCTTTGAGACAAACACGCCTTTTTGTCAACCTGCACGCCTGAGAGTTCTCCATAATGTGCTCTTATGGAGAACACTCAGGCGTGCAGGTTTTCTCACGATGTTTTCCTTCACCGTTGAAGCAAGTGATATTTTAAATTTTTAAAAACACACATAGCTCCGAAAAATTAGAGGTGCGTGCCCGGATTCGAACCGCCGACCTCTGATTAGGAGGCTGACACCTTTATACCACACCGGAAATTATGACTATGTATAAATACTCAATTAGATATGACACACTTCGTTTAAAAATAACATACGAGAATAACAATATGATAATATGCAAAGGGCCGAAAATAAATAATAATCCATCATTTGATAAGATACACCTCATTAAATTATCCATTTGAATTCACTTAATTTATAAACACAGGTGCCTTCACTAAACTTGGTTTCCCGCCTTCTTTGTCGACAATAGACAAAGGCATACTATAGGTATAAGATTTGTATAAGATCCATTTTCTCCAAAGACAAATAAAACTTTTGCAGAAAACAAATCAAAATCCCAATTTCGTTGGATGCATTATTTATGTCATATTGCTTGGTGACTTTCGTTTGTCGCTTTCCCCTTTCTTTTCTATGAACTTGTGGTTCTAGCATGTCTGTAATTTATGGATGAACTATGTTCAGAGAAAATTTCAGCAAAAGAAGGTAATAAGTAGAGTAGTTTAGACTACCTAAATGTTTGAATGACTTTTGACTTTTGAAACAGCACTATCTTTCACCCATATATTAATGTAATATTAACATATATTTCAAGTCATATATTATACAGTTTTATGTAATTTAATCTTGAAAATATTTATGTGTAAATTAGTAATTTAATCATTTAAAATATATTTCTAGTCATATATTATACAGTTTTAGGAAAATTACCTTAAAATCTCTCCCACATTCAAAGGTAATTGAAAGCGATCTTTTATGGAGATTAATATTTGCTATTATTGAAAAAAAAATGGTAAACAAACATTTTCTTATCACTTCATTTAGTAGGAGACTCACTATAATTGCTTAAAGCAGATATTCTTTAAATATTGTTGGCAACCTTGTTCCAGAATTATTATTCTTATTTCAGGCACCTTGATGTCTTATTTTAATTAAATTTTGAAATAATGCGTTGTTAGTAGATAAGATCCTAGCCACTTTATATGAATGAATGTTTAATGATTTGGAACTGTCATAAGTGATATTCAGAAGTGAAATCTATAACCTAAAAACAGCTGTGTCAACGATATTTTACTATACAAAAATAAGTAGATACAAATGTATGTGAAATTATATAATTGGAATTCAATTACGACACAATTAAAAATGAAATCGGAGCTAACTTCGGTCAGTTATATACGGCATTGCACACACGTTTCTTATTAATATCAGGCGGTTAGAATGGCCGAAGATGTCCCAAGCGCCCGTTTTCTCCCAAATAAAATTGCCGCTATCTAAACAAAGAGCCCTAATTATTCGGCCGTGGCGGGCGGGGTCGCTCTCTTATGGGTGTTCTGGGGCCCATTTCGCTTCTCGTATAGGGCCCTGGAGACCAGCGGGCGCCGCCTAGCCAATCGGTGGATGGAGAAGCGAGCGATCCGCAACCTTTTTATGTGCGATATTGGCGTTAGCACTGGACTTTAGCTTGCCCGAGCCGATATCATCCCCGAGAATTAAAACTTCCGATAGCGGATTTGATTACCAGAAACACGCATTAAACTGGTCGCCGGGCTCGATAACTTACTCAATTATTTATTGCGGACCCTAACTGGATCTCCGCTATCTGTCTGTATAGAGGTACTTTGGTATCGAAGATGAGAACACGTTATTGTTTGTCTTCATTATTACGCGGAGGCATCTATGTTTTATTTTATCCAAAGCCCTCTTATTGTATGAAGTTCGAAGGATATCTTTTGTGTTCTAGATCCGATGGGGTGTTTTATAAAACGGCGATACCCACCGGTTGTACACTTTAGAATTTATTTAATTTGCACCCGATTTTATTTTGAGACAATAAATTGGATATAAAGGGTTTCCGAGCGGTTTTTGCCTCCGGGCGCATTGTCTTCGCCCTACGCCTTCGCAGCGTTTATTGTGAAGAAATTATAAAATGAAAAGGCGATATCGTGTGTCGGCGAGAGCGGCGCGCTGTGGTGCGCTAGGGCACTATATGGCGCTGATGTCCGGCCACGACTTTGCCGCTATTAGCGATAGCTATGCGTGGGCGATGCAACGCTACGTGGTGAAAATATAGGAATATAAACTAAAACATGTAAGCCAAGCCAGGTTGCATCGCATTCCGCAGAAAACAAGCTATTCTTGATTGTTTCGACAGCTAGAAGGATCGTGCGGGCTGAATTATAGATATATTACTAACTAGGGCGGCACGGATAGCGGTTTATCGAAATGTTTATTGGATCCTTTTTTTAAATCGTGTGAAGTAATTATACAATGTTTTCTGAATATGAATTCTATCATATTCTCGAAACATAGTATCATTTCGTACTTCAACTATGATCCCTGCCGCTATGGGTACAGTAAGCGCGATCTAACTTTTTAGGAATTTAGGAATGACAGTAGCAAGTGTCACATCCGCAAACGTCTTGTTCAAGTACTTGCAGCCTGATGAAGTAGATTCTGCAAACTGTGTGTGACTTGGAATATGCTCCGACTGCTGATGCCGCACCGCTTCTCGCATCGCTTCTCGGGACACATCCCACCAATCTGACAGTCTTAACTCCCACCGCCTGTCTAATTCAATGTCCAAGCCTCACAGGAAATTTCTTCAATGCCATCGAGCACTGGCGCTCTTCTCTCAGGTCGAGCTTATTCGTGACGCCGTAATCCTATTTATATTATAAATGTGAAAGTGTGGATGTTTGGATGTTTGTTACTCAATCACGCAATAACGGCTGAACAGATTTGGATGAAATTTAGCATGCATGTAACCTTTGACCTGGAGAAGAACATAAGCTACCTTTTACCCCGATTCCTTAAGTAGTTCCCGAGGGAAAATTGAAAATTGTTTACGAGCTAAGCCGCGGGCAGACAGCATTGAAATTAGGTATGCATGTCACCTATGCTATGGAAAAGAACATGTATTTTCTATACCTATTTCTCAAATAGTAAATATTGTAACCGAGCGCAGCTTTAGACCCAATTCTGAAGTCCACGCAGACAAAGTCGCGGGCAGAAGCTAGTATGGTTATCAGCTAATGTAATTCCAAATAAGTACAGTCACGGTAATATTATATATTACCGTGGTACAGTCGTGGCCGGGCTTTGTGCGGGCGCTGCGTGTACGGAGCGCGGAGCGGCGTGGGCGACGCGACACACGACACCGACTCCGGCCCGCGCCTCCAGCCAGCATTGTGTCGCACCATTCACCCGACGTCGACTCTTTCTATACGATTGCAGTATTTTAAGCATTCGATTACCCTCGCCGATATTAAAGGGTTCCCAAGAAGCGCGTATTATACAAGTTTTTTTCCGTTTTGTGGTCTTTTAGCTGAGCTAAGGGTATGCTTATTGTTTCTATGGTGAATTGTGGCGAGTGAATGGATTTCGAGCATTCATGCATTTGGAGATCGTTGGAGATAATAATGAGGTGGGTTAGGGCGGTACAGGGTCGCCCGAGGTGGCAACAACAAACCTCCCACATATAATTGTGCGGGTGAAAGGATTTTCCGAAGGTAATGTAGGTACCTATGTTAAATGGTAAATAATATGCCCCTTCGTACTTGTGTAAAACTAGTACGAAAAAAACATTTTTTTAAGATTAAGTGGTTTTTGAGACAAAAAGCTTCACAACAGTTATGAGATAGTCGACTATTATTATCGTAGAATTGAAAATTCATTTGATGAAAATGTTTTTCTGATCAATATCTTAAACTTTATTTTGGGTGTTCTGTCATAAAATTAATAGCCCTAACCTGGAATTAGCATGTTGTCTAAACCTGTGCGGGGTGGGTTTGACTCTTATATGACAGGAGGTGTCTGATAAGCAATGGCGTACTAATTGGCTGAGAACGATTAGATTAGGGAGAGGAAATTTATTTCAATTCTTTATTTAATTATTTCGTTAAGGTTTCGGTAGTTGGCCGAAGTAGTTAGATACTTGTCAAGTTTAGGTACATATATTTTTGAGTATCTATATACATATAAGTATATTTTTAGAAGAACTGACTTCATAAGGAAATTTAAGTACATATATAAATAATTGAGTATTAAAAAATTACAAGTGTTTATTTTATAATTGGGTTTTAGTTTAGTAGATTTTTCTACTGAAATTGAATAATAACCTATGCAACTTGAAAACGATATACAATAATCGAATCGCAATCTGTAAAATACATATTATTGCGTAGTACACCAATAGGCAATAGGCACCACTTGGTCAAGTAGAACATCAGTTCTTATCGATATACAGGATTAAATGTACAAGTGACTAAAAAATACCTTTTATAAATATATATATATAATATTTTAAGAGAAAACCGAGTTGGTTAAAAAAGAAAACTTTTGTAGTGTTTAGTTTATCTATAGATTGGTATATGTGTATGTGTAGATTGGTATATGTATAGTAGGACTTTTCTACAAGTTTACGTTTTATATAATCTTTGTACTTATTGACACATCCCAGAAATTTCATTTGGCAATTTGCTATAAAATTGTATACAATTACAAATACCTTTAAATGAATTTAAATAATTTTTTGTAGTCTAGTAGCGTGCAACACAAGTTTATTTTTACTTCTGATAAATATATAGTCAAAAGGCCCACAAAAAAGATATATAGATCTATAGATTATGGTTCCATGTCTGTTATTATACTCGTAGGTCACCAATCTGTCCTTTGGAGCAGAAGTTTGCACCTGAGGGAATGCTCCGATATTGCGTCAACACTTGAAACAGATGCACTAACTTATGCATGGACAGAGATACTGGAACTCCCAAACCTGGAAACTTCGCAGCTTTCATGAAATCTTAATTAAATTTTATCTTAGCAATATTGCTTTTTAAAGTTTGCAGCCTTTTGATACAGAAATAATTTACGTCGTTGACATAAATAAAGGAAGGAGGTGAATATACATGTCTGAGCCGAAATCACTCAGAAAATTTGACCCCATATAATATGAGTGCATGGATCCACCGTTGCGCAGTGCGTACGCTGTTGCATTATAAAGTTGGAGGTTCTGGGTTCGATTCCTGGCTCGAGTCTGGTCCGGTGGGAGGCTTCGGCCGTGGCTAGTTACCACCCTACCAACAAAGACGTGACTCCAAGCGTTCCTTCACGTTGTCGCGTAGAAGCCTGTCTGTGACGAATGACGCTGTCCGGATAAACCTGATTGGGTTTTTGTGACACCGTATAGATGTAATTATAATGTAAATTTTAAAACGTATTTCTGTATTTAAATAAATAAATAACCAATTAGGAGTGTAGGTTAACCATAGTCTTAATTGGTTAGTCCGCTACCATCTTCGGCTGCATCATCACCAGGCGAGATAGCCATAGACTAACTAGATAGTTACTAGAGGTTAACTAGTAGTGTATAAAAAAAAAGTCATGTAGCTAGTCACGTTAGTCTCTGAGTCTCTTGAAGCCAAGTTGCTTAATGAATGGGTGCACGATCTGTTGTAGCACACATTTAACGTTACGATTTTTAAGATTTTACATTCTTCTAAAATTTACCCTTGAAGGCAGTAAGTGATGATGCAGTCTTTTTAGACTAAACCTAACAAGCCCCTAAGTCTAACCTGTTAGGGGCGTGAGACACCCATACTCCTAATTGGTTTCAAAAAAGTTTCTTCCTTTCTTAAAAGCTACATCGAGCCGTAACATTAAATGCTTGGCGACACGTCTGAGTCGGTAGGGTTGTAACTAGCCACGGCCAAGTCTCCCACCAGACCAGACTCGAGCCGACAATCAATTTGAGGATATCAGTATTATATTATTATCTGGAATGAATATAATGGAACATTGTGAGTATTAATATTTATCTTCATCATCATGAACAAACCATTCTCTCTGCTCATGCTCTGTAGTAAGCACGGGTCTCCTTTCAATATGAGGATGGTTTGGTGCACCACGCTGGCCATGTGCGGATTGGCAGACTTCACACGCCTTTGAGACCATTACGGAGAACTCTCAGGCATGCAGGTACCCTCACGATGTTTTCCTTCACCGTTGAAGCAAGTGATATTTTAATTGCTTAAAAACGCACACAACTCCGAAAAGTTAGAGGTGCGTGCCTGGGATTGAAATGCCAACCTCTGATTACGAGGCGCTTGTCCTAACCACAAGGCTACCACAGCTTTTAATATATTGATATAAGTTAATTTAAAAATAATAAATACCTAAATTCACCCGAGTCGCGAATCAAACCCGTTTAGAAACCACCACCACACCACAAATTTGCATCGTTCAAAAAGAAACTTAAAAAGCATTGTGTAAATTTATAAACACGCCACTTTTGGCCTACTATTTCATTTGTAAACTGTTTTATTTTATTAATTTCTCATTAAGTGAAATTGTTTCTTATGAGAATAAAGATCTTTAAACCTAATCACCGATCCCACAGCTGCGTCAGGTAGGCCGTCAAACCTAGCTAGGTTAAACTTCTGTAATAGATTAGCGTAGAGATGAAATGTGAGATGCGCGGGTTATTTTATCAACGATTAGATGTAAGGCGCGTGGCCGCGGCGGCGGCGAGGTGTCGCAAAGCGTTGCTGATGGTATCGAGGCGCCTTTTATCTCGCCGCCACTGCCGTACTGTAAGCCTACCGTGGCTGCGTACTTGGCTTACTTACTACGCCACAAAATTGTTAGACTAAGTACTATTGTACAGAAACAAAGAGAGTAACGGTAGTTTGAAGTTTTTTTTTATACACTACAAGTTAGCGCTTGAAGGTTATCGCACCTGGTGGTAAGTGATGATGCTGTCTAGGATGGTAGCGGGCTAACCTGTTACGAGTATGGTAAACCCACGCACCTTATTGGTTTCTACGCGATATCGTGCCGGAACGCTAAATCGCTTTGCGACGCGTCTTTGTCGGTAGGATGGTGACTAGTCGACTTCAGAGACAAGCGCGTGCGCTGTCACGTTTTAAAATTAGGTCCTGGGTTCAATTCCCGGCTCGAGTCTGGTCTGGTCGGAGGCTTAGGCCGTGGCTAGTTACCACCCTACCGACAAAGACGTGTCGCAAAGCGGTTTAGCGTTCCGGCAAGATGTTGTGTACAAACCCACTAGGCGTATGGGTTTACCATACTCCTAACAGGTTTTTTTTTTCGGACTGACTATCAGCTGTGCTAACCCTATTGGTTGCGACAGCGTAACCGGACTTTTTGAAAAATACTTTTTCATTGTACATCATCATCATCATCATCATCATCATGATCGACCCATTACCGGCTCACTACAGAGCACGGGTCTCCTCCCAATATGAGAAGGGCTTGGCCATAGTCCACCACGCTGGCCATGTGCGGATTGGCAGACTTCACACGCCTTTGAGAACATTATGGAGAACTCCCAGGCGTGCAGGTTTCCTCACGATGTTTTCCTTCACCATTGAAGCAAATGATAATTTAATTTTTTAAAAAAACGCACATAACTCCGAAAAGTTAGCGGTGCGTGCCCGGATTCGAACCGCGGACCTCTAATTAGGAGGCTGACGCCCTGACCACTAAACTATCACCGCTTCACTAGGCTATCACCGCTTTTATTGTACACAACAAAAGAATTAAAAAAAAAAAACAGAAAATAACACAAAAAAGTATACTATGTGTATATGTGTTATCAGCGCACTCTATGGTAAGACAGGGGGAACAAGCTAAACGTGGGTTTGTTTCTGGGGCGATTTACAATCAAACGTCATGTACGTACTGACATCTAACGGAAAATTGAGAAAGGAGGTGAATATACATGTCTAGTTTGCACTATTTATAGCTATACAATCAACCGTAATACGGAGCAATGCGGTGGCTCTGAGCTTTATTTATTTTATCCTTGATAAGATCATTTACATTAAAAACCGACGTCTTCGCTCAACACGTTTCATCTAAAAAATAATAAATTCAAAAATAGTAAAAATCTAATGAATATTATTATAAGTATGGAAAGTTAATATTCCTTTACAAAAAATTATTTAAAAAAAAAATGTTTGAAAAGGGTTCTTGTTAATAAGTAAAATGCTTTAATTTTCTCTCCTTTTCAAATTGCGAATTATTATTAGAAAAAAATGTCAAGCTTGAACTACAAAAGTCTGTCTGTCTAACGGCGAGCTGTAAATAACTCATATATCGTAATATACGAAGAATTTTTGAAATCTCGTTTATTTTGATTTCCGCTATAACAACAGATACGAGTTATAAAAAGAAAAAATAAACTTTTATACTAAAAACGTGGTTTTGGTATTATTAATACCAATTTGAGTTGACGACCAGCGCGTGCGCTGTTGCATTTTAAAGTTGGAGGTCCTGGGTTCGATTCCCGGCTTGAATCTGGTCTGGTGGGAGGCTTCGGCCGTGGCAACTATACTACCCTACCGACAAAGACGTGTCGCCAAGCGATTTAGCGTTCCGGCACGATGTCGTGTAGAAACCAATTGGGAGTATGTTAGGGTTTACCATACTAACAGGTTAGCCCGCTACCATTTATACCTCATTTTTACTACATAGTATTTGTTTTAGATTTTAGTCGGGTGACTCATTCAAGTTATTAAATAATAAAAATAACGCGTAAAACGCTACTAAATAAAATGATTTTATCTGGGTGCGAAGCGAACACAATCATAATATTTTAATCTTCCACAAAATTTCAATTTGTGAAGATATTAGGCCAGGAGCTTGGTGGGAAAACTTAAGCCATCTGTCATAATTATTTCAAAACTTAACCTAATGTTATAAATATATTTTTTCCTTAGTTTAGTTTGATCGTGAATTTTTATTAATGAAGTAGATACTCAAAATAGTTGATACAGTAAAAAAGTTGAAATTAGTTTATGTTCATAGAATGATAAAACGTTATATTCCATAATCATACAATGGAAATGATTTATTGTGGTACATACTAGAAAACGTTTATAAAAAATATATATGTTATTAGTTTCTTGTATGTTGTGTACGTTTGGTGTTATATCATATCCCAAAGTCAGTTTTATACAAGACGCATAACGGGGTGGGGTTAATCAGATTGTTCTATAACTTACTTATTAAAAACGTCCCAAAAACAAGGTTCTTTAAATATATTGAGCATGATAATATTAAGAATCCGGAGCCCCTAGTACCATCCTTTTGATCTACATCTATTTGTTTGCCTTTTAGATATACCAAATTATCACTTGGCAGTTCGCCAACATCCTATATATCTGTGTTATTTGGATTGGGTTATCGAATTATGAAGCTTTGATTTGATATAAAATGAATAACGCTAATTAGGTATTGAACCGGAAAAGCAATAGAAACGAAGCAAGTTTAAAAAAATGCTTGTATAAAAAACTAACGAAAAATTGTCGTAAGCTCTTACAAAAACTTTATGGCGCCGATTTTTCCAGACTAACGTGACGAAAGGAGTTGGAGGTGGCCAGCAACATTATTACCTTTACGTGTTCCCATAAAATTGATGCCGAATGGTTGAATGATTAACTTCACCTGGGACCCTACTCCCTCGTAGATAGGTTGTCTGATATTACAATAGTTTCCCAATGGTCGATAGATGTTGATGTAATAACGAAAATAAAATAAAATGAGTTTATTACACAATTGTACCGTGATGCAATTTTCTTTTAATTTTTTTTAATTCATCAGTAGGTACTACTGTGAAGTCATTGATAGAGTGAGACACAATTTGAGAAAATACGTACATACCTACATACCTACTTAGTAACAACGACAATATTAGTTTTTTGAACTACCGCCCAACAAAGGAGTAATTATTTCAGGGTTTATGTAGTTACCTATCATCATCATTATCATAATCATCCCATTGCCGGCTCACTATAGAACAGTGGCTATATGAGCTTTTTCAATATGAGAACGGAATGGGCATAGTCCGCCACGCTGGCCATTGGCAGACTTCACACGCCTTTGAGAACATGATGGAGGACTCTCGGGCATGCATGTTTCCTCACGATGTTTTCCGTCACCGTTGAGGTAAGTCATATTTTAATTGCTTAAAAACGCACGTAACACCGAAAAGTTAAAGGTGCGCCCCCGGGTTCGAACCCTCGACCGCTGATTAGGAGGCGGACGTCCTAACCACTAGGCTATCACCGCTTCCTGGATGTAACAGTGAGTATATCTCGTAATCATAAACATTCATAACGTGAATAAGGTACGAAAGTGCTTGTTTAGCAATTAATTATATAATAGCATTTAACCGTGACATGTAGCAGGGTCAATTTCATTATATTTATTCAGACATGACACGGTGATGTCGGGTAGTTAGCTGTTAAAACGCGTGAAATGAACACCGGCACCGACGCGACCACCCAAATATAGGATACTCATCCAATTTACTTTACGTGTTCCGACGCCTTTAAAACATCCGATTTATACGTTATTCGAAGAAGCGGTGATAGCCTAATGGGAAGCGGTGATAGCCTAGCAGTTAGCGCGTCAGCCTCCTAAACAGAGGTCGGCGGTTCGAATCCGGGCACGCACCTCTAACTTTTCGGAGTTATGTGCGTTTTAAAAAAAAAAATATCACTTACTTCAACGGTGAAGGAAAACATCGTGAGGAAACCTGCACGTCTGAGAATTCTCCATAATGTTCTCAAAGGCGTGTGAAGTCTGCCAATCCGCACATGGCCAGCGTGGTGGACTATGGCCAAACCCTTCTCATATTGAGAGGAGACCCGTGCTCTGTAGTGAGCCGGTAATGGGTTGATCATGATGATACGTTATTACCCTTTTTCGACCTCCCCGGCGCAGTGGTGAGTGCTGAGAGATCCTCGGCAGGAACAATTTGGGTATTTTTTATATAAATTTCCAAATGCTAGTGATAGAACCCTGTACCTCCCACTTATAAGACCAAAACGCTCTCTTTGGTCCTTGCAGCAGCAGCTTAGGCTGAGTTCTGAAGAGCTTACTTTGTCTTTGCTCGGCTTAATTTGGTCTTGTTGATTTATTTCACTTTATACTTACTACCAAAATATGTTGCTATCTTGTTGTAATATTGTATCTTGTAGTTTTTTTTTTTATTTTTTTATGGCTTTTCACAGATTAGCCAATGTCAAGTTTATAGAAATGTAGAAGTTAGGGAGAAATGGCGGGCAACTTCGCACTCCGCGGACGCGGCTCGCTCAAACCTTTCCCAAATCAATACCTGTTAACCATTCAGAAAACTAGTCACTACACAAACGACACCAAAACTGTCCACGGCACAACCAACACCAGTCCTTTTCAAAATTAGCCAACAAACATTAATTCAAGAAAAGCGTGAAAAAACCGCACCCGCCATATACGAAGTCTCCTCTGGCCAAATTATTCTTTATCAAACCGAGTACAGAGTCCATCTTGTAGGTTAGGTTGTGGTAGAAATTTAGGGTTGTCTGATCGGTCAAAACCGTAATTTTAGCAGTCCGGTCTAGATGTTAAATTGGTACTGCCTGAATGACACTGAAGCGACCGAAACAGGTGGAAATACGAAGGTGCAAGGTATTTGGCGTATAAAATAATTACACCTCCCAGCCAAATTTACAAATTATTTCTATGTTTGTTGTCTAGCGTTGTAGTGATGTTATACTGCAGGCTATCTTTTGATATATTTCGGCAGCTTTTCAATTCAACTTCTTGCAGTAGAGATTGATGTTTCAGCCGTTAACCCAGGCTTTGGTACAGTTTGTAAAGCCTGCCCGACCTTTAACCACCACTCTTTTCACAATTTTTGTCGTACATGATCAACTTTATATCACCAGTGTCTTCAAAAACGGCATTCATGGCATCGAAGTTAATATAAAAAATAAATATCCTTTTTTTTATGTCACACAAGAAGAGCGTCAAGTCAGCGAATTGTAACACGTAAAAGTTATTAATGTGTATAATCATATTCCATATTTTCATAGGGTTAGTCCAGTAAATGGACACGTGAGGAAGCGTGAACTGGGTGCAGGTTTGGGTGCAGTAGGCGTGGCATAATTCGCCCGCCTCGACGCCCATCAGGCACACCCCCCGACTTTCAGGCTAGCCGCTGAAACTACTGTGCTTAAAATAGTACGAATCGTTCCGATCAATAATTATACTGAAACCTTGCTATAGAAACATACCGAGAACTTACCAATATCCTGAATCGTCTAGAATTAAATCGTATAAGTATCAATATATTTAGCTAGATAGATAGATAGATATTCTTTATTGCACATTAATTTATTGAAACAACAACACAGAACACTTAACACATGAGTATGCAATGGCGGTCTTATTGCTTAGGCAATCTCTTCCAGACAACCCTAAAGAGAGAAAGAAATAAATAATAGACGAGGGTAACGGTGCAATGTATAAATATGATAAAAATTACCAATTAAAATAATATATAAATATTTACTTTCATGTTTATGGCATTTAGCCATATAAATCTTTTTAAGTCGATATTTTTAAAGCTTTTTTATTTTCGAGAGGCTGACGAAAAAACTGTTCAATCTTTTCGCTTGAGCCATTTTAAGTTATACTACCAAATCAATATTCTATACTCATCCGCCATTTTTGCTATCGACACAAATAGCAGAATCAATTATTACCGTTTGGCGACTTCTGACGTTATGCAACCGCTCCATTTATTCATCGATCTTTAGGTATTTCGAGAACTCAATTATTGCTTGCAGACTTCGCAACAATGGTTAGTTTCGATATATCTAAAGTTATTTTGAGAAAAGGAATTATAGATGCGGATAAATAATTTACCCTAAATACTAATATATCCACTTGTACATAATTTGACGTATACTAACGTATTGTTTGACTGCAGATTATTAATCAATCATAATCAGCGGTCGGGGGTTCAAACCCGGGCACGCACCTCTAACTTTTTGGAGTTATATGCGTTTGTTTTTAAGCAATTAAAATGTCACTTACTTCAACGGTGAAGGAAAACATCGTGAGGAAACCTGTCCGCCTGAGAGTTCTCCATAATGTTCTCAAAGGCGTGTGAAGTCTGCCAATCCGCATATGGCCAGCGTGGACTATGGCCAAATCCTTCTCATATTGAGAGGAAGACGCATGCTGTGTAGTGAGCCGATAATGGGTTGATCATGAGAATGTCGCATTCTGTTCAAGTAGGTGAACTCTTTATCACGGATAAAAAAACCCTTATTAGGATAGCCATGGCACGACGCACCCTGTGCTCCTGGTGTGTCTTGTGGCGTTCAATTGGGGGGCATCTGATATTGCCCCCGAGTTGGCACCGTCCTAGGGACGGACTCTGCCGGCCTGGTTGCGGTTGTGTGCGCGAGCGAAACCCGTGACCCGGCCACCAGGCGGCGGGAAAGGATATGCACCGTGGGGGTTTAGTCAGTAAGAGTCTGACATAACCACCGCGTCTCCTCGGACGGGGGGTATCCATGAGGATTACCCACGTTAAAAAAAAAAAAGGATAGCCATGGCAATACAAATCAGATTGAATTGGAACCGCAATCCAAATTCCGTGCCAGGTGAATGAGAGACAATTACTGAGCAGGTGATAAATAAACGGTTGATGTCTTCATCGGCGCGTGCTTCTAAGGTATAATTTAAGCTGGATTAACATTTCGAAATTAATTTCACGCAGTTTAAGTTACTCTAACAAATCTATTTCATTTAAGTGTGAAGTCAAAATATTGTCTAGGATTATTGAGTGTGGAATAACCGAATCAGTAACTGTGAAGTCGATAACTGATTAGGTAGGTAATATAGATATTACGTTTAATAGATTAAACGCAACAAAAACTAAGATTAATCGCTGACTGACTAAGCTCTGCTTTCTCAGCTCTAGTGTAGCACATAAAGTATGTATACATTAAAATCAAGCACGTGCCCCCATAGGCATATTTTAGCTAAGCTTGCTCCAGCTTAGACCGCATTAACAACCTTTGGGCGTGCTTGTAGTCACGTGCAGGTTTGTGGGCAATAGTAACTATGCTATCATCGCTTTTTCACTATGTTGAACCACTAGGTTAAAATTCATTCAGGTAGACCGAGTTCGATTTACCACCTTTAACTTCTCAGAGTTATGTGCGTTCTAATTTAAGTAAGCAATTTTAAAATTAAACCAGTTACCAGTAAACGAAAACATCGTGCCGGATAGTTCCCCATAATGTTCTAAGAGGTGTGTGAAATCCACCAATCTACCGATCTAGATAAAGTTTTGACTGTATAAGTAGTTCACCAAGTATACATTTAAAACTTTTCTTATACTTAGAAGAGAATAGTGCCTTTTTGTGAGCCGGTATAATATATTGATAGTGATAATTTTAACGTAATTTTCACCGGGACTCAGTCTCGCAATTCGATACCGCGAATCTAGGCTAATTTTACCGCCACGATTATTTTTTATACACTACAAGATAGCCCTTGACGGCAATCTCATCTGATGATAAGTCTAAGATGGCAGCGGGCTAACCGGTAAGGGGTACCGGTAAGCCGTCACATACACACGTAAGCCGTACACGTCTCTGTCGTTAGGGTGGTAATTAGCCATGCCCGAACCCTAGACCAGACTCGAGCTGGAAATCAAACCTAGGACCTCCAATTTTATAATGCGACAGCGCACATGCTGCGGCACGGAGTTCGTCAAAATCTTTAGTATCTAGTAGTAAATCTTAATGTAAGATCACTATTTGTATTTTAGATGTTTACAAAACAGTTACTGAGAGTAGAGCGTCTCAGCTCCTTTGTTATTGCTATTGTGCGTGATAGTTGAGCGGTCCGTCTTGGATTTCCTGGCATTTCCTGCCCCGGCCCTACTGCCGATGTTATTGTTATCCTCTATCTAGTCATTTGTCTATATTTGTGTGTTTTGAATTCAGAGTCGTCTTGCGTCTTGCATGACGTTAATCTAACGTCGATTTGAGGATTATCAATAACTAATTAACATTGAGATATACTGTGACGAACTTGTTTTCTAAAATATTTCTGAAGTATTTTCAATCAGAATTTGTGAATGGGTGAAGTTGTACAACATTCATACAACTTGCCTATCCATATTTCTACTCCATATGACGCGGATTTGAGAAAAATTCCCCCTTAACAAATATCAAATGTAAAAGGAAGCTACCGTGTTTTAGCCAAAATTAGTACGCAATTTAATGCCAGATATTTTCATTGAAGATTATAGTTAGTAGAGTTTTCTTTTTCCACTCTTCCGTGTTGATAGCGTTGGCTCCATTTTATTATTTGATCAGAGTGATTTGAGTGAGCATTTAATACTTTTGACGACCTGCGTGGCGTAATGCGCGAGCTGCATTATTATAATGTCTCCCACATTATAATAATGCAGCTCGCGTCCCGGGTTCGATTCTCGGCTCAAACCGATTAGAAGGATTGGCCATCAATGTATTACGGTACGGTAATCATTTAACCTCATATGACCCGTCTGCTCGTGAAGTTTACCAGAGATGTTTATTTAAAAATAAAAAAAATCTATTGTATATAACAATGGTATCTTTGATTAAAAAATAAGTTTAGAGTTATAATTTATAAATAAATTAAAGTTTCTTTTAATGTACATACCACTACGTCACCTGTTTCCAAGCCTCTAAATAACTAAATAGGATCGATTCGAACGGAATGTAATTTTGTATACTTATCATATAAATATGAAAATTACAGCTATGAACAAAATATAATAACTATGAAATAGGTTCATTCATCAGGAACAGTCATTTTGCAATCGCAGACTTAAATCAATTTACGTGTTATTTAATATGTTAACGAATAACTTTTGATCCACAACTTTTTATCTCAGATAAAAACCTTAAAAGACGCGATGTAAACCTAACCTAACGTTACGGAGTACTATTGCAAGAGAAAAAAGATTAAGGATCGAAACAATAATAAAGTAATGATCCAGTAAGCATAATACATATACTTGTATTATACAAAATTTGGTATTTTAATCATTTCATTACATTTAATATATTATTAAATGTGGTAATTTATTTTTAAGCTGGTGTTCCATTAAGTATACATTTTCTAAAGTATACTTTATAGTGGGAACCCTATTTAGTAGCAGTTAAAAAGCGGAAATCCATCTAAGTTGCAACACAGACGGTGGCCGGATGTGCCGGATGGGCGGCCGCACCGCTTCCTGACTCTCGAGGGCGAGTCTTCCTGTCCGAGCCCCAATACTTGCACGCTTTATGCTAATCTTACGGAATAAAACAATAGAGAGCGGATCTAACATTATTTATTAAGACAATGAATACTAAACTTTAATGCGAGATAACCAGACAAATCTAAAAATTATCATCATTAGTGGTGAAGGAATTGAATGAGAAGAGTTTTGGCCGTAGTCCACTGCTCCGATTTTTCCCCGACCTAAGCGCTCCTCACCGAAAGAGGAGACCTAAACATATCCTTCACCACCCTGACGATCAGATAACTACTGACAACATACTCGTACCACCTATCACACAATCATACGCTACACACCGTCTTCGCCGGTGAAGACGAGGTCCACGCTATATTACGTCATCCGGACGTGGGCTCCATCCACGGCCTCGGAGATGTACGGACCACTCACCGTTCGACCGCCCCGTTATCCCAAACGTCGCCTAAGCCGAGGTTCGGCCTCATGGGAGGCAGCCTTAGGCAGACGTTCCCTTAGTTTCTTCCAGCCCTAGCGCTCAAAATTTCTTCTGGCAGAGCTTCTTTCCGAAGCTCGCCAAGCAGCCCGTTTACGCTGTCGCAACCAATAGGGTTAGCACAGCTAATAGTCAGTCCGAAAAAAAAACTGCTCTGACCAAGAGTGGATTGGTAGACATCGCACATTAGAATAACATTACAAATACCTCTGGTGAATGCAGATGGCGCGCGGTGTTTTTCTTCTCTTAAAGCAAAGGATACTCGTATTTAATTACTCAAAACGGCACTTAGCCCCAAAAAGTAAGATGAGTGAGCCAGGGATCGTGCCCGGTCCCCTCGAAAGTGAGTAACTACATGAATAACTAAAGCAGCAGGGGATTTGTCAAGGCGTTTGTAATGTTTGGTTATCCGCCACTTGCCTTACGTGATTAACGCCCAATGTAAATAATCAATCTAATCGAAGAACTTTTGAAGGTTGGTCTGGTGCTCTACTAGTATCATAACCTTAGGCGCAGTTTTGATGAGCTCCGTGGCGTAGCGCGTGTGTTGTCGCAAGTTGGAGGTCCTAAGTTCGATTCCCGGCTCGAGTCTGGCCTGGTGGGAGGCTTGGACCGTAGCTAGTTACCACCCTACCGACAAAGACGTGTCGCAAAGCGATTGAGCGTTCCGGCACGATGTTGCTTAGAAACCAATTAGGAGTGTGGTTTTACCACTTTTACTAACAGGTTAGCCCGCTACCATCCTAGACTGCACCATCACCTGCCACCAGGTAAGTGAGCCGTCAAGATCTAACTAGTAGTGTATAAAAAAAAACTTCAGATAGCAGATTTAATTTAACAGCGCCAATCTAATCTACTGTGGAAAAAACAGGACTTTTAAATTCAATCTACTATCTAAAGATTTTGGCTACGATTTGGGTGTAAAGCAACCGAAATGGTTTTTCTCTATATATTTTGCATCTTTCTCTCTATATTTTGTTTATTTTAAAGTACTTTTTTACTGTTACTGACCAGTGGTTTGTAGGCAATCGGCGTACACGCAGGTGGTGTGTGTCGAGCGTCCGAGCGTGACCGCAGCATCACCTGCGCTGCGTTGCCATCGTCGTGCGTCGCAATGCCGGAACTACGTGCCGATTCGCCTTCTGAAGAGGGAAAATTAGAGACTCTTGAACCGAAACGTCCAATCACAACTGATTGTGCTATCAACATCGGGATGCCTTTCGATTTTGTGTTCCTTCACTTTGGCTAGGCGTCCATGTCCATGATATACTTGCAATGATCCATGTGCCTCTTAATATAAGTTTATTAACTACCGTGCATCAGCAAATCGTGGGACAATCTTCTCTTATGTGTCCCACGATTTGATCCCTCAAATGACGATTTTGGGTTATTGATGAAATATTACCGACAAAGACGTGTCGCAAAGCGATTTAGCGTTCCGGCACGATGTCGCGTAGAAAACAATTAGGAGTGTGTTTGTTTACCATACCCCTAACAGGTTAGCCCGCTACCATCCTAGACTGCATCATCACCTACCACCACGTGAGATAGTCGTCAAGGGCTAACTTGTAGTGTATAAAAAAAAAATCATAGCGGTAGTGATCGAATGAATTCAGTTACGATTCCCGCGAGGACCATGGTTTTGATCCGAAATAAAAAAACTATTTGTTAATTCAGGATATAATCTAGCCCCATTAAAATTTTCAGCTAAATATGTCTACAGTTCTGGCTTGACCACTTTCTTCTTCTTCTTTCTTCTTTATAATATAAGTATGTTACATCAAACGATACTTATTTTCCAAAATACGTTCCCTATGCATGTTTTGCTATGACACCAGAGCATATGCATAAGACAAATAGTTCGTTAGTAGTAGCTCTTTGACTGTAATGTCAAACTATAATACTTTATGGCTAATATGTGTTTTTTCATTGCTACTTTTTGTCTGCCTTATCCACCATATCTGATTTATAATATAAAAGATTATAGCCTTAGGTGACTCAGCAAAAAATTATGAAAAATGATGATGAATCTTGTGATTACAGAGTTCCAGAACTGCTACTGGTGATATAAATAAATAGCTGATAGGATCGTGCGAACAGACAATGTATAAAAATTTGGCTTACAAATAAGTCAGCGCCACCTCTTAGAATAATCTTGAACTAACACAAACCACGATATAACTACGTCGTATTGGTACCATTTAAGTTACTCGACATAAGCATTTAAGAATAAATGTAAAAGAAAATATCTACCCACACATGTGGAATCGCATTTTCAATCCAGATCTCGTGCGCCCGATACCTTTTAACTATGAGCACCAATGATTTGGTGCCGATTGGTTTATTCAATGACCTGGTTTTTGCGCAGTACCCAGCCTATGGCGAACTGTATGTTACTAACGGCACTGGATGTTATTATAAGTTTATGGTAACGAGGGCACATCATTGGTCGGGCAAAGAATTAATGTATTACGAAACTTTCTGCAAAGAAATTCTCAGCTCGGAGTTGCGTGGAAATGCGTGATCCGAGACATCAAGTTAATCCTTCAGCCTACGTTATTGTATGTGGTAATATTAATTAAATGCCACCAATCCATTCGAGCATCCTTGAGTCAATTAAAGACAATCAAAGTCAAGACAAAAATCTAAATCGTAGATCAATAGAACCTACTTACTTAGTCATAGTAAGAGATAACTAGATAGGCAACTTCGAGCTAAGCATATGTTTATATTTATTTAACGCTCGTGGGACCAGTGGGTCTGATAGACTGATGGTACTGACGATACATATAATGTTAAGTACATGACCCTTGCCAAGGATACGTCGTATTCGGGTAAACATAGCGATACGCGACGCGACGTCACGTTCCGCGGCGATGGTATCCCAGACGGTGCGGTGCACGCGTACATCTCACTCGCACGAAATAGGTCAATTAAGACGTGGGAGTGTACTAGACGTGACCGTAACGCCTGATCCCTGCGGCGATATGCCGCGGTGCTACGTTTGACGCCTTTATTTGCCTTAAACTGCTGTTCGCGTTAAATTTGAGATATAATCGAAAAATAATCTACTGAGGTGTAATGCTGAGAGCTACTACGGAGAAACTGCTACCTACTTTGATAAAATGCTAGTTGGAAAGTGGGTAATAGAATACCGACATTCCATCAAATATACACTAGATTTCAAAGATTCACAATGAAAAACACAAATTCACTCACGGATTAGATGCCCATTTCCGTAAGTTATTTGTTGAAAATGCCAATGTGTTCGTGCTCAATGTTCGAATGAGTAATAAAAATGACGAAATAACTTATCCCCGGTAAACTATTTCATCTGATAAGTTTTACTTTCGATTATAATATTTCACACTAACACACAAAACAGAACTGGACCCTTCTTTCGCTAGATTTTATTTTGGACTGATTATGTAGTACATTATTGATAGATGAATATAATTATTACTTTATTTAAAGATTTAACGTATATTACAGTATTAAAATTAAGGCAACCTTTTTAAAAATTGATAACCCTAACAACTTGTTATGACATCTTGACAATACATTTAGTAATCGTAACTATGGGTTTCATCAGAAACCTCGAAGCAATTCTAGGGGCAATGGAGAGCCCCTAGAATTGCTTCGAGTATGTAAAAAGTTTCTTTTTTTGTACAATAACCTAGTGTTATCGCGAGAGTTTGTGAAGCAAAGAATCTGAATCAATTTTTAGAGGAGTATGTAAATATTATAGCAATTATAATGTCACTAACAAATGCATTTTTTTATTAATCAGCAATATTCATCATCATCATCATCATGAACCCATTACCGGCTCACTACAGAGCACGGGTCTCCTCTCAATATGAGAAGGGTTTGGCCATTGTCCACCACGCTGGCCATATGCGGATTGGCAGACTTCACACGCCTTTGCGAACATTATGGAGAACTCTCAGGCGTGCAGGTTTCCTCACGATGTTTTCCTTCACCGTTGAAGCAAGTGATATTTTAATTGTTTAAAAACGCACATAACTCCGAAAAGTTAGAGGTGCGTGCCCGGATTCGAACCGCCGACCTCTGATTAAGAGACTGACGTCCTAAGCATTGGGCTATCACCGCTTTTTTATAGGAGGTCTATACTTAGAAGCGGATCATCAAAAGACTGAAGATGATCAGTTATTTGAAGAGTTTAGTTTCGCTGTCCATAATAAAATATGTTTCGTATTTTTTAATCAATTAAATAATAATTATACTTTTTTTTAAGGTAAATAAGTAACAGTTCGTGAGTCTTGCTTACATCTGACCGATTATTTTATACTTAAAGACCCCTTAATTAAGGGGTCTACCTTTTTTGGAATATTACCTAATATTTCGGAAAGGTACATACCTATGTATCCTCTTTGTACTTTCCTTCATCATGTACAAATAGAAAAATAAAAATGCTTATCCGTCAGCTTCATGACTGTTAAACTATTTGTTTCTGCATTCAAACTGTCTGTTATAAAATAATTTATGGTTCTGATTTCCACTCGATATCTATGTTAATCTGTGTCTCAATAATGGTCTTGAGCCACTTTGATATATAAGATATATAATAGCATATTTTTTTATGCAAATTTTGTATCTTAGTATTTGCACATTAATTTTGCAATGTACAAACATAATCCAGCTTTCTCTGGATTTTTTTATAAAGAGCACAAACGAATCGACCTTGTTTTGGTTATATCGGATAAAGGCAGCCGCAAAGTTAAAGAAAATCGCATTAACTACTTGACAAATCTAATAAAATTTGGTTTAGAACTGGAGCTGGACCAAGGAAAAATGTTTGAACATACTAATTTAATATTTGTCAAAGTGCATGCACCAGACGCTATTATTGAAGAATACGGTATCTTTTTTAATGTACGTAAGTTCTTTAAAGATGACCATGTCGAATATATAAATCCATTTCTCGATCCCCTCGGAATGAGACATGAACGGGAATTAATTAAACTAGTACGAGAACAATATCCAGGTCCTGTAAATTATTCGACATTAGAGAGAAGTAAGATTGTTTATAACATTATTCTGAGATTACCGTTTGAAAAACAGGAAAATAATTCTGGCATTAAACGATTGTTAGAGCAATCGATAATTCTCGATGCTTTCGCATTACACGATGGGCCGCCCTTTCTTGCATCAGGCCAAGACTCAACTTCGATCAATGCACGACAAACCCTTTTCTACAATTGGGTTGGTATAAGAAATTTATGGAAAACGCAACCCATTTATATGATACAAGAATATCTAGGAGAGGAAGTCGCATTGTTTTTTGCTTACTACGAATATTTTAATGTCATGTTACTATTACCTGCCATATCTGGATTTCTCCTAGCATTATATCACTACAACCTGCCCTTAAAACTAGATTACCTTGCGTGGAGTATGTGCCATCACTATTTAAACGAAAATAGATACATTTGCTCACAGTGTCGCTATTTCGATTTATGCCCTTTTAGACTTCTGCCGTCTTATTGTACAGAGATTAGTTTCATTTCCCGTATAGATACCCCATACGTGATGCAATTTGCATTTTTTGTCTGTATATGGAGCATTATATACGTTTTACTGTGGAAGAGAAGAGAGAAATATTTGTCATGGATGTGGGAAATTAATGAAAAATATCAAGATAATGTTATCGATCCAGAACATCGCAATATCTTACAAAATTGTCATAGATCATACTTAACTGGCGTGACGGTGGAAAAGTACACTTTGGTAATGATGTTTAAATTTGTACTACAAACCTTACTGTTTATTGCATTGTTTAGCGCTTGGCTTTTCGGTCTGTTTCTTTTATCAATACAAATCTGGTATGTGAAATTCTATCTACACAAAATATACAACAAGGACCATGACAGAAGACAAAGACATAACGAACATTTATTTATTGCAATAGGGGCCCTTGTATACTCAATAATTACAACAGGATTAAAAAAAGTTACTAAAGTAGTATCACGTGGTCTTACAGCACTTGAAAACAATAAGACGATTGGATCGTATAACCGTTCTTATGCATTAAAACTATATGCGTTTTACTTCACTGGAACATTTGCTCTGTTAACATTTCATACTTTTGTTGGAACTTTCTTTTACACACATTTATTAGAAATGGATAATTGGTATAGTATCGGTGGATTCCGAGTAATGAGTAATCGTGTAGGCACATCTTTTGATGACATCTGCATCACGCTCGCCGTTGCTGTTATTGTTGAACAAATAATTCTCAAAATACCATCGTATATTATCAAGACGAGAACAGATCACGAAGGAGTGTTAAATAGAAACGCACCAAGCTGGGAAAGAGAATACAAACTACATGCAATTACAGATGATTACTTCCATAATGAGTACAATAACATCGCAATTCAGTTTATGATGGCCACATTATTTTCCTTGACATTTACCTTAGCGCCGTTTCTCATTTTGTTGATTAATATATGGGATATAAGGCACAAAGCAAAAACTTTTGTGTTATCCTATCGACGACCATTGCTACTGAAAGCTTCGAAACCTTCTCTTTGGCACAAGTTAATTTTTCTCGCTTCTTTTATTGTTCCGACATTTAACCTTCTTGTTTACGGATTTCATTCAAGATATTTTTTGATAAATTATGCAGTAACGGTTCCCTCTGTAGTAAGAAGTGGAGGCCATTCGCATTCAAATTATTATCAGAGAACGTTTGAACACGTTTTTTCTTTATTCGGGCCATCCTTAGGTGAACCCAATCCAAGGGATGAATATTTGCGAATGGATGTTCCACAAGGGTCAAAAAGTAAATGCTGGGTCACTATACAGGAGGATTATATTTATAAATACGAAAATGGAAAACATATATTCTACACAGAATACAGAGGGATACACCTAATAATATATAGATCTGAATTGATTTTATTATACACAATGGCTGGCATAACATTTTTCTTCTGCATTAATTTTTATTTTCCTACTCAATCAACTGACATTGAGGAGACACTAAATACAGAATCCAGAATCAAGCAAAAATACTATATTCAGAAAGGGCTTTTGCCACATTTTGAATAACCTTTGTACCGATTTGTTTCATAAATAACTGGGTTAAGATCGGCCTGTTTTACAACATTAGGATAAGCTTTATCCGCTCATTCCCACTAAATCAACCGCTTAGTTCAACCGTCGAACTAGTGAGATTTTTTTTAGTAGTTAAACTGCATCTTAATTCTAGTTGACTGTGATGAAATAGCAGAACTAAAGTCAGATAGTGCTGAAGTATATTCACGGATGTAGATTCAATTAAAATCAAATCGTGAAATTTATTTATTTACTAGCTGACGCCCGCGACTTCGTCTGCGTTGAGTTAGTGTGTTTGTTTGTCTTTCAATCACGAAGCAATAGATTACTAACCCGTATTACTTGAAATAATTACTAAACTAAAACAATTGGTGGTAGAAGTGGTAGGTGCCCGTGATGGCACAGGCGGTGGCATGCGCATGAGCTGCGCGCGGTACTGGACAGTACTTGGACATTTACTTACTTTTCTAAAATAAAATACTTTTTCTAAAATAAATGTAGCCTAAGTTACTCCTTATTACATCAGCTACCTGCCAATAAAAGTCCCGTAAAAATCGGTCCAACCATTTCAGAGATTAGCCGGAACAAACAGACAGACAAAAATTGTAAAAAATGTTATTTTGGTGTATGTAACGTATACATATTCATATGGTGTAGTAAAAAACGGTTATTTCAATATTACAAACAGACACTCCAATTTTATTTATTTGTAAAGATAATGAGATTACTTTGGCTAATGCGTGGAATGTTTGGTAATTTGCGGGAATGAGCGGCTTTATTTGATTTGTAAATTTGGCATAATATTGACATATTATGTGCAATTTAAAACTATCACCCCATCAAAGTCGTTCTACTAAATTCAAGTAATTGGCCAAGCCCTAGCATGTTACGAAAAAAGCCTTGGGCTGATATCAATGATTATTCGTCTATTTGATTTGATTATATTAATGGATATACATGTTTCTATAAACGTATTGTTAACACAATATCAAGACGCAGATAGGCCGTGTAGGTACGTATCGGCAACGGGGCCCGTGTCTCGTGTCTTGTCTGGCCCGCGTCTAAGGCTGCCACACGCATTATTACTCTGTTTGATTAAATTATTTCGTTCGATCCGACACAAAGCAGCCTGAAAAGTGGCAACGGCTTCTTCAAAGACTTAGCTTGTATTTTACAACCAAAACAAAACTGTTATAGAAATAAAAAATCGGAGAATTTAGAAAACTATTTATCACTTTAACGTAGTTTCGTTTTGGTTACTTAAAGAAATAAAAAAAATAGGTTGTAATTAGATAAATAATGTTGTTGTTTGATTTTCATAAAAATAAGCATGCGAAAATATCCTGTGGATGTACAAGAAACAATTCAAGTATCGACGACGTTGAAGTAGATTTAGTGACAAAGAAGGTTTATGGGTGTTTTGATATACGCATTTTTATCAATACCAATGTTTCTAAAACATATTTATAAAGCTACTATACTTATAATAAATTTCATAATTACAGAACGTGTTTATTATTTTATAACATTTTTTATGTTCCGTCTCGTAAGTCGTATGTAACTTTTGAATTCGAAGACGTTTTGCCGCCTCAAAGAAATCATCAAGTTACCCACGAACAAAGGTCATAGAAAAATAATATTTAGGAATACAATTATATTTTGAACATAAAATGACGAGGGAAATAAGGCGGATTAAGTAATTAACTAATTTGTATTAGTACCTATCTAGCATGAACTTTTAAATTGGTACCAACTTGCGACCGACTCTGATTCAGATGGTGATGACACACGAACATACTTTATCAAAATCGGTCCTATCTTGCGATTTCATAAATGAAGAGCGACGCATTGATATTGTGTTTCCACATAGTAAGGGATCACCCCTTCCAGCACCATGGGAACCCAGCGTTCATCGGTTCTTCAAGCTAGGTTTCCTACAAATAACTTTTTATTTAGAAAGCCAATAAGCACGTTGGTAAAAAAATTAAATTCTGAAACATTAATAATAATAATAATAATAATTATTATTATTATTAATGTTGCCGTGTGGCACCGGCAGAGAAGAATGTTGCCACCCCTTCTCATCCCGTGGGTGTCGTAAGAGGCGACAGAGGGAACCGGGGAACTAATTAATCAAAGTTCCCCGAAAACCGGCACGCTGGCCGTAGAAACAGCCTCCTCGGGGACTTGAGTGGACCCCGAGTGATGTAGCCACCACTCACCCCCCCCCCCCCCCCTTATTATGATGGATTCGAAAAAGGAAAAGCGCATAGGGCCGCTGCCTGGGGGTCGCCAGGGCGCGCCTGGAGCTGGCGCTGGGCGTTGCAGCATACGGGCCGCCAGTACCACCAGTCGACCGGCGCTACCACCTAGCCGGTCGACCAATCCATCATCCCCACCAGATGGCTTGGCTCCGACAGGGCCCACCAGGACCCAATCTTCGGCGCCCGCCGCTGGTGGTGTACGCCGCATGAGATGGACGTCTCTCATGAACGAGAATGTCATGCGTGCGTACTACAGGGCGACAGGAGGGGAAACCGGACGGACTGGCTACCGAGCGGCAATGTACCGCGAGTTCCTGCTGCTCGAGCCGACCTTAACTGTCACGGAACAGAACCTGGCAGACCGGGCTCGGTATATTCAGCGTTCTAACATCTTCAACGCTACCGAGCTCGAACGATTGCGACGTGAGGCTGTTCCAGCAGTGCCAGTATCAACCACAGAGCAAATCGTCTCCCAGGCGGCGCCTGTCCGCGAGGAGACCATTACCACCTACCAAGATTTGCCTGTGGAGGAAGGCACTGAAGGAACAGTTTCCCTGGATTTAGAGCGGATGAGAGGGATTTTAGAAGAGGCGATTTCTGAAATCCGGAGCGCTCCTCTAGAGAGTCGGCCGCGGCTCTCCCGACTTACGCTAAATGTAGCGACGCGGGATGTCATTGAGGCCATGAACAAAATGCTGCCTCAACACCTCGAGAGCAGCGCTGGCCTGAGTGATACGGCTTCTATCCTCTTCGGCGCGGCGCTAGCCGTGCACCGATTCATCGGAGTTAAGACTCCAGGACCGGGGCGTTCTGCGGGTGCAAGACGCAGCGCGGAACCGGCCTGGAAGAAGAGGATAGAACATCGTATCACTCTTGCCAGAGTCCTCATTGGCAGACTGCAAAGCTTCAGGTCGGGCAACACTAGGCCAAGAATTGTGCGCTCTGTTAGAGTTGCGTTTAACGGGTGTGGGGTCAGCTTGGACCAGCCCGATATTACGCAAAAGCTAACAGAGCGCATCGACGACCTGAAGCAGAAAATCGCTGCATGGGGGAACCGCATCCGGCGATACTCGCAAAGAGTCGAGCGCTTTCAGCAAAATCGCCTCTTCTCGTGTGATCAGAAAAGGTTCTACAAAAGACTGGAGTGTCCAGCAGTCTGTTCCACCTCACAGAGACCGAATCCGGCTGACCTCATCGCTTTTTGGCGTGCCGTGTGGTCAAGAGAGGTGGAGCATGAGGAGGGCCCTTGGATTGCGGCGGTAGAGGAAGCATGTGCCACAATAGAACCGATGAGCCCAGTTGCCATCTCTGCGGAGGATGTAGCTGGTGCAGTGAAGCGGGCCCCGAACTGGAAAAGTCCGGGACCCGATGGACTGCATCACTACTGGCTCAAGGGTTTCTCGGTTTGCCATGCGACCTTGGCTCGACAATTCCAAGAGACTCTCGAGCAGAAGACACTCCCGAGCCTTTTCACTACCGGGATCACACACCTAGCTCCGAAGTCCACTGATGCCACTGATCCGGCTAAGTACCGCCCCATTACGTGTCTTAATACCATCTATAAGACACTGACATCCGTTCTGAGCCTCAAGATCACACGTCATGTAGACGAGAATAACATCATATCTGGGGCTCAGAACGGATGTCGGGGTGGTAGTCGTGGTACTAAGGAGCTCCTTCTCATCGACTCCGTTGCGGGCCAACTGGTCAAACGCAACCGTCGGAATTTTTCCGCCGCCTGGATCGACTATAAAAAGGCATTTGACTCGGTGCCCCATTCATGGCTCCTGAGGGTCCTTGAGCTGTATAAAGTCGATGGTACAGTTCGAGACTTCCTCGGGGAATGCATGGGGCAATGGAGTACAATCCTTTGTCTCCATGGTGAGCGGCTGGCGGCTGCCGATGATCGGATAAGGATAGGTCGGGGTATCTTCCAGGGTGATTGTCTGAGCCCACTTTGGTTTTGTCTGGCTCTGAACCCTCTCAGCACACTACTGGAGGGATCGGGGACAGGCTTTCAGTTTCGGAGAGGAGGGACTAAAGTGCCTCACCTTCTCTACATGGATGACCTCAAACTGCTGGCACCCAATGCTATCCGCCTGCAGGAGCTGCTGAATATCACCACTGAATTCAGCAACTCCATCAGGATGGAGCTTGGGCTGGACAAGTGTGCGGTCTTGCACGTGGAGAGGGGACAGGTTACTCATTCGGCCGAGATTAATCTCGAGCCATCGAACATTAGAACCCTCTCTGAAGCTGAGTCATACCGGTATCTGGGCATGTCACAGTCCCTAGGGGTGAAAGAGGCTGACATGAAACAGTCTGTTTGCGAGGGCTTTTTTGGCCGCCTGACAAAAATCTTCAAAAGTTTTTTGTCGGGCGCCAATAAGGTGCGAGCTTATAACGGCTGGGTTATGCCAGTTCTCATGTACACCTTTGGCGTGCTCAGATGGACTCAGACCGAACTCGACGCCCTGGACAGAAAAGTCCGCACGACTATGACTCTCTATCGCATGCACCACCCGAAATCGTCTGTGATGAGGTTGTATATCCCCCGGAAATGTGGGGGTCGAGGCGTATTGAGCGTCAAGACCATGCATAACCGGGAGATATCTAACCTCAGAACCTACTTTGAGACGATGAGGGAGTCCCCCATGCATAGAGAGGTCATAGTAAGTGATAAAGGACTCACTCCACTATCCTTAGCCCAAGCCGAGTGGCGGAAACCGGTGGTACTGACCACCTCTGACCGGGAGACCGTATGGAAGGGGAAGGAACTGCACGGACGCTTTTTTAAAGCTCTTAATGAGCCACACGTAGATAAGAAAGCGTCCGTGCAGTGGCTGCGCTTCGGTGACCTCTTTGGGGAAACCGAAGGTTTTGTCTGTGCGATACAAGATCAGGTGGTTAAGACGCGGAACTACCGAAAGTATATTCTGAAGGATGGCACTCACGACATCTGTCGAGCCTGTCGCCATCCCGGCGAGTCACTCAGACATGTGCTTTCGGGATGTTCCGCGCTTGCCAACACTGAGTATTTGCACAGACACAACCAAGCAGCCAAAATCCTTCACCAAGAGCTTGCTCTGAAGTACGGTCTCCTGGATGAGAGGCTGCCCTATTATCAGTACACACCGGTGCCGGTACTCGAGCGCGACGGAGTCCGGCTCTATTGGGACCGGTCCATTATCACGGACAGGACTATTCTCGCGAATAAGCCTGACATCGTGTTGGTGAACCGGGCACAGTCGAGGGTGTTTTTGGTGGACATCACCATCCCATATGACGAAAACCTCGTGAGAGCTGAGACGGAGAAAAAACGTAAGTATCTCGATCTGGCTCACGAGGTTTCCGACATGTGGCATGTGCAGTCTGCTGAAACCATCCCAATCGTAATATCTGCGAATGGGTTGATCCCAGTTAGCCTCGCTCACCATCTGAGGCGACTGGGGTTCCGTGGCAGTTCGCTCGCAGCCAGGATGCAAAAAGCGGTCTTGCTGGACTCGGCTAGGATAGTCCGCCGGTTTCTCAACCTGTCGCCCTGACCCCCGGCCGTTTGGTCTCCCCTGCCGGGGTGTAATCCTCCGCCCGGTGCAAATATGTATTTATGTAATGTATATGTAGGTTTATTTATTTTTATCTATTTAAGTTTATTATATCTCTTTTGGTTTTTTATATATATTTATTTTGCACACGGGCGTGAGAGCTAATATATACGGATAATAATAATCTTTATTCCAGATATTACATCCATTTTGTTAGTAATACAAACAATTGCTTAAGACTATGTTAGTAACTAGGTTAGTTTATTTATTATAATATAAATTTATTTGACTAGATACCCATCCATGAGACACTAAGAGTGCATATGCAAACCAATCCAGTGTCTCATAAATGGATTATCTAGTTTTTCAGACAAAGTCTTCAGAATGCCGTTGGAGCTACCACGGATTCTGCTCATCACCGATGCTGCTCTTTTTCTCATAATTGCATAAAAATCGTCGGTACGAGCCTCAGCAAACATCAGTGACGCACTGCAGAATCTCGGCAGCCCCATCAGCACCCTGAATCCATTATTATATTGGACGCGCAGGTCATTGTAGGTCCTCTGCGTATATGACACCCACAGGCTGCACGTGTAGAAAGTTTGGCAATATGCCTTAAAGAGAGTTATTTTTACTTGTTTGTTGCAACGTGCAAACCTGCGAGCTACCATATTGCATCGGACTGCCAACGCCCTGCGCTCCCTTTCTATATCTTTTATATCAGACATGTCTTCCGTAACAATATGCCCTAGATATTTAAACTCTGTGACTCTTTTAAGAGGAACTCCGTTAAGAGTCACAGGAGGGATATCATCCGGCGAGTTACCTTTGCTCTTAAAAACTAATAGCTCACTTTTTTTTACATTATACATGAGTCCATGTGACTCAGCATACGACTCGCACATCTTGAGTAACTTTCTCAGTGCGCTAATTGATGGACTCAGCAGAACCATATCGTCTGCATAACTCAAGTTATTCACCATAGTGCCATCAATAGAGCAGCCAATCCCGGTTCGGCGGAGTCCATCAATCAGCTGATCAATGTAGACGTTAAACAGGGAGGGAGATGTTAGTCCACCCTGTCGAACTCCGCATTCAAGGTGATATGGATCCGAAAAAGCACCAGCCCATTTGACCCTGTTCGTTTGTGAGCTATACCAAAACCTTAATATATTAACCAATTCTGGTGGCACATTAAGGTCCCTCAGCTTTGTCCACAGCTGTTCGTAACAAACAAGGTCAAATGCCTTAGAAAGATCGAGAAAGGCGGCATAGACAGGTGTCTTCCTGTCAGTATAGTATTTAACAGTCTGCTTGAGCGCCAGTATAGCACTTTCCGTGGATACATTTCTTCTAAAGCCGAACTGTGCATCATTTAATTTTATATATCCACTGAGCTGGCGGTCAAGCAGACCATCAAACACCTTTCCCAATACTGTGGCTAATGTAATTGGCCTGTAGTTACCTTTATCGGCAATATCACCCGTTTTATTTTTAACTACAGGCACAACTACACTATCCATTAGGTCTGCAGGAAGGTACGAGTGTCGGATGCAAAACGTATAAAACATAGCAAGGATCCGGTAAACATGAGAACCCGCATTCAACAGGTGCTCTACACTCAGTTCATCATGTCCCGGAGCCTTTCCCCTCGCCAAGCTCTTTATAATACTCTCTACCTCTTTAGCGCTAAATGATAGAGAAGAGCCCGACGCAGGCAAATCAACCCTCTGCGCATACTGATTCCGAGTTAATGGTGATTGGACTCTAAAATGCTCCTTGAATATGTTAGCTATACGTTTTGCATCCGTTTCCCCATCGACACTAACAGGGAGGCTCGCTCTAGGGTTTAATTTGTTTGTTTCCTTCCAAAATTTATGGAATTTTTTCTGTCTATGCTGCTCTGCTAATACATCCATCTGCAATTGCTCTTTATTTCTCTGACAAAATTTAAGTTTATTTTTAAAATTCTTCTTGCTAGATTTCATGTCTTGAAATTCTTTACCATACAAGAGCATGCCATGTATTTTCCACGTCTCAAATTTTTCACGAGCCTCCCTGTGTGCGTCCTTGACGTACTTATTCCATCCAACCACACGCCTACGCCTCCCAACTCGTCCCGGCTGGTTGCTCGCGATCGCTGCCTCCTGCAGCGCGTGGACTACTTTTCGGTACAACTCATCAATCACAAGCCTATGACTTCCATCCGTACATATATCGTCACAACATGCACTTAGTTCCGGAGGGAAGTCAATGTTTCTCAAAAAGCTGTTACATACTTGTTGATATATATTGGTCTGAGTTCTGTCTCCCCATCTTATTTTGTCTTTGTTTTGTGTTAGTACATCATAATTCCTTGATTTTATTCTTGTAACATAAAGATTACAATTGATCTCTAGGGGAAAATGATCAGACCAATATACATCGTAGCGCACCTTGGCCTCACTGATCGACAGCCACGCTGCCTCCGTGGCCACACAGTGGTCGAGCCAGCGACGACATCCATGTGCGTCACTTATAAATGTGTATGTGTCGCTGTCTCGCCCGAGCTTAGCAATATCGGCGCATATCCATTTCTGGTCGGTACAAAAATTTAAAAGTTCCTTACCGAAGAGTTCGCCAAGATGCGCATTAAAATCGCCCAACATATATACCGACTCAATGCCACAGGTATCAATTATAGCTACAATTTCACTTAAACAATCATTAAATTCAATAATATTTTCAGCTGAATCCGTAGGCATGTACACATTAACAAACAACATCTCGCGATTGGCAGTTACGCCCTTTATCGCCGTAATGCGATCACTATGACACGGCACTATAGACACTGAGGTAAACACACTTTTCCGCCACAATACCGCCACGCCTCCAAACGGCCTGCCTCTCAGTATCCCAGTGGAGAGATTTATAGATGACTTACCAGTGTACATGAAATCGTTATGTATTTCCCCGAGTAAAGGTATCTCATAAGGCATAAGCCAGGTTTCTTGAAGGGCTATTATATCTGCCGATTGACAAAGTGACTTCACACATTCACTAGATCTCTTAAGGCCCTTGCAATTAAAAGTAATCAATTTTAAATTTAAATTTTTATCCATTATTAGAAGTTTCTTTGGCCTCTGTTCCATTTGCCTGAGCTGAGTCTGCCCTCCTACCTTTGAAATATATGTACCGCCTAAATGCTATACCCTCTGGCCACATGTTTTCATCCATAAATACCGATAGCTTGTGGTGAGGAATATCAAATTTGTAGGCTTCATACTGTTTATCCTGTTTCATTTTTATTTTGGTGAGTTCTACTGAGACATTCGTCTTTTCATAAATATGCCTTTTAATATCACTTATTGAAGCGCCCTTGTCAACGTTATATATGTAAAAAGGTATTTTGACTTCCGCAGCCTTAAAACTCCCATTTGACACGGTAGAACCCTTACCCTTATTTCCTTTAAACTTGTTTTTAATTTTACTTTTATAAGTTACCTTAATCCATTCCTCTTCTTTAGGTTTTTCGCTCGACTTTAAGATATCGGCAAATGTTACGGTCGAAACCGCAGTGGGCCTCTCCACGTGTCTATCTAAAACAAGATCGCTGCTATCGGAGTGCATCCTGTGTATGAGCGGGACATCTTGATGCGCTTGCGTTACTGACTGCACTCTATTGTTATCTAGCCCGACCGGTTTGTTCGAAACCGCGGTAGGCCGCAGGTTACACGCGCGCGGCGTGCAATAAGGATGCATAGCCGTGTTCGCACTATGTTGGAGCGGAATAGATTGCTGACCTTGGCCTTGCGTATTTGCTATGCACTCTCCGTTCATTGACCCCGCTGTCAGCTGATTATTATTGTTCGGAGCAAACTCGATGCTCGCGACTTGTTTCTCCTTTGTAACTTTCAGTGGTGAGACAGAGATAGCACTAGTACTGTTGCTTACGTTTAAGAAATCGCCAACGGTCATTGCTTGCTCGCCGGCTGACTCATTAACAGACGATTTTAAAACAATTGGCGGTAAGCCGATCGGCCCGCTATCGACATAGCAACTTTCTGATAGACATGCACCTCTCTTAGTATTTACATAATCGCCTCTAGGACTGCAGTCTCTAAGGTCTATTTTCGAATGTTCACCTCTCACCGACTTCATGAAATCTTCCTTCATTACATATGTTTCCTTAATATTTTTCACATCAGCCTTTAAGATTAATAGATCTTTTAACAGTCTAGTTACATCTACGTGATCAAACGTTAGCGGGGGCAGTTTCTGTAGATCCCGCGCCACAAAGATTGGAAGTTTTTCTGGGTCTGTATTCTGGAAAAGGCAGATGATGTCCTCTACTTCCCGTTGCATTTTACCATCTCTCCTTCTGGATATATTCCGTTTCTTTGCTGGCACTGCCTCGAATAGCAATCTCTTTGCTTTCTTGATGTCCTCAGCAGTGAAACCAGAGACGCAAACACGTATAAGGCTTTCCACATCCATAATATTTAGCTTTCCTTCAATAAAACATAAAACCTCCGAAATTACAAGGTTACACCCCACACATTTCACTGTACTTTCACTAATTTCACTCGACGACATCACGATCGCTGTTCTAGTGACCGGTCGCTACGACGGTCGCGACGCGACTCTTTAATGAGTAACGAAATGTTAAAGTGAAGTAGGAGAGGTTTATGAATAAGTAAATTTGTTAAAACTTTGGAAGGGTGATATCGAAGGTAACAATGACAACAGGATTAAACATTTCCTTCTTGAATTCTTAGGGTTGACGTAGAATCAGGTAAATTAATGTTTCAGGATCAGGATGTTGATTAAGCTAATATAAAAGTCAGTATTAAACGACCGACTAAAAATTTTAAATGAATGATTATGATGATTTTTATTAGCAAACTGGCAAAACCACGAGAAACGAAATTTTAAAAAGGTGTTACTAAATTAAATAGGGGTTTACAACATGAATTTACTAGCCCATTTCAAAGACTGTTTGTATGGTGAAAAATTACAATAAATTTCAGTCCACCCCCTTATCTTCGAAGTTTGCAAGGTGAAAAGTCGCAAGTAAGTATTGTTTATAAGGGTTTGTGTATTATACCTATATTTAAAGAAAAATAGATTCATTAATCTAGCTAGCACTAACATGCAGTAGAATACGATATGAGAAAATCAAAATTTAAGTACCACTTTAAGTGGTAGTAATATCATAAAAGCACTTCATTTGTTCTTTCCAAAACAGGTTTTATATTAGAGAGTTTAATTTTCGCTGACTTCGTAAAACAAATGAAATTTCATACAAAATCTTATAACATAAACCTTATTTCTACAAAACATTATTATCTTTCGTGGATCCTAGAATATAATAATATAATCCTAGAATATAAATGGGGGTAGATCTTTCCAAAATCAGTGGCATATTTTTTTATATATTATTCATATAATAAACATATAATATCACAAGCACTAACTGACACACCAGTAAGTAACCAGTACATAAGTATGAGCGAAAATCATAAAAAAATATTTACAATTTGCTATTCAAATTCAATATGCATGAAATAGAAGTACCAGGAGATCATAAAGGGTAAAGACATCTGTCCTGTAACAAGCTTTCAAAGAAGCGAGTGCAAAATATAAAACCGAACCCTCATCAGAATGGCAGTCGCGAAAGGGCTTTCTAGATAAGAAGCTGATACTTTTTCATAATACTTTATTCAGAGCTCGGAGATTCGGCCCAGTGACAGGCTAATCGGTCATGTCAGGAGCCGCATTAATGCTTAACCCTTTTGTATCCAGCTCTGCTTCGCCCGACAACTCCGTGTCAATCCCATTTTGGCTCGTAACGTCCCTTGAATATTTAATGTTCATTAATTTGTCAGTTCCTGTACGCCCATTCAGTTTGTTTTGAACAACATCATGATTTAAAACGCCATTATCCTTATGGTTTGGAAAAGCGCATCTCTGTCAAGTATTTCAAAAATGTATCATGAATGGAATTTTATAGAATGTACTTAGTAAGTTACACACATAAAAGATAGCGATTTAGGCAACTGCTACGTAATGAGGGTCATTATGGCTCGAGTTTATTTATTAATTCTAATCAGAATTGGATTAAATATAATGACAATACACATGGATCGTAATGCGAAAATTGCTTACAAACTTTTATCCACGAATAGGGAAAGTTGTGAAAAGAAAAAATTACGAAATTCGGAAATAATAATAAAATATATAAAATAAAAAAGCTGAAGCTGTGATAGCCTAGTGGTTAGGGCGTCCGCCTCCTAATCAGAGGTCGAGGGTTAGAACCCGGGTACGCACCTCTAATTTTTCGAAGTTATGTGTGTTTTAAAGCAATTGAAATATCACTTGCTTCAACGGCGAAGGAAAATGTCGTGAGGAAACCTTTATGCTTGAGAGTTCATAATGTTCTCAAAGGCGTGTGAAGTCTGCCAATCCGCACATGGCCAGCGTGGTGGACTATGGCCAAGACCTTCTCAAATTGAGAGGAGACCCGTGCTCTGTAGTGAGCCTGCAATGGGTTGGTCATGATGATGATGATGATAGTTAAAAAAAAGCATTTTGGTTACAAATATGCTTGCATAATTATTTCAACTTGACAACGAGACGTTGAATTTCGATTTGACGACTTGGAAACGCGCAATTCAATTGTCACATGCAGATTCCCATTTCAAACCGATTATGGAGATTTTGCGTTGTAAATATGTTATAATCCTAGAATATAAATCCTTTCATATTAATCGAGGGATTTAAAAGCAAAAAATAAATACTCATAGGAGAAAGTTTTTCTTTTATCCACTACAAGTTAGCCCTTTACGGCAGTCTCACTCGATGCTAAGTGACGATGATCAGTCTAAGATGGTAGCGGGCTAATCTTTTAGGGGTAAACTAGGTGGTAAACCTAATTAGTTTCTACGGGACATTGTGCCGGAACGCTTAATCGCTTGGCGCCACGTCTTTGTTGGTAGGGTGGTAACTAGCCACGGCCGAAGTCTCCCACCAGACCAGACTCGAGCCGGGAATCGAACCCAGGACCTCGAACTTTATAATGCGACACGTGTGCTGCGCCACGGAGGTGGTCAAAAAGTAGGAGAAAGTTGCAGGCAATCGTAAACTTTGTATGGGTTTAATTTTATAACAAACTTATCGATGAATCACATTCACATGGGTGTTATTGTGTACAAGCGAATATTTCCCGAGCTTACCCTTAAAATTTAGGAGGTTTGTCTAATCCGATAATATTATTCACAACAAAAAGGTGCCGTCGCGAGCCGCGTCCATTGGTCCCCTAACACCAATCTCTGGACACCGGGTAACACTTCGTGTATTTACAGTTTCGATAACTTTCAAATATTCATTATTATTAAATGTAATAGAAATGTTGTATGAAATGCTGGAACAACTTAATTGTACCTAGTTACACGAACTTAGCTTAATTATAAAAAAATGTAAAAACCATTTTTTATTTCATACTAGCCGGTGCCCGCGACTTCGTCCGCGTAGATTAGGGGTTTGTAAAAGTTTTTAAATGGAATAAACCAATTTGAGAAAAATTTCTGTGGCAAGCTGAAACTATACTTATAGTTCATCATAAATCCCGCGGGAATGGGATAAAAAGTATCCTATGTCCATTTCCTGATTCTAAACTTCCTCCCCACCGATTTCCAACCAAATCGGTTCAGCCGGTCTTGAGTTATAAATAGTGTAACTAACACAACTTTCTTTTTTATATATAAGCGCAGGAGAGCCTTCGTCAGAACTCATCATCACAAAGAAACTATTCTTCTTTCTATCAAAATCACTTAGCACAAAATTATAAGTTATTCAACACAATTTATCATTGAATGTGAATCACTCAAATAGCTATTTTACAGTAATTTATTAACAACCCTTAATTCACACTATTACTATTATTAATCATTTAATCACTAGTTTTAAAAGTTATAAATAGCGATTCGTCGCAATCACGGTGCGCTGGTTTTCCCGCCAATCTCGTAGTAGTATTCAAAAACTTCCAAGATGGCGAATCTTTCCCCGCTACCATAAACGCGACGCTCCGCTAGAGTGACTATGGCATTCCTCCGTCACTCTTATCATAGACGCGCCGTCATATATAGATGTAATTATTATCTAATCTATATATATAAAAGCGAAAGGTCACTTACATACTTACATACAGATTAAACACGAGATCTCAAAAATTATTGTACGTATAAAGCTATAATTTAGCAAGTAGGTAGTTGATAGTTAAGAGATGTCAGCTAAGAAAGGATGTTTGGAAATTCCACCCCTAAGAGGGTAAAAGGGGGGTTGGAAGTTTGTGTGAATTTTCTTTGTTTTTAGAGTTAGAGACACAAAAATTTGCATTAAGATTAATAATAAATAAAAAACTTGTACATCAATTTTTTTTCAAATATTACCTGTAAGTGTAAGGGTGGTATAATAGGGGATGATAGTTTTTGCTTATTATTTTATTATGAAGTCTACAAGCTTGAAATTTTGAAAATAGTTTTCTTTTAGGGCGTAAGTATAAGGTTAGAAATTTTTTCATCCAAATCTATCCCGAAGGGTATAGAGGTTTGAAGTTTGTATGAAAGTCCTATGTTTTTTAATTTAGAGACACGAAAATCGGCAATTTGACATTTCCTGTAGCTTACTTTCAGGGCATTGGCCGTACGGGAAACCTCAATCTCACGGGAAATCAGCAATTCTACGCAGACGAAGTCGCGGGCAACAGCATGGTTTTAAGTGCCTTATTTATAGTGCATAAGATAGCATATTATTAAGGTGAACTCGCCATAATCGTAAAGTTTCTGGAGGAGGTTAAAATGTGTTTAAAATATTTTGCACAATAAATTAAAAATAATAATAACGTAAGGGAAAATGAATAAATAGAAACAGTGTAATTATAACCACTAGATTAAAAGAAAACAATCGGTTTGGCTTTCTACACTCAAGTTTAAAATTAATACCATAACTCACTCATCTCTAGAACACCAGTGACGACGCAACCAGTCCCGCTACCAATAAAATATGTACAGCTGTATGGAGAGTACTTCACTATATGTAAATGCTTAAATAATTATTTCCGTGGCGTCACATAGGCTGGGGTTTCAGTTTAAAATTGACGACGCAACCAGTCGCGCTACCAATAAAATATATACAGCTGTATGGAGAGTACCTCACTTGATGTTACACTTTATGTAAATGCTTAAATAATTATTTCCGTGGCGTCACCTAGACTGGGGTTTCAGTTTAAAATTGACGACGCAACCAGTCGCACTACCAATAAAATATATACAGCTGTATGGAGAGTACCTCACTTGACATTAAATGTAATGCTTAAATAATTATTTCCGTGGCATCACCTAGACTGGGGTTTCAGTTTAAAATTGACTTTGCATGCCTTAATCATTGGCAGAGCACAATATTTCTGAGCCTAGGTTGTGCCAAACATGGCAAATGTTATTCTGGCGTTTTTGCTATTTGAACTTTTGCATGTTCAAATTCGAGGTAAATCTTAGAAGCGGAAATGTATTATGATAATGGTAAAAATTAGGCTGTATTTATAATTAAAGATATTTCTTTCTTACTCTTTGGCGTCTCACTCACTTGGTGACCAGTTGCTCTACCATTACCAATCATGGACGGTAATGGCATCAATCGTTCCGTTTTGTAGCTGACTTTCCATTCTGGTTTTATAAATCAAAACTTGGGTAAAAAGTATAGTATATCTTAAAGAATGCAAATTTTATAAAAAAATCTTTAGTGATTAGTGTAAGGTAACAGAGGAACTGCAGAGGTACTTCGGTAGGAACCGTTTGTGTACCGCAAGGAACCGTTTGAGTATGATCACGGAAAATGCGGTTTATTTTTTTCTTTGAAAAAAGAAAGAAGAAAGAAAAATTGGAAAAAACCGCGTTTTTTCCAATTCTTCTATTCATAATAACCATTCATCCGAGGAACACAACACCCCATATAAAGACCAGACAGAAGATCGCTTTTTTCTGATCGTTAATGAGGCTAATTAAAAATGAGTAAGTTAATAACGAGTTGCAGAAATAACACAAATGTACTGAATGGGGGAAGTATATAGATGGTAAATCTATAATTAAAGATCGTCTGGTGAATAATAGATACAGAAAAAGATGTCTCTGCTTTAGGCTTTGTGTAGTGTTAGCCTTCAATGCTTAGGAGCGGGGGCGGCGAGGCTGCGCCCATTGGTCGCGCCCATCCGTGTGGGTGGAAAGGGGAAATACTTCTACGATTTTCCTACGAACTTGAAAAGCTTTTAGCGTCTGTCAGTTGCGTTTCACCGCTTTTACCATTTTCACGTACCAATGCTCATTTGTTTTAAGAGCAACAAGCGTCAAGTTGACGATTGATTAGGCTTGGGATTCGTTGCGAATTCATCGGGTTTCCTTATCAGAACGCGGAATAATAAATAAATTACTTTCTTTGTATCACGAAAATGTACGCAATTTAACGTATCGGCATATTCCAGTTCATAAGGATTTTATTGCTTGTAGAAGGGGTGAATCCCTTCGATTTGTGATAATGGAGTCTCCAATTATAGACCAAAGCAAAAATTATTAAAGTGCGAACTATTTAATTTATATACATCATCTAGGTACTACATCGCGTAAAACCATCGTGTCTATGTTAAGAAGCCCTCACCTACAGGATCTGTCACAAACTGTCTGTGGATTAACACTCCACACTTACTAAAGTGACCAACATCTCACCCACAGAATTACTGCAATACTATGGTTAGGTGTGTCTGTTTATTTGTTCTCTATTCTTTGCTCGACCACTGTACCGAATTTGAAGAAATTTTGCAAATACGAAATTGCACCCTGGGGACAAATTTGGACTATGGATGGGTGTGTCTGTTTATTTGTTTTCTATTCTTGGTTCGACCACTGCACCGAATTCGAAGAAATTTGGCGAAAAGATAATTGCATCCCGGAGACAAATATAGGGTACTTTCTAGCCCGGGTCTCGCTAGATTTTTTTAAATCGGAACCCAATGCTAACCAAAATGTCGCGGTCAAAATCTAGCCTATAAAATTTTGGGCACACGTATTTGCCACAACAGATATAAGATTGGCTAACTTGAAACATAGCCACTAAAAGGAATAGATAATTGGGAGCGATCTTATGCTTACTAAGAATCATTATCTCCCTCAGTCTATTAATGTTGCCCTCAACCCACATATAGCTCACCCTGCTATCACAGGAGAGAGTCAATTAGAACATGCACCCAGGTCACGCTAATAATTATGTTATGTTAGTAATTTAATTTCAATAGTCGGATTCAATGAAGCTGTGATAGCTCCTAATTAGAGGTCGGGGACACGATCTTGGGCACCTACCTTTAGCTTTTCGCAGTTCGTTAAAATATCACTTGCTTCAACGATGTAAGAAAACATCGTGAGGAAACCTGCATGCCTGAGAGTTTCCCATAATGTTCTCAAAGGCGTGCGGTCAGCGTGGTGGACTATGGCCAAACCCTTCTCATATTGAGAGAAGACCCATGCTCTGTAGTGAGCCGGCTATGAGTTGATCATGATGATGATGATGAATCGGAATCAATACTTAAATGGCAGAACAAGTAGACAATACCAATTTCACTATTTTTCGGGGGCTAGTTACGAGAGAATATCTTGGAAGAAATTGGTACTCATAAGCTTTGCCTGAAGCCTTAGAGCCTGTTAAACCGCATTGGAGCAGTGTAATATTTCTATAAACTCTGAATCACCTTCTTCTATTTTTTTTATATACTACTCGTACAAGTTAGCCCTTGACGGCAATCTCACCTGATTGTAAGTGATGATGCAGTCTAAGATGGTAGCGTGCTAACCTGTTAGAGGTGTAGTAAAACCATTCTCCCAATTGATTTCTACGCGATATAGTGCTGGAACGCTAAATCGCTTGGCGGTATGCTTGGTGGTATGGCTCTGCCAGAAGGGTGGTAATAAGCCACAGCCAAATCCTCCCATCAGGCGAGGCGACTCGGGAATCGAACAAAGGACCTCCGAAGCTCCAGAGCTCTTCAAAACTGCGCCTAAGATTATGATACTAGTAGATTGAGATGATAATGGATATAAATCTTCAATGTCCCATGTTACGTCTCACTGCTCAGGACTGGCCTCCTATTTTGAGGTTAAACGCAGAAGTTTGTAAGTATGGTTGGATGGATGGATGTTTATTACTCGTTCACGTAAAAACTACTGAATGGATTTAAATGAAATTTTAAATTATATATCAATAATATAGGTTATACATCAGAATAACACATAGGCCACAGTTTATAAAGATATTGTGTGAATTTTCCAAAATTACGACAAGTGTCACGGATACAGTAAGTAGGAAAAATTCTACCATCTGCGTGATAATTGTCATAATGTTAATTCTTTTATACGCCACGCTAATATAAGCTACTCGGAATACTAATCCAGCGCAGACGAAGTCGCGGGCACCAGCTAGTTAAGCCATAAGGTGAAACAATGACGAAATACGAAATACGAAATACGAAAAAAAATTATAGTGGTTAACAAAAACTTTAAGCGCTTTAAACTTACACTTAGGAAAAAAAGCGCAAAATTACGCTTTAAGTACACGCGTTAGAGCTGTTATTTGGGTATATCATTAGTGTTTAATATTACACCGCGGGTAAACGAGGAGACCCGATGTTAAGTGATTACCTTCTTTAAGAGCCACCGATGCGTTGCCTGTAGAACCCGCCCTTCTAGTTGATTTCTACTCGGCATTGATGGTATGTATTTGCCAGTAAGGTTGTAACTAGCCGCGACCGTAGCCTCCGACCTGAGCCGGGAATCGAACCCGGGCCCTCTTACTTTATATTAGGGAACCGTACACACTACGCCACGTCAAATTGGATGAGGAGAATTTGTATCATTAAAAAAAATTAAATAAGAGTATACAGTAAGACGTGTTTTATGTTTAATTTGTAGAAAAGGTAAGAAATATGACTTATCAGTTATCACTTCTAGCCCATAAGCCTTGACTTTTAAGGCTTTCTTGGACTTGCCTTAAATGAAGATCTTTGTTTCTTAGTTTACATTTATTGTATAGATTGGCGCTTGACGCTATAAAGAGTTTACGAGTAAAAGGCTGTGGTGGACTTGTTTAGAACATGCTTATCACACTTGACTTGAAGTATTACCTACTTGAGTGATACACGGATACAGGCATCAGTAGCGTCTTCAGGTTCGTTAGTATATAGTTTAAAAAATATTATCGTAGTGGTAGGTGGCTGGTGGGTGCATAGCGGGAGGGGGGCACGGGCAGTAGGCGGGGGGAGACATCAGTAGCGTCTTCAGGTTCGTTAGTATATAGTTTAAAAAATATTATCGTAGTGGTAAGGTGGCTGGTGGGTGCACAGCGGGAGGGGGGCACGGGCAGTAGGCGGGGCAGCAGGCGGGGCGCAGGGTGCTGAGGTGCCGCGCTCGGGCGCTCACGACGATCGGGCTCGCCCCCCAGAGCCAGTCGCGCCGCACTCGCCAGTCTCATCGCGCGTACCGGTGACCACGAGACACCCAGAACAACTGCGTTCACCGTCACGATCATCAACAAAAGTGTCTTATTAGAAACCAATTCCAAGAATTCCAGCCGACACCATGTCCAGTCCCTCAATCCCTTGACCCAGCGAACGCGCTCGGACGTGTCCCTTATCAGCCCGGTCAATGGATCGCAGGCACCCAAATAATTGCCGTGAAAAAACCGTAAGCGGTACGGGCGCCCCTTCAATTAGAGCCACCTGTCGGACACGCGCTGCGCATTAATTCGCACTCGCGATAATTTCGTACGCAAAAAGCTCCAAAATAAACAGGTATCGATGCACCTGCGGCGGTCTCGGGTAGCGCGGGTGAACGCACACGGGTAGCTGTGGACCGATGGTGCTTTCGCTATGATCATGCTATTCAAAGGCAATAGCAGCAGACTGGAGCATCTTATAGAGAAGATCCAGGCGAATAAGGAAAACCACGACGGGACCGCTGAAGATTTAAAACGTAAGTTTACAATTAAACCACCATTAAACTACAATACACGGTAATACAATAGTTCCATTGTATTCATTTCAGTGGCTTAATTGGTATGCTCAAGAATAGATAATGGCGGAAAAATGGAGGTTTTTCTACAACGAATATATTTTGTGAAATCAGTAATCAGAAAATTATAACTAGATAAAGATAAAGAAGATAAAAGATTTTTATTACTAGGTACATAGATTCTTCTCATACCAGTGTCAATTTAATGTTAGTTATATAACTAATATGGTAGCCATCTATCATATGATAGACAAAATTCAAATTAAACAGCTCAAAAAAATACCAGCCCATGTTGGAGCTACTCTACCTATAGAAGACATTTTAAGTGAGTGCTTGTTAAAAGCTGAATGTAATTTTTATAAGTAGTAGTAGTTTTTTTAGTAGTAGTAGTAAGTAGTTGTTTATGAAGAAGTTGGAGTAGGCACCTCTTAGGGTGGCAAGCCTTTTATTTTAACAATTATAATAATACTACCTTCTGCCCGCGATTTCGTCTACGTGGACTTCAGAATTGGGTCTAAAGCTTTGCTTGTTAACAATTTTTAATTTTCCCAGGGGTAGTATTTGAGAGATCGTTATAGAAAATGCATGTCCTTTTCCATAGCATACTCGTAGGTGACATGCATACTAAATTTCAAAGCTTAGCCCGGGGCTTAGCTCGTAACCAATGTTCAATTTTCCCTCAGGAACTACTTGAGGAATCGAGATAAAAGGTAGCCTATGTTCTTTTCGATGTCATATATATAAAAGGTTAGGATAAAAGGTAGCCTTTTCGAAGTCAAAGGATATATGCATGCCAAATTTCATCGACATCCGATAAGCCGTTTTTGCGTGATTGATTAACAAACATCTACACTTTCACATTAATATAAATATAGTATATAGGATGAAACCGCATTATTTTTATATTGTAGAGAAAATTAAACAGAAATGTCATTGTTGGAAGAGGGCATCCAAATCCGAATTAATTTACGAAAAGCTTAATCCAGGAGACATAAATGAAATCAACATCAAAATAGCTTTATTCATCACTTATTACAGCATCTATGGATCGTTCATATATAACACATTTTCCATTATTCTTATTCGTGCGATGATAGTGTTTACATTCGCCAACTTAAAACTAAAGCTAAGAGGGTTCCAATCGGGCCCAGGTCTAAAACGCTAACAACAACCCTAGCTGGTTTTTTTTTCTTATCACTATCTCAAATAGTCAAAATTAAATTATAATTAGTTATGAAATTAAAGAAAAACACACCCAAGCTTTTTTGTCGTTTTAATATTCTCTATATCATAATAGAATTTTTTTATAAGCTTTCGTTGTATAAAAACTTTCAAATTATTAATAGACATCTTCGATATGTTTCATTATCATTATTTTTATACTGTGGGGAATATTAAAAGGTAATTTGTTTATTGGATGTGAGCAAATTACCGAAACTCTGCCCCTGAGAGCTTAGGTTGAGACCTAGGAGACATAAATGCTTTTAAGTTTTTTTATACACTACAACTTAGCCCTTGGTGGCAATCTCACCTGAAGCTAAGTGATGGTGCAGTCTAAGATGGTAGCGGGCTAACCTGTTAGGGGTATGGTAAACCCATACTACCAATTGGTTACTACGCAACATCTCCGAACGCTAAATCGCTTGGCGACACGTCTTTGTCAGTAACTAGCCACGGCCGAAGCCTCCCACCAGATCAGACTCGAGCCGGGAATAGAACCCAGCTTAGAAGTCCTGGTCCTGGTCCTACTTTATAATTTTACAGTGCACGCACTGCAAGGTCGTCAAAAATGTTTAATACTTTACCTGAAAAAGGTTTCTTTACATCCATTTTTGTAAACTGAGTCGAAATACGATTAGAATTTAATATGTACCAAATTTTTGTAACACAGCGTCGGAAATAACATGCAGTCTGGCTAGTACTTGAGCTTCAGTTCTACATAACATTTACAGAGCGCAGAAGATTATAAGAGAGGCAATAAATGGAAGAGGTCTTTACTATAATTATATAAAATTATTTAATTTTAATTTAATGGTGTACAGAAAGTGCGTCGAAATCATGATTTCTCCAGTGATAAAACATACGAACTTGATCCGACGATCTAAAGCTACGATTTTTTTTCCACTATTCTTTGTAAATGCTAGTGCGGGACTTTTTTATGACGACATAAAGCCTTTTTTAAGTTTGCTCAATATCCTTTACTCTCACATTATCTAAATGGTTCTCCAAATATCTTACTGATATACGTGATTAAAGTTTGTACTAAAAAATGTAAAATTTATTTCTCGATTATTTTTGTCTGCAACTTAAAACTTAGAAATTAGGTTTCTTAGAAGTGTTTAAAGTTTGCTAAATATCTTTTTAACTCACACTATCTAATAAATTGAAAAATAGTATAAATGGTTCTCCAAATATCTTACTGATATACGTGATGAAAGTTTGTACTAAAAATGTAAAATTTATTTCTCGATTATTTTTGTCTGCAACTTAAAACTTAGAAATTAGGTTTCTTAAAAGTGTTTAAAGGCTTAGAGGAAAGGTTAAGAAGAATTACGAAATCTAACACAGAGAATAATGACGAGTTTGAGGATCTTACTGACGCAGCAGTGAGCGCTGTGGTTTTACAGTGGGAGGAATTTAAAGATTCCGAATCGTTTTCAGTGTTGTAGGAGGCTATGGTCGTAACAGCAAATGGAGTATTGATAAAATAATCTGCCATATCCGTAAAAGATAAGATCTCTACCATCTTAGGCTGCATATCCGCGCGCGATGTGGCATAGAAACCAATTAGGAGTATGGGTTTCCCAAACCCCTAACAGCTTAGCCTGCTACCATCTTAGACTGCATGATCACTTACCACCAGGCGAGATTGCAGTCAGCGGGATTGTAGTGGTATAAAAAAAAACAAGAAAACTTACCAAGAAAAGGTACAGGTGTACCTGAACGAATGCTTTACACAACAACAAAAGTTAGGTAAAATAATGTATTCCATGATCTAAAGAACAATCCATAACGTATTACACGCATGAATTAATTGTTTCAATTACACTGATGAGTGATTTACTGCTATTTGCGATTAGGGGTTAATTAATCGCTGGTGATACGCCCTTCAATTGACACGGAATTTGAAATAAATTGATTGCTTTTTAACTTTTTTGCTCTATTATTACGGTTTTCTTCAAGATTTACGTATAAACTACCCATTGCTTTTAACACTGTGTTTTTAAGTACATGCACTCGTAATATTTTCGATATTTATCTTTATCTGTTACGATTAACGGTCGTCATTGCTAATAAACCAAAGTAGCATGAGAACTAAAGACAGTATTAGGTACTATCAGAACAAAAAAGTCTTGGTTTATTGCTTAGATTATGACGACCTCCGTGGCGCAGTGCGTGCGCTGTCGCATTATAAAGTCGGAGGTCCTGGGTTCGATTCCCGGCTCGAGTCTGGACTGGTGGGAGGCTTCGACCGTGGCTAGTTACCACCGACAAAGATGTGCCGCTAAGCGATTTAGCGTTCCGGCACGATGTCGCGTAGAAACTAATTAGGAGTGTGTGTTTACCATACCCCATACAGGTTAGCTTGTTACAATTCTAGACTGCATCATCACTTACCACCAGTTGAGAAAGCCGCCAAGGGCCAACTTGTAGTGTATAAAAAAAATATTCCTCAGCATCCATTATTATAAAATTTCTTTTAAATTTTAGTTGCCGTTTTACTTTACCTTTCGTACCTTCTGGTTTAAGAGTTACCTAACGTAATAAACAAAAACTGAAACCATAATATAGTAATAAAACCATCTTGGTTTGGGCAGCGAACTAAAACTCTCATTGAAGAGAGAAATATAAATGATAAAACCGTCACTCTGTTCCAAACTAGGTATTTTCTAAGTTTGTCTTAAATTTATATGTTTTAGCTCCGAATTGAGCTTTTTGGTCATAAGCGAGAGGTTCAAGGCTAGATCCCAAGCAGAGGCAATTGGGAACAAACATTTCTGAATTTACTCTGATCCGGTAGTGTGAGATTTCGACAAATATCGTATCGAAAAACAAGGCTTAGTGTTTCGGTGCAGGTCTATTACAACTACTACAGGAAATCAAACCCGGAATCTCCCACATTTTATAACAAATTTACATTGGATATAATAAAAACTATCTAGGTACATGCAATGTGATTTGGCCATAGTCCACCACGCTGGCCATGTGCGGATTGGCAGACTTCACACGCCTTTATGGAGAACCACACACGAACATTATGGAGAACTCTCAGGCGTGCAGGTTTCCTCACGATGTTATCCTTCACCGTTGAAGCAAGTGATATTTTAATTATTTAAAAACGCACATAACTCCGAAAAGTTAGAGGTGTGTACCCGGGTTCGGACCGCCGACCTCTGATTAGGAGGCTGACAGCTTATGTCAATATTACCTGGCGCAATAATTGCAAACGTTGTTTTCTCTTGTTATCGATATCGGTGTGTGTTATAGTCATTGATTTACCACTAGCCGTAGATAGAGCGCGTCATACAAAAACAAGGCGAGAATTTGTCACCAACTAACTATACATTCCTACATATCGGTATATCGTTTTATTACAGCCGTCTAATACACGAGACATCTGGCCGTTATATTATCTATAGCGGCGCGTAGTGCTTTGTAATTTATTCGGATTATACGGCTCGAGTGTTAGAATCGGTGACTTTCGTCTAGCCTTGTCACACACTGTGGGAAAGGAGTGCACGCGTCGCTATTTGTGCACTACTTTTCCGTCCCATTTGTTAATGATCGATCTACGGCTAGTGGTAAATCAATGGTAAAAATAGTATGTAAGTTATGTAGCAAATGTAGAATATGAATATTGTAAGTGTTCCTTGTACAATAAAAAAATAAGCTATGCTGACAATAGTATGTCAGTATTGACAGATGCGAGTAACGAATTACCTTTGCGAGTAACGGGTCAGTTCTGCGAGTCAGCCAGTAAGCGCACTGATTAGTAACGAATGCCTTCCTCGTACATACGACTTGCCATTAAAGCTATAGCTAGTAAACATCACTTTGGTCGATTTTAACTTTGTACCTAGTAGTTACTAACGCGTTAACGTTTGGCGATTGTATTTGATTGGCGAGGCGCCGGTCGAGGTGTCTCAGACGCCGCAATTAGGAAGTGGGCTTCCGCCGCCCACTGCAGCGGCGCCACCGTCGTCACCCGAGGAATTGCCGCAATCGCTGCTAATTACGCGCGTCCTATCGCCGACCTGACTCCTACTTACTTACTTGAAACACTCAACAACGAAAACATTATCATCTTGCTCATTGACACCGACGATCTACCTAAGACTTTTTTTTATATAATGCAAGTTAGCCGTTGACGGCTATCTCACCTGGTGGTAAGTGATGATGCTGTCCAAGATGGTAGCGGGCTAACCTGTTAGGAGTAAAACCACGCTCCTAATTGGTTTAATTCCTAGTTTCCTAATTGGTTACGTGATATCGTGCCTTAACGCTAAATCGCTTAGCGACACGTCTTTGTCGGAGATAATTCCTATAACATTTCATACAAATAATATGAATTCGAAAGTGACTCTGTATGTCTGTAAATTTTTCCGGCTTAAACAATGAATAAATTTATTTTAGTTTATAGCAGGTATACCTAACTAATTTTGGCCAAACGTTGTCGGTCAAAGCTGAATATTTTTGAACTTGGAACTAAGGGTTGCATCTTTTTGCATAACTACCTACAAAACACCTAAGTGCCTGAGCTACCTTTTTTTTTTTATTTATTTTTTGCCGTGGTAGGAAAGCTTTATTGCTACCACCGTCCCTTGGGCAGGACTAGAGGTAATGGGGCCCTACCCCCCTAGGAGGCATACCCAAACTAAAAACCAACACGGCGTGTCCTTCATGCTGAGTTTTTCCAGACGCCCGGGAAATACCACCCCTGAGCTACCCTTCCTTATTCTATCCTAACACTCATATTTTAAGGTACCTTCTAGATAATGAATGCGGGCTGCGTCTTCACTCACGTTAAGTTCACCATTCTCGAGTTGAAGATCAAAACTGACAGTCACTCAAAAATAATTCAGCCCCTTGAATAAATAGGGTTGAAATTTTTCAGGTAACTCGTAGGAACAACTTTCAGCGAACCTTTTTTGGCGGACGCCTTCTTTATAATAGAGATAATGCCGCATCTCAGCTCAATCCATCTAGTTGTTTAGATTTATATGCATTGATAGATCACCCAGTCATCCTCTCATCTTATATTCCTTATTTATGTACAGATATATATAGCTATATATATCTGTACATAAATAAGGAACTCATGTACCGAGGAACATTTATATTCTCATATAAACTCTAGTACCAGGCTGAACTAGCTTCTGCTTTTTTTATTTCTAATCGATCAAGTGGTTAAGTAATCATCTTGCTCATGATGACAAGAACTTTAATACCCAATAAATATTGTTTTGTAAAATAGTTTAGTTTACATTTATATTTAACTGTACTGTTATTTCTTTTATTATCTTATATATATCACTCATTTGCGAATGCCATCTTGCTCTTATAAATACCGACAACCATCTACCTTTTTTTTTTAAATGATGAACCATATCTTTACAGGCAGAGTTTCGTATATATTTTATATACCTACCGGGGTAAACGCGATTTATTCTTTTACTTTTCTTTTTCTTTTTTGTTCTTCTATTTGCACACCCATCTTCGAATACGTAATGTACGTGTTAGTCTTTATTGAAATTGTCCATTAGCGGCGCTTTTATCTGTACATATTTTTTACATTGTATTGAGAGATATTTAACTACATTCGTTAAATTAAAACTAAAACTACGAGGTTTCTAAACGCATCCTGGATTAAGAAGTCCACAAGAAACTTAGCAAGTTATGTTTGCACATGTATAACAGACCTTATATATACCTAGGATCAAATCTCTATATTATGATGTATTTCAACAAACCTGTATTTGAGCAGCTGAGGTCCATGTTCACAAACATTCTTACCTATGTGAATGGATCCTAGCAGTAAGAAGTTGGTAAGCTAAGGATGATGATGAAGTATTCTCAGAGCCATTGCCTTCACCACAATAAGAAGCAATTGACTGCTGCATCACCTACCATAACTTGTGAACGTATTCAAACAATAACTTGTTACCGTACATAAATAAAATTGTACTGACATTTCTCATCCTTCTCGTCCATTACGTAAGACGTTACGCGTTTCCGGGGTGTGAAGGGGACTGATTGATATAAATAGTTTCCACCTATTAAATGAGCTTGAAGGAAAAGGAAGTGCGTTGTTAAGGAAAATGGCATATTGCGCGGAAATCTAGGATTGCGAAAGCCGTTATACGGGTTATATAACAGTTTTATCAATGCAGTACCTAATACGTGTGTAGAATAGTTTTTTGAGACAATAATCGTATGACAGCCTACTCTAAATGTTAATGTTAGGAAATTCCGAACATATATAATAACAGAATTTACTGATGTTATTATGTAATTAATTAGTTATTTCATAATAATAATCTTAATTTTCTTTATTTCAGCTAGTAAATTACTTTCGTATCTACTACTTAAAATAAAATATTGTACTTAGACTTCCTTACGTTGTATCGGCTTTCTAGCTGTTTTCCGCCATGATGCCAATATGGGATTGTTTTGATTTTGTTAATTCCGAGTGACCCATCTGTTTTCGGGGTGAAAGACCATATACGAGTAATATAATAATCCCAATCTGACCTACAGTCCATAACGTTTTAAGATTATTTCTTTTGAATTGAATAATTGGTTTGAATCAAGTAAATAAGTTTTTTGGATTATGATACAGAATTTATGCAGAAATAACGTTTCTACATTAATTGAAATAATTATATATATATATATATATATATATATATATATATATATATATATATATATATATATATAATTATATATATATATATATATATATATATATATATATATATATAATGGACAGTGCCAATTCTAGTTAATATTTTCGCAGACTTCAGCAACAAAATGTTCAAGTTTTTTTTCAGGAACATTAATAAGTTTATGTCAACATATAACGAAAACTAAAATCATTTTCTGTTATTTATTTTTCCGACTCTTATTACCACACTGTAACAAAACATGCAGTTAAAGTTTTTCCGCTGTCTTCGGACATTAGTCATCATTTGCACTGTATCTCGTCACTGTATCCCATTCAATTTGTTTATATCTCCCGCCCCGAGATGCTGCGGACATATATCTGCTCTTAACACCAATATATGGCCTTACGCTTCACAGATATTTACTTACCAGGGCCTCGGCAAATAAGCACCGGCATGGTGCATCCTAATGTATACCCATATAAGCTTTAAATTTTAAAAAGAATGCTTTTAACTTTCGTAAAATGACGGCGACTTAGTGGCAGCCATTTTTGAATACGCAATTAGAGCGAAAGTACCATAAATTAAAAGCACAATAAAACAAAATCATAACAAGTTTGACGGTTTAGTGTCGACCAATAGATGTGGTTGATTTACAGACCAATATTTTTCATTGCATAGTATTTGTTACGTGAATCTATAGTATATTCGTGAAATATTAGTTATTATTTTATTAATGAACGCATATTTTTAATTTTTCTTTTATGTCATTTAATATATAATTATAATTATAAAATAACGCTTATTTCGCTAGGGCTAAAAGGCTAAAGGGCTAACGGGTTGGGTTTGAACCAAAGACCTTTCGCATTGCATCCAGCCCCAAGTCTACTTTGCCGCAACCACCGAAATTTGGCAAAGTTTATTCTAATTCCGAGTAGTATTAAAAATATTTTACTCAAAGTTAGTGAAATTTTAAATTATTTTATTAAAAAATAATCCTTTCTATTATAAAAAAAATATTGGAATATTGTAACGGTGAATATATGTAATTTTATTTGAAAATTCTAGCGTAAACCAGGCAGTGAAATTATCAAAGAAGAAATCGGTTCAAAGGGTCTGTAAAGTATCCATTCTCCTCCACCTGAAGCGTATTCAAATCTCACTGCTGGATACTGTATCTTTACGAAACGCTCCAATATTCCAATGCCTTATTTGTATTCCTACTTAAAAACAACAATAACGTATTTATATGCATATCCGCTTGTAACAGAAGCGCTGGGCAGCGTCGGCAGCGTGGGCAGCGTGGGCAGCACGGGTGGCAGCTCGTGGCCGTCGTCAACGCCGGAGCCGTCGCCGTCACCCTCCTCCACGCCGACGTCTCACGACGCAGTAGACGCCGACGCGGACCCGGACGCCGACCCGCCGTTCACGCTGGGCGCGACCGAGCACACTCCGTACAAATGTAAATTCTGCGACAAAGCCTTCCCTAGGCTGTCCTACCTCAAGAAGCATGAGCAGGTTTGAATCTTTTCTAGAATACATCATTTTGTTTCCCGAATATTATTATAAATGATATAATTAAGGAGTGGAAAACAACAACAAACCAGTAAACACACTTTTGCATTTTAATATCAGAATTTTTTGCTGCATATAAGGTATTCAATGTTTATATCCAACAATCCATTTTGCCATGGAGACATATTTATTCCATTGTAAGGGCTACTTTGACGGCAATCTCACCCTGTAGTAAGTGATGACGAAGGCTAATCTGTTAGGGGCATGGTAAACCCATACTCCTAATTAGTTTCTACGCGACAATGTGTTGGAATGCTTAATCGCTTCCAAGAGCCGGAATCGAACCCCGCAGCTCCCACTTTATAATGCGATAATGCATATGCAGCGCCATGGGGTTATACCAGAATAAGTTCTTAGACCTATTGAATCATCGTTAGGAATCCTGTTTTTCTTCTCGACAAAAGGTAGCCTATAGCACTCTCTTGATCATAAACTATCTCTGTTAAATCACATCAATCCGAAGTGAATACCTAGAAGTTATAAGCATACTTACCGTGTATAATAAAAAACAGCTTTCTGTCGTTCCATCCGTTAAAGCGCTGCGACGATACATACACGCAGATTACGTAGAAAATATAAACACACAGATAAGCTATATATATATATATGCGTGTTGCAAAATGTATTTACATAATACCAACAAATAAACCAACTCGTTTACAACCATAAACAATCTCGAGTTACACAACTACAATACGGCTATTAGAGCTGTCATATCTATAAATCCAGAGTCCAGTTTCGCCATTTTACTCCCAGCTTCATTAGCAAGTAGATACCCAAAATGGTCCATTTACAGAGACAGTGCTTATTGAGATATGCATCGCAGTAGCATTGCGGTGCACAACACCGAGGAGCGAGGTCTGCGAAATTGTGACACGGGGCCCATTACGGTCGTACATCTTGGGCTCCTTTGTGTGACGCCGATTCAACCGCACACGATTGCAGAACGCGACAGATCTAGCCGCGATAGGGTAAATAGAAACATCACTTTGCATAACGCCGGTCGAGTTCCACCTACACTAAAACCTAGATCCGGATCTTCTTTACAAAAAACGCAACGCAACATTCTAGAATCGATTACTTTTATAATTGGCCAATACGATCGTAAAAGGATTTCATTAGATTATCGATACCTATGCAATGGCCAACACTGTTGCGTTTTAGAGATATCGATCAATTCGTTGGGCTTCTAGTGTTGTGCCGACAAATGTATCGCCAAGATCGTGTTGCGCGCGCGCGACATCGCTGTGACGGCCGGAAATAAGCTCCGATAAGAACTCCCTAGGCTGGCGTGCCAATCTTTTATCATTGCACCGCTTGGGAAAGGTAATCATTATAAAAGTAAATCAGGAGATGCTGTATTAATAGATGGCTGTAAAAGATCGTAGCTATTAAAAACGGTGCCGATCTACAATGTAAGTAGGAAATAGGTATAGATAAAAAGGAATCCTTTATCCAAATTTAAAATTAATTGACAGCAATGACTCATTTAAAGGATTTTACATCAAAACTTGTGAAAATATTTTTGGTTGAAATTACAAAATGTCAAGAAAACGATATGCTATTTTAGTAGTGAGAGTTGTACGTGTAACCGAGTACAATATCTATGTTTTAAATCGAAATTAAATAAAAAAAAATATTAAAATGGAGTGCAGATGCCTTCTGATCGGTTTATATCGGTAAGAATGCTAAAATAAAAATACTATGCCAAGTTTTCGAATATTTTCACTGGCTGGCGTTTATCCGTTATACGATTGCAGTTATTGCCAAATACAATTTGTCAAATTGTATTGTGCACTAAGAAAAATATTTTTCTGACGCATTAATTATGGGTATGTTTTTTTCTTATTGGTTATTATAATAAAATTATATAATACTAATACGATACCATAAAAAACTCAATAGAATTATAGACAAGACCGATGACAATGAATAAATGATCATTGTTCATAAAAAGAATTTATTTTAACAACTTATTTTTTTTTTATTTCGACAACTTGTACGGGAACTGATCTAGTTATATCTATACAAATTAGGGACTGTCTCCTTTGATTTTAGTTACCTTCATAAACAATATTTTAGAATTCGCTGAATTCTAGTTAGTAAATATCTGAATTTCCCTAATATGGATATAAAAGTTATCGTGAAAATCAAAATATTTCTAACACTATTTTAATTGGAACTTACTAGATATTTGATTCTTTCATATTATCAGCTAAGTATCTATAATAATGTTGCAAATATAACAATACTAACATTACATGTGACGTATATCCGTATCTAAAATATACTGTAATAATCATATCGTCTGGTCTTTTATTAATTAGATTAATTGACAAATACATGGTTTTTAAGAAGATTAACTCAATTTGAAAAATTACCTTGTAACGAACGATCTACCTGTAACGCCATGTTGACGGCATTTGGTGAAAACGATTGATCCCGTGAATCCGCACGCTAATACAAAACGTAAGTTCATACACAACTACATCCTTAACCATGGAATCTCCAGTCTTCGTGACAACTTTTAACCGCAAGTGGTTTTACTTGTTTTTGTGTCATCATTATCATAGAACATTAAATGTCTGGGCCAACGCTGTGCAGTAGCAACTCGTTTCGCAGAGTACGTGATCTGCGAGTTTTTGTGGTATTCGTTTTTTTTTTTAACTTTATCGTAAAGTTATTCTCTAGTTGAAATATTGTTAGATACTAAATCAGACATATCCATTCAGGTAATATTGTACGTTGTTATATAGGTAAAGGTTGATCGGGTCAAGATCTTGTCACTCAGTCATTAATTCCTGTATTGAAACTCAATTTTGAATCAAATACTAACCGAACTAAATCACAATTCTATTGCAAATATAACTTCATTGCACGTATAGTTCATTGGCGAGAAGAAAATATGATTCATTAATTTCCACCGACCCATCCATGCAAGATGAAAAATATTTTTAATGAATTTTAATTCAATTGGTATAAATCGTTATGGATGAAAATCAACTCTTTTTGATGCTGAGAAAACTATGTATGTGTGATTAAATTAAAGTAATTGATTAAGACATCGTCAATTCGCTCAGTCAATCACTAGTCTTCAATGTAATTACATACATTCCAGGGTGGGATTTAAGATTTTATGATAACCGGAACGATAGAGTCGGTAGGGTTGTAACTAGCCATGGTCATAGAAAACCACGACTTAACCATCAGCAATGAAGTGTGCGACCAAGAAGAGAGTTCTTGGTCGCACACTTCATTGCTGAAGGTCGTGTCCACATGAAAGTGCCTTCGTCACGTTGGTAACAACTGCCTTCCACTCTTTACGGTCCTCGGCTTTCCTAATAGCGGTTGTAATGGGAAGGCCAGTGAGTGATTTCACTTGCTCAGTCCAGCGGTTAGGCGATCGGCCACGCGGTCTTTTCCCCTCTACCTTGCCCACAACTAAGTTTTTCCAAGTTACTTGGCAGCCGTCGGGCAATATGGCCAAAACTACTCAGAATTTTTTGGAAACATATGGTGGAAAGTCTGACGTCAACACGAAGCTGCTGCAGAACCCCACCAGACAATAGTTATCAAATAAGATATAGAACAAACGAATTTCCTTAAGGTCTTATAAAATCGTGCACCACTGCGCAAGCAGTGGTCAAATATATGTAAGTAATACAAACTTCTTACCATACCTTCTTACTCAGCAAGATTAAATATCTAGTAGCAAACTTACATGTTTCGTAGAATAATTCAAGTTATTGGGGTGCTCTGAGAGTAGGTTACTCCAGTTAGAAGTAAGAATAATACAGCGACGTACAGGGTGTTCGTATACAAAAAGAAGTTCCCATCGGCTCTCAGACTATTCACAATCATCTATAAATAAAATAAAAAATTGATAGCTTAATACCCGGGTCTAGTTACAAATTTTTTAGGGTAGATAGAGATTTGACGTTCGAATTTTAAACTGTACTCATTTCTTGATATCCTAAAGTTGTATAGAAAAATTACTTACACAATATATATCGCGGCTTACTAAAAAAATTACTTTTGTCATGCTGTACAGTCAATTAGAATTACAACTAGATATGGAATATGTACGTAAGTTAAGATTTAATTAAAGGGATTGTAATTTCTTATGATTGCCACATAAAATGAATAAATAAATCTAAAAAATTGTGTTGCATTTCTAATAATGAAGTTTAGCAACCTATGGTGACTACGAGTACATAAATAATTCCCAGAATTTTACATGAGCTATTTACTGAAATCTACCTATGTTGAATAAGTATAATACTTTGATAGGTATATTTGCTCACTATGGATCTCAGTGAATATAAAATGACGTTAGAAATTGCAAACTATAGAAAATCACCTCAATTGGCAACCGAGATAAAACCTATGACAACGTCATCGGCATTTCTTGCGTTTGTTACGTTTGTTACGTTTGTCTGGTGGGAGGCTTCGGCCGTGGCTAGTTACCACCCTACCGACGAAGACGTGTCGCAAAGCGCTTTAGCGTTCCGGCACGATGTCGCGTAGAAACCAATTAGGAGTATGGGTTTCCCATACCCCTAACAGCTTAGCTTAGACTGCATGATCACTTACCATCATGTGATGTTGCCGTGAAGGGCTAACTTGTAGTGTATAAAAAAAAAACTATCATATCTACCAATATAAAGACGAACACCCTTTTCATGTTAATGGGCCAGTAACGTTCTCTGTGACCCGCACCGTCTCGGACGGTGATACGGTGAACCACCGATGACATCGCACAAGTACCTACGCACCTACTTACTGGGAAAGCCGCTCGGTAGCCGTTCACTGCCCATTTCAAAGCTTTATTGGCTATCACGCTCGCTTAAACTACGTACAACTAGTTTGAAATGTGTTTTGGTGCGCTTTACGCCGAATTGCGACGGTACCGGACCTCATTATGAGCGACGCTCTCACGCTGCTTGTTAGTGAATAATATTAAAGATATTACGCATCGTTTGCGTGCTTTTTCGCCATAAAAGGGACAAGGCATTTTGGTGAGTGCCCGCAGGACCAAGGGGCCTGGGAGTCCGGCTCCTATGGAGAATACGGATCCTTAAGGTGACATTGGAATAAAGGATAATAAGTGGTTAATTTTATATCCTACTGAACTCGTTCGCTGTTCATGTCAAGGCTTTATTGGCTATTATCTTCAACTATTAAAATTAGTATGACATGTGTTGAGTGTTGAGTTGAGTGCTTGAGCCGAATTACCAAGATACTGGCTCTCATTATAAGCGTCGCTCCAACGGTGTTTGTTCGTGAATTTATAAACATTAAAAAATTCGTGAATTTTTAAATTTTTAACATGATTTGCCTTGTAGGAGAACAGAAAGACGTCAAATTATTGTAAAAAAAACCCTAAAACAGTTACGAGGGAGCGTATAAAATGAAACGGGATCAATTTTTCACAATCCGAGCTAGCGAATTATCTTCTCAATAAAAACTAAGCATTCATTAGCCGAACCTAACTTTAGCTTTCGATAAAAATCTTCGGGAAGCAATGCGAAATAGTTCTAAGTTCTTAATTATCCTTTACAATACTCATATTTTTTCTAATTTTACAGGATAATTAAGGATCTTAAAATATAATTAGCAGGATTATTAGATTCGATTTTCTATATTGCTACATAAGTGTACTTATTTAGACTTATGTACGTGAGCGTTACTTTGCGGCCTCTCATGAATATTTTAGTTTAGCTAGAACCATATTATGTTGTATAATATAGGTACTTATTTAAATTATTTATCATTATCATCTCTGCCACCTGCTTTAGAAGAGAGGGATTAGAGCTCTAACCCGCCAATCTGCACCAATTGAAGATGTACCCGATATAGTAAATATGTGAAATATTTGTCTATTTTCCAAATCGCATAGATCTACTAAAATGCACGTACGTTTTGTTCTAATGTTGTGATGTTGACTTTACGAAGTATAATTTAGCTAAAAACAATAAAAAAACAAAGCATCATTCGCGTGCCTTTTCGTCATAAATAGGGGCATGGCGTCGTGGTGAGAAGCACGGGGCGGCCTACTCCACAGGACCCAGCGGGCCTTGGAGACGGGCTCCTGTGGAGACCATGAATTCGTTATATGTGACATTGGCACGGAGGGTAACGGTGTTTTGCGTGTGCGCTGTCGCATTACAGTGTTGGAGGTCCTAGGTGCGATTTCTGACTAGCGTCTGGTTGGAGGCTTCGGCCGAGGCTACCTTACCGACAAAGACGTGTCCCCAAGCTATTTAGCGTTTCAGCACGAGGTCACGTAAAAGCCAATTAGGAGTCTGGGTTTACCATATAGGGGGTACGGTAAACAGCTTAGCCCGCTACCATCTAAGACTGCATCGTCACTTACCTTCAAATGAGATTACCGTCAAGGGCTAACTTGTACTGTATAGTAAAAAAATCAAAACAGTTGTTAATTTTATAATCTGTACATTTTACTGTTCATTAATATATAATACCTGTTTAGTATTCGTAAAATACACTGGCACCCTTTATGCTACTGACTCATCATCTGAAATTGATAACTGAAATTTGGCATAGAGGTTTCTTTCATGACGTAGACAAGGGCTAAGATCGTTTTTTTTTTCAAACCATAAGGGGATAAAATAGGAGATTAAAGTTTGTACGGGAAACTCGAGAATCCGTGGGCAAAAGCTAGAATAAGTCATATTCAATTTTTTTAAACACTGTATAAATAGCAAAGAATATGTTTAAATAAACACCGTAGATTTTTTGAGTTTATTTATTTTGAGATTTCTTCACTTAGGCTAAGTTTATGCATATATTGGCCAGTTTTACAAAAAACTACCGTTTCACTTAAAACTGTTACCCATAATCCTCGAAGAAATGGCTTAATCTAAATTGAACGCTATGTCTATAATATTTTTTTTAATCTTAAGCGAAAAACTGGATTATTTTGGTCAGATCAAGCTTCAACATTTCACAATTATTTCTGTACATTATTTTATCGTCAGTAGGTAATGCTAGTGAATTTTAGTACATTTTAAAAACCACGTAGACGTATTTAAAAAATAGATGCTATTTGATACGTTTCATGGGCCATAAATTGAAAACTATTTCAACTTATTATATTGAACAAATAAATAAACTACAATCATGTGTATGGATTTTTATAAATTTCCTAATGTGCAGAGATACTGTCAGAACTTTTAAAGTGATATTATCCCACACAAATTTAAGCTACAGAAAGGTAAAATATAAAAGGATCAACTTCCCTTGACAGAGACGGAGGTATTGGATATCGATGAACTTGTTAGTAAGAATGATGGTGTTTGTCTAGTCAAGGGTTTGTGCTCTCGTGTTCCCCCAATTACCATGGTGCGGCTATTTCAATCCATTAGCACCTATAGCAATTCGTTAGCGCCATGGCGTAGTTCACCCTTACTTACCTACTTGTGCTCAGTGTCATAATCGATGTACTTCCTACTTGAACTTTTGGTTTGATTTTGATTTTTTTCTACAATGAACTTCCATCACAAAGCCATTATATATATATATAAAAATCAATTGTTGTTCGTTAGTCTCGCTAAAACTCGAGAACGGCTGATCGAATTTATGTTGTCTTGAAATGGTTGTGAAGGTCTAGGAAAGGTTTAAAAAGTGAGAAAAATTTGAATAATTGCTGGGAAAACCCTAAAAACAGCCCTTTTCTTTTTCCCATATAAACGTTTTCTAAATAAAACTTACAGTCAATTTAAACTTTATTGCTATTCAATAAAGTTCACATTAAATTATAATCACTCACAGCTGTCTAAGAAATTAAGGTGTGTTCCTAACTTTAAAGAGTCAATTTGCAATTTATTGGGCAATATTTTGTCCCGGTATTTCCACAGAAACGGGAATTACGCGGGTGAAATCGCGGGTCACAGCTAGTTTTTTAATAAAAGTTCATTAATTTAATTGCAAGAAATGGATAGATATTAACTAAAATATAAATTAGAAAACGGTAGCTACAAATACATATATCTAGAAACTAGTATAAATACAATAATTTTATGTCCGACACTAAACATAAGGAATAATACATTTTACAACAGTTCCTTAAAAATAATAACAATTACTTACATGTACTTAGGTGCACACTATTCTATAGGCAATTACAGCCAGAGATTGGTTATGTGGCCTATGTAAGACAACGCGAATTTTGTTGAATAAGTAACGATTGTGTGTAAGTAATCCTAGTTAGTAACTGCATTCAGTAGGCAAATAGAATTATCATAACTTCAGCCTAGCCCAAAGCTCGTAATTAATATTCCACTATCCAATCATAGTAGTGAGGAGTAAAAGCTTTAGACACGGAATCTAAAGTGCTTGGTTTTTGTTTTAAAATACTACTTAAGTCTAATAGGACTACAATATTGATATAAATGTGATATGAGCGATTTAAATCAAAAAAAAGCGGAATGTTATATGTAGCTTTCGCTTACCAAGTATTGAATTGATAAACTGTTATCAGTGTTAAAATATGATCGTGCGTTTGTGCTAAATTAACAAATCGACAATCGACCGGTTCTTTAATAGAAATTGCTAGAAAGAGCAGCGCACGCGCATAAATATATCGCAGGCATGTTTACAGCTTGCTTTTAATTGAAGTAATCGGTCTCTACAAGATGAAATTAATAAATACGAATGTCCGAAACCTATTATACAAGGCGCCCCTCGTGAAATATTCAATCCTATCATATTCCTATTTTATCTAGGAAAGGTGTCAAGCCGCTTTTCTGTCTGTGTGGCTTGAAACTCTCAGTTCATGTAAATTCGTTTCGACTTTTGCTTTGTTTGCTTGGAAATAATTTATACACTAAGAGTACATTTATATTGAGGAAAAATTAAAGAAAATCTCTAGCAGTTTACCAAAATAGGCAAATCAAATTAAGTCATATAAAATCTAGTAATGAGAAACTTTAAATTTATTTAGATTTCTTTAATATTTCCTTAATATTAGATATTTATTAAACCTCCTCTCAAATAACATCTTGTTTATTAAGAGGTATCCCATATAATATCACTTAAAAAAAAGTTTTTTCAATGGAGAATTTTAATATATTCCTCAATGGCTAATAGATACCGAGTTAATCAAGCGTAACATCGTGTTTAGCATACTAGGAGGGCATAATCGGCGAGGTGGTCAGTTATTTAGACCGTGAAGAGTTTGTCAGTGTTGGAAGTGTACCTACTTAATGCTCGTCTCCACCAGTTCACGGGTGGCGAAGGCCGACGGCTCCCATTATTTGGCTATGGCAGCCACATTAGCATTCTCATAATTAACTTATGAATAATCTTCAGAACGTGTCACTGGGTAATAGTCATTTTTTACATGTAGACGTAAAGCGAATGTGATTTGAATGAACGCTATGTTCCCCTAATTATGTAACGTAATGTCATTCTTTATGTTAGTGGGTTTTGTTTATTGCTTACATTTCGTGCAAGTACACAACACCAAGTAGATTTCTAAACTGTTACTGAATATAATTAGAAGAAGGTAGATCTATTAATAGAATCTAATAATGTACCACCTATATCCATTTAAATATAAGGCAGACATATAAGTTTATCGAGATTATCGTATAGATATTTATTATTTTTACACAAATATTTATTTCGGGAATACTTAATTATAATAAAAATATATTTAATAAAAGCTGTCATAGCCTAGTGGTTAAGACGTCCGCCTCCTAATCAGAGCGATATATAAATAAGGTCCCAGAGAGTCATTAAGAGATAAAAGATTATAAAATAATGACAGTGCATAGCCAATATATATATGAAAATTTAATGTATGTTCATAAAAATATTGATAAATTCAAGAAAAAAATGGACTGTAACGTAAACGTATCAGAAGTAAAAGTAATCTTGTAGTACCGTTTAGTAGGCTGCACAAAATTAGTAACTCGTTCAAAGGAAATTGTATTTTATTTTATAATAAATTACCTATTGATATCTTGGAGATGTCTATCAATAAGTTCAAAGTTTTTATAAAACGAAAGCTTGTAGAAAAATCATATTACGATATTAAGGATTATATAAACGATAAAAAAGCTTGGGTGTGAATTGCTCTATCTCCATAGGTACTATAGTTTATTATTCATTATGTGAGATGGTGATAACGAAAAAAAAGAAAAACCCCGGCTAAGTTTGTTGAGGGCTTCTTCTTAGACCGGGGCGCGTTTGGAACCCCCATAGCTTTAGTTTTAAGTTTACGAATATAGTTATCACCATGAAATAACTACTATGTAAATTATTGACGCGTCAAAAGTGCCTTTTTAAGGACTATTTGAATAAAGATTATTTTGAATTTGAATTTGAATTTTAGAGGTTGGGGCTTCGATCTCGGGCATGCTCCCTCTAACTTTTCGGAGTTGTGTTGCGTATCTTAGTTCTTAATTATTCTTATACTTTGCAATAGTCATAGTTTTTTCGAACCTTTTCTTACATGTAACACGATAATTGCGTTTTGAAGCAATAATTAAAATAACACCTACATAATGTTCTCAAAGGAATGTGAAGTCTACCAATCCACACATGGTCAGCAGACGATGGCCAAACCGTTCTCTGTAGTGAGACCTGGCAATGGGTTGATCATGATGACGATGAATTATAATTATTATTGTCTACGCTACTGTAAAACTAAGCTCCCCTCAGGAATTGTAATTTTCATCGTTCATAATAAATATATCTTTCATATTGGCATTGTCAGCAACTTAACCAACCCTCTTTAATGTGGTCGAGTGCATACTACTGCCATCTCTGAAAAAATCAGTAGACATATTTTTTACCAATGGTTATTGAACCTTTAGAAAACCACTCCATAAAATCACGTTTTTCAGTTAGTACGTGGCAATCTAGCAAGTGCTAAATGCAAAAAAAAGTGCTAACAGCTAATTCATCATCATCATCATCATTATCAACCCATTACCGGCTCACTACAGAGCACGGGTCTCCTCTCAATATGAGAAGGGTTTGGCCATAGTCAACAATGCTGGCCATGTGCGAATTGGCAGACTTCACACGCCTTTGAAAACATTATGGAGAACTCTTAGGCGTGCAGGTTTCCTCACGATTTTTTCCTTCACCGTTGAAGCAAGTGATATTTTAATTATTTAAAAACGCACATAACTCCGAAAAGTTAGAGGTGCGTGCCCGGATTCGAACCGCCGACCTCTGATTAGGAGGCTGACGCCCTAACCACTAGGCTATCACCGTCAAGTATGTAACGTAATCCAACACCTCAGTTTATCCATGTAATTGCAACAGAATTGCGGTGAGCTCTTAATGATGCATTCACAAAGAAAAATGCAAGAGCCATCAAAACTTATTTAAAAACGCATTAGAAACCGCTGCGCTATAACACATGTAAGTAGGTAGTTAGGTTACTAACGAACTTTAACACTATACTATAATTATCATATTATTAAAAGATCCTTCAGTGGTCACGATAGGCAACATATTTCCACGAAGGCTGAGAGAAAAGCTTACTAATAATAATAAAATGAATGAATTAATTAAATATGAAACCAGTTAGCGGCTCTTCCAGATAACCAAAAAGGAATAATTAATAATGTATTTCATTATTCTTAATAATAGTTATCACTTAACTTAAATTTATTTAATAATAAAAATTTAATCCTTGCGACCAAAGGATAATAACTTTCATACAGTGAAAAACACGTGCTTTTAAGATTTTTATGTTTGCAAAGGTGAACATTATTATAAACTATTTTCATTTCATATATGTATATTAAATAATTTGGCAGTGGATTTCACTCTCTGGACTCCTTTGTCGGGTTTTATAAATACTCGCATCCCGCAAGAAAAAGGTTCCCCAATCCCCAAATTTTTTTTCTCCCCTTTTTTCTCCCCCTTTTTTTCTTCACATTTCCTGTGGTCTATGTATGAGTATGCAATACTTAAATAAGTCAATAACGGTTGCGCGTTTTGTTGGTTGGCATTATTGTACTATGTCTGATAATTATAGCTTTATATGTAAATTAGTGTGTATCCTTTACTATATGCAATTTTGTGTAAGTTTATTGCTTTATGTTACTCTTATTGTAAAATGTTTCCTATTTTATAGCGGTTGCCTGCCTGGATGAGATCACTTGCAGTGACAAGGCCGCTCTTACACCCTGTTTTATGTTTATTTATTTATATTTTCTGAGGATTTCTTTGGAATCGGAGCGAATCCTGCGCAAAGCGTTTTATTTTGGTGGATCTGAGTTGTGCTACTTAGAAAAAATTATGAACTACGTTGCACAGATTTATATAATAGTGAAGACCTAGGCAGTAAATCTGTAAACTTGTCAACCGTGATACAAATTGGTACAATATTATTTACTAACTTGTTTATTATGCATTGGTTGAATATAAATATAAATATAATACAGATTTAACATCAATATAATTGAACTCTAAATTTTTAGAGCAAAGGCAATGGGTGTTCGAGTATTAACGTCAATATCAGATAGGACACTGATCTCTTTATTAATAGTCAATAGCATTCCGCCGTGACATCTCCCGGTGAGGAATGCCACTCGAGTCTATGATGATTACAATCTTTGGGTAATAACGCACCGCGTGCTAGAGATGACTTCGTTAATAGCTATAAGTACAGTTACAGGATTTGAAGTTGGTTTCTTAAATGAACTTATATTGTATTTGTAGATAAGTATTATTTTTAACTCACAAAGTAAACGAGCTGACATACTGAGTAAAGACTAACAAGACGTCACCTCCAAAACGTGCAATAAATGACCCTACATTTATTGCTAATTATATTTTTACCTCACCGGAACTATAAGACCAGTTAGTTCGTCACTATCATTATCAACCCATTACTGGCATACAAGGCATGATTCTCATCTCAGAATGAAAAAGGAACCATTTAAGCTATGGTCAATGTATTCTACCACTCTGGCTTAGTACAGATTAGTAGACTTCACACGGTTTCCTCTCGATATGTGTCTTGAAAGGAGTATTGAATTACCTAAATTGGAATGCAAATATTGAGTCTGAAAAGTGTTAGCGCAAAAGAGAGCGAGAAGGCGTTCCAGAGGCGGGACTGCATCTTTGGTCGTTGGGTTTTGCTGCAGTAAGTGCGGACGTAACTGTTCACGGATTGATCTCCACAGTCACCGGAGAAAATGCCTCCGAGACAATGTTTAGACCGTCTAGAATAGACGTAAAGGCCTAAATCCTAATAATAATAATAATTAATAAAATATTATAATTTTGGTTTTTTTTATATATATTTATTTGGCACACGGGCGTGAGTAATAATATAATAATCCTCTAGTTTTAAGCTGTTAAGTTACTGATTAGCACCGAGGACAAACCTCTTTGGTTTTTTCGGTGCCTTTATTGTATAACTAATTATATTCCTTGTATATTAATAATAAATAAATAATAAATGAATGAATGGTGAAAGGTCAGTTTTTAGTGTTGGAATTATTTAATTTTCAGACGCATTCAGATCAGATGCCGTTCCGTTGTGAATTTTGCTCGCACTTGTTCAAGCACAAGAGGTCCCGCGACCGCCACGTCAAACTCCACACCGGCGACCGGAAGTACCGCTGTGCACACTGTGAGTCTGCTTTCTCCAGAAGGTAAGCTTTCCACCTGATATGTGACGCTATCTCATCAGTTTATATTTTGTTTTTTTATTCCACTACAAGTTAGCCCTTAGCCACGATCTCACCTAGTGGGAAGTGATGATGGTAGCAGGCTAACCTGTTAGGAGTATGGTACACCTATACTCTTAATTGGTTTCTATGAGACTTATTATAATTAGTATCTACGCAAATCTCTTGGTGAAAAACAATTTAAGGGTGGTAGCGCCCTAATCTGTTAGGGTATTATGTATTATGGCAAACCTTCCACCAGACCAGACTTGAGCCGGGAGTCCAACACAGACCTCAAACTTTATAATGTTACGTACAGCTCACGCGCTTTTATCGCGATGCTAAGCAACTCATTTTTAGTAATCTTAACGAATCAGTTTTTTTAAGTAAAATTTACAAGAAATAAAAGCAACATGCCTATATTAGAATTTGATCTTACTATTTTGTAAAATAAATTATAGACCCCTTAGGTCCATATATTAGAAACCAAACTCGTCAACTAAAAAAAGCTCCTGAAATAGCCTTATGATATCGTCTGGTTTGGTTTTTCGCTATCTGATATCTTGTATAGTGATAACTGATAAGCAACGGAAATTTTGGTACCTACCTAAACTATGGCATAACATCTGCGCATAGCACTAAGCTGGGACTTTGGCAAACCACCTGGTTTCATGCGCGAATAAATATTGAGTCAATAATAATTAATCGAAATCGTTTTTTTACTGGCCAAAATATAGCATATTAATTAATATCTGATAATTAAGTCGATATCATTACTCACTTAACAGCTGTTTTTAATTTGGCGCGATATGTATATTTTACGTCACATAGTTTGACCTTATTCTGATATTGACCAAATTCAAATTCAAATAATCTTTATTCAAAAAGTCCTTTAAAAGGCACTTTTGACGCGTCTATAATTTACATAATAGTGATTTGATGGTGATAACTACATTCGTTAACTTAAAACTAAAGCTATGAGGGTTCCAAACGCGCCTCGGTCTAAGAAGAAGCCCAAAAAAAACTTAGCCAGGTAAATTTTCTTTTTGTTATGACCATCTCACATGCCACTTAAAATTATATTAAGAGCTTTCTTATTAGAGCCATATTTCACACCCATGCTTGTTTATCATTTACATAATCCTTTACACTATAGTAGGACTTTTCTACAAGCTTACGTTTTATATAAACTTTGAACTTATTGAGATTTACAAATTAAGGCAATCCACTCAGCATCAGCTGCAGCAAGCCATGAACTACGTTTTTTTTTTTTAAATATAAGCTACTTTATTTGTTTAGTAGAAGGGTTTTTAACTTAGTGTTTGTCTTTATGCGAATTGACTAAATAGTATATGTGTTATACAAAAAGGAATCGTTTCAAAGTTTCTGAGCGCGAAACCCAAGAAAGCCTGGACCATTTACCACGTTTTGAACAACGACAACCTTAACAGTATAGCGTGTATAGAAAGGGTAGGTAGGTAAATTTCTTATGAAGATTATATATTTAAAAATGTTTGTTACGATTCGGGGGCAACTAGTTCTCAAAAAGAAAGAAACTCTGATAGGCGGACGGTAATAAACGTTACCAGGATATAGATTAATAAACTAAAACTCTATCTCCAATCTATCTCCCTGGCAAATTTTGGAAATGGACTTAAGACGAACTTTTTATCGCGGTAACCAAGAATTTAAAAACCGTAAATCACGCGTACGTAGTGCAGTATTATTAAAATTAACATATCAATAGGTAATATATGTATGATGTAAAATAGATACCTTAAGTATGCATGTATGAAATAGTAGGTATGTTATTTAAAATAACCCTCGAGTCGAGCCCATTAAGCACTAAGTATTCACAAGCCCATGGCACAAGAGGTGCTTGGCTGCTTGCATCACAATAGTCGAGCAAGATTGATTACCGTAAGCCACAGCACAAAGCTCCAGTCGGCCACGAGGCGACGCGTCACCTTTTTCGTCACCTCAGCACGACCACGTGACTAATTCCACGCAATTTGTCGGCCCAACGAAACGCCGAGTGAAAAGAGTTGATGCGCTGACAAATGGCGTTGAGGGTCTCACAAAAATTAAATAATGGTCCATTCCTAAACCGGCGAGGCGAGCACGGCCATTAGCGGAGGTGTTTGGGCGAACGCCACTATTCTGTAGTTTGCGTGAAAGCCTCTTTGTTGGTTGTGTTTGGTCCACGCATTATGCGGGTACTTATGTCTCAAATGACAAATTGTCTGCCCCGGTCACATAAAGGCGATTTATCTCATTCAATTTTGAATTCATACTTGAATCTATCCCACTCAACTAAGATATCTATTTAAACAAACAGTTTTTAGAATAAGATATTTTTATGATGCTTTTTTTTATTCCATAAGACGTCGTTTTAGTAATCTTATTGTGGTAATAAACGCGGAGAATTTTTAATTTACATCTATACTTGAAGGGTGCAACTAAGAGAAATGATATCCTTTTTTATTTCTGTACCATAAATAAAATAGCCATGCGTAATTAATATTATGTACATTTTACATATTTTGATTATGATTATTTGTTTCCATAGAATTTTTCTTAAAGAATTCTCTTTTATTTTGTGTCGTATCTTATGTGGTTTTTAAACGTCTTGTTGTTACTTTTTATAGCATATAAAAAAAAACACTTATTTTTATTCAATGAAGTAAACTATTCGATATAATCATTTCTTTGTGTGTAGTCATTTTTCTCTATGTCTAATAGAGAGTTTCCTCTAAGCTGCTTCAAATTAGTTTAGTTAACTTGGCTAAACCAAACTAAATATAGGAATGGACTTTAAACTTTCGTATGAACACGTCCCTGTGAGTTCATAACACTCAATTTATCATTTCAGCGACCATCTGAAGATACACATGAAAACCCACGACAACCAAAAGCCGTTCCAATGCACCGTGTGTAATCGAGGCTACAGTACAGCCGCCGCTCTCACGTCCCACATGCAGGGGCACAAGAGGGAACGCGAGGGTCGTGAAACTAATCGGAAGCGGGCCCTGCATTGTCTGCGATGCGGTGATGCATTCCGGCGACCTGATCTTCTACAAGTAATTATTATCAATTCATTTTTTGTTCACTCAGACTCCACACTACGGTCTACTAAAAATCCGGTTCTTTATGTCTTAAAAGGTACAGTACGTGTTGGATCCATGTCACCATGTCACATTGTGGGGACATGGACCCAACACGTAGAGCCTTCTTGGGAACACTAATCGATACTGTGAAATTGATTCAACCGTATCTCCTTTCAGTAAATCAATGAGTTTCCAAAGCTACATACCCAGCCATGGGTATACAAATACGAACTTTTGTCACCCCAGGAGTCTGGATTATAATTTAAATTCATACATTTTTGTTACCAGGCTCATATGGCAAGTGTACATGGCGTTGACGCAACTTCGATGACACCACCGCGCCGAGTCGCTTCTCAGCCACCACCAACTCTACTAGCATGCATATATTGCACTAGAGATACTTTTACCAGCATGGAGCAGTTACAACTACATGTACGCGCTGCTCATTCGGCACTGTTAAACGGAGAAACGTCTGCACAATACACAGTGGATCAACCTATGCCCACTGACCTAAGTAGACGTAGTCCTGAAAATGTATCACCGGCTAAACGTGCTCGGGTAAACTCGGGCTCTACAACGCCGAAAACAGCTCTGTCCCCGAGTACCCTTTTGTGTAATCAGTGCGACGCGGCACTTCCAGACTTCGAAGCTTTTCGAGCACATTTGAAAGGGCACATTGAAGAAGGCGGAGAGCTAGGACGGACGAGTCCAGCACCTTGCCTCCACTGCGGAGCTACGTTCGCTGATGCAGCGGCATCCGAACGTCACTTGGCCGCGCATTACCTGGCCGTGTCCTGTGAATATTCCTGCCACAGCTGCGTACGCAGTTTTCCTACACCTGAAGATTTGCAGAAACATCTGTTCGACATGCACGCACACCATATGTATCAGTGCAATCTTTGCAAAGAAATATTTGATTCTAAAGTAGCCATTCAGGTAAGAACTTCATATACTATTTTTTACATGTAAATTCGTTTTGTAAGTTCATGTTTTATGTTATTTTATTTTTTGAAACAGTATGATAGGTTCAACAACCTCTCCTCTCAAGAGCCTGTGCCCAGCAGTGTGACGTCATTAGACTGGAAGATGATGTAATTTTTATTTGATTTTACGGATAGACATGAAAGGATTTCTAACTTTGTTAACTTTCTTCATGCTCAGCCAGCTTTCACATTGTGTACTTATGAAAGCAATGCTAACACAGACATTTAAAACAAAATACTTCCTGGTTTAATCTGCCTCTTGGTTATAAGTGCGTGGGATGATGATGACTCTTATATTCTGTTATATGATAACATTATGTTCATTGCAGGCTCATTTCGCAATGGCGCATAGTGCTGAAAGCAAAGTGTGGGTGTGTCGGTCGTGTGGTTCTGCTGGAGGAGCATTACGCACGGAGGCTGAAGGGTCTGCACACGTGCGCGCACGCCACGCGACCGCTCGCTGTACTTGCGGTGCCGTGCTCGCCGGCTCGCGGGCCCTCAGGGCGCACGCGGCTGCACATCATACCTTCCGCTGCCCTGTTCCTTCTTGTACTGAATCCTTCGCTGTTCAGTATCTACTTGAACGCCACATACAAGCTCATCATGCTGTTTCGCACCAAGTAAGTGTGCCTATATCCTGTATATTCCTACAAAACTTCTTCGAACAACAATGGTACCAAATCTTTAAATTGAACCAAATTTATTGACCTAAATTTAGTGTTATATTTTTTCAATTTTAATCAAAGAACACAATAAAGGGGATAGAATTAAGTTTGGTCTAATCAATTTAATTTGGTTTATAGTTGTGTAAAGATTTTTCGTTTGCGATGAAAAAAAAAACAAACTATAAAGGCTTTCTTCAGGCGATCGTCGGAGCCGAATTTAAATAACGTCCGAATTAAAAATACAAGTACAAACATTTATTTTTCATTGTATTGACAGACTTTTGGAAACTAAAACAAGTATTTTAATCGATGGTTGTCCAATCCTGGCAATAAGTATTTTATAAGAAATGTAACATTCCAGGAATCTTTAGTGTCCACCTAATGAGTAGTCTACGATCTCCACAATTTCTAATACTCTAATTTCACTTCAAAATACTCCATCAGTTTTTAGTGAATTTAGTTTCGCACAGCAATAATGAAACTTTATAACTTACAGGGTGTCAACGGCGATATGATAAGAGCAAAGCGAACAGAAAATAACAACGCCCATGAAGGCGATGGCGCGAGCTCCCCTTGCGTGAGTGGGGGAGATGGCCATGCTCCCGTTACATCCGGTGGTGGAGAGGAACGCCGGCGGAAAAACGGTGCTGTCGCCTTACAGTGTGCATATTGCGGTGAACGTACGCGAAGCAGAGCTGAACTTGAGGCGCATACACGTGCCCATTCAGGAGCGGGCGCGGCGCGGCATAAATGCCTCATCTGTGATGAAGTGCTTCCTTCGGCTGGCGTTCTTGCTGAGCATAAACTAACGCATTGCAAGGTAAAGAAAAGCTTTTTTAGTGTCTAATAAAGCGAGCGTCCATGTCAATTTTGTTCAACAAAAAAATGCCACAGTTATCATAAATATATAAATATCCTCCAAATATATAAATATCCCATTGTGCCACCAGAAACCTCTCTTTTGTAAGGCTCACGGCTTATTTCAGATAAAAGTCACAATTCAATTTTATGACTATGCTCAATGTGGGCTGGATATATTTTGTATAATTAGTTTATTCTAACTGTGAATTAATATCCCACTAAAAACATTTTGTAAAGAAGTCTCGATGGAGCTGCTTGTTTATCTCTAAAATGTAATGAAATCTAGACAAAGTTGTGCAAAGTCTAAGGTTCCTTAATGCGATTTCTTTATTATTGTAGTTAATGTTGTGACTTAGCCGTTGAAGGGTACACAAGGGTTAAAAACCAGGTGCTCCATGACACCATTGCATACAATCTGTCGCCAGAACCGCTGCCCATTGACGATGGAAAATTGCTACTTGGAAAACGTTGATTGTAGGCTTCAAAAGATTTTACAAACTACTTGCGTCTTTGTGGGGTTCCCTTAAGCAAACATTGATGAAATTTTGATAGGATTATAATTGTTTTTAATGTATTGCAGGTAGTTGCTGGTGATACCTGCGCTCGTTGTCGATCAAGGCTACCATCAGAAGAAGCATTCTTGAATCACATGGCACGCCATCATCCCGCACTGCCAGCTCCGTGCGTCATTTGTCGTCAGACCTTAGCTTCGGAGGCGGAAGCGCGTTTGCACGCCCGTTTTCATTTGCGACCGAATGAAGACGAACAAAGATGTGCAATATGCCTTAGAGCTTTGTCGGAGAGTGAAGCTGGTGAAGGAGCGAGGGCTTGCGGCGCTTGTTACGCTCGTCACGCAGCTCCGAGACACCCTCCCTCCTCTGACCACGACTGCCGCCTGTGCCGTCGGACCCTCGGCTCTCCTACTCGCTTACAAGCACATCTTATAGAACACACATTCGCGGGTATAGGAGCATTCACATGCTACCTTTGCTCTGCTATGTTCACAAGTGCAGCCGGACTGCAAAGGCATTTGCCAGAACATGCGACAGCACCCAGACCTTATGATTGTGGCCGATGTGGACTGAAGTTTTTCTTCCGGGCGGAACTAGATAATCACGCATTCATTCATCTTGAAGAAGCAGAAATCGCCCAGAGAGCATTTTATGAAGCCTATGCCAGGGGGGCGGCTACAGCATGGGCTGCTTTGCAACCGACGGACCTAGCAACGCAGCCTACGGTATCAACTCCAGCCTTAGTTGATAATGAGGTGTCAGTCAAGCAAGAACCAGAAGTTAAGGAAGAACGCAATGATGAATATATTGAAGTTTCATCTCCGCCGCCTCCTCAGCCAACTCCTCAGCCTGAATCTTCTTCTCCGCCGATAGTGAAAATAGAGAAAACTGACGGAGACTGAAGGAAAATCTAAATGAACGCTATCGTCCGGTGTAGGATCATTTCCTACTGCAATACTAGATTACGTCCTTGCAAATTATGCATTAGTTAGTTTTGTTATATAGTTGCGTCTGTTAATGTTGAGCGTTTAGAACGCAGAAATGTAAAACTTAGATAGATCGTCGTCGTTTATGTTGGTTAGGGAACGTATGTTTTATAATGTTTACACGAGTATTTGTATAAACTTGTTAACTTAATAAATTATTATGTTAAGCTTCACTGGATACATATGGACTTTTAATACATCCTTATCATTATCAGCCAATATGCGTCCACTGCATGGTCATAGTCCTCTTTGAAGCAGCACCAACTCGTCTTACTTTCGGACATTCGAATCCAGTCAGTGCATGTTACTTTTTGGAGGTCATCGCTTACATAAGTTTGGGGGCTCACACTCCTTCTCAACAACCTTTCGACTCCAATGTTTATCGGTTCTCCTACAAGTGTCAAGAGTACAAAGTGTAAACTATTTAATACCAAAGCACCAGTGAGTAATTTTCTATTCGAGTGTCAAACTTAAAATAACTTAGATTCTATTCTTTCTCTATAGCGATGAATATGAAGGGTTTTTCATAGTCCAATTTCGCCACATCCTATCAAAAATGTAAGATCTGTAAATCTGGAACTCAGCAGGAGAGCAGTTTAATCTTGAAAATATTGTAAAATAAAAGTAAATAAAAAGATTTCTTGAGAATTTAATAATACATTTTGAGATGATACCTCCCATCTCCCATGACTAAACGTAAAGTTAACCAATTAAATAATGAAATATTTGCACCAGATTTGTGATGAACTGACATGACAGTAGCTAAAGTATGATGCATTGAAAGTTGGAAGTCGCATATGTTCGAAGATTTAAGGAGTGGCAACTTGCTGTTGAATCCAGGGAAGAAGAGCGGCGACATTGACGTAGGCTGCGGGAACGTTTGCATTGGCACAACCTAGCCCCCACGACACCAGACCAACCACTGTCCACTGACCATTCACCTGGCACACGAGGCCTGATCCACCATCACCCTAAAACACCAAACTTACATTTAACACAACACAGTTAACTTAAATTTAATACTAATGATTATACCCAGAAGGGCCGAATGATTTTAGGGTGGTGTGTGCTTATAGTATCTATTTGTATCCTAAATGAGAGAGGCTAGAAAGAATTGACGTATTTCAAATCTGATATCGCAAGAATTTTCTTAGTTATAGTAGCAGTAATTTTCACTTATGCCGAGACAGCCTATACTCGTATATAACATACACACGTAATATTTTTTCCAATACGCTTTTTAGTATAATTTAGGTTGACATGATTGCATTTATGTAGGTTGATTTACCTATTTTTTACTTAGTAAATATTTTATTACGAAATTCTTTTTTCTTACTTAAATTCTTTTGCGAGAACTAATAGATACAATGTGATCAATAATAGATCAATGTGATCCAAAACCTTCAGATAACAAATTTAACTTAAAAGTGTTATCTTTTCCTGCTCTTCCCAATATTCTTATCAACAGATGAGGATGGCGCTACTGAATTAAATTAACTATCTTAAGCTTTTAGACTAGATTGATACTAATCCCGAATATCTAGAAAAGCCTCGAGCGTAAAACAAGTCGTAAAACTTAACGGGAAATATTGTGAAAAGGACACACCTACTTTTTAACCAATTCTCCAATTTGTTATATTAGTTTAGGTAACAGGTTTGTGTAAAATAGAATAGACACCATTAATACTCGTAGACAACTTTCAAAACAAACATTTGTCCTGTTTATTGAACAGACAATTTTTTTTTATACACTACAAGTTAGCCCTTGACGGCAATCTCACCTGATGGTAAGTGATGATGCAGTCTAAAGATGGTAGCGGGCTAACCTGTTAGGGGTATAAAAAACACATACTTCTAATTGGTTTCTACACGACATCGTGCCGGAACGCTAAATCGCTTGGCGACACGTCTTTGTCGGTAGGGCCGCTACCGACTAGCCACGGCCGCAGTCTCCCACCAGACCAGACTCGAGCCGGGAATCGAACCCAGGACTAACTTTATAAAGCAACAGCGCATGCGCTGCGCCACGGAGGTCGTCGACAAATATTTACGTTATTAAAATTGCAACGCATTTAAATGTATAGTTAAAAATACTGTTGAATTAAATTGATTCAGAGGAGTTTTCGCAATTTTGCTCTGAATTAAAAACTAAAAAGAAATACTTACTGTACAGGAATCTTTATTGGCCTCTCCGCCAGCGCATATAAATGAAGTGGTATCTAGCACAAAAGTAGCTCCAAGGCGGGCGGTTTGCATCTGCGTTTGGCACGACGCTGAGGCGACAATTGGCACGTCTACTTCCTTTAAAATCTGTTGGTATTGGCCTTGGAGACCAAACATATCCTTTCCCCATCCTGACACCCAACATCTACAAGTAAAATGAAAGTACTTACAGTTGAGTGAACGCTACCATTACAATTTGATAAAATACTGGTACTTATTCAATATATTTTTTTACACACTACAAGTTAGCCCTTGACGGCTATCTCACCTGGTGGTAAGTGATGATGCAGATTAGGACGAAAACGGGCTAACCTGTTAAGGGTATGGTAAACCCACACTCCTAATCGGTTTCTACACGACATCGTGCCTAAACGCTTCATCGCTTGACACGTTTTTGTTTGTAGGGTGGTAACTAGCCACGACCGAAGCCTCCCACCATCCAGACTCGAGCCGGGAATCGAACCCAGGACCTCCAACTTTATAATGTGACGGCGCACGCACTACGTCACGGAGGTCGTCAAAATTGACTCATCTGATTGGTGCGCAAATCTTTACTGTACTTCTCACTAAGGCTACTACAAGGGTTTATGATATGATGTATATATTGCTGCGGATTATCAGTAAAACCAATCCCTATGCTATTAAGACGAACGCGATAATGCTCGATTGATACTATCGCCTCTACGTAAATGCTAGTAAAACAAATTTTACGTTACTAGTTTGCAGAGAGTTCTGGTGTTTAAACAGAACATTTGTGACTTATTTTGTAGGCAATAAAAATAAACATTTTTATCCTTAGACTTACGCTTCCTATTCCAAAATATGATCCGAGGGATCCTTTGATAACGGTGTATCTGTAAGTTATGGATTTTTGACTTTTTTGACTTTTGACACACAATCGAATGCAGCTCGCAATTTTACGTAAAAAGTTCAATTCTAAATCTGTAAGGTTTTTTTTATATATAAAATAAACGATAGTAATCCAGCTATCGTGAATCAGGTATATCAACTGTTCATTGCATATTAGAAACTTAGGAAAAATAGCGCGTATACCAATACTAATGTAATTTAATTCAATTCAGTATGTTATTGGATTAAATTACAGAAGTATTGGCCGAAACATAAATACTTACCTTTGCCCAATATAATTTGTAGTTGCGGACGGTGGTAAGCACGCTCTGTTGATGGTTGTGGTCGAACCAGCCATTGGAGTCAAAGGCACTGAGGCCGACAGCCTCAGGACTGTAATATCGTACTGTAGAGTGTTTGCATTAAAAGACGGGTGTGTAAAAACTTTTGCCACGTTGTATTCTTGGAAAGGCACTGGTTCATATGTGCCGGCGGCGTCCCATTCCCCTAAACGAACTTTGACGTTTGGCGCTGTACCTGAAACACTAAGATGGGAACCCTCATTTAAAAGTCTTCATGTTCACAACTCGAAACTTGGCAGCTTAGCATACGACTCTTTAAGGATAAAGAAGACTTCACGGTGCTTTGATGTAGTTTGGCAGAATAAAACGATAATTTTTATTCACTGTCACAGTTTTTGATAATCACCAGAATCGACAACTTCCCGAGACAGTGGTGTAACCTAACTATATACAATCATGCTACTAGTAAGAACCTCTTCACAGGTTTGTCCGGTCCTGGATTGTGAAAAAAATCCAGCAGCTCTTTATGTATATCTGAACTTCGTAACTCAAGAGATTTTAAAAAGTTCACATAGATTGACGTGACTATTACAACCATAGTAGTAAATAAATACCAAGTAATTCAATTCCCTAATTGAAATGTTAGCTTCATTTGAATTAGGTAATCGAGGGACGTTCTCTGACATACTTAATATGTGTTTTTTAAATACGGGTGAAAGTACGATGGCTCGCTTAAAATTTTAGTAAAAATGTAACTTAAGCACGGACTACGAAGAATACTCACACGTAAGGTGACATACGATGAGTCACTGTTAAAACGTTGAGTTGATCTATTAGAACTCCCCCAGCTATGTAATCATTTTGCTTTGTTAGTATTAAGGCCTGAAAGCAAAGAGATAAAACATTGGTTAACATGCTTAGTTGGTAAGGCTGAAGTAAATCACGAGTACTGATAAAGTATATAAGAATTTAAGAGTAGTTTGAAGTGGGATATTTTGTTAATAGTATCTGCATAAAAGATCGTCTCGGATAGCCAACTTCATTCCGGCCAAGAAAGATTATACAGGCATTTTATTGACTGATTAGGTACTCGATGAGAAACGCAGTAGACGAATAACGGAATAACGTCTAACAGATAGACACCGATATGAATCCATAACAATCCAATGTTTCCCCACGGAGCACCTTTAATTAACCCAAGTTGTGTTATATTCAGTATTCAGCAGATCACCAAAAATATCTGCATAGAATCGGTCTTGTGTAGGGACAATCCACGACCTTGTGTTGATTTCGACCTGTGATACCCTAGGAGTGTTTTGATGTTTTATTTGCGTTATATATATTTCAATGGTCTTGAGAAAATTGTGAGTTACATTCATTTCAATCATCAATTTTCGTCGACCTAGCCACGCAAACTTATTCTCAGCTAACTAAAGTCTTAATTTAATTAGAAATAACTACACTGAAATAATAATATTTATTATATATAGGATCGGGCGGATTTTGTGCTTGATCCGTCCGACATCGTGTGACATATATAATATAATCATTTATTCGATTCGATTTCTTAACGATGTCGCGCAAGACCTACTTCTATTCCATAATAGAGTAGGTCTTACGCAAGATCGTCGCCCATGAACCAACGGGACCCTAAAGTCAATTACTTCCGAACTATGAACCCCGCTCATTACCACTTCCGCGTTGTGAGCAATGTCAAAAATATGAATCACTTTCACAACGAAACAAAAGTGCATTCCATTTCTCTAATTTTACAATCACACCAGCTACCTGATATAAAATGCTTCTAGCACATTCTTAGCATGAAATGGCTAACATATGTTAGCTTTTTAATTCATTTTATCTTATTTATTTATTTTTATTTCATTTTAAGAGGAAAACTTACAGCTAATAGAAAAAGTGAATAGATAAGAACAGAAGAAAATTAAAGATAATTACAAGTTTACACAAATAGAAAAAATATAAATAAGCGACGTTTGGGATAACGGGGGGGTCGGACGTTGGGGTGATCATTGAGTCACACTTGTAATATAGCGGATTCGGGGCCCAGCTGTTGACGTCCTTTGGTTGTGATGATGACGATGATTTAAGGTTGTTCTTACCTGCCAGGGATATTCTCCAAAACTAGCTTGCCCCGATGCAGGCTGCACAACTGTGGGTGGTACTGATTGTAAGGTACCACATGCTATTGTGGCCACTGTAGCTCCACAACAGTATTGTTGACCTGCAGGGCAGGGTGCAGTGGTCTGAAATTTTTAACTAATTTAACCATATACGACTATACATTTTTCTTTTATTGTAACGATGTCAGATCCGGCTAGAATCGCTACGCATATTTTCATTCATAAAATCTATGATTGTCATTTAAAACCACCAAATTATATGTTGGAGTATTCATGTTGTAAAGTTTACCAAATAGTGATAATATGTCTAATTAGAGACCAACTTGTGTGCTAAATATTTTTATATTAAACGTTAATATTAACTTGCACTTTCAAATTTAAATTCACACACATCTGATCATGTGATCATGTGGATCTGTCTTTATAATTATCAATCATTAACCCTACTCGTATTTAGAAAGTCCCCATTTTTCGGGATGTCACAAACATTCATCATTAGCAAAGAGAATTAAAAAACTGGCTCAATTTGTCAGATTCTGTTTTGACTAGAACTCATTTACTTTGTCCTAATATACTTTAATGATAAATGTTTACTTTACATAATCAGGCTTATTATTAATTATGAAATTGGAATATTACACTTGAACTTACAGGAGTCACTATTCTGAAGTCAATCATGCCCGCACCAGAGGAGCTTGTAGCACAAGTTCCAGTAGGAACACATTGACAGCTTTGCCGTTTGCGTATTTTGTGTTCATTATCATATGCGTACTTTTCGCCTTTTCCTAAATCTTCAAGTCTCCATTTTCTGTACTTTAAGCTTCTGCGTTCTCTAGGGAATTTAACAGCAGTGTCAAACGATGGAACTTGCGCACTATATCCGCTAATGAGTGGAGCCTGCAAAGCCGCCGGAGTTGTACCAAGCCGTGGATCAATCTGCAGCGAGCCTGAAGCGTTTTCATCAGGATTAGAAACACATACCACATCAGGATCGTTACAAAGTAAAACAGGTAAAACTTCTTCACCAGGTGACGGTGTGTTAGTTAGCACCGTTGGAATTATATTAGTTGATGAGCTAGATGTCATGGATGGTGTTGCAGTGGTTAGTGTTAATGTCGTCATTGACGATGGTGATATGATGTTACCGGAGATTGTTGTTCGAGCTGTCGTTGTTGTGGTTGGGGCAGCTGTTGGGGCAGCTGTTGGGGCAGCTGTTGGGGCAGCTGTTGGGGCAGCTGTTGGGGCGGCTGTTGGAGCTGGTGATGGTGTCGCAGGGGCAGCCGTCATCATTGTTGCTGGAGCCATCGTCGGACGAGCTGTCGTTGTAGTCGTGGTAGTTGCCACCGTTGTAGGCTGTAGTATTGGTGTAGGGATGCCTTGCACTACCACAATTGTAGCAGGTGGTGAAGAATTCGCAGGCAAAAGCCCTAAGCAGGCAGTTAAAAGCCACAAACACATTATACGCGATGTGTGCGGCAGCAGCTGACCGGCTAATCATAAACTGGCATTGGTCGCACTGGGCTCGTTTAGTAATATAGTCATAAATTCAGATGAGATGAGCCAGTATTAAATATGTCCTTACTATAACAATCGGTATTCCCCTAACAATTGCAGCCTTCATGGTACTTTGCGCGTAGTTACGTAGCGATAAATTGACACAATCAACAAAATGTGTATTACTAATCCGGAGCAATCGCCATCGTCGTTTGCAGTAGTTAATTTATTTTTCATTACAGTCTACTACAATGATTTACTTGTTACATCTACTACTATTTCTACTAATACTATAACGTTATAGTCTCAAAATCGTGCATATTTCACTTATAAAAATAGAATATGATACCTGCCTACTTACCTACCGGTATTAATAATTAGGTTTTAATTGGCCTGCCGGTTCATATCAGGCTCAATTTGAAAAGAGTTGTACGAAAATAGACAAAATCCCATTTTTCTAGTGTTCTTCTTCAGAGAAAGAGAGCATGGCTTTAATGGGCTAGAATCAATAGCTAAATAATTAGCAAATAAAAATGGAACCGAAGAGGTGAGTGAGCTCAGGCACAGGCCAATTTTATTAAAGATTGCATTTGGTATACGATGATCATATAGGAATTTCTTTTCGGATAGACAGAGATATTTGGTCAAAATGTCAGTGTTAAAACTTCATTTTAGTCCGTTCCAAACAGACAGATGGATTTGGTACACATGCTGTTTCATTATAATGTGTAGATAGAATACAACGAATTTTTTATTTTCAACCAAAATCATATTTCGTAAGTATATGTTCATGATTTCACATTTAATTCATGGAAAGGTGTCGAGGTCAAAGTATGAAAATGTCCATAATAATGATAATGATGTATGGAGTATTTATTATAAATGCTACTCTATTGTGAATGGTACTATTTTATTTTTGAGCGATAATGTTTATGTTATCTCGTTATATATCTTGAGTTTTCCCTAACTAACATACTTTAGGCTTCGGACAAAACCTTTGCCTACTTACTGTCTGCCCGCCATACATTGTAGATACTATGTAGTATATATAGATAATGAATTCATATAATCTATGCTATCGCAGTTTTACGTCATTTACTTGCAGTCTCATCACAGTTAAGTACAATTTCGCTAATAATCGTTAATGGGTAGATACTATACTTTTTGCATACGGCTGCACTCGCGTTGAACTCTTTTAATATTCGATTAATGATTGAAAAAACAATTAAATAATATTCTCCTTCAATCGAATTCCAAAAAAGCAGGTTATTTATTTATTTGTGCGATTTTATTTTTAATCTGCGACACAACGATTATGATGGTATAACATTATAATGTAATCATCGTTGTTGGACTTATTAAAATTTTAAGAGAATACCTTCTGGGATAGAGGAGGATATTCTCTACGGATTGTGACTGATCACAATTAATATTGAAGTACTTCACATTCTTAGGGTTCCGTACCTAAAAGGATAACGGATTTGGTATGTCCTTCCATCTGGCCGTCCATAACCTACGAAGCTATGTACTTGCTATGTTTAAATATTGTGTAATGTTTATATAAAACCCAGCATTAAAAAAATGAATTAAATTATTTTTTGACAGATACACAGACATACAGATATGGAAAAGGAACTGAAATAAATATTTTTACAAGGCTTTTGGCTCCAAATATAATAAACATATATGTTTCAAACTCATTTTAGATTGATTCATATTTTGGTAGCGTTTTGATATAGAAAAACAAAACTTCAAAGGGACTGGGTGTTGTTGTATAATATATTTAATCAATCTCGGTATTTAAGTAGTGTATACTGAAAAGAAAGATTAAATATAATTCAGTTTCCATGCTGTGACTAAAACAAACCTCTTTGTTACCAAATATATGATAATTACATGTTTCCTTCCCTGGTATGGAACCCACAGTGTTCAATTCTAAGGCACTTGGGCCGTTCCACTTCTGATCTTGTTATTTACACGTGACAGATGTTTTTTTACGCCAGCAACCCTCTGGCAAAATGCCATAATATACCCGGTCACGTAGCTTATTGGGTGTAGGCATTTTATTTCCGAGTACAGTTTTTATTTCGATTTATTTGGACTGAACTGACTGGCGTAGGGTGAGCGTGGTGAAGTTTTGTGACGTGCTGCATACTATGTGCTCATTTTATCAAAATATAAATAAATATCTCTCTTTAAAGGAGTATGTTATGTTGTAAAAGTTACCAAAGAATGATATTATGCCTAACTAGAGACCAAGTGCGCTCAATATATAAAACTCTTACCTCTACTCTAACCTTACCAGCTAACATTTTTAATTTTTAATTTTGTAGGTAGAAACAATGAATATATATTTACATACATATATTTTGTTCCTACCTACGTTTGATATATACTTTGAAACAATTGATCAGATTGTGATGAATCTAGGGTATTTTGTGGATGTCCGCAAAGGTTCCTGGCGAAAAAAAAACAAATAAATTACTTTAACTTTTTTACTTTCAATTATACTTAAATTTTTTTTTGGAAAAATGATTAATTTGCAAATAGTTGCAATAGTAAATTATATTATAATACAATTCACATATTAATCGTAGCAGGTTTCACTATGTCAAAAGCCACTGATTGGCATTTCTTTTGAAATCCATTATTTTTTTCATTCTAAACAACTCGGTAACAAAACGAAGATGTTTTTCTAACTTCAAATAATGGAACCTTTAGAAAACACGCAACAAAAATCATCCTATAGGTAGGTACATTAACTATTATGGGTACCTCGTTTCATGCCACCTACCATTCAGTCCGCATACTGCTACGTGAACCAAACTCCAATGCCCTCGTGATAGTTCAACGTACATTGACGTAGATGGAGCTAGCTGTACTACAGCCGCGTGAACGGCCGTTAGGGGGAGCTAGCACACGCAATCCGCTATTGCGCATGTCGCGCGCACGTCAATAACAACAAGAAAGAAGTCCACATTCGAGTCCACTACATAGCTACATTTATACGTATACGATACGCATCGCTAGGCACAGTAGTCCCCAGTTTGCGCACACCGCTCGAGCTTGTGTTATTCGAGGCCGATTATGTTCAGGTTTGACGCATAAAATCCGAAGCGTTTCTGCGGATAATGATCGATTCGCGATATTTATTTCACACGCGTTTGATTTTAGTGTGATTTTGCACAGCAAAACAACATTGTGACCGCCTGATCTAAGTGTTACCGATCAAATCGACGTCATTTAACAGTTCAGGTTCATTTCATGAGCCACATTTCGATTGGATCATATGTTGCCGCTGCTGATAAAATGTGAAACATAAATTTTGTCTATTTTTAAGTTGTTATCAAATATATTATAAAATGTGTTCCATTAGTGATTAAATATAAGTTGGAGATAACGATGATATAGTATCTTAATCTGCTAAGAATCACAAAAGTTTTCACTATGCCTTCGAATAGTCAAGAAATTAATGTGGACCTTAATACAAATGAGGAAGGAGCAATCAAGACTGAAACAATTGATGGCAAAAAGGAGGACGGTAAATATGTAACCTCTGATGTGGTAAACAATGCAGCACCGGCTGGATTAAATGCCGACCAGAGAATAGCTTTTGCTCTCAGAGATTTTCTCGTGGATGGTTCCCCGAGTGTGGTTTTGGAAGACAATGGGCCTCCTAGTCCTGTCTTCCCATCCAGTCTTGAACAGAAACTACCTTATATAGATGAAACTGTCGATAGTGAAGCCGAGACTACTCAGTCGGACGGGGATCAGCCTCAAAATCATGAAACAGACGAAGTTCTTAATAACGCTGCTTGCCGTTTAAGGAGATGGAGGGCGGCATCTCAGAAGTTGCGTCGACCACGCATCATAAATAATTTGAACACTAATGAGGTGTGCAATGGTATTAAGAATTTTAAAGCCGGGCATACAGATCTGGCGGACCGGCTGCGCAGCCTGGCTGCGGCAAGCAACATGTCTGCCTCAGCCGGGGAGCTGCTCTCGCTAGCTCCCCCGCCTCCTGCCGCCACCGCACCACCTTCCCCAGGCTGCCTGGTTACACCCTCGCTGGCAGATCAAAGCGCCGCTGAATATTTTGTGAGTATAAAAACCATGAATTTACCTATACACACTCATAAATATACTTATATTTTTCCTTAAAAGTTAAAAAAATCGCTGGGTTTTTTTGCAGAAGACGTAAGCACATTTTTAAGATGTTTTTACCACAAAAAGACAACGTAGGTAAAACCTTTGTCCCAGAATAGGTTCAGACCTTAAAAAGGCAGGTAGGTACTAAACTGCGTAAATATTATTGTTCAAAAACATGTTGAATATGAAAGAAAATGCATTGTATGCTTACATAATGTAGTTTCCACACGTTAGTATACATAATGTTGAAAAACATGGAAAGAATGAAAAAAATTATAACCTTCTGCATTGATTATAATTGCCTATACATACTGACAAGGTATGAGTAGGTTGTGTAAGATAAATAGTCCATTTTTCTTACTTGTCTTAGACTGTTTCACTACTATGTTGGTATCTACCTACGTACCTACACAATACAAAATAATATTTTTTCCTACTTTAAACACACTACACTAAGAAGTATCAAAAAGATTGTTTTATAAGGTAAACAAACACCTTATAAAACTTTTCTTTTAATAAATGTACTACATTTATGTAGTTTAGGTATATGTATTTTAAAGATTACGAAAGGACCAGAATAATATTTGAAAAAGGATGGTAGGACTCAATCTTAGTTGGAACATCCCGAAACCTAACTTATTTAGTTAGGTTTCGGGATTTAGTAGCTATGATTTAGATGCATCGACATGTGAAGGAATATGAAAATGTTATTCTTTCCATTATTCTTTACAGAAGTTAACCTGCAATATAAAAATAGAATTCAGTTTCCACTGAATGGTAGCAATTTTTTTTATGAGTTTTAATATTAAGTACTTCAATGTGGTAACTATGTTAAAATGTTTTTAATACAACCGTATTTGTAAACACATCCGTTACCACCCGAAAATACTTTGCGGCTGACAGTTGATAAATGACGTAAAAATAAGAATTGCTGTGTGAAGTTAGGAAGAGCTAAATTGGGGGCGTGACATCCGATTGAAATCGGGTAGCATCAAGTCCTACGCGCGCAAGTACAAACAATACAATATTTAAAGTCGGTAATCGATTTACCGGAGAACGCCTCCGGACAGATTAATGGGTGATCATTTCATTTTTATTATATTCAAACTCCTTGTCTTAATAAATAACGAGAAGTTATATGCCTATTTTCGTTTTTATACCTTGTTTCGGTGTAAATGACGTATTTTGACTATGGAATCTTTAAACCTGTTCATTCGAATCACAAGTACCGTTAACTGAGTTCTCAGCTCATAGTAAGTGACGATCAGTGATCTGCACTGGATAACGACTTAGGCGTAAGATGAAATAAAAACTAAAAAATCATTCTCTATTACCCCTTATATAAGAAGATATAGAAGATATAGAACCTATAGAAGCGGTGATAGCCCAGTGGTTAGGGCGTCAGCCTCCTAATCAGAGGTCGGCGGTTCAAATCCTGGCACGCACCTCTAACTTTTCGGAGTTATGTGCGTTTTTAAACAATTAAAATATCACTTGCTTCAACGGTGAAGGAAAACATCGTGAGGAAACCTGCCCGCATGAGAGTTCTGCATAATGTTCTCAAAGGCGTGTGAAGTCTGCCAATCCGCACAAGGCCAGCGTGGTGGACTATGGCCAAACCCTTCTCATATTGAGAGGAGACCCGTGCTCTGTAGTGAGCCGATAATGGGTTGAACATGACATTACCCCTTAAAACTTTGGAGTAACCAGTTTTTTAACGGACTGTCTTTTAGCTGTGCTAGCAACCAATAGGGTTACTATTGGTTGCCACAGCGTAACAGCTTTGGAAAGAGGCTCTGCCAGAACAAATTTTGAGCCCTAGGGCTCGAAGAAAGAACGTCTGCCTAAGGGCGCCTACTGTGAGGCCGAACCTCGGCTTAGGCGACCATGGGGGTAACGGGGAAGTTAGTAACCAGTGATAATGCTTGTTAGTATGGAGTGCTAACCACTGGACTCCAACCATTGACCCATACCGTTCTGATACCTATCCAAGATTCGAACCGAGGACATCGCGGTGCAAAGAATGTAATAATAAGCCGTTTAATAACCATAAGTTATTTATTTTTAACTAGCGGTCTTTATTTCCCTTACATATTATGTTAGAGAATACTAGCTTTCCCCGCGGTTTCAGCCGATTTGATGTAACAACATAAACGCCGCACTGTAACTTACCTACACCTCCCCATCCCTACCGACATATTTAAATTTAAATTTGCATTATCTCCTGAACCACACGTCAAAACAATTTGCTGTAAATGCAAATTTATCTACATAAGATTATCTTGTTACGAAAATAACTTGTTATGTAAGGATCAACATTTATAATACCTTATCCCTTTAATGACAATTGACAACTACCTCTTAATTATTACATTATGGTCGGACGTCCGCCTCTCAACCAGAAGTCGGGGGTACAATTCTCCCACTTTTTTCACTTCTTACTTTTCGGAGTTATAAGCGTTTTTAAGCAATTAATGCATTTGGCTGCTGCATAAAAATAATTGCATTTGGCTTATGCATAAAAGATAGAAATCAGTCGCTAATTGAATCTAAATTATAAAAGATAGACTTTAAAAGCACTTTAATATTGATATAAGAGGAATAATTATGCGAACCTACCTTTGATATATATTTATAAACTTAACCCATTGTTACGTAATTCGTTGCAGCGACGAAACCTACCTATATGAATTAATTTTATCACATCGATTTCTTCTAAAATTACTCCGTCCACTGATGAAAACCAAATGCACGTCTGTTGCATGATTTGTCGCATTCAGACAAACTATAGGGAACTTGTTATATAATATAAATAAAATATATATATATATATATGTATTCAACACTTGTTTTATTCATATGTAAACCTTATATCTATGAAGCCAACAAATAATTGTTATTCATTGTTCTAATTAGGGGGGTGATGGTGATAACTACATTCGTTAACTTAAAACTAAAGCTAGGAGGAGTCTAAGAAGAAGCACAACAAATTAAGCCGTTTTTTTTTGTTATTATCATCTCACATATTAAATAATTCATTGTAATTAGCTATGAAATTAGCGCAATCGTACCCTAGTTTTTTTTGTTTCTATAAGCTTACGTTTTAAAACTTTCAACTTATTGCGAGACATCTTCAAGATTCCAGTTTCCATTAAATAATGAAAACACATAATATTATATATTAAACTCGAATCAGCTTCATTGCTGTAATTACTGTGATAGTAATGTTTAAGAATTCTTATCCTTGCGTCCTTATCTTATAGACAGTTAGGTGTGCGATATTCACCTCTAATCAGAAGGTACCTATCGGAAAGTGCAATTTGTGACGTCAATGAAAACATCCGATTACGTTGGGTGTATTTTTGACGTTTAAACAACACATTATAACGTTGGTGCCTCTCTGCACATGCGTCGGCAAAAACTTTCACATATTACGCGTGCAACCTTGCAAGCAAAGGTGTTTCTTCTCTTATTTTTGCATTTCCGTACTTTTATATGATGATACTGTTGTATTGTACTATTAAAAAGTATTGTAAAAATGTTTATATAGACGAGATTCAGGTCCTGTGTACAATAATCGGGTCGTGCCAGAAATTTATTGGGTTTTTCTGACAGTAAATTATATATACCATTTAGGAAAAGGCTCAAGAAGATATGTAGACAAAATTGGCATTCAATACACTGCATTGTTGGTCTAACTTTATGTTTGTGTCAATCTGTAAATCCTAAGCCCATAATCCTTGGAAGGGTTGAATCGAGTTCAACAGAACTTTATCAGTTTGTGGATCACAAGAAACGGAGAAATTTGTGCACAAGAAACAGTGCGACAAGAAGATCTCATCTGATCTCATGGTAAATGACGATGCAGTCTAAGATAGATTGATGGATGGTAACACACTTATCTCAAATCTAGTAGGAATGTGGCATTCGGACCTGACCAAATCTTAAATTATGAATGTACAAACCGCTACGCTAACGAGGTCATCTTCTACTTAGGTCAATATTTTTGGTAGGTATTTCTACCGAAATGAGGATTTCCCCCGAGAGTAAACTTTCGAGAGTGCACTTAAGGAATTTCGTCCATTTATTGAGGATTTTACCACGAGTTTTCAGAATTTGCGTTTCATTATTCTATCGATACTTTGTAAGTAGGTACAAATTACCCATTATTGATAAAATCTATATAGCTCTGATAGCTTAGTGGTTAAGAAGCCCGCCTTCTTATCAGAGGTCAGGTGCGTTGTTAAAGCAATTAAAATCACTTGCTTCAACGGTGAAGGTAAACATCGTGAGAAAACCTGCATGTCTGAGGGTTCTCCATTATGTTCTCAAAGGCGTGTGAAGTCTGCTAATCTGCACATGGCCAGCGCAGTTGACTATGGCCAAACCCTTCTCACATTGAGAGGAGACCCGTACTCTGTAGTGAGCCGGCAGTGGGTTGATTGTGGTGACGATAAAATCTATATAAAAATTAACTGCTTCATTGACTTACTACTACCATATGTTCGACTGCAGATCATGGGACTCGAATGCAAATCCCTGAGGGTAAATCTTAACTATCATGGTAATAATCATTACGGCTATCGTATCCGGATTGGAATAGCGTGGTGAGTTTATGCTATAAAACCCTCTCCTATGAAAAAGGTCTGTTCCTAGCAATAAGACATGATAGGGCGATGACGACGTGAAAATTTATTTAGGTATTCTTCTCCAGGTAAGAAATTATACATTTTGATGTGTCTATCGTCAACAGTTTTATTCGCAGTTTAGGAGCTTTAGAATATTTATCGCATAAATCAAGTTTCTTGACGTCATAAGAGCGGTTGCTGGTTAAAATACATCTTCAATGCTATTGAATATATTTAAAGCGTTTCAAATGACGTTGGATATAGTTAAACTGATATAAGATTATTTCCATTGTGTTTATGTTTATGTTTGTGAAACAGCCTAGAATTTTAATTTTTAACATACATAATTACGTATGTATGTAATATTTTGTAAGTGGCCCAACAATAGTTATGTTAATTAGTTTGATAATTCGCCTACTTCCTTGTTGGTCCACTCTTGGCAGAGCGACCATGGCAGTTTGGTGTAGTGAATTGTGGCATAATAAACCTTAGTGATACCCTGACTTCATGTCTTAAGTATTCCCTTCCTAATTAAAGAACCGCCGATTCAAAAATTCAAAACTCTTAAAGATTTTACTTAACACTAGTTTGTTAGAAAATAGAGTCAATCAATCAATCAAAACAAAAAACTAAATCGATTATGTACGTACATAAATTATATCTTGACTCAAAAAGGATCTAATGTATCAACTAGTTAATCATTAATTTTATGCAAAGTTTATAACCTTCCATTAAAAAATTCTAGGCGGAATATTAAAGACATGGATGATGGATATTTATCACATATTTCTATCTTTACGGAAAATACAATAGGTTTCAATTGTATTACATACAAGCATCAAAACTATACCTAGTAAATTTGCACGACTAAAAAATAAAATAGAAAAAGCATAAGATGGCATTCACACATAAAATAGACGAAAATCCGAACAAAAATATAATGAATTCCATTCGAATTTCATGTAAGGAACTTTACATGAAATATAAACTGAAACTGAACGTAAGGCATTACGTTTTTTTTACAACAAAAAAGTTTCCACCTTAACTGGAAGGAAATTCAAAGAATATCCGTCATAACGTCAACACGAGCGAAGCCTCGCATAACGTTTCTATTAAGTATTGTTTTATTTGCCTTATCTTTCGTCACTTCTACAAAGTTTACAGTATTGATTGGTAGGTAATGGATATATTTGATCTAGATACCAACTCAAATCTGTTCCATCTGTTACTTCTTCAATCAAATGAAGATCGGAGCGACGATTTGACATAATTTAGGGCCGGAATGTGACATTAATGCTACTTTTATTACGGAAATATGCCGGCTTCCACTGGAGTACATACAAGTACTTCCGTTATATTTTACCGTAGTATTACTGTAATATTTTTTATGAAATAAACAATTATTTTTTCAACAATAAAAGTACCTACTAATAAAAAATAAATAAATCTTTAATTAATTATCTAAAATTAATTTTTTAATATTTTATGAATGCAGTCGATTAGGATGTAACAAATATAAACTATATATTTTAACATGAATGGAAAGATAGAAACAAAGACGTCCTCGACGGATAGGTCTGGTAAAAAATATTCGGTATAAAAATATTAAACTGTTTTGAGGAAAATTACAGCAATCTAAAAATAGTTTTTCCAGACGTGTAGAAAGAAAAATAAATGAGCTGTATAAGTATTTACATTGCAGATAAGCAGTTGGTCACCCGTAGGTTAGTTGAGTCTCATTGATGAAACACGCGTTCACAACATGCCGACCGCGTGCAAGAGCAGTTAGGGAATGCTCATTCATTGCTTTCACACAACTGTGATGTTGAATCAATTAGTTTTTACTTTCCAGTAATGAACACAATGCTTTACGTACCTAGGTAGACACAGTGATAAAAGAGATTGTCTAAACAGTGATAATCTGTCTTGTTTATTTTAAGTTTGATTATAGGAAATGATACTGTTACTTAATAAAAACAATTACTTAGTAAAAGTAATAATTTCGTAATATCACTTTGTAAACTTTTTACTTTCCAGTAATCAACACAACACTGAAAAAAGAGATTCTCTAACAAGCGGGAATTTCACCTAACTAGTGAAATTCTCGCTTGTTTATTTTACGTTTGATTATAAGAAATGATAGTATTACTTAATAAAAATAATTACTTAGTAAAAATAATCATTTCGCAAAATCACTTTGTAAGCTTTTTACTTTCCAGTAATGAACACATTGCTTTCCGTACCTAGGTAGACACACTGAAAAAGTGATTGTCTAACAAAATTTCACCTAACCTGTGAAATTCCCGCTTTTTAATTTTACGTTTGATTATAGGAAATGGTAGTATTACTTAATAAAAATAATTACTCAGTAAAAACTAAAAATAATCATTTCGCAATATCACTTTTTTAAACATTTTACTTTCCGGTAATCAACACAACACTGAAAAAAGAGATTGTCTAACAAGCGGGAATTTCACCTAACTAGTGAAATGCCTGCTTCATTATTTTACGTTTGATTATAGGAAATGACAGTATTATTTAATAAAAAAAATTACTTAGTAAAAGTTATAATTTCGTAACATCACTTTGTAAACTTTTTACTTTCCAGTAATCAACACAACACTGAAAAAAGAGATTCTCTAACCAGCGGGAATTTCACCTAACTAGTGAAATTCTCGCTTGTTTATTTTACGTTTGATTATAAGAAATGATAGTATTACTTAATAAAAATAATTACTTAGTAAAAATAATCATTTCGCAAAATCACTTTGTAAACTTTTTACTTTCCAGTAATGAACACATTGCTTTCCGTACCTAGGTAGACACACTGAAAAAGTGATTGTCTAACAAGTAGTATTACTTAATAAAAATAATTACTCAGTAAAAACTAAAAATAATCATTTCGCAATATCACTTTTTTAAACATTTTACTTTCCGGTAATCAACACAACACTGAAAAAAGAGATTGTCTAACAAGCGGGAATTTCACCTAACTAGTGAAATGCCTGCTTGATTATTTTACGTTTGATTATAGGAAATGACAGTATTACTTAATAAAAACAATTACTTAGGAAAAGTAATAATTTCCTAATATCACTTTGTAAACTTTTTACTTTCCAGTAATCAATACAACACTGAAAAAAGAGATTGTCTAACAAGCGGGAATTTCACCTAACTAGTGAAATTCTCGCTTGTTTATTTTACGTTTGATTATAAGAAATCATAGTACATATTACTTAATAAAAATAATCATTTCGCAATATCACTTTGTAAAGTTTTTAGTTTCCCGTCCTGAACACAATGCGTTACGTACCTAGGTAGACTCACTTAAAAAAGAGAGCGTCTAAAAAGCGGGAATTTCACGGAACTAGTGAAATTCCCGCTTGATTATTTCACGTTTGATTATTAGAAATTTATAGTACATACAATTTACTTAGTAAAACAATCAATTTGCAATATCACTTTGTAAATTTAATTAACTATCACGGTGAGGCTGGCATGGCATTTCATTAACAAAACTTGCTTCATGTTATTGTATGTAAAGTGATAAAATCAGTTAAAAAGTTAGCTTCGTTTCTAGTAACAAAGTGCTTTGTTCCCCTATGCTGACATTTTACTTAATAGGGACTAACTATATTTAGTTACAAAATTTAGCTTCTATCTGTGCAGTTACTACTGCACGTGAAACTGTTAAAAGCAGTTTTCAAAAAACCTAAATGAAAATGAAGACATGAAAATTTTAAGATAATTTTTAAACATATTTAAAAAATCATCAAGTACAATAGGCGACTTTATCGTTCGGACTAACTTACCTAGCATCTAAAGAAGAATTGAATCCTACAATTCTTGGAATGGATTATTTAACATATATATACCATAGTAAGAACACATGAGTTTTCACACGTGGGGTCGGCACGTCTTTACCTAAGGAGTCCAGGATTCCTCGATTCGGAGCTAAATATTCCGTTCATTGCCACATAACTTTTTCAACTTGTTGGCTAAGAACTCCCTCGTTTCTGATTTGCTCACGCAGAGATAATCTATTAGCTGTGCTAACCCTATTGGTTGCCACAGCGTAACCGGACTGTTAGGCGAGCTTCGAAAAGAAGCTCTGCCAGAAGAAGTTTTGAGCCCTAGGGCTCGAAGAAACTAAGGGAACGTCTGCCTTTAGGGGCCTCCTTTGAGGTCGAACCTCGGCTTAGGCGACGTTTGGGATTACGGGGGGGGTCAGTCGGTGAATGGTCCGTACGACTCCGAGGCCGTGGATGGAGCCCACGTCCAGATGACGTAAGATAGCGGGGACCTCGTCTTCGCCGGCGAAGATGTTTAGCGTATAATTGTGTGGTAGGTGGTACGAGTATGTTATCAGTCATCGTCAGGATATGTTTTGGTTTCCTCTTTCGGAGAGGAGCGCTTAGGTCGTGTAGGGCGACTACGTCCGAATAAGGGGTCGGGGGTTCGATCCCGGGCACGCACCAAGAATTATGTGCGTTTTTAAGCAATTTAAATATTACTTGCTTTATCGGTGAAGGAAAACATCGTGAGGAAACCTGCACGCCTGAGAGTTCTCCATAATGTACTCAAAGGCGTGTGAGGTCTGAAAAACCGCACATGGACAGCGTGGTGGACTATGGCCGAACCCTTTTCAAATTGAGAGGAGATCCGTGCTCTGTAGTGAGACGGCAATGGTTTGATCATGATAATATGTATGTAAACCGATAACTCAGAGGTTTTTGGCCGGCTTTTGTGCACCTTGTATCCTACGCGCTGCTGATGTATTGAGACATGTATTGCTGGACGTTTCTGAGCATGCGCATTACTACTTCTGCGCTTATTGAGCCTAAAAAGCTCAGTACAACGTCATATCAAAAATCAATAGCTACGTGCAATAAAATTATTAAGTAGGACATGGGATGTATGAGTGCATTAACATAAATTCTAAAGAATTTAACGAGTTAGGATTTTATGTTTGATACCGATAAGAAAATTATAGTACCGATTACAATAGTAATAATTAATAATTTCTTATGCAGTTTTATGCATCGTTAAGTCGTTAGTTAGTAATTAAGGGTTTGCAAGAAACTTTTACGAAAATGGTTGATGAAACTCTTCTAATCTTACTTTTACACTACAAGTTAGCCCTTGACGGCAGTCTCACCTTATAGTAAGTGAAGATGCAGTAGAGTCATTTTTCGGACCCTATCGGCTCTTTTACCAAATTTATTTTAAGCTAACCAAATTCATGAGTGAATTATTATTTTTCACGGACAATTTTGAAGACTGAAAACACATCCAGTATTGATCGAAGATTGGACTTCTTTCACATTTCAGCTCACTAACTAGGAAAGTATATAATGCTAACTAAGGTACATTGAAGAATATTTAAAAAGGAAATGCGCCGCTCAAGTGATAATTATTGGGCATGGTACCCAAATCACTAGCGCCAGGGTTAACGCCTCTTTATATGGTACGTAGGGCTTGATAAGCGCCAGCTCTTGTATCACCAGACACGTGGATATTTTTAAAGAACGCAACATTAATTCATGTTTCATGGCGATGACCCTTGAATCCTTACTCCTTGCTAATGACAGAGGTTTTGCTATGCTTCGGTAGACTTTGGGCAGACAATTAGGATATGATAGAATAACAGGTGACAGAAGTCAAAATAAGGCTCTATTTCTTTGAGTCCCTTTTATATAATATTCATTTTACATTATTATAATTACTCTCGAACTCGTTTGGCAGTGGCTCTATGGACTGAAAAATTTATATAGCAATGCAAAGTTGCGTAAAAATATCAAGTAAATCATAAATTCTACTTCGTGTTGACATTATTGAGATCGAGCTTAAAACACCACAAAAAAAACGTTTCATGTACGGAAACAATATCTTATTTTTTATAGCGGCAATAGATAAACAATTTCTGTGAAAATTTCAACTCTGAAATGACGATTTATGAAGTGTGAGATAAAGCCTGCTGACAGACATACAGACAACTAGATGGGAAGACGGTAGGTCAGTAGATGCTTGGCTAACGAAACGTTATTTTTTTGGAATCCAATAAATCATCAATCAACAATTCCCTTACATCACGTCTTACACCGTTCGTTCGAGTGGTACTAAAAAGATTGTTATCGGCGGCTTTGCGTTAACGGAGTCGTGACGGAGTTCTATTTTCTGAGAGACGGCTTGATTACAGCTCGATAAGCCATTCGGGGCGATTGAAGCGAGTGTAGTTCCGCGCTCTCGTGACCTAAATTTCAGCACCAACGTCATCAGCAGGAAGTGCTGTTTGTGGGTCGTCGTCGGTACACTGACCCAAGCTTATTGACCCAAGCATCTCGTTTGTGCTTTTACTAATGCATAAAATTATACAATTAAAAGATTTAAAATATTAAATATGATTTTATTTCAAAAATAATATCTCACTCTCTTTACTAGACAGATCATTAGTAGTAACATTAAACAAAGCTTTATATGTGACCCTAATTTTATAAATTGACTTTTGTTTATCTATTCAATATTGTAAGTTTTTACTTAAATGACGAAAAACCATGAAGTTTATTTTTATGGCGCGATATCCTAAAAGTGTTACGGGAAACTTAAATTGGAAAACCCAAGTTATATTCGTGTTTTCCATTACTATTACCAAGGTATTGTATGAGACCCTACGTGTGTTTTATAACGTAACAAATTTTATATGAAAAATTCTGTTAATATCAAATGTATGCAAAATATTTAGAACAAAGAATTACGCTTTATATCTAACCCAAAGGAACCGTACAACATTTTTATGGGATTAAAAGACTTTCTAACCCACTATCTCCGCTGCTTTGTATCTGAAAGAAGAACATACAAACGTACTTACACAAGTTCACATTAGTAATAATAATGTTTTTTTTTGTCTTACTTTTTCATTGTTCCCCTTGCCGTACATTAAAATCTACAAAAAAATATCCTCCAAGTATTAAAACTAACAGTATCATCATTTTTCTATTAAAATAACTGGCTATTAGTGTAAGTACAAGGTTAAAACTGACGTCAACCAGGCATTTTGTTCGCGTGTTGTAGTAAGCGCTTCAAATGTCATTTTCATTTCGGATAGGTCAACATGACCACGCCCCTCTTGCTATTGCAACACTAATTAACTAATTACTTATTTATCAATAGTTCTTGTAGCCGTCAGTACTACTTCTCCAATGCGTAGGAACACGCGTACCTACGCATTGGAACAGCGTGGAGTTCAGATCCTCTGTCTCTCTCCCTCTCAATAGAAAAGCACCTGTACATGATTTTAAAGATTATTTAAGAAATTGTACTACTATCGTTTGCGGACATGTTTTTTCGATATACATATATTTAAGGATAGTTATAGAGTCTATTAATAGCCTAGTGGTCAGGGCGTCAGCCTCCTAATCACGCACCTCTAACTTTTCGGAGTTATGTGCGTTTTTAAACGATTGATATATCACTTGCTTCAACGGTGAAGGAAAACATCGTGAGGAAACCAGCACGCCTGAGAGTACTCCATAATGTTCTCAAAGGCGTGTGAAGTCTGCCAATCCGCATACGGCTAGCGTGGTGGACTATGGCCAAACCCTTCTCATATTGAGAGGAGACCCGTGCTCTGTTGTGAACCGGTAACGGGTTGATCATGATGATGATGATAGAGTCTATTTATTTCTAAAGTAATTTCTATGTTGATTTCCATGTATAACGATTATTATATATTTTTATACATAAAACTAGTCTCAGCCTTACCTATTCACTGTGTCGTATAAGAGAGTTTGACGATAAATTTGAGCCGTGTAATACCTTCTATCTTAAAATTTGTATAGATTTGGAGTGAAATATCCCAGTCATGATGACCGACCATTCGTTTAATCATCCCATCAAAGATGCCTACAATATGTTGATATTTTTTTTCATTTCCGATTAGCTTTAACGTCATTGGAAATTCCAGTTGACTTTTCCCGTTAATACATACGGTGGGGTTATTGGCTTATAAATACGTATATAAAAACTAATCGTAAAAACTTAGGTTTATCGTAGATACGTAATTACGGTTCTTTTCAAAAAAGGGATGAAAATATGTTGAAGTGTTATAGGGCAAGAAGAAGTCCTTGAAACTTTTTTGAAAACAGTTTAGAATTTAGTTACGAGTACGTCATCAGCCAACTATACGGACGAAAACAAAAACCATTATCGTGTCCAATTTAGGGTTCCATTTTCCATATTCCATAAAGAGGAACCCTTCTAGTTTCGCCATGGCATCTGTCATTCTGTCAGTCCATGGCTTAGCTCTAAAGAGCTGTAATTTGGCAAGGGTATAAATATTACCATCACTGCAAACATATCTTCTAAAATGCGCTCTCTATTTATGAGAGCATCTTGGAATTGCATTTATATGATAGCGAATTTCGGAAGATCTGTCTGGACTGTTTTTTTATATACCACAAGTTAGCCCTTGACGGCTATCTCACCTGGTGGTAAGTGATAATGCTGTCTAGGATGGTAGCGGGCTAACTGTTAGGAGTATGGGAAAACGCACCTAATTAGTTTTTACGCGACATCGTGCCGGAACGCTAAATCGCTTGGCGACACGTCCTTGTCGGTAGGTCGGTAACTAGCCACAGACGATGCCTCCCACCAGAGCACATTCGAGCCGGGAATCGAACCCAGGACCTCCATATAATGCAAAAACGCACGCACTGCGCCACGGAGGTCGTCAAAGGATTAGTATTTACTCTTACTAGGAAGTTTACTGCCAGACACTTGTACCAATATCTGGCTGAGTTTGATACGGCTTTCATCTAAACAAGTCATTTTTGGAATGAATCACTTCGTAATAACGTATAACATTAGGAACTAATAATTCATAACAATCGATCATAGGAATGTTTAATTTTTTTCATGGTTTAATGAAGTATGGAACGTTACCAAGAAAATTATTGATTTATATGTATATCCTAGCACTTAAGGTTATTAAAATGTTTATTTTTTTACATATAATTCTGTTAGTGGCGCTTTGAATAAAGAAATAAAATGAAGATGATGACAGTGGTAGGAGTATTTTATAATATATCTGTATTGTTGGCAGGGTTCGAGTCCGGAATGTTGCGCCGACAGCAGTGGTTCTAAGAACACCAACTCAAAGGGCACCCCGGCACCGCCACCCGGACCGCGATACAAACTCGCCATAGAAGGGTCCCTGCGGGTCTGTTGCTTCCAGCACACAAGGACGGTCGTCGACAAAATTCTTGCCACCAAGTTTTTCAGGAAATGGGAAACCCACGTACTCTGCATGCTGGAGCACCATGTGATTTCTAAAACTGTAAGTTTATGGCAAGCTTTTATTCACAGATTAGATCCGCGGCAGCTTGATTGCTGTGCATATATATATGTATGTATGTTCGTATATTTCACTATTTATTTTATTGTTGTTTGGTGTTAAAGTTGCTGTGTAACTACAGTAGACCTCAACATGGAAGCTCATCAAGCCGTGCAATCAAGAAAGCATAAAAAATATAATTGCAATATAGATATCGTATTATATAAGACCATATAAGCTAATATCTTTATAGAAAATCAAATTAACCTATAACTCCTTGGTTACATATAGGAACAATCAATAAACACACTTATTCATTCAATTTAATATTTTTAAATTGAGGAACACTACACTTTGAGGAAATTGAAATACATATTAAGAACGACCAATTTGTATTTGAAGACCAATCATCATTTTAGTCAAAGCGTTTATTTCGTTTATCTTTACGGTTGAGATTATAACCTAAAATTAGGTAACTAAAAAAGTCAATGAAAATGCAATAATGTAGTAGGTACCATGGGATGGATCTGGACTCTTTGGAAGTGAACAAAGGTGTCTCGTGATTTGCTACAGTGCTTCCGACCAAGGTAGATAATAAAAGAGCAAATACACTCAAAAAACTCTTTACGAGGCAGAGATTGTTGCCAATTCTGTCTGTACACAAATCAAAATAAACTATTGACAAGTCTTAATGTAGTCCTGTCTTCTAAACAATGGTTTCTGAAGAAAAGGATATACTAGATATCTAAAATACAGCACACGTACACACGCAGACACAAGCACACATACACACACACATATACAACACACACATGCACGCACATACTCAACACATGCTAGCAGCTATGTTTGTATCATAGAGGGATGTTCCCACTTTCCAAGATACAGTTTACACTAGTTTGGAAAGTTTACATAAAATTATTTGTCACTGTAATTGTTAGCAAATAAAATAAATAAAAAAGATATAAGTTTAATGATTTACGTTCGCTACAGACAACAAAGAAAGTAACAGAATATTCACCATACAAAGGAATTATTAAGGATTTTAGTCCACTTTACGAAGTTCTTTATCAACATGATTATTGATTACGGAGCAATCATATCTAAAGCATGCTCTTCGCTCTTGACCAGATATTTGGAACTTTAGTTGTTTATATTTTGCATTCCTCACGGTAATGCTATTTCGCCAAACAATCCAGTTACAAGTTTACGATTCACTGGAATCGCTTTTTTACACTACGTAAATAGGTTTAGTGCTCGCGGAGCCTGATTTGGTTTTCCCATACACACACACGTGTTTAATATTTAACTACGACATAAAAATGAAGACTTGATTTGAGATGTCTGTTTATTGAACGTAGTTCCATGACGAAAATTGCAGTAAGAGTTAACTGGCAACAAACTTTATTCCTTAGGCGAGGAGTTCGTTTCGTTTGAACACTGTCTTATATTATCGTCAGGCGCTGGCAGCCATACTTGTTAAAGATATTTTTAAGATAAGTAAATATAACTTTTTTCTGATGGTCAGAGAAGAACACAGATCTTCCTGCCTGACGGGTGTCCTTGAAAGGCATATGATTATTCATTAAGTTAATTGCGTCGATACTGGGGTATTTCGGCAATTACCACAAGAGGGCACCACAGTCATAGTTTTCTATGTAACCATTTTCTTGAAATTTGATTGCTTAAAGTTTTTAAAATTAATGTATCTATGAATATTTTTACCGTTATGAATGTGAAGTACGTCATAATATCCTCTTTCATAGAAGAGATTAAACATTTTGAAATAATACTGCGTAAATGTTTTTGTTAACTAAAAAGAATATTGATAGTTACGTATTGTGGCTTAGGTGAAAAAAGAAGTGATTTGATAAACAAATTACCGGAAATATTAACTATATAGTGCCGTCGTAAAAGAAGAATATAATGATAGCAAATGCCAGTCAGTGTGGGCATCCGAGTGGTCGTCAGGAAGTCTAGGGTAGGCCTGAGGTTGTGACATCGCCCCCATACTACTACAAAATCCGCGGGAAGGTTGCAACTTTCTTTTACTGTTTTGTTAGTCATCTATATCTTTGGTGTGAAGAAACTAGCTAGCTATAGGCATAGCTATATATTCGTACATGTTTTTACATTTACCAGTTCCTTGAGTATATTTTGGCTAAGTGCACTGATTTAATATTAGCAAACATGTATTGCTAAAAGCTATGATAGCCTAGTGCTTAGGACGTCCGTCTCCTAATCAGAGGTCGGGGGTTCGATCCCTGGCACGCACGCACCTCTAATTTTTCGGGAGTTATGTGCATTTTTAAGCAATTAAAATATCAGTTGCTTCAACGGTGAAGTAAAACATCGTGAGGAAACTCGCACGCATTAGAGTTCTCCATAATGTTCTTGAAGGCGTATGAAGTCTGCCAATGTGCCAACTGCCAACATGGCCAGCGTGGTGGACTATGGCCAAACCCTTCTCATATTGAGAGCAGACCCGAGCTTTGTAGTGAGCCGACAATGGGATGATCATGATGATTGCAAAAGGTAGGTACACTCTCTGAAATACACATATGTTTCACACAGTAAAGGACGATATGGAAAGAGTTGCGAAGTTGTGCTCATTTCGCTTGTTATGAGGTATGATAGCGAAGTCGAAGGCATTGCAATTCTTTCACGTTACAGTTTTGTGCAATAGTTTCATTGTTTAGGTCACAGTGAGAATGTTGTAATTATCGTTCAGTCTGCGATGCTTACGCGTTTAATTGGAAATAATCTGCGAATTTGTTATGCGATCTGTTGATCACGCTCATGATATCTATCTATACCGTATGTTTGACTAAGTACTGCTTTGTTGTTTCATTAGCACTATTCATTATATTTGACGATAATTCGCTGCTATAAAGCTTATTCGAAAATATTTCATCATATTCGGAGAACAACACAGGTTTTACTTTCCCTTAGATACCAATATTTAAATAGCTCATAATATTTTTTCCAGCTGTATCAATTTAAACAAACGTCAGGCGTATTACTCATCAGTAAATATTGCTACGTTCAACTCACCACACATAGTGCGTTTTGCGTATTTCAATTCGTATACTTACGTAATTCATTTTTTATTGCAGCATCGGCATTAAAACATTATCCTTACTAATATTGTGATTACGAAATTTTGTTTGTTGTGTTGTGTCCTTCTTTCACGCAGCAGCAGGGCAACGCATTGACTTAATTTTTTTTTCCTAATATCCATGGACCGGCAGATATATACGTTTAATTTTAATGTGTAAACGCTTTCTTTGGTGTATACATTTACAGCGTTTTTCTGTTATCAATCTTCATGCTAAAATGGCTAAACGGACTAAGACTAAATTAGGCACAAGGTAATAGAATCATTCAAACGAATCTATTTATTGCTTAACTTATTATAAATGCAACAAAATTAGATACACTAAAAATGGAGCTTGAGGTAAGCTAAGTGATAAGGTACTGAAAACAACGTCCGAAATTTAAAGATTGGAGAATAATTCTATTCAAATACACAGTAAACTTGCCTGCTACATTTCACAGCCCGGTTACGCTGTCGCAACCAATAGGGTTCGTACAGCTAATAGTCAGTCCGAAAAAAAAAATGCTACATTTTCACCAAAACCGCTTAAAATGACAAAAGTGACGAATATCATAGAATTTCCCCCAGGATTTCTTAAAAACCTTAATCCACGTGATCGAAGTCGCTAGTTCTGAATAATTCATCTGATTTTCATAATGTGATAAAGAAATAATTACGTTGAACCCAGTCAACTGGGAATCAGAGTTATGACGCGAGGAGAGCGTTGAGAACATTATAAACATTTTTGAAAAAATGGACGGGGATTTTAATAATATTTTCCTATAAAGTACTCGTAGGTACGGGGAATGTGAGGCCTAGGTACATAGGTAGTATACCTACCTATGTATTCTATATTATGTTTTCAACATGTTTCGTACAGGCTTGGTAGTTTTATTGGAGTTCTTTTCAGGTTTATAGTAATAATGTGTATTTTGGATGTTGTGTATTTAAATAGAGAATTGTAGAAATATATAATATTCGTAAGCGCAAAAAAGTAATCTAATGCGAAATGAAAATTAAAATATGTTACGAAACTTATTAGTTATTATACCAAATTTAAATATGCTTATTATATTTTATTAATTTATTTTTTCTCTATGCACATATTATAAAATTCATGAGGTTTTTGTTAAGACTAATTATAACAATTTTTTCAGAGAGTAATCTAAAAACAATTATTTATGCATGCATCTGTACTAATAAAATAAAAACCGAACCAAAATATTATACCAAATTTAAATATGCTTATTATATTTTATTAATTTATTTTTTCTCTATGCACATATAAAATTCATGAGGTTTTTGTTAAGACTAATTATAACAATTTTTTCAGAAAGTAATCTAAAAACAATTATTTATGCATGCATCTGTACTAATAAAATAAAACGCGTAAGAATTTGCTTTCTTTTAGTATTTGACAGTCTTACTCTTGACTATTTAAACATCACGTAACGAGACGGGACACTGTTTGTATACCATAAGTTATTTACGCCTTGATGTCGAATCAATCATGTCAGAGTAACTGCGCGTACTTTTTTTTTCAATCCCTGTAATATGTTATGGCTATATCTAAGATTCTTAGAAGTGTGTCTATATGTATTGAGATTCACCGGCGCACGTAAAAATCATATTATTTACAGACTAAGGCAAAGAGGTTAACCATATCTGATACCGTCCTCCAGAACCAGCCATACTTATATTTCCCAGTATCTATTCTGTGCTTTTACGAACTTCTTTATAATTTTGATATACCTCGCCATTATGTAGGGATTATCTGTACGCTTTAAAATGCTCGGTTGCTATTCCCGACCCTTGGTAGGTAACCAACCTGAATAGGTCTAAGGTAGTGAGGTTGTTTTCAACAGTTTCTGCCGCAGACAGCAGATCCATAGTAAGTGGTCTTATTGCTAAAACAATTATAATATATTTATTGCTCACAATTGAAGCGGTGATAGCCCAGTGGTCAGGGCGTCAGTCTCTAATCAGAGGTCGGCGGTTCGAAACCGGGCACGCACCTCTAACTTTTCGGAGTTATGTGCGTTTTTAAAAACAATTAAAATATCACTTGCTTCAACGGTGAAGGAAAACATCGTGAGGAAACCTACACGCCTGAGAGTTCTCCATAATGTTCTCAAAGGCGTGTGAAGTCTGCCAATCCGCACATGGCAAGCGTGGTGGACTATGGTCAAACCCTTCTCATATTGACAGGAGACCCGTGCTCTGTAGTGAGCCGGTAATGGGTTGATCATGATGATGATGATTATTGCTCACAAATAACCATTAATGAAAGGAAATGTTGGGATAGTCCAGAAATGAAAAGCACAGAGAACCTAGAAATAATGAATGTAATATCATCATCATCATCACTTCAACCGATAGACGTCCACTGCTGGACATAGGTCTTTTGTAGGGAGTTCCAATGGCCACGGTCTTGGGCCGCTTGTATCCAGCGGCTCCCTGCGACTCGTTTGATGTCGTCTGTCCACCTTGTTGGGGGTCGACCAACGCTACGTTTACCGGTGCGGGGTCGCCATTCCAGCACCTTGGGACCCCAACGTCCATCGGTTCTCCGAGCTATGTGCCCCGCCCATTGCCACTTCAACTTCGCAATTCGCTGAGCTATGTCGGTAACTCTGGTTCTTCTACGGATCTCCTCATTTCTGATTTGATCACGTAGAGATACTCCCAGCATAGCTCTCTCCATCGCCCGTTGAGTGACTCTGAGCCTTCTTATGAGGCCCATAGTGAGCGACCATGTTTCAGAGCCGTAAGTCATCACTGGCAACACGCACTGTTCGAAAACTTTAGTCTTCAGGCACTGAGGGATTTTGGACGAAAAGATGTCACGGAGTTTCCCAAACGCTGCCCACCCGAGCTGAATTCGGCGGCGGACCTCCTTCTCGAAATTGGACTTACCTAACTGGATCGTATGTCCCAGGTATACATACTCGTCTACAATTTCCAGTGCAGAGTTCTCAACGATTACTGGGTAAGGCAGAACATTAGCGTTCGACATAATCTTCGTCTTGCTCATGTTCATACGTAGGCCTACCTGTTGAGAAACTCTGCTAAGGTCATTGAGCATTGCGTCGAGGTCTTCCAGAGTCTCTGCCATTACGACTACATCATCAGCAAACCGAAGGTGATTGATGTACTCGCCATTGATGTTGATGCCTAGTCCGTTCCAATCTAGAAGCTTGAAGACATCTTCCAACGCTGCGGTAAACAGCTTGGGAGAGATCACATCTCCCTGCCGTACTCCTCGCTGCAGTTGGATCGGCCTCGTAATCTGGTCCTGTATACGGACTGACATGGTGGCGTTTTCGTACAAACATTTCAGTACTTTGATGTACCGGTAGTCGATTCGGCATCTCTGCAGTGACCTCAACACAGCCCAAGACCGAAGACATCCCGGACGTCAGCCTATATGAGATAAGGTGGGCTCTCAAACAACTTAAGAATGGCAAAGCGCCAGGTGATGATGGAATCACAGCAGAACTCCTGAAAGCGGGTGGAAAACCAATACTTAATGTCCTTCAGCGATTGTTCAATTCTGTCATTCACCAAGGCATAACACCAGAGGCATGGCACAGGAGTGTGGTGGTTTTGTTCTTCAAAAAAGGTGACAATACCTTGCTGAAGAACTATAGACCCATCTCGCTGTTGAGCCATGTCTACAAGTTGTTTTCAAGAGTCATCACGAATCGTCTCTCTAATAGGTTTGACGACTTCCAGCCTCCCGAACAAGCCGGTTTCCGGAAGGGCTTTAGTACCATAGACCACATCCATACATTGCGGCAGATTGTACAGAAGACCGAAGAGTACAACCGGCCACTTTGTTTAGCATTTGTGGACTATGAGAAAGCCTTTGATTCGGTGGAAACTTGGGCTGTGTTGAATGTAATATATTATATACAAATAAGAATGATGTATATATTGTTATATACAGAAGATTATAGCAGATACTAAATTGTACAAAGGAAGTCATACTACGCGTAAATACATTTAGTAAAATAATATTTGTGCAAACGACTAGAAATGTTTTAAGGATGAATTTTGACTGACTTACTTGTAAATGAAATACTATATTTTATATGTGGTTAGCAAACGTGTTTAGGTTCCAAACGTTCTCCTTAGGTATTATTGTTCATTATTAGAGTCGAGAAAGAAAATTGTTTTAAATAAGATTGCGCACGAGGGTTATGCAGATCAGAATAGAGGAGAATAATATGGTAATTTTGAAATGTTATTTTAGTTTTGTAACTAACTTAATGAGGTCAATAAGCAGATAACGTAATACATGTGCGTCACTAGACAGACTCTATGACTAAAGTCTAGTTTACTAATACGTGTACGTATAAAGAATAATTTGTATTGTAAAGTAAAAAACTTCTAGAATTCAAGCCGCTGAGAATTCAAACATCTACGCTCCTTGATGGTTAATAATTTTAAACATCAACTCAAAAATAATCAATGAGCACAGAAACGATACTTGAAGCTGTAAATTGCGAACTATTCAGTAACATTTACAGCAGTTGCTAAATGGGTGGGATTTGTTATCACCATACAAAAAGAGTAAAATTACAAGGACACACGGTCAGTTTGATAAGAAAGATTTAAGGTGTAGATGTTAGGAAAAAAACCGATATAAATACGCAGTAATTTCACTTGTAAACGAGTACGACAGTTATTCTTTTTATTCATATACTAACAGACAACAACTGTACAATGTTACTAAACTTATTTCCAATACTCCCTTCAATACTAAGAAATGTTAAAAACAGTTACCTAAGGCTGTTTTGGGTAAAAGTTACGAAGAAGTCAAGTTTTATAATAATACTAAAATAAATCCATACGTCAATAATATATACCCACGTACACACATATTATTCACTCTTCAATAAATTATATTGTCTATTGGCTTCAATTATAATATTTATATATTCGGTATTTTATATTTATAACATTCTAGAAATATTTGTTCTACATCTTGCTTATAAATAGATAAGTGCAATTTGCGAATTTTGAATTTCAAAATTTTCTCGTCTGGTCCGGTGGGTCGCTTTAGACATGGCTAGTCACAACCGACCGCCAATGACGTGTCGCCTAGCGATTTAGCTTTTCGGTACAGTTGTCGCGTACAAACCAATCAGGAATAATTACTTTCATATTCCGAATAGGTTAGTAGCTGCATCATCACTTACCACCACGTAAAACAACGAGTCAAGGACTAACGCCTAGTGGAACCAAAAACAGGATGCGCGTGTGTATTTTAACAGACTGAAGTCTGAATCAGGAAGCGAGTCGATCAGTATGAGTGACTAAGGTCGTTTGCCTGCACTTAATATATATGCCTGTTTGATAAATAAATATAACGGTATATAATACCTGTTTATTAAAAAAAAAAATGCCGGCTGTTGATTCCTCTTGACGTGTTTACAACACAGACGAATACCTAAAGCGATAATGTTCACAGACACGAGCGCGATATAAATATTTAGATACGAGTACATGGAAGCCCAAAACAGAAATTTGTTTTTAAAACAGACAGTCCTTGACGTCATCTGTAGAAAGGTAAGAGGTGTGAAATTTTTTTAAAACACAACACGCCGTGGATTTATCAAGTACACGATCCAAAAACGTTACAATTATATTTAGCGTGATTGGTTAAAGACAGTGTTTTCATACACGACATTAAACCAGTGTCATAATTACATCGGAAGTTTACGAAACAACTACATGCTGCTTCAATTAACTATTATTTACTATATTTTCATCATGATTAACCCATTACCGGCTCACTACAGAGCACGGGTCTCCTCTCAATATGAGAAGGGTTTTGGCCATAGTCCACCACGCTGGCCATCTGCGAATTGACAAACTTCACACGCCTTTGAGAACATTATGGAGAACTCTTAGGCGTGCAGGTTTCCTCACGGTGTTCTCCTTCACCGTTGAAGCAACAGATTTTTTTTAAACGCACACAACTCCGAAAAGTTAGAGGTGCGTGCCCGGATTCGAATCGCCGACCTCTGATTAGGAGGCTGACGCCCTAAGCACTAGGCTATCACCGCTTCTAGATTTTAAAGGGTTGATTCTCTGCATTTTAGCTTCCTCTTTAAGAAATTATCAACCGTGTATCAGAGACCAACCGTTTAAACCGTCTGCTTAGGTTATTGTTTATTTTATTTATTTATTTATAAGAAAAACATTTACATAATTTTTATAATAATTAGGTGTAATCATAAACTCGTAACTTGAGTTTTTCTGTACACCAAAGTCTTCGACAAAAAATACTTACACATACACGCTAATTTATATAATACTTCAAAGCTAAATAATTACTACTTAATAACAAACATCATGGAACTTGAAAACTAAATGTTCTAAGTAATAACGATTTCATATAATTTTTTTAATAAATAGGCAATTAGAGCTATAGAAGTATAGACCCTCTAGGGTGCGCGTTTGATATCACGCTTGCTTATGAGACAGAACTAGCCGTGGCAAACTATGACGTTGAAGAAGATGATAACGACGAATATGTAATAGGTATATGGTGCAATTTAAAGGATAAAACAGTAGACAGGTTAAAGGCCAAAGTTAAAGGTCATATTGGAAACTGAAAAGTCAAAGGTAAACTGTGTAGGTGCAGTTTATGAGGAGGCCGGTCACGAGCCAACCGAAATGCATGGGATGAGGTTCTGACGTCACAGCCAACTACTTGCCTTAATACCGACCCGCGCGGCGGCCATTGCTCCTACGACCGACAATAACCACACGCAAACGTAAAGCAACGATCACAGGCCACTCAGTGTACCACAGTATTAAGATTCCATACCAATAGAAAATAAGGTAGAAATGGAAAACCAAACATGGTGAACTTTGTCCGACCGCCTGTACGTCACAGAACTTTAAATATACCTACATATATTTATTAACTAGCTGTTGCCCGCGACTTCGTCTGCGTAGAATTGCTGATTTCCCGTGGGATGTTTCGTGTCTCTAAATTAAAAAACAGGAATTTCACACAAACTTCAAACCCCTATTTTATGCCCTTTATGATTTGGGTAAAAAAAATCTAACCTGATACTTACGCCCCTAAAATAAACCTATTTTAAAAATTTCAAGCTTGTGGAATAAATAATAAAAAAACAGCAAAAACTATCATCCCCTATTTTACCACCCTTAAAAGGTAATATTTTTGTGTCACCAACTCCAAAAACAAAGGATTTTCATACAAACTTCCAACCTCTATTTTACCCTCTTAGGAGAGGAATTTCCAAATATCCTTTCTTAGCTGACATCTCTTAACTATCAACTACCTACTTGCTAAATTATAGCTTTATACGTACAATAGTTTTTGAGATCTCGTGTTTAATTAGTTAGTAAGTAAGTCAGGGACCTTTCGCTTTTATATATATAGATTTCAGTGTTAGTTTTTGATCTGAAATCGTGAAAAAAAAAAAACACATCGACGATACATCGTCATCACTTTTACTTAATATATATTCATTTTATCACTCATATACATACATACGTGTATAAATTGTCCACTGAAGGTCAAATGTCAGCTCACTTTTTGTATAGAGGCATCAGTGAACTTCCACTGAAATGCCAAACATGCATTGAATATTGGAGTCCAGTGTCCAATATTCGATTTATTTTTACTTCTATATACCTATCTATTCTTTTCGATGTGAAAAAATTGTGGTGATTTTCTATACCTGTAATTTTTTTTTGTCCACTACAAGTTAGCCCTTGACCGCAATCTCACCTGATGGTAATTGGTAAGTGATGATGCAGTCTAAGATGATAGCGGGCTGAACTGTTAGACCCATACTCCTAATTGGTTTCTACGCGACGTCATGCTAAAAGCTAAGACGCTAAATTGCTTGGCGACACGTCTTTGTCGATATTGTAATAACTAGCATACCTCCCACCATACCAAACTCGAGCCGGGAATCGAACCCAAGACCTCCAAATTTTTAATGCGAAAGTGCACGCGCTACTCCACGGAGGTCGTCAAAATACTAATGTGCCACTCCTTATAGAACGGCGTTTTTTCACTAAGTACCCCTAAGAAGCTGTGATAGCCTAGTGGTTAGGGCGTCAGCCTCCTAATCATAGGTAGGCGGTTCGAATCCGGGCACGCACCTCTAACTTTTCGGAGTTCTGTGCGATTTTAAACAATTAAAATATCACTAGCTTCAACGGTGAAGGAAAACATCGTGAGGAAACCTGCACGCCTGTGAGTTCTCCATAATGTTCTCAAAGGCGTGTGAAGTTTGCCAATCCGCACATGGTTAGCGTGGTGGACTATGGCTAAACCCTTCTCATATTGAGAGGAGACCCGTGCTCTGTAGTGAGCCGGCAATGGGTTGATCATGATGATACCCCTAACAGGTTAGCCCTTTACTGTATTATTCCTTACCATCTCGCCTTGCTACGAGTAAAGTCCAGATACAGAATAGACGTAGAAAAATAAATTGAAATTGTGTTGTAGAAAAATGTGTACATGAGTTGTTTATATTTTATCAATCAATAATTTATTTTTAATGCAATTTTTTTTTTAATTATAAAGGCGAAAGTGTACTTCTCTATTTATTTAAAAAAAAATGGGCCTTGACAGATATTGTTGAAAATTATCACATAGCTTATACGCAATTTGGTAATTGAAAAGCCCGGGGTACGTTACCGCGCTATGAAAACACAGGGTGCTAGCCTAGTTAAGACATCCGCCTCCTTATCAGAGGTCGGGGATTCTATCCCGACGCACGCACCTCTAACTTTTCGGATGTGCGTTTTAAAGCAAGTATCAAGAAGGAAATATCTAAAGGTGAAGGTAGCTAGTTTTATATCAAATTGTAAGGGAATTTTATTGTTTGAACCATCACACTAATGTATAATTTGTATTAAGTGTCTATGTGTGTTAGTTACTCCTTTACGCTGGAACTACTCAATTTGCCTGATATTTTAAATTGATTAATACTTTATCCCTGGGTTTTTATGCCGGGAAAACCATTCCATTAGCGGTATTTGTTCTCGAAATAAGATTTATATGTTGCGAAAGAGAGCGAAAAAGGAAACTAAAAAAGGAGGAAAACACGGGATAATCTTCAATTACAAACATATGTTTTTGGAAACCCCTGTACTACGCAGCCGAAAATAACAGCATCAGCTATTCTCTAATATTTTTGTAACATTAATGCCTTTCCTACCTTTATCTTTTAAGTATTAGATATTTTCGTCAACATCGTTTGCAAAGGTACAAAAACCTTTCGAATAACAACCCGCCCATACAGACAAAAATATAAATAGAAAAACGTGGGTTTATAATGCCATTGTTCAAATAATTTGGTAGTATTTATTTCAAATAGGAGCTTTATAAAAACGTTTATTTTATTTGAATTGAAACACAATTAATATATTAAAAGGGTCTCTTAATTTCGTTTACCTATTCGTATGTCTCTTCATTTAATATTACTGTTCGCATAGAGACGAGATGTAAAATTATATTTAGGTTATCTACCTAACAATGAGGGGAGACGGGGCACGTGCCCGTACTTATGTAAATAAGTAGGTATCTACCTACCTAGATACTCATATAATTTTTGTTGGAGCTCGGAGGAACGCTGGAAAACATCTCTTTGAATAAAAAATAGATATTTATAAAAGTCTCTGCTGGAAATTTCTTTTAAGGTACAACAACAGTCCGTTAAAATGACTACTGTCTATTGCAGAGAATATACTCGTAGATGGACACAATAATTATTATCTAATTGTTTTCGCTTCGCATACGTAATAAGGTCGCCAGTGCATGGGGTCTAAATTCTCAAATATGCTATGCAAAATATCAGCCCAATCTATTCCATAATTTGCTGTGCGTCTGTCATAGTAGCCTTTTTTTTAACGCTGAGAAATGCCCTTACGTTTTCGCCTCCGGCGGCATAGCCGGAACTGTGCTGCTTCCAGCGGGGTATATGGCGGCCATAGTGGAGACCAGAATACCTAGTAAAACCTAACAATGCTCCTTCGCGTCGCCTGGTGGCAGACGCCAGGAACGCTCGCGCACTCGTCCGCAACTACAACTCATAACGCCTGTTGCGTTAGGTTTAAGATTATTTACATTGCATACACAGCGCTATGAAAATATAACAAAGCCTATCGAAACTGATTATTTTCAGTACCGGTATTCGATCTCGGGTCGCTTGGAGTGAGATCCAAGAGTATGCGCCCCTAGACCACACCAGCCCCTGTCATATTAGTCTGCCAGTAAGGCGGCAACCTTTCCCTTGCCTCATTTTTCGATTCACAATGTAACTAAATACATTATCCATGCTATTTGCTAAGACGTACTAGTAGTTGGGTAAGTATAAGCTAGATAATGATTAATTTATCAGTTTGACATTCTCTAATAAGCAAGAAAGTAATGTCGGTGAAACAAGATTTTAAATCATGTATTGAACAGGAAAAGGGGCGCCCATTAAACGTGGGAAGTGGGTGGTGGGTGAACCTTACGCAGCCTCTAGGGGAGTTTCGGCATCGACAAAAAAATATACTCAATCTAATAATGTTTTTTTAAGTAACCAGCGCAATCGAGCTATTTACGTATTTACCTACGTAAAAAAGGATTTTTAAAATGGCACGTGCTAGGCATTAGGGAGTGGAGATAAGGTTTGAGCAATATGGAATAGTAAATAACGGCTTGTAAATGTTCTTGATCTAGTTGATTTTATAGGTAAGGTAGGCCACTTTTCGTAACGCCGAGTTTAATTAAAAACTTAACTTTCTTCCCTAAAAATTTTTACTTTATCAAAGAGTATCAAAAAGTACCTGCAGTATAAGGAAGAAATGTAACATTAGAAATACCAATAATTAACAATATGACATTAAGTACATACTGTAGGTACCAGAGTATCACAGAAACGTGACATTTAAGATAATATTCGTGTAATAAAATTTGTATTGATGAATAAAGGTTTAATTTATTTTATTTATTATATTCAAAGCGTCACCAACAGAAGAATTATTTGTAAATAAATAGACATTTTAATGAACTTAAGTGCCAGGATACGCATATAAATTGTCGCAAAATTATTAATGTGTACCTGATCGTCGTGGCAAAATGGCTCTAGTAGACGCTAATAGGACGCTAATAATAAATTAACTAACAGCAAATAACAAAAAGCAGAAAATACTTATTACAAAGGAAAAGAATAAGACACCTTTGTTTTATCAATATAATAACAATAACGAATAAGCGAGAAATACGTATATAATTATATACGATCTATGCAAAATCTAAAGAACATGAAGAACTAATTGGTAAACTAAAATATTTACACCTCTGTTGAGAGGATTGAGGGTAAGGCATATTTAAAAAATATTATTGTTTCAGCCCTCTGGCCTGCTGGAGCGTCCCTTGTCGTACAGCAGCATGCAAGAGGTTTACTGCATCTCTCGCTGGGACCCTGCGAGGAAGTACTGCTTGCGTATAGTGATGTCTCACGGATCGCTTCTGTTGCAGGTGACTATTATTGGAGTGAAGCTGTTGATAGCCTAGTGGTTAGGACGTCCGACTCCTAATCAGCGTTTAGGAGTTCGAACCCGGGCATGCACCTATAACTTCGGAGTTATCTGTGTTTTTAAGCAAATAAAATTTCACTTACATCAACGGTAAAGGAAAACATCGTGAGAAAACCTGCATGCCTGAGAGTTCTCTATAATGTTCTCAAAGGCCACACACGAGGAGACCCGCACTCTGTAGTGAGCCGAGAATGGGTTGATCATGGTGATGATGATGATGATAATTATTGGAGTTAATGGGTAAACTATTTCTGAGCACGATTGAGACTATGTGTACCTTATCGTCGTTGATAGAGCGATATCGGGTAGTCAACATGCGAATTAAAAAAGGGCCGAAAACCTTATTTTTTAGAACATCATTTTTTATCAGTATATATGTGACTAACTTTCGTGCAGTTTAGTGCGTAAGTAGTTAGGTATCTTTGCTATCGGACGTACCTAGTATTTGATTTTTAGCCTTCGGTCAATTATATTTGATCGAAGCACGCCAAAATGGCATTGACCGTAGGTACTTAGGCGCGCTGCTAAGTACCTCTTCACACAGTCAAAAAATATATATAAGATACAACTCATAATGTACCCGACATTATGAGTTGTATCTTATATATTATATTTTTTGACTTTTCTTTGCAAATTGAATAGATTAGCAAATACAAATAGATTTTGGAATAAAAAGTTCATCAATGCATCTTAAATAGAACTGTGGTAAACTAGCAGAAATCGTCACCTCACGAAAACAGGTTTAAGCCATCTCCATGCGATTTAAAGTAAACCTTAACTTTGAGACTGCAATATGACTTACAACTCTTCTTCTTTGCCATAGAGTTGTTAGTCATATTGTATGTAAATAAATTATTTTTGTTACAGGCATTCAAACTTGCATTTCATTTTTACCATAATATCTATTATGGTCATAATTTTAGGTATTATTTTAATAATTACTGCTAAAAACTAGCTATAAAATTTATAAAATTAAAAAATAATATTTTTTTGTTATTACTGCAGTCACGAAATTACTTGTTTGTTAAGTGAAAAATTGTGGTTTCTAGTGTAAATTTATTTAAACTAGTTAATGTGTAATAATCTTTTTTCTGTTAATTAACAATATTTTTTCTTTCTTTAGGCAAACGATGCCTATACAAGAGACCAGTGGTACTACTCGATTGTATGGAGGGTAACTATAAAGACTACTTTTTTAATGACTTTTTGAAATATTTTTCGAAAAAAAAAAAATTTTTTAAATATCTTTTTTTTTTGCAGAGAAATATGATAAGGTACCGCATTTTCTTGACAAAGACCGTAAGAAAAGAAGTTGTGCTGAAAGAATTGAAGGTTTGTTAAACTTTTATCATCGAAACTAATAACTATCATAATCCCAGCAATACATTGGTTGAGCTCGATAGCTAATAGCCCCTTATAATATAGATAGAAGTGAACATCTAAGCTGAATTTGATAAATAAATCTATCTTTAAATCAAATGGTGAAAATATCTGGGACACCCATATCAAACACCCATCCGACATAAAGTGGCACGTGTTACGAACACACGCAACGCGGAAGGACGCCCTAGCACAACACTCGAGTAAAACGACGCGATTGCCTTGCAATAACATCACTTCATACACGCAATCTATGGAAGCGGTAATAGCCTAGTGGTCAGGGCGTCAGCCTCCTAATCAAAGGTCGGCGGTTCGAATGCACGCACCTCTAACTTTTCGGAGCTATGTGCGTTTTACAAAAATTAAAAGTCACTTGCTTCAACGGTGAAGGAAAACATCGTGAGGAAACCTGCACGCCTGAGAGTTCTCCATAATGTTCTCAAAGGCGTGTGAAGTCTGCCCATCCGCACTGGCCAGCGTGGTGGACTATGGCCTTCTCATATTGAGAGGAGACCCGTGCTCTGTAGTGCTCGGTAATGGGTTGATCATGATGATGATGACACGCAATCTTTAAAAAAGACAAATACACAATGATGCAATGCAATTACCAAAATTTTGTCCAAAAGACAGGAACACATATCTCAACACCTGAAGACTTGCACGAGGTGTTTATTACTAGCAGTTTTTGGATAATTTATACCCATCGTATTTTTCAAGTATCAAATCAAACCATACGTACGTAAAATGCTTATTTACGTTGTTTGAAGGCGCTTATTTATCTTAACTTCTATAACCAAACTCTTGGCGGAATGTTGATGAAAAATCAGCATTATAAAACTTTCAACTCTAATTGGGAACGACTTTAGGTCCATTTTTCTTTGATAGTCGGTAGTTTAAGTTTTGATACTCGAAAGACTCATTAGAGAAAGTTGAAATCATATGAGCAAACAGAGGAAATACAAAATAATTAGTCATTATTTTTTATTTAATTAGGATAATTAGCGCCGCTTTCTATTATTAATATTTTTAAAAGCTTCTTCTTCTACGCAGAATATGGTGGATTTCGCAATGACCACGCCGCTTCAGGATGAAATGGTGACGCGTGCCCCGCTGCAAATTCTTACAGGCTTGCTTTCAGAGGTTGGTAATTTAATTTATCTTATTAGCGAGTTTCTCTCTCGACTCCTTTTTGGTTTTTATAAATATCCCATCCCGCAACACGCAAAAGCAAAGCAAAGGCAAAAGGATACTTGTATATACCCTAATTTGTTTTTTTATATAAGAGGGCAGCCAATTTTGATAGATAGCGATTATACATGATTAACTTTTGAGCCGTACGGATTAATAATTAATCCGCGGGGATTAAAAAATAATCCTGTAAAATCGCTTGCTTGCTTGCACCACTCATAAATCACTTCAAGATCACTAAAATAAAAATCCAAGATTTTTAATTTCTATCGGGGAAAATGGTAATAAAAATTGGATATTATTTACATCCATTTGATAGAGAGATGATATATAGTTATATAACTAATGATAATGGCAAAAGGGAAGGGAGAAAATACGCCACCCTGAGGTACCCCGGCCGTAACATCACACCTTTGTGTGTGTGATGATAGGGATTCATCGGTACGAATGCATTGTTGAAGACCATTTGGGTAACTCCGAAATAGTCTATCACCCACGAGGAAAAGTTATGTTAAAATAATAAGAAAGATGAATATAATAAATAAATAATAAGTGTTATAATAAATAAATGCTGACACCTAAATAATAACTGACAGCGAAATGTCATAGTCGTTACTGCGTTTCTAAAATCAAGTACTGTAAAGTCACTCATTCTCAATCACGAGCGTACTTGGTGACTGACAGATACTGTAATCGTACTATGACCAGGACAATATCAAGATTACAATGGACTGAGAAGTGACAGGATCGGTACAATTGAAATGGGATGAAAATCTGGAATAAATGCAGGGTCTTGTCTTTTTGGGAATAGGAATTCTCTTCCTTTTTCCAAAAACACAATAGCAATTATGTAGCCAGTCAAGCATTTGGACAAGCTTTCGAAATTTACCAAAGCTGATCGAATAATTTTGTATATAAGGGTCAATAAAATCGAGGATAGGAATAAACATCTTATCGCTTATGCCATCAATACCAACAGTATTCGAGGCGACTAAAAGAATATCTTTTGAAATCACATTCAGTGCAAGATTTGAAATGTTACGAAAATCTGGAGTTTCCTCAACTCCAGATTTATATAGATTTAGATGTTTCTTTAGATCACTTAAATATAATAATTTCTGTCATTCGAGTGTTATTGATATTATTGATGGTTAGGGGTAGTGTCCTGATTCGCCCTTTCCGACTAGCCTTGAACAAAAGGTAATCAGTGAGATATGTTATTACCTTCGGAGTTCGCCCAGCCCCCCAAGGGAGCTCTTGATTTTTGAATTGTCAGTAACGAGCACGCCCATTAGTCATTATACTCGTTTTCAATAGCAACAACTTTCAAGATACTAATGAGACAGTCTGTGTGAGCTTACAAAATATTATATTTTCTATTTATGGCATCCTTTTACCCATTGAATTTTATTTTAGTTGCTTTTATGAAATAAGTGTTTCGCCCTACTTCGTTAACTTTAATTTGAGAACGTTGAAGAATCTTCTTGACAAAATATAATATGTATTACCCTGAAAAGGTAATGGGCATATAGTTCCTTTCAAAGTTGTTTATATCTATAAAAAATGTAGTTGCTATAGGTACCTACCTAATATAACTTATTATGTATGAATTGTTAAGACCACTGACGTAATTACCGTATTTAACGTATAATTAAACAAATTATTATCAACTCGCTATAACAACATTCAATATCTACAAGTTTACGTAACAACAGACGCACTCGTAGAAGGTTTAATGAACAGCCGTGTAAACGAGTGTTACTAAAATAAAGTTTGAATTTTTATCGTCTCAAACCTATCCTATTTAAACTTTATGAGCGTCAGATAGAGATCTAAAATATGGGACGAACCTTTGCAACGGACTACAGCTGTAATCACTCGGTTTTATCGCTACAGTCCATTTAATAATAGTAGTAAATCCCGTGCTTTGAAGAGCACGTTGCTTTCCATACCAATTATTATCACAAACATGTGATAATAATTGGTATTTAGCACAAGTTAGCCCTTGACGACATCTCTAAGTGATGATGCGGTCTAAGATGGTAGCGGGCTAACCTGTTAAGGGTATGGTAAACCCATACTCTTAATTGGTTTCTACACGACATCGTGCCGGAACGCTTAATCGCTTGGCAACACGTCTTTGTCCGTAGGATGGTAACTAGCCACGGCCAAAGTCTCAGTGTTGTATGTCTCCTGACATCCTATGATAAAGGGGATTGTTGGCAACTTGGGGACATTAATAGGCTAAGCATGACTAGCAATGATGATATTGATAATGCTACAATAAATAAGTTTTTCACGAAGTGTTTTTATCGCCAGGACAAGGACAATCCGGATTGGGAAGAATGGGCGGAAAATATATCCAGTGTAACGGCGCCACTGCTGGCGGAGCGTTGCGTCAACGGCGAGCTGTGTTCATTACTCGCTCGCCTCTGCCGACACAGACCGCGCTCAGCGCCGCTGCCCGCTCTCGCTCCGCCCGTGCGACGCGTCCTCACCCGAAACGTCGACTTCGGGAAAGCGCCAAGTGCTCGACAATTTGTGAGGGATTACATCAGGTCAGCATTTTCATCTTGCATTAATTTGAATATTCTTGATATTTGACCAGGTTCAACTTAAAAAAAAAAATAACAGAAAAAAGTATATACAATACGCGGTGACAACCATCAGCTGTGCATTAAAATTTTTGCTCGAATGGCGTCACGTGTTATCTACTATGGCAATAGAGAAAATATTTAGATAAGTGCTAATTTATATTAAAACGATACAAAGCAAACATACACTATACACGTGCAAACGTGATGTCAAGATTGTCAATTTTTTCTGCGAAACTTAACTAAAATACTAGTAAGTTACTTTAAATGAAAGTAAATATATTAAAATTGGTGGCCTCCTTTATTTAATAAATATAAACAGATACGCTAAATGCCACTCTCATATCACCACTTTTAATTTTAGTAAAGTGATAATTGGCAATCCTTTTCAGGAGAATCGTCGAAATTTACGTCTCAAAACTCTGAACATTTCGTGCCTATTACCGTACCTAAATGTCAAAGTCATAGAAAATCATTCACCTGGTTTGCTTCAGTTGCCTATCAGCGCTCTTTTTATGAGGCACCTTCTTATACATACATAAATTATATTTAAGCGTTCGTCTGCGATTTCGACATAACTGCCTCTTATTTAGCTTATATCAAAGAAATCAAATGAGAAACTACATCTTTTCTACATAATATCTTGAAGGACTGAAACGGAAGCATTCATTAAGCAAGTAGAGGATTACGTATAAAACATTATTTTCCGTAAGATTTTAGTAAGATTTTAAAATTTAGAACGTTGGTACATGTATGGATTTTGCCATCCCAATAAAAGGGTATTATAAAAAAACATCGCCATTGTTTTTGAAGTATGAAAAAATGAATTCTGCAGTTAAATAATAGATTCAATATAAAATTATAATATTTATATGTGCAACATATTTACTATTTATATATTTATTATTTATATGTTTTCGATGATGCTCCTTTGCTCTTAAATAAAGCAATGTTATGGAAATGACTTGAGTCAAAACTTGGCATGGGAAAATGGATGCATAAGTAAATTGTCCGCGGTCGAAGTTGCGGGCAACCGCTAGTCTATCTCATACGTTTCAATGACATTATATTTACTTTACTGAACAACCTTCATGTGAATTAGGTACAAATCTCGTTGACATTCAGACTAATTTAATTTTAATGCTGTTACAATTTACACGGAATTTAACTCACAGCAATAAAGGGCGATGTCAAGGTCCCAAATTACACAACTAACATGGAAAATCAATAATAGTAAAAGCTATATATAGATTATAATATTAGGTGGAAGATAAGTAGTAAGTCTTAACTCACAACCTTCTTAAAACAAGATTCTTACTTTGTAGTACGAATTAACTGGCTGAAACAAACTTCACAAGTCTTTTTTCTCCAAATGCCAAAGGCCCTATAGTCAAGGGGCCTAAAACATAATAACAAAAATGTGTTATAAGTACTTATATATATGTCGTAAGTAACTTAAATCGTTGGTAACATTCGGAGCGAACGTTTATTTGTTCATTATATTAGTAGATACAAGTAATTCTTACTTGTTAATAAGGAATGCCCGATCTCCATAGCATAGGCGAAGTACATTATTTTTTGTCTCTCTTAAAACATAATCATCATCATCATGATCCCATTACCGGCTCACTACAGAGCACGGGTCTCCTCTCAATATGAGAAGGGTTTGGCCATAGTCCACCACGCTGGCCATGTGCGGATTGGCGGACTCTCAGGCGTGTAGGTTTCCACACGATGCTTACCTTCACCGTTGAAGCAAGTGACATTTAATTGCTTTTAAAACGCACATAACTCCGAAAAGTTAGAGGTGCGTGCCCGGATTCTAACCGCCGACCTCTGATTAGGAGGCTGACGCCCTAACTACTAGGCTGTCATAGCTTCATATAATAATAATAATAAAATAATTACAATATTTATAATTTTTCTACGTCATAATTTCACAAATGTGTTTTTAACACATTTGCTCGCAATTTAGATCTTGTTTTATCGCTCTAGGGCTGATAATCAGAGGTGTCTTATTTCACATTACCGTACAAGTGTTTTACATTGCCTCGCTGCATTTTATAGTCTCTTTATACGTATGTAAACAGAACATATAGCATAGGCAAAGTACATTATTTTTTATCTGTTTTAAAATATAATAATAATAATAAAATAATTTCGGGAAAGGCGGGAGACTTCGTATATGGCGGGCGCAGTTTTTTCACGCTTTTCTTGAATTAATGTTTGTTGGCTAATTTTGAAAAGGACTGGTGTTGGTTGTGTTGTGGACAGTTTTGGTGTCGTTTGTGTGTGGCTGGTTTTCTGAATAGTTAACAGGTATTGATTTGGGAAAGATTTGAGGGATCCGCGTCCGCAGAGTGCGAAGTTTCCCGCTATTTCTCCCTAATTTCTACATTCTTATAAACTTGACATTGGCTAGTCTGTGCAAAGCCATAAAAAGAGAGAACTAATAAAATAATAAACTTGACATTGGCTAATCTGTGTAAAGCCATAAAACGAAGAAAAAAAAAAAAAATCGATATTTAAAATTTTTTACGTCATAATTTAAAAATGTGCTTTTTTAACACACTTGCTCGTAACTTTGATCTTGTTTTATCGCTCTAGGGCGAATAGGGCTACAATTGAAGGTATAAACACGTATTATGTCATATTACCATACAAGTTTTTAACATTGCCTGGCTGCATATTTTCTTTATATGTATGTAAACAGAACATTCTATTTTCATTTAATAACATCATACAGTTTCATGTTTTTAATAATTAAACATTTGTATATTTATCAATAATATGTCAATTTGTCTAAGTTTATTCGCCCAATAAACTTTGTCAAATGGATAATTTAGGGAGTGAAATAGGCTCCAAGTAATCCTAATGATATTATAGTAGTTTTACCTGACTTTTCAACGTGCGTTGCAATATTAACATCCGACATGGGCTATATGTCGGACGTAATATAAATATGTCCTAAATGTATATAATATCTGCTAAAATATTTATTGATATATCACTATTAAATTTTTGGATGTATTGGAGGCCACCAGAGGTTAATGCGGAAGTGTTTATTCATGCATAGGTTTTACCCATATTGACTAAGAGTTCTGAGATTATTTAACATAATATAAGCCGCGTACTTTTCTGACTAACTTAAACTCCCCTGCCGTACATATTTTAATTTTTATTTCTTTTATCACCTTATCTGTACGTCCAACTGGTTAAAAAGGCGAAGTTTATATACATGAAACTGTCTTGATAGTAAAATTACTTGTTTTAGACGTAATAGGTAATATCTAAAAATGCTGGTATAAAATCACCTTTTATTTTTATGAGACACTTTTTAGATTTACGATCTATTGATGTACAATTTAGCCAGAGTACTCGGATAGTTCAGCCGTGTATAAGTTCTTCACCCAGCGTGGTATCAGTTCTGACATTTTTTTTTTTCTAGCATAAAATAGCTTGTTATAATAAAAAAAATCATTCAGTTTTTTTGAATTCTAACGATTTCCAACTAAGAAATAATAAACAAATCATTGTTTTCATAATGTTAGTATTAAGAATAGCGCCAGAATAAATTTAACTTAATACACTTATCTTTAACCCTCATGTTTTTTGACGACCTCCGTGGCGCAGTGCGTGCGCTGTCGCATTATAAAGATGGTCCTGGGTTCGATTCCCAGCTCGAGTCTGGTCTGGTGGGAGGCGGCGGCCGTGGCTAGTTACCACCCTACCGACAAAGACGTGTCGCCAAGCGATTTACCGTCACAGTGAGATGTCGCGTAGATACCAATTAGGAGCGTGGGTTTACCATACTCCTAACAGGTTAGCCCGCTACCATCATAGACAGCATCACTTACCACCAAGTGAGATAGCCGCCAAGGGCTAACTTGTAACGTATAAAAAAAATGTTTACTAGCGACTTATGTTTAAAATTGGGAAAATATTAGAAAAAAAACAAATCATTCCTCTTTGTATAACATTACTACAGATAACTACCTAATAGTTTACAAATGCACAACATATATCACCTTATTTGTAAACTAGACTTTAGTCATACCGTACTAACTATTCAGTGACGCACGTATGTTACGTTATCTGCTCATTGACCTCATTAAGTTAACGATAAAAACAATCATTTCATTTAATACTATGGAACTAATAACTAACTGCCCCGTTGGCCTAGTAGTTAACAATTTCGCGGAGGGCCGTGTTTGATTTTGATAAGTTTAGAGTTTGTGGGTAGTAGAGGTAGCTGTTAGAGATTAGAGTTCGAGTTAAGAAATTACTATGAGGGTGACAGACGACAAAGGTCCCAAGCCTCGGAGACCACGTTAAGCTATTGGCCACAGTAATTTTTTTTGTCACAAGTAAAAATGCATAATCGTTATTACCCGCGAGCTTGCGTTTAAAAGGGTAAGTAACGTACGTAATAAGGACGAATTAAAATATCACTTGCTTTAACGGTGAAGGAAAACATCGTGAGGAAACCTGCATGCCTGAGAGTTCTTTATAATGATCTCAATGGCGTGTGAAGTCTGCCGATCTGCACATGGCCAGCGTGGTGGACTATGGCCGAACCCTTCTCATATTGAGAGGAGACCCGAGCTCTGTAGTGAGCCGGCAATGGGTTGATCATAATGAATAAGCATGCAGGTGTTATTTCAACATTGTTACTATTTATTTTCAATTAAATTTGACGACCTCCGTGGCGCAACGCGCGCGCTGTCGCATTATAAAGCTGGAAGTTCTGGGTTCGATTCAAGGCTCGTGTCTGGTCTGGTGGGAGGCTTCGGCAGTGGCTAGTTACCACCCTACCGACAAAGACGTGTCGCCAAGCGATTTAGCGTTTCGGGACGATGTCGCGTAAAAACCAATTAGGAGTATGGGTTTACTATACCCCTAACAGATTAGCCCGCTACAATCTTAGACCGCATCATCACTTACCGGTAGGTGAGATGCTGTCAAAGGCTAAACTTGTGGTGTATAAATTAAAATCAAGGCATCTTTTTCCAGTGCGCTCAGTGCGCACAACTCGGGGCAGAGCCTCGTGCGCCGGTTCGTGGAGGTGACGCACGGCAGCCGCGCGACGTGCCCGCACCCCCGCGCTGCGCCCAACCTCGCGTCGGTGGCCCTGGCCGCCATCGACGACTACTACCGCGACCTGCCTTTGCCGCACGTCTGCCAGGACTCCGAGCACGAGGTGATCTGCTTTGCCGACATCCTTGAGCACATGTGAGTACCGTGCAGTTAACACCTAAGTACCCGACTAAGTACACTACAGTATCAGTAATTCCGGTTGAACTTTACGAGGAACAGAGTATATTGCCAAATGTTCTTTTACACGTAAAAATGAAATCTATTTAAAAATAAATATCAATTGATATTTATTTATTTATATATAAAAGTATATATTTATATATTATATTTATTGATATTTTATATTATGTTTTGAAAATTGCGCCATTACCCTCATATTTTAATTAATTCTTTCCCCAAGGGTTGTCTGGAAGAGATTGCTGGAGCAATAAGACCGCCTTTACATACTTATGTGTCAAGTGTTTTGTGTTGTTGTTTCTTTAAAATTTGTGTGCAATAAAGTATCTATCTTATCTTATATCATTTGTCAATGAAATAGATATATTTCAGTTATACCATGTTGTATGCATTTCATTAAATAAAATACATACATGTATTTAATTATTATATAATTTCTCATTCTGAGAATTCGTCCTAGCTATAAAGCGATCTTTCTACAAGTCAGCTCTTTAATTTTATTTCGACCCATCCAAAATACTAAAACTTTTTAGAATTTTGGATGGTTCGTTAAATTGTTGTTTTTTATTAAAGGTAAATTAAATATGTGGTAGTTGCACACAACGCAGTTTATAAGGAATAATAAAAATTAAATTTGACTTGCCAAGAATGTTCAAGATAATTAATAGTGCGGGTGGGAATTTAAACATAAACATGTAGGGAATAATTAGCGATATACTTCTCCATTTACTTTTACGAGGCTTTTACTAGAACTCTTTTCTGCCAGTGTTTCATAACTTTCCTGGTTACGGTTCACGAAGGAAAATAAAATCCGAGTATATGTATATATGTGGCGAAAAGTTACTTATTCTAGTCTTTTCTTTACTTATTTTTTAGGTCCGAATATGATGATTGGCGAGTTGTAGTAGGTGGAGTGTTACAGCCAGTGCCTCTGTCAGCGTCTGCAATGGGCTGTCCACACGTAGCCACGCGCTTGGCCATCGTGCTCGACAGGCTTGCCCACGACCCACGCTGTGACGCGCACGGATGCGTGGCGCCTGCATGCGCCGCACGCCCTTCCCCACCCTCCTGGTTGCGAGCCACTGCGCCCACGGACCCCCAACTAGCACTGCCGCACGAACACCTATGCCAACTCTGGGGAGATATGGTGGGTGCATATTTCTAACCGAATGTTTAACTGAGACGCTGATTTAAAAAAACGGTCTAAATTCGTTTTTTATAAAGACGTATGTTGTTGTTCTTATGTCTTGTTACTTTATATTTAAATCTGTAGATGCATGGTTGAACTTTATATAAAAGCATATAGAGTCCATTTTAGTCAGATCACGCTCAATACAAGAGAAGACATTGATTAAAGCCTTCAATGCATCCGTGTTGTCGAATTTAAAACCTTATATATCTAATAAATTACAGTAAACATACTTTTTTATCTTTCAGCTGAAGATATTGATGAAATGTTGCTGTAAAAGAAAAAGTTTCCTGCAAAGTATGAGCAAGCATTTGCCAGATTTTGTAATAGTTGGACTCAAGGAACATGTAAGTTAGGAACATGTGAGCGTTTAGAATTATGGGCCAGGATTCTGTTCCCGAATCGACCAAAATAATAGTCTGTCAAGAAATTCTTTATTATTACAAGTTATCGCACAGGTAATATGCCAACCAATGCATTAAAGCAGCGTGAAGGAATTGTACTACTATAAAACTACCTTCGTCCTACGAGAGGAAGCTTATTTCAAGCAGTGAGGTATTATTAAGTTCAGGATAATACTTACTAATGAAAAACAATCAATCCGGTCACTCGTAGGTAAAGGGTATATTGTAGGCGTGATTTATTGCACCTACTACTGAATACTGATTGGAAGATGTTGAGAGGGATCTCTATGCAGGGAACTATTTAGTTTCATCATCTTGATCAACCCATTACCGGCTCACTACAGAGCACGGGTCTCCTCTCAATATGAGAAGGGTTTGGCCATAGTTCACCACGCTGGCCATGTGCGGATTGACAGACTTCACACCCCTTTGAGAACATTATGGAGAACTCTCAGGCATGCAGGTTTCCTCACGATGTTTTCCTTCACCGTTGAAGCAAGTGATATTTTAATTTTTTTAAAACGCACATAACTCTGAAAATTTTCGAAAATTTTCGGATTCGAGCCGCCGACCTCTGATTAGGAGGCTGACGCCCTAACCACTAGGCTATCACCGCTTCTATTTAGTTTCATAGTTAGAAATAAATCATTTTAATAAATTAATATTAAATTTTCAGCCCGCGGCGCTGGAAACCTTATGCCTGATGCTAGAGTGGGAAGTGGTCAGTGGAGAGCAAACACAGTTGGAAATAATAGCAGCACTTCAAGGCACTGATACAGGGAAACTGTATTATAAAGATTTGTGTGAGCGGCAGCAAACATTGCAAAGACTGGTAAGTACAAACTGTCACAGTTACACAATGCTCAACACTTTTAATGGGATCCGATCTCCTAATTGGTTTCGCCTCGGAGGTCGTCACCGTCAACCTAGCGTGTAAATATTTAGACCTGTCTGGCCCATGATGTTGCTGGCACCATTTAATGAATTACTCTGTTTGTAGTAAGGCCTCGATTTTTGAGTAGCTCAGTATTTCATTAAGAAACACGATTTGAAGATTTTGGTACGCACATTTATCAGTGTTAATTTATTTATTTATATAACTTTTTTGCAATAAATAGGACAGAACATACATGAAAATTACAAAAGAAACAGTAACTGGCGCAGTGTTTTCGTAATTAATTCGAAATGTTTTTTATTAAACGGTTCATATTTGTCTAGCAATCGCAAGGCGGTCCCCGGCGACTGGCGCTGCCGGTGCGCGCGACTGACGCAGATGTCGCCGCTCTGCTGGATGCGGGCGCACTTGGGAACCTCGAGTGCCTCAGCCTCGCCTTCACTAGCGTCACAAGCGCCTGCGCATATCATTTGATCAAGGTAAATGACGACTGTCTATTTTCGCTGCACTCCTAGACCAAAATTTTAAAAGCAAGTGAGTTAATTCTGACTTAAGAAATACTTAAAACGAGGCAAAGTTATGTATGGACATAATAAAGTCAATTCAAGGAAGAGTAAAGTCTAAGTACGCTCTACAGATCTCAGCAGGAGACCTACGTTACAATCAATGTATTAACGTCATTTGACCTTCTTATTCAGGATAGTAAAAGTTGGTATAATATTTATATATACTCTCATAATATATTCCAATTATCCGAGTAGGTACTCATTATATTGATCTATAGATTTATTTCCCTTAATTTGTTACTGCACTCCTAGTACCCACGAGATATTGTTATTGATAACGATATACTATGTAAAGTTTCTCTACATTTTTACAATGCAAAATCTTTGATTTCAAAATACTCTTACTTTATTATCACGACCATTTCGTGATAATAATTAAAAAATCTGTACTAATTAATACATACCTACAATTTGTTGCTGTACTCCGCATAAGTAATTATTACAAAATAGACGTTCGGTCGATTCGAGTACACTGAGGAAAGTAAATTACTTGTATCGTATCTTACCGCCATAAATAATGAATTAATTTGGTCTGTAGACTGCTTTACACATCTCAGATGTAGATAACATATCACCACACATTATTAGTACTAAATTTAGGCTTATATCTGTTTAAACATGGACAAATGAAAAGATAAAATAGTTTGGCCTATTCCTTAATATTATATTTTATGAATATTTTAATGTTTTCAGCTACCGTCGCTGCGTTATCTTAATTTGTGGGCCACAAAGTTCGGCGACACTGGTGTGCAATTAATTGCAGAACATCTCACACGCTTGCAAGTGCTCAATCTTTGCGAAACGCCGGTGTCAGACAAAGGGATTGAAGCATTATCAGGTATGTACCATAACAACGTCATCACGATCAACCCATTACCGGCTCACTACAGAGCACGGGTCTCCTCTCAATATGACAAGGGTTTGGCCATAGTCCATTACGCTGGCCATGTGCGGATTTGCAGACTTCACACGCCTTTGAGAACATTATGGAGAACTCTCAGGCGTGCAGGTTTCCTCACGATGTTTTCCTTCACCGTTGAAGCGAGTGATATTTTAATTTTTAAATTCATTCATAACAACGTAATGCTACTTAATCCCTTTTCTTAAATATTTGTAACTAGTTTTTCTATATCTTCATTTCTCTACATGATGATTTGTCTACAATTTGCTTCCGTTTTTCTTTTAGTGGCACTATGATTCATCAGGAAATTTCTAACGTGCAGGAGCTCGCAAGAGATTAAGCATTTCCATTTTTTTTTTCAATATCACCACTTCCAACTTCATTCCGTAATTCGTATAGATGAAAGCAAAGACGATTGCTTCTAGCTACTTTTTCATTCAAAAACTGATAAATTGTAAAGTTACGCTAGTAACCTCGCTTAAACAAATGTGTTTTGACTCACTAAAACTTGCATTGACCCAAAAATGGTTAAATCGTTAGTAGGGTTTGGAGTTATAAACGTATGCAATCCTATAAGGGTTTGTATTTTTCACTGACGATATTCTAACTACAGATAACATTGCCGCATTTTTTATTTTACATTCTGTTGCTAAAACTTGACAAAATGGCTAAAACGTTAGTTAGGTTTCGGAGTTGTAAACGTATTCAATAAAAAAAATATTTGGTAATTTCAGGTCTGTCAAGCTTGCGGCGGTTAAATCTGAACAGTACAAAGCTGTCAGCAGAGGCTTTTGAAATATTGAGGAAGAGGTTGCCGGATCTTCAGGAGTACGACATCCGATACACGGAGGCTTGGTGACAGCGGGCATCGTTACGGCGACCGACGGCCTCTTCTAACGCCAGTATATAACAGATGATAAAAAATAGGATCTCATATCTTTTAGCGGAAGGTGCAGGGAAGAATTCGTAATTTTTTTTCTTTTAATTAGTATTATAGTCGTTTACTTTGCGGATGTCTGATTCGGAGAGATGCCGTGCCGTTAGCCGCCATTATTCGGCATTCTACTTTGTTGCATTAGTATACGACAATATTCATTATTCGACATAATTCGTAATTATTCACTGTCTGTCAAATAACGATTAAAATACAAATATATATGTGTCTCTTCTTCGGCAATGGCTTTTGTCCGACGTTAAATAGGTACGCTTGTAAATAAATCCAGTTATATCCATTAAAAAATTCCTTGTAAATACTCTGACTTCATGAATAAATTGTTTAATTATTGTAGAAATGAATGTGGTTTGAGATAATTGAAAGCATGCCATTGTTATTAAATATGAAATTTACTTATATTAAATAGTTTTTGATGTTTAAAAAATAAGGCGACTATTAAGAGTGCTGTCTATAGCGAATGCCGATTAATCGCCAACCGATTATTCGTCATACCACTATTAGCTGCACCTCTACTTTAAAACATTTATACCAAATAATAGGATAATAAAAAACCTTATTCAATATGCTATTCTAACAGTTTATTGTCAAATAAATATACTACTTGTTATCAATATTATTGCACAGATTGTATCTATCTATAAATATTTACATTCAGAGCTTTTCAAAGGTTAAGTGAAGGGGACCACTCTGAAGACAAGTCCTTTGAAATAAAAAAAAAACCAGTTCAACATATAAGACGGAAAACGTGAACATCGACTAATATGTTTAGTCGATGTCGAAAAAGCTTTTCTCCTTCGAAATCTTGCGGGGAGATAAAAAAGTACCTACGTTCTTCTCCAGTTATCGGAATTATGCGGGCTAAATACTTAAAATATACTTCTTTATAGCTCGTATTGGAGATAGATTTTCCCTTTTATACCTACCTAGTTGAAAATCCTATGCTCGCTACTATTGGTGACATCACCCATATACATTTAAGACATCTCCCAAATTAATCTCTACACTATTCCGAAAATATACTACTTTTAACGACTTAACACAAAACGCACAATTTCAAATGTTACATAAGCATTTAATTTATCACTTCATTCTAGCTTTTATTCCGAATTATAAATTAATTCACCTTGGTCTTTCTATTAAATATTTGTCAGATATATAGATATGTACTTACATATAAATGGTCTCAGAATGGAAAATAAAATAAGTATAGGGTACCTATATTGTCGTCTTGTAGGTATTGAAGTCAATTCCTAAGGGCTATAATATTTCTTAAATAACCATTGACACACAAGTTTAAAGCGTACTTCATATCAAAGGTTTGAAATCAAACTGAGCATCAAACCTAGTTACATAGGATTTCTATTATCTTGAGATTTGACATCATTGGACAAAAAAAAATTAATTACCTGTGATTTGATTTATAATTCCACCACATGTCAGTCCTTGGTTGCAATCTCATCTGTTAAAGCAGGCTAAGATGGTAGCGGGCTAACGTGTTAGAGGAAGGAGGAGGAATTAAAGTAACCCCAATAGGTGTCTAGGCAGCATCGTGCTGGAACGCTAAATCGCTTGGCGTCTTTGTCAATAGCGTCATAACGTGGCGGAAGGTACTTGACCAAAGGCTTTCATCATAGTAAATCTAATGAGCAATTAATTGCATATACAGGTTTGTTGTTGTAATGACCTGGTCCGATTTGTCCATCTCGTTCACTTTTTATTAATATAGAAACATATTCTATCCAAAATTATACAGATATTTGGGTCTTCTGAAGCCATATAAACACATAAATATAAATTTGTTAATGCGAATTTGACGGTGTTGTTATGTAAACTAGGGTTTCTATATATTAATTATATATTTTCGGGAACTAACCTAAAAAATCAGCCTAAAATAGCCCTTCGGAGACTTCTAAGAGACGAATTTTACAGTCAATATATTTCCAAGTAGTTGACTAGTTAAGTTGGTAATCAATTCTCATTACTTGATATGTTTTAATTATCTTCTCTAACAATGTATTTTTGTGTATAATATGACTCAATGTACAGTTTATCGTAGATGTAGATAGGTATCTACTTAACTATTTAAAATTATATTTATCATTACAACTGATGGTAAGATCCTATCACTGTATCTAATTATATATGGTTTTATATACCTGTATATTTATGTGTAAGTAGGTATATGTGTTAAATTTCAATATAATGTATAAAATGTTGTAGATTATATCGGTCCCGACACACCCACCATAATTAAAATAATAAGTAATATTGTGTGTTTATTGATTATAGTAAGTAATTATAATTGCCTCGCTGGTGTAGAGGTTGTTTAATGGATAATTTAAGAGAAATGTTTAATGACGAGGTCCGGATTTCGACACCCAGGGTTGGCCAGTTTTTCTGTTAAAAATTCTTATACAAGCCCGGGGGTAAGGGAATTTGCGATGTCCACCCCGTTGCTTCGGAAAGTACTTTAAGCCGTCAGCTAATTATATATTAGCCCACTCGCATGGGAAATTGTTAATGCTCCAAAACCCTCGCTCCAATGAGAGAGGAGGCCTATATCCAGTTCTAGTAAATTAATAAGCTGAAGATGATAATGTTGTTTTAAAAAGAGTCATTTTGATAAACTAACGTTCTTAGCGTTCATAACTGGAATTTAATATTTATTACGCTTAAATTCTTAGTATTATATTGTAATTTATTGTTATCATAAGGTATATTGTGGTTCGATGGGGCTGTGAGTAACTTCGCGGAATGCGTTGTATTTCTGAGTGACTGCCGTTCGCGTGTTCAGTGCGCATGTACCTAACTAAGATATTATAAGTACTTTTTGTTTACAAGGTTATCATTATAGCTAGTTATAATCACATTATTGTAATAGACCTCTTATTATATTCACAATTAAATCACATGGACTAGTTACGTAGGTACTATAAATATTTTCAACATCTTCCGATCCTGAATCTGATGAGAAAAAAACCTTAATCACATTCGACGATCCCTAAAGTTCCAAACAACAGGGGTCATAGAAATTCGCATCGAATCCATTTAGGATTTAGGATCGAAAGATAGAGATGTTTTATGAGTATACTCCATTTTTTTTACTTGTCTTATTGTGTCAACCATATTTAAAAAAAAAAAAAAACAATATAAAAATACACACAAATCGGTTTTTTATTTTATTTTATCTTTTTGTTTTTTTTTTTTTTCAAATAAAGCTTTACGCAAATTGGAAACGCAATGATTGTTTAAACAAAAAAAAAACAAGTTAAAATAATGGAGTACACGCATTCTATTGGCAAGTTTCAGGCCGATATTCATAATTTTGTCAATAAATACATTGGAAGAACCTACTCTAATAAATAATAATATATCCTTATAACAATACCATATAGACCGACATCGATTTCTCTCTGTCTGAAACTTGACAATAGATTATTTTTATTTTTTTTATTTTTAGGACAGTTTAAGTAATTGATCTCACTAGTAGCTATTCCGTATCTACACATAGTTGTCTGCCATACTGTTTTGCAGGTTTCAGAGATAATCAAGTAAAAATACAGACTATGTTAGAATAATATAATAAATAATTTAATGTTATACTAATATTATGCGTAAACGATGCCACGGGACTCAAATTCGCACAACTCTCGCTATTGCAGCCGGTTTTGGCCTCATTTCAGTTAATACTGTGGTGATGACTTAGAATTCCTGATGTGTTACTGTATTCTCAACTTTGTCGATTGCGTGACATCTAAACTAAGGGGAACGAAAATAGATAATTAATGAAACGCAACTACTTTAATAGCATTCGTAGACCTTATCGAGAAGAATCCAACTGACAGCTTATATCATGTGAAATATAGTGTTGCTTTTGGTGTATGATGCGTTGGCCTTTATATGGAAGGCATCTAGACAACTTGATATTCTTCGACCTCGCTAGCCCAGAGATGAGCTCTGCGGTCTTTATAAGATCGAGCACTTTCACTTATGTGATTGTATTGTATTGAACACAATGTTTATATTAGAAGCTAACCCCAAGTCGAGTCGGTATGTTTTCCGAAAGCCTTTTCTCTGGCACGTAAATTTGGCTTACATATACAAATAAATATATACTCTTTTCGTTAGCCATTCATAAGTAACGAACGCAAGCTCTTTAAAGATTAGATGTCCCGCTCTAAGCTTAAATTAGTTACTAAGTTTGTGTTACGTTAATTAGCGAGTTATAAATTTACATATAAGGAAATTTCGCACTGCCGTATCGCGTCGCACCGGTGTACGTGAATCGTGTTCGAATTAATCACTGCGATAAACAGAGCTGCGGGTTTGAATCCCGCTGTTGATAGGTAGGTAGGCTTTTCCGAAAACGATTTGTAATCTGTAATTAACTGCAATTGAATCCATTGTAGGTTAGTACTGTAACGCCTTTTTTGATTCTAGCCAATGTTTACGCATTCCCACCGGATGCGATGCAGGCACAGTTACGCTTCTTCCGGCGGGGTATGTGGTACTCCAGGGCAACCAGAATACCCACTAAAACCCAGCGATGCTCCTTCGCGACGTCTGGTGGCTGTATCATGGGAACGCACGCTCCGCAGTACTGTAACGCCAATAAAAAAACTCCTTAAAAGATTGTTAAAAATATATGTAAAGGTATTAAAAACGTAGTAACAATCAGGCCGTACCTACACTTTAAGGGCCGATTTTACAACTCCTCAGCTGTTTAATTAATAAAAACTTAAACCTTATTTGTATCAAGAGCTAATTATTCAATCTTTAGGTATAATTACAGAATAAATGTGACAGTTTCCATATATTTTAAAACTTTACATTTATTCATTAGTGAAGATTATACCTAATATTTAAGTAAATTCGGCCCCTAAATGAATGGGCGAGCCTGATATTTTATAAATGTTAAAATGCATAGTTAGGAATCTAAATATTGTTCAAGCAAAATTTCTTAGTGTGTGTAAGATAAAGTGGAATCTGTAATTTTAAATTTATTATCAATGATAAAGAGGTTTAAGACTTACGAATTTTTAATAAAATATAAAAAAAACTTTAATGACAATGTTTTATTAGTCCCCTGGTATAGATGCAGGTTTGAGAGATTTTACGCTCTTTATCTCTTAAACGATATCTACGAATTACATAGCCTAATTTTATTAATAATTAAATTGAGTGGGTATATGTTACACTGCGATAATCTATTATATGTAATAAAATAGACGTGTATAAATGTATAAAGTAGTTCATGTACAATTAATAAAATGTCACACAAGAAATTTATTTTTATGTCTTACTTATTTCTTTTCAATATTCTGCATACCATTTATTTAATTCAGTAAAATAAAAACAATTTTCTGATCTAAATATCATCCATCATTCTTAAAATTTTATTGCTAATGTTGAATTATTTCAAAATGAACAAACTGTTCATTATTATAAGGGAGAAATCAGAGGCTTCTTCTAAATTACCTGTTATAGGATACCTATTATTTTTCACCTACAAATAAGCCCTTAACTGCAATTTCACTTGGTATGGTACATTAAAACCATATCTACCTGTATTATCAGTTTCTACGTGTCATCGTACCGAATTACTTGGTGGCACGTTTTTTGACGCCTGTAACCAAAATAGAGAAAAAAAAACTAGTAAAACGTTTCCAACTCATTTTCATTCATAATCATTCATTAATAAAGAAGACATGGTCTCCACCACGACCACGCTAGACCAAATACCTCGTTAGCCACTCAGCGAAAGTTTGTTTCTTCTGGCAAAGCTCTCCGAGGCCAAACAGCCCAGTTACGCTGTCGCAACCAATAGGGTTGGCACAGGTAATAGTCGGTCCGAAATAAAATAAAGGAAAGTAAAGCAAGTATTCCTCACCCCCCAGATTTCTAACTACATATTTAGGTCTCCTCAGAATTCATTAGGCAGCGTCAATTTAAAATCAAGAAAGGACTACCAAACCTACTTCGCGTTTTTTTAAAATCAGAAGTACCATAATAATCAGTATAGCAACGGGATCATGTCATGTCATGTCAACAAAATGACATATGTTATACTGTAATGAAATATACATATATAATAAGCTTTTATTACCTTGGTATGTTTATGTAACAGAATCTTTTCACATGATCATGTGATATGATGGCAGTAGAGCCACGGTAATATTTAATATTACCGTGGTAGAACTCTGGTTGTCTATAATTAATATTACACTATGAATGCACTCCTTTTTTTTTTACTTACGTTCGGCTGAACCACTGCACTGATTTCGATGAAATGTGACACGAAAATATAGTTTGTATTTCAGGAAAGCCGGAGAACTTTTGCAGTACGATTTAAAAAAAAACACTTTGTTACGTTTATAAGGCTAAACAGCAAAACTGATTTTAAAACATGTTATATAGAGATAATAATCTTTTGTAAATCAATGAAAAACTTAAGACGGAGTCGCCGGCGTTATCCAGTCGTTAAAAGGTGAACATAGTATTAATAATCGAAACAATACTATTTAAGGAATATTATATTTGAAGATTCAATAGTGTATGATACATAATTCTTCTTAACATTAATTTTATACATTATTATCAGAATCACTATAGAATTTTTATAATAATCATAATTAAATAATAATAATTACTTTAAGTAAATGTAGGGCTTGGCAAATATCTTATTAATAATGCTGCTAATAGGATCGTTCTTAAAAAACCTAATATAATTTGTTTCAAAGTATACCTATTAGTGCTATTGTGTTGTAATCTGTAAACTAAACTAAATTGGCAGTTCTAAAGTTTATTTTCACAATGTTCCCCATGGGAAAGAACTGTCATTAGTTTCTTTATAGATGTATGTACAACTGAACCACGATAATTGAGTTTTAGAAATGTCTCGAAAACAAGTGAATGAATATATTTACTGACACATCAGTTAAGTAACAATTCCTGAGGCCACGTTAAAGATTACGTTCAAGTTGAGTTAACGTTGAACGTTAAAGGTGACGTATGCACGCCTTTCATTCCCTCAGACAATGAAATGATAAAATTTAATCACTTTACATAGGTGATTTTCATTTCTTGTCACGTGGTCGCCACTAAGTTAACATACGTCATCACAGTCACGTGGAAAGTAAAAATCCCTAGAAACCGCGGTCTTAGCAGTAGACGGGGGCTACGGAAACGATCCTAGATCAGTTCACGTTCGGTACAAAGTACATCGAATATAGATGGAATAAGTATGAGTCAAAAAAATTATTAGTTGTTCACAGTAAATATTTAATTTTTCAACTTAAAACATTAACAATATTTGTAAAATATAACTAATTGATATCACTAAGAATTCCTACGAAATTATTATATGAGCTAAACATAATAATTGAATGCACTCGAAGTTGCCAACTGTTAGTCTATTATATAAATTTCGACTTCAATTTATTCACTGCTTAAGCTGCATATAATTTTATTCTAAACGTTTAAATGCACTTTCCATGCACTCGTCAGGTCAAAATTATTGTGTCAAAAATTAACTGGCGTTACAATTCAGTTGCCAAAATCTTAATACTTAACAGACAGATCTAAATGTAATTAAATTTTGTAAAGAAGTTATATATTTACAAAATTATACTCTTAGAGCTGTTTGTTAAGTTTGCTTTAGGCTAAATAATTATCAGAATTGAAACCAATGACTATAGCAATAAGATTCGAATTCATTAACTATACAATGTGTGCTAATTCGGTAGTACACATACCTCTTTAACTAAATTGACTTCGTACTAATGTTCCATTGAGGGCAAAAGCCTCCTCTGTTATAGCAAAGTAGTTTAGAGCTTAACTCATAATAGAAAAATTTTTTAATTCTTGAAAATTCACTCTCGAAAAGAATTGCATTAGGTACTTTCTGAACTGTCAACATAGGTTGGTATGCGAAAACGGACATGTCTAAAAATGTTGCCACGATTTTTCCAATATACCCTACGGAATAATATGGCAATACTTTCAGTATGTTAACTTAAGTTTCGATTACAGGCTTGTGCAAAACCAAATCGGCACCAACATTAGTATTAAATAGGTATGGTTTTAGAATTACTTGCCCATCCTATTCCATCTTTATCAGGCAAAATGTTGATTAAAAACGGCAGGCAGGATGAATTGTACAAATATATAAAACATTGTTAGTGTTATCTGGCAAGGCGTAACGGATCTTAAGCTAGCATTATTATTTTAATTTATATTATATCTAACGTAAGATTTAAACACCATCGGTATAATTATCTGATCTTACTTAAATGAAATTAGATACAAACTATTTAATAAAGCGGTAAACAAAATATAGAGATAAGGCAACAGGTAGAAATAAGATCAAGTGCATGAATCCTATAATTAAGAAGACGGAAAATATTTATATTTATTTAATTGATTTAATAACCTAATTATATAATAAGGCATATGTTGATAGTCTTTATCTATCTTTCACATTTAATGTAACAAGAAACAATTGAATCGCAACTGAATGCAACTTTTCTCCGTCTCCGTAAAAGGTGGCTGTTAATTCTTGGTAATTTTAAACTATACGAATAATTAAATAAAAAACAGAGTTTATAAACATTATGAATAATTTTAAAATAAGGAACAAATAATAAAATATGGTTTTATATTTAATTTTTCATTATGGCACCATTTCAGAGGATGTTTGACATGTCTGATAGTCAACGTCGAAACGTGATGAACACATCCATCATAAATTGGTTTAGCGTTGATGAAAAGATGAACAATGACATTATAATGAAGAAGTAATAAAGGAAATGAACGTGACTGTTATTTAATTACGATAACATAATAAAACGTAACGTAAGCGTTGATGAATTTTCATAAAAAAAAAATCATCTCGTTTACGTTACGTAACCCTAAAGGAGTCTCATGTGAGACTCAGATTTCGACTTAGGGTGACGTTGGGAATATGGCTTGTAGGACTGAGAGTTCTGTCCGAACGCCTCGTGACCTGTGGATGAGATCCACATCCAGATGACGTCAGAAATTGGGGACCTCGTCTTCGCCGGCGAAGACGCTGTGTATCATGTGATTGTGTGACCCACTTGGGTAACAACGTTGATTGTCACTTAATCGTCCGGATTCTACAGGACGTGATGTAGAAAATTTGTGGAGTCTAGAAAGACGCCAGAACCACTAACGAGTTGGTGTGTTGGGAGACTCTCTTAAAGTAAGCTTTGGAGAGTTTTTGATATCATAGACGGTCGGACATAGTTTAAGTAATGCATCAACATCATAATCAACCCAGTACCGGCTCACTATAGAGCACGGGTCTCCTCTCAATATGACAAGGGTTCGGCCATAGTCCACCACGCTGGCCATGTGCGGATTGGCAGACTTCACACACCTTTGAGAACATTATGGAGAACTCTCGGGCACTTAGGTTTCCTCACGATGTTTTCCTTCACCGTTGAAGCAAGTGATATTATAATTGTTTAAGTAATGTCTACTTCGGCATAAACGTAATTTAAAATCTAAGTGCTCATTTGGGCATGCCACCTCTGTCGCACAATGACGTATTAAAAATTCCGTACACATGGGTACTTTTGCTCACACTACACTTAGTTGCGCTTGCATAAAAGTTTTGTAGTCACAAAACCAGGGAGACACATTACAATAATGTAAACTTCGATTAACCTTCTAACTCAGGATATAATATTCATTCAAACTTTCATAACATTAAAACTAGGAAACTGGATAATTCTACAACATAATATATTATAAATTAAAGCACATAAAGTGCACTTAAAGAAGCCTGTGACACGAGAAAAACGAAAGTGTGACGTTATTCAATAAGAAACAACAGTACATATAATTACGGTGATTGTCTAAAATGACTACCCCCTATTACTAAGTTTATATCTCACATAATTAAAAAAATTAAGATTGTTTACGCAATGTTTTAAATGTAAAATTTAATTGAAAAAAAAAAGAATTAATAATTTTATATATGTATATAAATATAAGAAGAATAAGATTAAGAGGGTTTTTTAAAAGTTAACTTTATAAAACAATTATTTCATGATAATAATATATAGATCCCTTTGTTTTCTTTGACCGTAAGGCGGAAACCAAAATCCTGCAAACAGGTCCATAGATTGAAACAACGATTTTAGAATAACATCATGATCAACCCATTGCCGGCTCAGTACAGAGCACGGGTCTCCTCTGAATATGAGAAGGGTTTGGCCATAGTCCACCACGCTGGCCACATGCGGATTGGCAGACTTCACACGCCATTGAGAACATTGCGGAGAACTCTCGGGCGTGCAGGTTTCCTCACGATGTTTTCCTTCACCGTTGAAGCAAGTGAAATTTTAATTGCTTAAAAAAATAGAATATGGTTACGTTCTAACTAAAATTTGTTTAAGAATTTTTACGTTTACGCTAAGCGACCCCAATACAAATTTCCAATACTTAATTATAAAATAACCTATATTGGTCTAACAAATCATTATAATAAAAAAATAATTTATTATATACACATTCAATGGAGTGGCAGTAAATGTTTTAAAATTATGATGCCATAAATACTAAAAAAACATTAATGTAAGAATTATATACTGCTATGAGTGAAAGTGAACCCACGACCCAAATGTGCGCCACAATAAGATGGTTTCGACCCGGGTCACCATCCCGAGCGCTATTTTGGGACATTATCAAATTTGTTGTTTTAAATATAATATTGATTACAGACTAACATATTTAAACATGTAGACATTAAATTTATTTTATCTTACACATATACAAAAAAAAATATTAATTTGTTTAAGCCAGAATAGCACAATAACCCTTTTTTAAGAGTGAAACGTGAACACATTTATTTACAAAAGCTATTTGATTTAAGTTATTTTCCATAGACAAACCAAAACTTTTCAAAAGGTTCCCTAGTGTAAAAAGTAGATCTCCATTTATTATATAGTGAGACTTAATAATCTGGGTTTTTATAGATGATTACAAATAATGTATAGCCTATAATTACGCGTATAGAAAGAGCCCAAATTCTTATAATACAATTATACAAGTTACTGGATGTTATTGTAGGAGCTAATAATGAGACGAAAACTTAAACAGTTTTTTTTTATGCCGTGTATGCTATTTTGAGCAACTTTAAATGCAGCTATACTTTTTTGTAAAACGACGCCTTTTTTGTAAAGTGTTCGCCTCACTAAGATCTCCCAAAATAAGAGCCTGTATATTACTCTCTATGTACACTAAAACTCTGATATAAATTTAATCTCATTATTTCTAGGCTTTAATGCACCACTCTGTTCATTACTTTTACTACATACAAAAAGAAATCTACATTTTGTGCCTTGTCTAACCATTAACGATATTTTTTCTATATGTAAAATAATATTGGAAAAACAACAAATACAAAATTCTATGCAAACCAATGCAATGTCTAATCCATTAACGCTGACAAGAATCACTTGTCACACAATGTTTCAATTTATATGATCGTCCAAAACTTAATACTGATCACAATATGAAAATTCAAATGACAATAGTGTTTTTGTATGTACAAGTTAGGATAAGTATAACTACATATAATATTATTTTAATTGTTTCTTCATTGCACTCATTTCGTACACTTTGAAATTTTTGCCACTCATCGAATAATTTTACGATAGTAGTTTTGTAAATTATTCTTCGTATCGTTCGTCAGTGGCTTAAACGGGACGCCGCTATTTAGTGAACGCCGCAAACACTGCCCACATGATCTCGCAAGCGTCGGGCCGCATCGCCTCGGCCTCGAAGTCCAGGTCCAGTAAGGCTCGGACGCGCCTAGTGGCGAGCTCGTAGTCCTCGTCGGAGAGCGGGGCGAACGCGTTTTCCAGCACGTCTGCCGAGTGGGCAAGCATCAGCAACGCCAACGAACGCTTGTCTGCGTGCGCTACGTCAACTATAGAGCGTCGCAATGCTGCTTCTTGTACCTGCAATCACCAAACATTATCATCATCAGGGTAGTAAATTATATCTTTTTTTTTATCCACTACAAGTTAGCCCTTGACAGCAATCTCACCTGATGATAAGTGATGATGCAGTCTAAGATGGTAGCGGGCTAACTTGTTAGGGGTATGGTAAACCCATACTCCTAATCGGTTTCTACGCGATATCGTGCCGGAACGCTAAATCGCTTAGCGACACGTCTTTGTCGGTAGAGTGGTAACTAGCCACGGCCTATGCCTCCCACCAGACCAGACTCGAGCCGGGAATCGAACCCTTGACCTACAACTTTATAATGCGACAACACGTCAAAAATATCACACTAATCATCTCTTTTGTATGTCAGTGTCTTGTAGACCTTAGCCCTCTATCTTCAAAGATCTCCATCAGACCCTTATCAAATTGAAATAGGACTCTAAAAGTCTAAACAATGGCTATAAACTAAAATAATTGTATAACCAATACATTTAATTTTGCAAGTCATCTGAAAAGTGTTTTTTTAGACTGTTGGGTCATATAACTTTCAGTGGAAAAAGTTATACACAGAAACGTTATACATCTAAGTTAGATGTATAAAATTATGATAGTATTAAAATAATATGGTAATTTAAAGAAATAAAAAATTTAGAACTAATTAATAAATTCTATAAAGTTGATTCTAATAATGCCCCACATTAACTTGGTATTGAATAATAAATTAGATTAGCTGCATTGCATTGTGTGAATTTTGTTATTTTAAAGGATAGTTCAAGGGCAGCATCTGTTTACTACATCATAAAATTTTACAAATTCAAATGTATTGTAATTCCGACAGCTAATATAAAATAATTGCAAATATTTCTGTTAATTTACAATGTTATTCAATTTATTTTCTTATTTGCCAATACTCAACTTGCTTGCAAAGCTCTGTGAAAAATAATAACCCTAATTTTTACCATTTAATAACGAAATAGTGTTTTTTTCCAATACAGACCTTGATTGCAATCTCACCCGTGAGTGATGATGCAATCTATGATGTTATGGCAGATATATTAAACCCATGCAAATCGTTTTCTATGCTGCATCATACCAAAATGCTGAGCAATTGCTTAGCGTCAAGTCTTTGTCGGTAATATATTAGATAGGTACGGCCGGAGCTTCCCATCAAACACACCAGAAAAAATTCAGAAAAATAAATCTTGTTGTAAATGTAGTAAAGTATTAGTAAGTAGTTACTCGGGAGGCAAAGTATATATAACATTAATCAGAATATGGTATGATAATGGACTGATTACAAATATGTATTTGTAAAAAGATTCATTATATGTTATCATTCCATTAAATCAAACAATGTTTTCATCAACACATTACATAAATATGTTAGCCATTTTATAAACAAAAAGGAATGAGTTATATAAAAAATATTCTGTGTTATTATGATGTATATGTTATCATATAATATTCATCAAACATTTGTCCTTTCTAAAAAAGAAATATTTTCATTTTATGATTTTGAATTTAATACTGACACTAACTTAATATACAATTTATGTTTCGTTCTAGTTTAATATCAGCATTATAAAGTTGGTGAATATACATACCTTTTTTACCAAACGACACTTGACAACATTATCAGTAAGTGGATGGGTTGTCATATCAAACAATAAGAAATTTTGCTTTTCAGTTGTAAGTACTCCTTTTTCTACAAGATTTTTAGCAAGCCTCTCGCGCACATTCTTTAATTGATATTTTAACTTCATAGGATTCCATGTTTCACCTATTTGAGGAATATTATTAATGATTAAATTAGATACAGAAATTATAAGAAAGATGTTTTTAGGAACAGGTCAATTTGCTCCTTAGTATTCCAGAATTTCTTGTGTTCCTGAGCTTGCACTCAACCAAACCCTGCTTTTATCAAACCAATCCAACCACAAAAATATTATGTGTAAAAAAAGATGACATTTACACTCTGAGTATAACTGTCACACTCATTTGCATTATTGTAATCAATAAGCAGAGTATGTAATCTTTTTGCAATATGTTATATGAACTAAATGGTTGTGTAATACTTTTATACTATTTCATTGGATACACATACTTTATAAATATTCAAATTATCTTTTGATATGCAAAACATACCACTGAGATATTCTATCCAACTTTGTACAGTCTCTGGCGGATCCGTATCTTTCATGTGTTTCAAAGCTTCATCTAATAAGACATCACCAGTTGGAGTGTCTAAAAAAAAACATTAATTAAACCACTTACAAAGTATTTTCCACACAGATGTAAAAGTTTTAAAAGAAAATACTTTACTATTTAGTCTGTCACATTAAATATCACTTGCTTTAATGGTGAAGGAAATCGGTGTATGGAAATCTACATTCTTGAGCATTTTCGATAATGTGGCCAAAGGTGGAAGTATTCTATAAATATAATAATATGACCATGATGGACCAGTAATGATATGAAAGATAATGATTGCCAAGCGTGAACAAGTAAATGTATTACAAGGAATATACATTTTTAAATTATCTCAGCAACTTCTCTTTGACATAATTGTTAGTAATTCATCCAGTTACAGATTTAGACTTATGCACAGTATCAATATAACCCAAGTTAACTTATCTAGCTAGTAACTAGTACTAACTGAAATACTATAAAAATAATAAATTACCTGATTTCACAATAACTTTTCTAGACAATAATCCTTTCCTTCTCATACCAGCTCTCTCCAATTCGACACGTCCTCTTAAACCTAACTCTATGAGGATACAGCCTCTGAGACCGCTAGATATACAATCATTCCAGAATGATGTGTAACCCTGAAATAAACGAGAGTTAGTAGTTCATAAAACTTGTAAGGGATAATCCCTATGCAGTGTACTACAAATAGCTGAAATCTTACTTCTTTGTCCTTTAGTCCTAATAATAATACTTCTTCCATGAGTGTTAATCGAGTTTCCTTTGAATCGCCGTCATCAAAATTTTTATCGTTCTTCTTATCGTCCACATCGTTGTTTTCCCTGCTTCCGTCAGGATTATTTTCTTTTGCGACGTTTCTTCGTTGAACTAAGCCTTCAGTGCGGTTCATTTTCGCCTTCAGCACTGTACTAATAATCAAAACACTTTATTATAAGCAGCTCTAAAATTATTGTTGAGAACAGTAAGTAAACTACACCACAGATCAGAAAAATATGACCTAAACGTCCACCATTGCCACACGACGTATGTTGTGAAGAAAAAACATGGCCGAACACCAAACAAAACGTTCCTTTCTCTCCATTACAAAGTAGATAATATCTCATTGTCGGCACATTTTCTTAACATTATACCTGTTAGTTTAATTAAAAATGGTAAAAGAATAACAGACATTGTGAAAGCTAAGGCACAGATCGGGAAAGTTTAATTATAAAAAATGTATATGTGGCAGCACTTAAATTAATTTCTATTGGGTGCTGTTCTGATAATAGTGTATTATCTATGGTTCTGATTACCTATTGACCGTTTAGCATTACTTGTCACCTAAGACCAACCACAGACAGAAGTCTGTCTATATGTATGTACAAAATGTCATATACACCATCATAGTAAAAATGGTTTATATGACCGAAGATATAGATAATACTGTATATATACTGAGAATTATTTTTTACCTGACCCTGGATTAAATGACCTTATGGCTGTTCAAAAAAGCACAAAATAGCTTAAAAGCTGAGAAGTAAACTTTGTAGATGAGTACCTCAAATTACGTGGATGAAGCCATAAAAAGAGATTAAGCAAATACACGGATTATGTAAAAAAAAATTAAAACAATACATCATATCTGCAGTCTTATATAGTGTGCATGCTTTTAACTTTTAAAATTAAGAGAAAGACTCTTTAGGTCATAAATACTTTGGGAAACTAAGTGTTTACATACAAACTCCGGCAGAGTCTTTTGTATCTTTGCAGCAACAGTGCTGCCAAACGGTTTATTTAGTGATTCTCTGTACACTACTTACGCGCCAACATTTCAAATAAAAATTATATGCATATCCCATGCAATTATACGAAAATCTTTGAATTTGAAAAACAATTACGTAGATTGTTTCTCTTGAATACTCCAATCATTGCCTATGTCATGATAATGTAAAAATATATAGCTACGCCAAAAAATCAAAGTTAAAATTTTGAACGGATTTTTATTACGATTATATATTCGATATCGACGGGTCACCTACCAAGTATCTAACCATCTACATTCTGATGTATATATTATGTTAACTTTAAAAAAGAAAAAAAAATAGAGTACTATCATATTGAATTTCCACGTGCAAGGTCGAATATCCAAAGAGTAAATATAATCAGTCCGTAGTTAAGCTTAGGTAGGCACATATTAATCATAACCCGATTATAATGGGTTTCAATTATCTAAATCACACTGTATTACTAGTGCATTCATTACTGTAGCCTAGCTGTGGCATTAACTTTGTATTTGTCTAACTGAAACAATAACATAATTGTGATAGAATGTACTGGAACGTAGGTAATAATTGCTGTAAAAGAACCTGGGTTATCGTTGTTTCACGGAACAAAAGAGCAACGTTGGGGCTGAATTTTTACATAAATAGTCTATGGGTGTAAGAGAACATATCCTAGTTCTTATCCCAAAAAAAAACGATCGAAATTAGTACATTTCAACTATTTTGGTCAAATAGGGTTGTTTATTTTTATCAGATCATGGTTTTAAGTACTACCCGATTTTGTGGTAGATATGTACAATACTTTCGCCTTATCCGAAAATGTTTTATGTTATCGGCTAGTGTAATCTAATAGTTACTTGCAATACAATTATTATTGTATTAGATTTTTACCTCTAGATATTCAGGCAATATTAAGGTAGTTTCGCATGATTGTTTTTTTTATATTATTTTGAGCACTACCTTAACTAACGTGCTTGTGCTTACCTCTTACTAAAGGTTAGAGACATATGTACAAACGTTACGTAGGAACCTACAGTTTTTTTAATGATTTTACTCATCGCCGGTGCCTTGCATATATAAACCGTTGAGGAGTTCTGTCCTCAATCTTTGAAGATCTTTATCAGGTTTTCCCTTATTTACATGAGACCAACTAGCTCTTGTATGGTATTAATTTAACGAATAGATTGAGCAACATTGCTTAAGCAAAAGAAGTTCAAGTCGGTTTATGGGGTCAATAGAAAAATTGAATTTAATTTAAGGGTGTGCGAAGCACTGGACGAATATAAGTAGGTTACGAGATCTCCTAATTGCTTTATTATAAATATACGGAATGATGTTATACGGAGAACGTCCTTTCTTATAGCTACGTGGGTACGAAATAACTAGGTACCTTCCTAAGTGGGTCTCCCAAAGAGTCACGTAATTTAACTAACCTTAAATAAATCTGTAACACAAACCACATAAGTTCTATATCCGCGAGACGCAAAAGGCTACAACCAAATTGAAACTCGTCAATTGTCGGATTCAATAAGATATGAAAGAATTCGTTGTGGTCAGTCAAGACATTTTAATGAGAACAGGAATCATCATCATCATGATCAACCCATTCTCGGCTCACTACAGAGCACGGGTCTCCTCTCAATATGAAAAGGGTTTGGCTATACATAGTCCACCATGCTGGCCATGTGCGGAGTGGCACCCTTCACACGCCTTTAAGAACATTATGGAGAACTCTCAGGCATACAGGTTTCCTCACGATGTTTTTCTTCATCGTTGAAGCTAGTGATATTTTAATTGCTTAAAAACGCACATAACTCCGAAAAGTTAGAGGTGCGTGCCCGGGTTCTAACCCCCGACCTCTGATTAGGAAGCTGACGTCCTAGGCTATCAGAGCTTCGAACTACGGCTAGAACAGGAATATTAAGAATCAATCTGTTTTAGATCCTTACAAAGTATCCTATCCTATACTATAATACCCTCTCATAATAGGACAGACATGAGTTATGTCATTAATTAAATATGTTATGTTTTCTTAATGCTGTCTCTTCTTGTAAAGAATTCACATTGGCTGAAAAACTCGTATATTGTCCTGAATTCATATATTTTCATGGTGACCCCGTAACCTAAGTGGTAACTTGTAGATTATTCTAAATTTTTACAAGTTCCTGTTACGTTTATCATGTTTTTTAACATTAATTGTAAGTGCCTGATATGTATTTTTCCTAAATCTATTATACCTATGATATACACGTTTATAATTATTAATACAGTTTGAAAAATTACCTACACAATTACCTACTTGTTTACCGATTGCACGCCGATTGTAATTATGAACAAGCAGTCAACAGAGGCGTAACGCGAGTTGTCGCTACTATGATATTCTTCGCTTTGAATTTTTTTTTTACTCAAATCCTATATCTATAGGTTTATTTTGTAAATTAGCTGTGACTGACAAAATATTTACAGGAACCCTAGCGGTCAATTTGCGAGTAGAGCGCTTCATAAGTTTACACACATTTCAATGCGAAACTTCATTTACTTAAGATAAGACTCAGTTTGTTGATTCAACAAAAACTGATATTTAAAAACTACGCGAATTTGCACCAATTCCGTTTAACTTTATTGACAAGTCTTAAAAAAGTGCTGACTGCTGACACATTGAACTCTATGGCTCTATGCTTTAAGCATAGATAAGAAATGGAACACTTTATTGCATAGAAGAAAGTGTTTTACACACATGTTTAGCACGAAATAAAGCAAAAGGCCCTTGCTGCAATATATCTTTTACTTGCTTTTTAACTTTTTTTTTATATAGGTGGAAAGGGGGATGATAAGGCATTGGCCAAACTAATAAGTTGTGAATTTCAGATATTCTGTCCTTTAAAGCCTACCCTCTAGGCTTGGTCAAATAGACGCTACGCTACTATCATCTAGAAACGCATCATTCCCATATTTTTTTTAGTTTTTCACAGGTTTTGCGAAAGCTTAGAATTCAGAGAAGCACAGAAAAATAGTACCTAGATAAATACATAAGCGCAAGGCACAATAAATTGCGGTAATGACCTAAATATGAGTATAATATACTCATATTATATTCATATATAGACATATTATGTCTATGCACTTAGTACCTTCTGAATCTACGGGTGTTTTACTCATCCGACTCCCAAAAGGAGGTTAACGATTCGACGTCATTGTATCTATTAGAAAATCCCAGCAATGCTTTATGAAATTGTGAGTTTATAACTTCTTTCGGCGTGTAATGAGAGTAAGATGAAAGTGATATTTCTTTTGAATCATAAAAGTTGCGTGAGAAGTTATTCTCAAATGGATTATATTTTATTTTTTCATTCATTATATCGTCGATGGTTACGCCCATTGTTCTACCCAGTTTATTTGGAAGCTTAAAAAATACGTTAACCAAAATTAACTTTTTATATGCATATGTACACCTTCAGCTGTGATAGCCTAGTGGTTAGAACGTCAACCTCCTAATCAGAGGTCGGGGGTACGCACTCATAACTTTTCAGAGTAATGTGCTTTTTTAAGCAATTAAAATCTCACTTGTTTTAACGGAGAAGGAAAACATCGTGAGGAAACCTGCATGCCTGCAAGTTCTCCATAATGTTCTCAAAAGCGCGTGAAGTCTGCCAATCCGCACATGGCCAGCGTGGTGGACTATGGCCAAACCCTTCTCATATTGAGAGGAGACCCGTGCTCCGTAGTGAGCCGAGTTTGGGTTGATCATGATTGATTGATTGATTGTACACCTTCAATAATCAAATTAGGAAAAGGCGCCAAAATCATGGTTGCCCCGCCTCGCAAAAATCGTACATCCAAGCTGCTTACAGAAGGAAATACCAACACAAAATGACTAATAAATACAAGGAACAAGGCACGTTGCCAAAAATTAGTGCGAATCATTGTTGTACAGTTAAGTATGTACTTAGGTAGGTACTATTTACAATCTGTTTACAACTGACAATGTTTTGCGATGAATTGCTGGCTTACTCTTACAATAATTTACTATGTAGTGTTCTATTTTAAAGCAACGCCTAATTTTAGCATTTCAGTTAATTTAAAACCGATATATATATATTCGTATATTCTACGTAATACGTAGATATTTTGCGATCTTAGTGCGTTGTATCTTCTTAGCGGGCACTAATGTTTTTCTATGATGGTTACTTCTTGATTTTTCATAGTTTCATAGTTTCTTTGTGATATCAAATCTTTCCTCAGCGAAGATTTTTATGTGAGCATAAATCTGCAATTTGTTGATTTTACTCAGCTATACATAACATGAAATATAAACTCTACATGTCTGAAAGAGTTGTGCCAGAGATAGGTAGGTATGCATCTACTATTCTGATATTTAAGGAAATTATTTCTAGTTCACCAATTGAGTAATTTCTCGCATTATAATTCGTAAGTATAAAACAATATTATAAATTAATATTGCACTAATATTTTTTCAAGATTAGATTATGTATAACTTATAATATATTATAGGATAATTTTGAAAGCAATGCGTCAATTATCAACCACTGATAATGCAAAAGCGAGTTACTTTATCAGTTCGCTCGAAAAGCAAGTTCGCGGAGCGTCCAGACGAAGTCGACTCCGTCTTCTCAGTGGTCGTCTTCAGTCTGTAATTCCGCGAAGCCCTACCATGGACACGGGTTGTGAACGGAAATCCGTAACGGTATGTGATTCATTTAAACATCTGAAATATATTCTCATATTTTCTATTACTAAGTGAATTGTGAATAAAATGTATGGAGGACAACTGAACATCAAACACGCGTGCAGAATGCTCACGTTCAGCTGGTCTGAATGCTGAACTTTACACTGTAGAATGGTGTGATAGGGCAAGTCGCCAGTTGGCTGGCGCGCTCGTGTCATCGCGGTCGTTGTAGTAAAACCGACATTCATTTTATAGTTTTCCTATTCAGCGCGACACAAATCCAAGAGACAATAATTAAAATATAACATTGCAAATTATTTGTATTAAAATTTAACGATCGTTTTATAGCTAAATATGTGATATATGTGATAAAGTGCCAATATACATAGGAAATTAATTGAAGTTTCTTTATTTAAGCGAGTTATCGGTAAGATTGTTTTCATTAAAAAATGTCAGCTACTGGTTGGTTCCTACGTAATATTTGCAGTGAATAAAAATAACTATACCTACTTACCTACTACGTAATAGCGATGAGGCACAGCGATCTGAAAAATTATAATGGCTAAATAGACTTATCTGCAATTATTTGAATTAATTCAGCAATTTACTGTGGCACAAGTCACGAACTAAGTAGCTAAATAAATGATACTGTAAAACTAAGCGAATAATAGAGTTCTATAAGAGCTATCGATTATGGATCTAACTCTAAATCTTGCTGTTATTGCCTTGCACTGTTTTCCTTTACTATTTTGGTCGAGCGAAGCCGCAACGTAAGCGCACGCGACTCTTTCCTTACGTCACTACACCTCGAACCATACCTGTGATAAACCCGTTATCTGACCGCATTTGCCGAATTTTACTCATAAGTTTGTTTATTTACATTGTGTAACTCTTAATTAACCAATAAGATAGTTCTACATAAGTTTCTCATTTCACTTTTTAGAACCTACCAAAATAACAAATGTTTTGTTAATCATTCTAGTACTATGTACCTACGTATTAATCATACTATGTAGGTACCTACTTACTCATAAATATTTTTAGAGGAAATCAGAACACGTTAAACGGTATAGTTAATTTTCGTTTACGAAGTATTTTCGAGTATTCTACAGAAAGTAAAGGCAATATACATACACCGAACAGGTTTCAAACAAATGTATGATAATAGCGTATTATTTTAGTTTTCGCCCGCGACATCGTAAAAATTCTTTTTGTACTGGAAACTCATATATTCCCGGATTACAATGATATACTACGTCTTGATCTACGACATTTTAGTCATTGTTTATATACATTATGAATTTATGTAATTTATTATCGACATAACGATAAATATATAAGCGTTTAAAATGTATAATTATTATTGAGAGTGCACTTTAGAACTCTACATTAACACTAATTTTAGATTTGGGATACATTGCTTAAATTTAAAAAAGAGTTTAGTCATTGAACCCTTAACGGGAAGGTAGTGATCGTGCTGTGGTTCTGAAAACACCATGACAACTCGTCCTAGATTATTTTGTATCTAAAGACCAAGGTTCCTAAATGCTGTAGCTTGCATTCTTCAAGCGATCTATTATAAAAGTAAAAAGTGAAGTTGTTATAGAATTGTAATAGGTTAAATGGGTGTTTAAATAGTGTAACAATTATATATTTGAAGGTTTTACTATGGTTACAAATATGTCGTGTTAGATTTGGCCGCGGTTCCTATCATGTTTATAGAATTGAGCATTGGATCAATCCATGAGAACTCTACATTTCTTCGGTCTAAAAAGTAGTCCGTATCCTTTATTAATATGTATTTGTTATTGCTGTGTGATCAAAAGATACAGCTACAACCGACCAACACAATTTCGCGTTTTTAATATTGTTCATGATTTTATACCATTTAAATGTATAACATGCCATATTATATACTGTTTATATTGAATAAGTCATTCAGTGTCATTGACTGGCAATACAAAATATGACACCTTGCTTTTAGCTCTTTATAAGTTTATATATTTTTTTTAGTTTTGTTTTTATTTTTTAGTTTTGTTTTTATTTTGTTTATATTTATTATTATGATTTTTATATTTCAAGTTCTTGGTTTCCTGCACGGAAAAACAGTCAGTCAGCTGTGTGATTTAGTTATTGCAGAAATATAACTACTTCACAGCCTCCGACAGACAATACGATTTGTATTGTCTGTCTGTGACTTCAAAATGACTTCATCTTAATAAGCGCAGATATTTTGTCTGTGTGCTTGTCTGTCGTTCTGTCTAATCTGAGGAATGTATTTTGACGGAACTTTCATAGGCTGGTAGCATAGAGTAGGATATATATAGGCTGGTAGATTATACAGGGATTGACGTAGATTCAACAAATTCCAGCCTTCCGACCAAGTCAGTTTCCTAAAGACCACGTTTTAAATAGGTACGATGTGCCAGGTAATAGAGAAGACCGGAGAGTATAATAAGCTATTAGACTCTTCGGTAAATATATATGTATTTATAGATATGTGGCCTTTAATAAGTATATTGGAAACTTGGGCAGTGTTGAGGTCACTGTAGTTGTCGCATTCACTGAAAATTTGATGAGTGGTTATCAAAAGTCGCTGGCAACAGTTAGTATACTATAATTATACATCATAGTTTTGACACCTAACGCGTTTTCCTACCACGTTAATTTATCTTACTGTTTTAATGATTAATTACTTACATGATTAATTAAAAAGCGTAATAAGGTATCTCTAAACGATGATTAATTAGTTTCAAATGATGATACCTGGGTACCTACTAAGTTGCTATATTTAGATTTTCAATTATATTAAGAATGAGCTCCTTACTATTCCTGTTAGGATTGTCATAAACTCCAGTGCAGGCACCAGAATACAATTGCCTTCCCCAAAGAGACCATAACATTGATATTTGATTATTTTTATAGCAACGATGACAATAAAATTAGTGTTAATAAAATTAGCGTTATTGTGTGTTAAAGTAATTTTTTTATGCCAATAAATTTAATGTGCTTACTTTACCTCCTAGTTTAACACAAGACTAAAAGATGGACCGCGAAAACAAGGTTTTTATAGATTAATTTTGGGAAAAATTTTGAAAAAATAAAAATTATTTCGCGTACCTACCTACCAATTTTGTACGCTTTGTTATCTATTTTGGTTATCATGTAATTGTTTCATGTTGCAAGACGAAGAACCAAAAGAAATAATAATTAATTTCATGCCTTCTAAAGCTATCATCATCCTGATCAACCCATTACCGGCTCACTACAGAGCACGGGTCTCCTCTCAATATGAGAAGGGTTTGGCTATAGTCCACCACGCTGGCCATGTGCGGATTGGCAGACTTCACACGCCTTTGAGAACATTATGGAGAACTCTCAGGCGTGCAGGTTTCCTCACGATGTTTTCCTTCGCCGTTGAAGCAAGTGATATTTAATTTTTTTTAAACACACATAACTCTGAAAAGTTAGAGGTGCGTGCCCGGATTCGAACCGCCGACCTCTGATTAGGAGCCTGACGCCCTAACCACTGGGCTATCATCGCTTTTTTGCTAAAGCTATAGCTACTATTATTATCTAATCCATCGTTCTTGGAGAAGCCGCTATTCAAGACTAGTATTCCCAGTAGCACACAAACTATAACCGACTATTGTGATCGCCGCTGATTTATAATAACATCATACAGAGTTACCTAACAACAAATTAAGTTTACAACATAAATACTTCAGGAAAACGCAAAGGAAAATGATGGTTACAAAATAAACCATTGTACTTACCACTTACACGTAGTATATACTTATGTAACTACCTAACTACTTCATTATTATTCAAGATAGAAGTAAAGAAGGATGGGGTGTTTTTTTATAAAACTCAAGTCTATGACAATATAAGTTTTATTGGAAAGTTTCAAAGTCTTTTTTCTAAAACAATTTTATGAAACAAAAATAATGTTCGAGCCTGTTTTGTTAATGATTATGTTTGAAATTGAAATTTATAAATATGTAATTGAATTGTAAATTTAACTACTGTCACGTACCTATATAACAATCAATTGTGTCATTTGCTTAAAAACTGGCAAAATATTTGAAATCCGCTTCGCAGTTTGGAGCTTTGAATATGAACTGATTTACTAAACTATGAGAGAAACTACTCGTAAAGGGTTTACTCGTAATAACTTCGATTACAGCAATACTCAATAATGTACCTAACCTTTAAAATGTCCAGCTGGTTGTTTCAGTATTTATTGCAACAAGTTGTCAATCGTTAGTTTTCATACTTAACGCATATTTTGACTAGATCAGACTCAGATCTAGACTCAGTTTGATACTCATTGCAAATATTATATACACAAATAAGACATTTAGACCATGATTATTGTGCTATAATGTTGTCCTCGAGGCACGAAAGCAAGATATAAGCCAAAATTTCGGAAAAAGGGGATGACCCAAAGGATTTGGCATCACCGTTATTTAACTCAAAATGCGAATAAAAATCGAACTCACAACACATTAAAAAAAAATAAAAACCAGCGACGACATCTGCCTAGTGCTGTCTCTACCTCGTTGACCTCTCTACTCTCTACATTTTGATATTTTATTAATTATTAGGTTTAATCGATATCTGTGATAAAACATTTCAAAGGAAGACTGTTAATGCGCGTAAGTTAGATTATTTATACAAAAATTTACTAAGTAATACCTAGATATTGCTGAATAATATCTTTTTTTGGATTTGCTTCGTCGTCATCCATTGCGATAAGGTCCCTTATCATTATCTATTTAATGCCGGCCAAAAAATCCCCTTTATATTTAACAGCAGCACTTGACTAACATTAATATAGAATACGCCTACGCCGAAATAGTGGCTTTTATAGTGATTTCCAAATTTAGTGCGTTTTAAATTATTACGGGTAAGGTTTAATAAATTTAAACTTGTGCTAAGAAAGTCCATTTACAATTTTGACATCTTAAAAATACTCTTGATATAAGTAGAATATCAAGTTGATGTAATTCAAGTCAAGTTTTGTAGTAGTACTTACCTTAATAATTCTATCCTCGATTTTTACTTGTATGTTCATAAAACGGTCTTTGGATTACATACTATGAGTACAGTTTTTAAACTACCTACTATAATAAAAACTCATAGGTACTTAAAGAATATCTATTCTAAAATCTATTTCTTTTACTTACAAAACAATTTTTATTTCTAATTTAACACAAACTTTAAAAGTAATATTTTTTACGTTATAAAACAACAGTAGGTACGTTTAATCTACAATTTACTTTATAGCAAACTTTATTTTAAAGCGTTTACACCTATTATGAATTTTATAAAACTGGTATGTATTATGATACCTTAATCTGAAACAGGTATTAAAGCCTGTTTAAATATAAATTAAAAAGAAAATGTATTTTTTGTAAGTGAACTAGGTAGGTAGGTGTTTGTGATTTCAAATAATATAATCAGTTTATGACATTAGTACCGATACATCTAAATTTATTATGAACTTGACAATAAATTAAATTATATTATAAATTCGAAAGTATGTAACTTCTTAAGCTCTATTTGGTTATTTCATTTACCTGCCGAAATTTCTACTTTACATACCTATTATACTTACACGACAAAGGCAATACATTGTGAAACAGAAAATAGAATGAATCCATCACTAACATCATATCATTAATCATTATATTAGCAAGGAACTTAAATCGTTGCCTGAAAACCCTCGGCCTGTGGTGGGTGGCCTTACTATAAAAGGCCTGATATTCAAACTGTGTCAGGTTGTTAAAACCCTCAAAGAAATTCCTTCATACTGTTTTATTTGTAGATATATTCCGATATATTTTCAGCTCTCTATTTTCGGAACTTTAATTGGTTTCCACGTTTCCACATCGGGCGTCGAGAAATCGATATAGCTTCAAAATGCATTATTCTCTTTGATTTGATTAACTCTGTTCCAAGCTCAACCCTTCGAGCGAACGAAATTAATAGTATAAATAAAAAAAGTTCAACTTATCAATTCATCTTAACAGATTCTGGACTGGTAGACGTTAAGCCTGGTATGGGGGTATTACTAGGTATATCTTTTTTAATCTTATCTTTGACTTAATATATTTAGATTATTTACGCATATCTTAATCCTCATAAATCTTAATTCCTAATTAATCTAATAAACATGTTTCAAATAAAAAGGACGAGAAATGGGAAAATCTCCTAACCTTTTACCCAAAAAGTCTCAAGTGGACAATCGAGTATTGTAACTAGTATTCAAAGAGGATACAAACACTCTAAGTTGTATAATTTATAAGCAATCAGTTCTCTATCAAATTTTATTTATTTTAAATAACACTTAAATAATAAGTACTAAGGTCAGTTGGCATTCTTTGGGTACAAAGTACGTAACATCGAAATTACAACCAAGCACTAAGACAAACAGTGGCTATGTGGGAATCAGCATTTATGATAATTTGAATACATGATTATTATCAAGGCCCAAAATTGTTAACCGCTGGTCAGATGGCAGTTTAGATTTGGTAGATAACATGATTATTATATAAAGAAGATACCTACTTATTTCTAAGTTTATCTGATCTTGTATTAAAATCGCTATGATACCGGTTTTGTACGTTTTATTTGCATGACAATAAAGTACTACGTACTCACAGAGCAATTATAGACACGCCACTTATTATAATAGATGCATTGCATTTTACTCAAGGTACTCAAGATATTGTATAATAGATGTCACCTGGTAATGCAATGACGTATGGTAGTCAACAGGGTAGGCTATGGTGAAACTGAGGCTATTTTAAAAATAAAAAATAAAAGTGCCTATAAACAAGACAAATATGACATCTTAGCAAATACATAACGCACACACACATTCACACATAAACATACATACACACACACCCAACATACTTAAATATTCTCATTCTTAGTTTTAGTTATATAAGATAATCTTATACTCAAGGAATGTTTTATTGTATCCCTAGAAGGAAGTATCTTCTATCTATAACCTGTATTAGGTTTTCCTAGTGCAGAGTAATCTTATCTTCTCTTAAAACATAACAATATCAATAATAACGTCGCGTCGCCCCATTAATGTGTCCAATATATAGAAATTTTAGGTTTCATCTGGATCTTCACCGGAGGCATTTTGAGAGGTGTGTATTTTATTCTCAAAATTGATAACTTGTGCAGTGGTTGTACGAATAGTGAGTACCAAATACGTGTAACACGACGGCCATCTTTTTTTTCAACTATCGTGTCGTTGCCGGATCGTGGCATCCATCCATGCATGTTGGAATTTGCTTTACCGTTCATCTAGGTGTCTATATTTTTCCTAAGCTAAGAGACGTAGCTTAAGTAAACACTCACAGGTGTTTTCTTGCAGCATGCTCAAATAAATTGACGAGCTATGTAGAACGGACTAGTTGTGTACATTTCAAGATTTCATTGTTGTAAAGCCTTGGCTGTTCGTTGGACTTAGGTGGGATTTCTATATTTTACAGTCTTGGCCACAATATGGTCATTCAGGGTGTCCATGTGAACTGCTCTTAGGCTGTCTATTAGCTGGTAACCGGGCTAACTTGTGTAATGCGGTATCTGGTGGTGTCAACTTTGGATGACAGCGTCTGACGGGTCTCTCGTATGAATGTCGATCACTGTTTTCTTGTAACTCCTCATTTCCGATTAATATATGATGATTAAAATACCAAAATTAGCTTTCTTAAACATTGCAAACTAGAACACGTATTGTTCTAGTCCTATCCGATCCGATCCGATCCTACGAGCAATATTAAGATGATCCTATGCTCACTTAAATTATCAACCGCTATTAGTATTATAGTTTTGCTAGATTCGATAAAATTTCGATAAATTTAGATCTGAGAAAACTGCCAAGAAATGCGCGGTCGGTTCACTTTGATGCGCTGCTGTTAAAGATTGAACAAGGATTTACTGCGTTGATTTTAGTGATACGTAGCAAGCTGGCGTCATTATGGTATTATAAACAAATAATGACAAAAATAAAAATATAAATATATCCGCACAACATCCATATTCCCAAGTAGACTAGGCCATAATAATAGACTATACATACAATATACATAGGTACAAAGACTTTACCTTATTTCTGGACCGGAATAGAACATTGTCAACCAAGGAGAGAATGTGACAGATTGTAAACGAGAGTGTAGTCTGAGGAATGAAGCGTAGACGAGGCCCTCTGCACTCACGTGTTGTCGCCCATTGCCCTTTGATACATTTATCTTTATAAAATACCTTAAAGAAAATTTTTAAAAAAATAACTTTATGAGATAACAAGTTGCTGCTTTATTTCAATTATCTAAACTAATCGAAAATATATCTAAGCTAATAATTTATTATTGATGTTGTTAGTTTAAAAAAACCAGTAACAATGCATTTTCGTACGATTTTTCTTTCCGCAAAAGCAAGTTAATAGTGGTTTTTTATAAAAGTTTTCCGCACGCATATTTGTGTGGTGGCAATGACGTTACAACATTGGACCGTTTGCTCTCATTACAAAGTACAGTACCAGTACTTTTCGCCATGATTCATGGAAACTGCATTCCATACAATTTACAACCCTAAAAACCCTTTACTCTTAAGTATGCTTATTGTGATGGCGATAGACAATTTTCAACATAATTCATAATTGTCTGGCATTACTGTGCACCACATTAATTTGATATCGTTACATAAGACGTGCATTATTTTGTACCTGTTACTTGCCCATTTCGGTATTACATGTTGTAAAAGTTTGATTCGCGATAGGCTTACACCAGTTAAACCGGTATACCTATATTATATATACAACGTAACCTACTCTATTACGATAATATTGTTATTTATAATTACATAATTTTTAATATACTTCACTGAGCATACTTCACATAATGAGATCGAGAAAAAATATATATATATAACCTTGAAAACTAGTATTCCGTTTTAATGTTATACTTGAATAAAGTGAGTAACCCCATTAACATATAATGTTGGATGTTTAGCATTGATAGCCTCGTGTTTAAGACTTTAGACCTTCTCCATCAGAGTCCGGGTTCGATCCCTGGCACGTGTTTTAAATTCTTTGAGCTATTATCGTTTAATATTTAATTCAAGCAATTTATTAGTTTTATGAAAATAATATATAATTTTTGCTTTAGCTTACTTCAAAACTTTTTAATATATAAATATATTTATTTATCTATTTATTTACACACTTTTATTGTACACCACGAAAAAGGAAAAATAAAACAAAAAAAAAAAACAAAATAACAGACACAGTAGTTTACAATTTGGCGGCCTTATCGCTACATAGCGATCTCTTCCAGGCAACCAAATATGTAGAAGATATACCCAATTAAAGTAAACATCGTAAGGAAACCTGCATGCGAGAGAGTTTCAAGAGTATGGTTCGTTAGACAAAGTTTACCATTCCGAATTTCTTTAAGCTGGACTTAACTCCAGATAAGACCAGTGATTGGTAAAGATAAGGATAACTTTAGGAATAAGATCTGAGATCCATAGCATAATGGAATGTCCCTCGTTAAAACTACCATACCCTTAAATTTTAACCAACGTAATGACTATGAGGTAAAAGAAGCTGACCAACCAACATGATTTAAATGTAATTTCTCTTCCAGGACACCTCTACAGTAATCGTGGAAAACGGCGAGGAAATCATTAACGTCAACAACATGCAAGTCCCGAATGGAATAAGCCATCACAAATTCTTAAATGGTAGGTAAACTATTTCGTAATATTCTCCATATTACACAGTGGCATATATCTCATAGATGCATAAAAGCAATGTATATCCAACCCCAAAAGCCGTCGGAGGAATCGAAAATTTAATGTGAAATCTATGTCGTTCATCATCGTTTCTTAAAGACATTAGCGTGTATTTCATATGCGTAATAAGACTATCTATAATAAAGATATTACCCGTATTGGAAAGAAAACGTACTAGGATCTGGCTCTTTAAAGTTTCGTAATAGTTTCCGCGTAGAATTACTGTTCACGGGATAATGTTCGCTGGAGAATGGAAAAGTGGAGAATCGGCTCTATGGAACATTTTTTTGTTCATTCGTTTACCCTTTTTTGTAATCAATGCTTACCGGGTCAATTCAGATTGCAGTGTTAAAAAGTTTCAATTGCCAATTGCTTCTAACATAATCGCGTTAGGAACCTCTTAGCTTTTGATAAGCAAATAAAGCTTAAACCAATCAAAAATTAAAAATAATGAATAAAATATTATATGGAATGCTTCATAGATATACTATATATTAAAAGCTGTGATAAATTAGTGGTAAAGACGTCAGTCTCCTAATCAGAAGTCGGGGGTTCGAACCCGGGCACGCACCTATAACTTTCGGAGTTATGTGCGTTTTTAAGCAATTAAAATATTACCTGCTTAAACGGTGAAGGAAAACATCGTGAGGAAACCTGCACGCCTAGAGTTCTCCATAATGTTCTCAAAGGCGTGTGAAGTCTGGCAACCCGCAAATGGCCAGCGTGGTGGTGGACTATGGCCAAACCCTTCTGATATTGAGAGGAGACCCGTGCTCTGTAATTAGCTGAAAATGGGTTGATCATGATGATGATGATGACCATAATAGCCTGTACTAGGTTCATATGATTTATTCATTATATATTATATTGCGTAATAAAAAACTTCACCAGTCGACATACCTTTTACTTTTTTTTTTTACCTTTACAACGCGATTTGCGTGACGTGGGTCGAGAGGCGTATTATAAATATGTATCAGGCAGAGACTTATTAATTCCTAAACTAGCAATAACACTATATTGATGAATTCTCGTCAATTTGATTAGGGTACGGCAGCGAAAACTGAGTTAACGTTAGCAATTCACGAGTCTAATACTTTATCATTGAATTCACCTCTTTTATTGGTTATGCAATTCATCATTAGGTATGCAATTAATGCATTAAGATACAGCATTCCTAGCAAGTTAAGATTTGATTCAATGACCCTAAGCATGATTTACGGATGATTGTTAGCTGATATAACAGCAAAACCTTCTTATAACCTCATTATTACGAACATAGTACGTACAGTATATTACAGAAACTACTTTTATTGTGTATATCTTTTTTTTAATTTGTCCTTTTACTAAATATTTATTTAAGTTTCGCTTTAAGTGACGGTGCATAAATTATTTCTTGTTTAATGACGTTACCTCGTGTAGCATTTTTAATTTGAGACTACTTTGTGTTGTTTGATATTTAACAATAAAAAAAAATTGTGATTAAACTGTCTTATATTTTTGCGCACTGACGTGTACATACCTTCTCTAGTAATAATTTAATGCATCATAATCATCATGATCAACCCATTCACGGCTCACTACAGAGCACGGGTCTCCCCTCAATATGAGAAGGGTTTGACCATAGTCCATCACGCTGGCCATGTGCGGATTGGCAGAATAATTTAACTACTTATTAAGTATATAACATTCGTTTATATAGTATTTGAATGGCAAAATTACGTAGGAGATAATATAGAGTCTTTACCAGTCATTATCATTTACATGAAGCGTAGACAAAGCGTGACCAAGCTCTAAATCCATCTATCCCATGAAAGAAGAATTCTGTGCTAACCGTGGGTTCTAAATAGCTTGAGGATAAAGATTCATAATAAAGTTTAGTCTGTACTAGCCGAGCTCATGTAAAAACACCTCTTAGATGGTTATTAACGTTCTACTTTTCCGTAGGATGTTTATTGCCCATAGTAGATATGCGGTCAAGGTGCACGTGACTCAGTAAAATTTAGTACTAGTTGAGTAAAATGCTAAAAATAAAAACAGAGATGTATCGAAAATTCACTAGCCTAACACTAACAGTATTCTGTTGGTGCCGGAAAGAAGATTTATGTCTCAATGGTCGATAGTGTTTTTTTATACTTACGATAATTGTTTTGTATGTAAAAATATTTTACGCCCTAAATAAAATTTCCGCTGACATGAACACAAGTTGTGTTTACTTTTCGCTCAAAAATGGTAACATTTTTGACTATTACTTATTTAAGAAAAACGTATGTAGGTACTTACTATTTTATTTTCATCGCAACTATGGTAACATTGATCGACCACAGAACCAACCATAATAATAATAAAAGACTGATTGTTGGACAACTTAATAATATTGTGTTGGATAGACGGAAAATGTTTGTTTAATTAGTTACCTACATGGTCGTTTCACCTGAACTTTGAGTTGTACGTAATTAGCAGAATGTGAATAAGACAAAAAGTGTTGAGTTCCGACATCGTACGATCAAAAAGTAGGTACATTTAAAAACAGTAATAATAAACAGGCATGATATAAAATGTTCAAATGCATTGTTCTCACTAAGTATGTTTAATTTAAAGTGAGATGCGATTATAAATACCGTATACGCAAAAAGCGGGCTCTCGATCTACGGTCGACTTGGGCTGTGATTAATTTATAATGTTAGTTAATAATTTGGACTCTAGAGCAATACCGTAATATAATATAGTATATTTGGTTATTCGAAATTGACCTAATATTGTGTTAATATTAATTCTAACCTTGTTCATAATTGTAAAATACATAAGTACTAGTCGTAAAGTGACTTATAATATTTATGTCCGTTTACTATTAGTGATAAAGTAATAAAAAAATATATATAAAGTTTTCCCAACCTAAAATAAGTGTCAAGAATATTTAAAATATACAATTTTACACATAAAGGATCGTTTTGATAAGATTAATCGTCTATAAAATTTTGTATCACCAATAACAATAGAAAGTTAAATATTCTTATTCTTTATTCTTCTTTTATAAATGGGTAGGATATAAGCCGCGCACTTTTTTACGTTACAGGACCTACTCGTATGTGATGATATGATCATAGTTTAAATTAAGTAAATATTTTAAGTAGGTACATACTCTGGAATCAATTTTCAAAGATCCACGCGAACACACCCCCGATTGATCAGGGCTTATTTGGAGATGACTTGCTTGCCCATCACAGTTTATTTGCACATGGGAATTGTAACGTTAATATTTAAAGAGCAAAAGCGGTCTTTTCTAGCTTCAGATTTTTTGTTTTGTTTTATACACTACAAGCCATAGCCCTTGACGGCTATCTCACCTGGTGGTAAGTGAAGATACATTCTAGGATGGTAGCAGGCTAACCTGTTAGGGGTACGGTAAACGCGCACTCCAAATTGGATTCTACGCGACATCGTGCCGCAACGCTATATCGCGGCGACACATCTTTGTCGGTAGGGTGGTAACTAGCCACGGCCGAAGCCTTCCACCAGACCAGACTCGAGCCGGGAATCGAACCCCGGACCTCCAACTTTATTATGCGACAGCGCACTTTCAATCTTCTTTCCTAGCGGTCGTAGAGTCTCACCAAACACACATACTAGATTGATAAAAAATTTTTGATTTTTCAAGTTTTTTTTCAAAATTTTTGCCGAGATACTTGATATAAATGTATACTTATCTGTATGAGGGGTATAAGAGCTGACAGTTGCTCATATTACATTTTTTTTAGGTCCAGACCAGTTCATCCCAGCTGACAGTTACACATGCTGCAATCCCGGAGGCCATGTCAGAATCCGCATGGGTTCTCGTGGTGTTGCAGCGGAACCTCCTATATCGGTGCCCGGTCTCCTCAACAGAACAGCCTCCCGATACCCTGACGACGTCGCATTCGCTACAAAGAAGTCGGACGGGAGATGGCATAAAACAACTTACAAGTTAGTACGAACTACCTATCCCTGATCAAATTAAAAACATTAATGTGTCTCTTTGCTATAAATGACAGGTTAAGGTCAGTTATGACATAATCATGATCAACCCATTACCGGCTCACTACAGAGCACGGTCTGCTCTCAATATGAAAAGGGTTTGGCCATAGTCCACCACGCTGGCCATGTGCGGATTGGCAGACTTCACACGCCTTTGAGAACATTACGGAGAACTCTCAGGCGTGCAGGTTTCCTCACGATGTTATCCTTCACCGTTGAAGCAAGTGATATTTTAATTTTTAAAAACGCACATAACTCCGAAAAGTTGGAGGTGCGTGCCCGAATTCGAACCGCCGACCTCTGATTAGGAGGCTGACGCCCTAACCACTAGGCTATCACCGCTTCATACCGGTATATCAATATAGAGCCTAAATTAACTACGCTGATATAGATAATACGGGTCAAAGGCGGCAGGTTAGTGTTATTTTAATTTGTGTATTCATTTCAGACAGTACCAGGACCGCGTGCGCACAATTGCAAAGGGTTTTTTGAAATTAGGACTGGAACGATACCACTCCGTTTGTATATTAGGTTTTAACTCGGAGCAGTGGTATACCGCTGATTTAGCTGCAATACACGCTGGGTGAGTGAAGCTTTTTTCTTTTATTCCTCATATATCATAATCCTCAGTTCATTAATGCCCCACTATATAGGCTACCTCCCTCATAGATGGGAGTAACTAAAATGTTTTGATTATATTTGTAATAATAACCCGGAATCCGAATCACGGGGGTTGTTTCGCCCATTTCCTAACTTCAAGTTGGTAAAGGAAATTCCGTAACAGATAAACACAATACTAAACAATTTTTAGGAAACCTGGGGATCAAATCAAAACTCATAATTAGTAGTCAAACTAGATCAAACAGAATGTTTCATGCAAATAATAAATTTCATATAATTTAAATTACATTTAATTATGTTCATAAAACACTATTTACTTTTCTTGCCTAAGACTATACGTAATAGCTCTCAGGCCATTTTAATTCTACTCTTTTATATTTTTTTCCCGTATAGGCCTTAAGGGTTTCATTGCCAAAATGTATTATAGGACCCTTTCCTTGGAAACCTAATTTGTCTTTTCCTCTTTTTGGTTCGGTAGAGTAGAGGTAGAGAAAAGCTTAGAAAAGGACGCTACCGTGGTAATATTTATACATAATATTACCGTGACGCTACGGACTGCGCTGCCTGTCTGCCTGTCAGCGAGGTCTCATGAACCCTAATAGGTTGAAATTAACACAGAACATATATTTCTATTATAGCAATAAAGAAAAGTGTATAAAATAAATTCAAAAAAGAACTACGCGTATATTAAACACATTCAAGACCTTTCGGTATTTAAGATTTTTTCGGTATTTCTGATTAATCTTATTAAACTAGTTATAGTTTTTCATATTCCACCTAAGTGGGCTGGTCAAAATCGGCCTAAGCCGGCATTTATGAATATTTAGGTGCTATAGTCACATTTTATCACATATGACGATATCTATGGGTGGAAACTATTTTTATTTTCTGATTTATTATCAGTCCCTTATCACTATTACGATTTGTAGGTCGAGCATTGACCGGAGGTACTATCGTGTCGATAGCGAATTCTCTTACTTTAGATACAAATTCATGGGTAAAAAACTCCAGTAGATTGCATATTATACTAGTACTAGTAACTTTATTAGAGTACTTATATACTGAAAAGTTTTTTTTAAACCTGTATATTTACTATTTATTTATTTATTCAAAAATGTAAATACTTTTGTATAAATATATTTACTTAGTACTAAGATCTGATTCTAATTATTACAATAGAGCGTTCTCAATATTTTATACTGGCACACGATAGAAGCCTGCACAAACCCTTCTTTTCACTTTGCGATTAAGGTATTTCTTGTTAAAGAATTTACACTTTGTGCATTGCAAATTCAACAATTACTCAAAATAAGAGAGTAGCGTGCCTAAAACGTATTTGTTAAATTATTAAACTGACAAAAGGAAAAAAATAGTCAAAGCAATATTTTATTTGGATTAGTTACTGGATTTTTTACCACTAAGGTTTCTGTACAAAGGTGCAATGTAAAACACTTCATAGGCTAGCCATTACAAGGATCGAGCAATGAACAACAAAATAACGTTTCTTGTAAGCTGTTATTATCTTTTTGTTTTATTTCAACTCCTTTATATAGACAAGTGGATAGACGGATAGCAGAGTCATAGTTTTCAGAGTCATAGAGCACCGATTGGTGCTCTATGACTCCCCGACCCGATTGGGTATCGGACCAAGAAGAGGAAAAAAGACCAATAAATTGCACCACACACATTACTCGGTTTGTCTCGAAAAATTCTTTGCGTCATCAAAAAAATCTATTACAGAGGTTACGCTGCTGGTATATACACAACAAATTCTGCGGAGGCTTGCTACTTCTGCTTGGAGTCGTCACGAGCCAACATCTGCGTTGTACAGGATAAGAAGCAACTTGATAAAATATTGTCGGTGCAAAGCCGTCTGAAACACCTGAAAGCGATCGTGCAATGGGAGGGAGTCGTCAACACATCCATACCCGGGGTTTATAGTGTAAGATTTTAGATACCAAATTATATTGGAACATTTCTTCTCTATGAATGTCTGTCTAGGTATTTTGGATTGCATCGATTATATTAATTTAAAAGACAGCTCTCGATATCTTTGGTAAAAGTCCAATTATACTTCTTGCTCCAATTTTGTTGATCCTAATTATTTATAAGCGGCAATGTGAGTTGGTGATATTGAATACCTTGTCAAGTTTGTTATGGGTTTCTTCTTTCTTTTTTTGAAACCCTCATAGCTTTAGTTTTATTAGTAGTTAGTACTTTATTCAGCATCTCCTCATGACAATGTAAACAATTGCCTATTGTGCGCATCAATAGTGCTTTTTTAAGGCCAATTTGACTAAAAATCGTTTTTAAATTTTGATATTAAAAATGTACAGATTGCTTCGTTTATGGCACCTACTCATTCATAATAAAACTGTATTTATTTAGTACGAGTAGCTATTGAACGTTTAAAGTTTCACTATTAATTATATTTTATTATCATTGTATGTAAAAAAATCTGTATGAACTTAATATCTATCTATATATGTCACTTTATGACATTAGGTCAGTAGGTTTCCGACCTCCGCGGCGCACCGCGTGCGCTATCACATTATAAAGTTGGAGGTCCTGGGTTCGATTCCCGGCTCGAGTCTGGTCTGGTGGGAGCCTTCAGCTATGGCTAGTTATCACCCTACCGACAAAGTCGCCAAGCTATTTAGCGTAGAAACCAATTATCCATGTTAGACTGCATCATCACATACACCAGTTGAGATAGCCGTCAAGGGCTAACTTGTAGTGGATAAAAAAAAAATATATAGGCGGATAGTTAGTAATAATACATTGAACATCAGCGTTCTTTCGCAAACTGCACAGAACAGCTTGGTTAATAATGTGGCTATTGTCTGAAATATAAAAGTATACTGTTTTTTTTTGCAGTGGGATCAAATAATGGAAATGGGCTCGAAGGAGCCGGACACGCAACTTAACAACATCCTTAAGACTATCGCAGTCAACGAATGCTGCACGTTAGTCTATACGGTTAGTATCTAAGATAATAGACACTAATAATACACTCTCTTTAAAAATATATAAAATAGTGCAGCTTGTTCGTAAAAATATATAAAATAGATTGAGTATATTATTCGTAACATTAAACGAAAAAAATAAAATTATAAATAGATATTGGATAAATCTATTTATAATTTTAAAGTAGTAATTAAATTTAAAAACAGATTTTAATCTGTGCTCATTACCAACAATTAAAAACGGTCACAGGTGGGTGACGTTATCTGTGTGTAAACTAGGGAATTCCTAGTGTAGAAAAAAAATTACTAACTTATTGTAAGTGTGTATGTACAAAAAAAAATTGTTAGAGGTGGATACGTTATATTATTATGAACATTAAAAAAAAATAACAAATAATAGAAGAAGCTTCTATTTACTCGAGCGAAAGAGTTTTTTTGGGTATTTAAAACGCTGTAGATAAATATATACCATTTTTCATTGTTATACAATATTATTAATTTTCAACACTTATGGATAGATAGAATGGGTCATAGAACTATTTGGACATGGAATTTTTGAGACAAGTATTTTAATAATGTATATGATATTCTTAGTAGGATAAAGACACCACTGAATAGGTAAATAAGGTTATTTACCGTATTTACCTATTCAGTGGTTGACACCTTCTAGGTAGTTGATATAATATGGATATAGATTAAAAAATAAAACCGCCATTAACACAAATGTAGATATAACTCATAAAATGGATTTTAGATAAGGGTTACCAATAAATAATATCTCTAAGCCCATACTCACTGATATTTCTATAGGATTTAATTATTAAAGCCTGTAGAAATACTTCTCTGTTAGGATGACTCCAACAGAGAAGAATTTACAAAACATTTTTAAAAAATCGGCTAAGCAACAATGTGTTTAAAACTAAAAGTATGCAATTGACGGTAAGTACAAGCAATGTGATGCTAAACAGCTGTTAGAGTTTAAACAGGTTTTATCAAACACAGCTTGAGCACAGATCACAGCGGTTGACACAGCGGTCAAATAACCTAAGGACTAAAAGCGATTACCTTTAACCTAGTCTTATATATTATTAAATAGATTGATGTTAACAGATACGTTATAAGTAGCAACTTATGTTTAATAAACACGCGCTGTTTGCGACTAAACAAGCCGGATATAAACAAAACATTTTCACCACGACGTATTAGTTACGGTCTTGCGATTAAGACTTTAATCATTTTCTCTAACTCACTTAATCGCTGGGTTTTACCGAAATCTTTTTTTTTCTTTGATAACATAGGGCCATATCATTGCAATATACGTTTACGTATTCTATATTGATATGATTATTTTTTAATTCCAAAGATTATCGCGAAATCATTAACATTGAAAGACCACAATGCACTCATTAATACTTGAATTTAACAATAAAGCTTATAATACAAGGCTGTTGCCATGCCAGCTAATTTATTGAGAGAGCGTTAAGGCATCAATTCCGTGTAGATAATGGATTTTTCCATATCGGAAAGACTTAATACTTAATCTGTACTGGCTTTCATGTGTATTTACGTAAACAGTATGCTTAATACATGATTTATCAGCTAAGTAGATATGTGAAGTCTATATATCTATATATACTATAATTGTTCTTTATATGTTTAAATAGTGAATAACAAAACAAAATATCATTGAACATATATGTTATTTATGATTTTTTTGTCACATTCTGAATCGCTAAGTTGTATCTTCCTACCGCTATTTCGTAAACGAATAGACTAAATCCTTGGTCTTTTCTCCGGGCGGTTTGTTGTCTAAGTCTATTTTGCTTAAAAAGTGGTCCTTCGAGCCGGATATATTGCACAATGAAGCGCTTTTCTTTTCCACGAAAAACCATTTTAAAATCGCATTAGTTTTTACAGATTTCTCATATTGGTACTAATTCTTTAGAAAACAAGACTGAGCTTAACTAAAATCACAGATCTAATTTAATATTTATGTAATTTTTAGTTACGTAATGGTACATTGTAAAACGACCATCGATACTTTAAGGCATGCTTATTTACTTTTCGACTTACAATTCTTGTTCGTTCTGGATACGGTATATTCATAAAATTATATTTTGCAAAGACAGATTCCGTTCCTATCTCGTTGAAGGAAACTCTGATAAAATCAATTCATATTTATAATTATTCTTTACCTTCATAGTATTTAAATACGTTATTGTTTTTTTTTGCTTAACAACGCTGTCGCGTTCCTTTTCAGTCTGGTACTGTCGGACAACCCAAAGCCGTGATGTTATCCCACGACAACCTCACATGGGACGCGTTTTCCATTAGCGAACGAGTGGGAGACTTGCAGCCGACTGTTGACGTCCTCATCTCCTACCTACCGCTTAGCCATGTCGCTGCTCAGGTAAGACATATTTGAATTTATATTAGGCACAGGCAGAACTGCGTCGCTTCCGGCGGGGTATCTTTGTATTGACTACTATTACTATTATCATGAACTATAGATATAGCGATATCTAGCTTAGTTTAAATAGTATGATATTTATATGGTATGATTTTATGATGTGCCTATAAACTGTTGTATAGAGATGCGTCCGCTCCAAGTAATGTGCTAGCCGTTACATATGAAATAATATGAAAAGTATAAATACGAGTTAAATTTTGAAATACCTATACTTAAATTTACCTAACTTTAACATTTTCTTCTCGTTTTTTTTTTAATCTATAGATTTTCAAACGGACAAAGCGCATTTTCTCAAGGTCTACAACTCTAGATCTTGAAAAGCTCCGTCAGTAGACCCTATTAGCATGTAACTGTTTAGTTTCAAAACCGGCCAAGTGCGCGGCACGCAACGCGCTGTTTAGGGTTCTGTAGTTGTATTCGTAAGTCACTAAAATCGACTTTTTGTTTGATTCTATAAGTACATTGAGTTTACGATTTTACGGTGTACAATTGACATTTATTTTTGGCGTTAGCCGTGATTATTGGACAAAAATATTACGAGATACAGAAAGCGGGCCCACATGATATGGACGAAGACGGTGGGATTGGATTGTATAGGTCCCCGCTATCTTAAGTCATCCGGACGTTGGGCTCCATCCACGGCCTCGGAGACGGACCGACCACTCACCGTCTGACCCCCCCGTAATCCCAAACGTCGCATAAACCGAGGTTCGGCCTCACAGGAGACGCCCTTAGGCAGACGTTCCCTTAGTTTCTTCGAGCCCTAGGGCTCCAAATTTCTTCTGGCAGCGGGCAACAGCCCGGTTACGCTGTGGCAACCAATAGGGTTAGCACAGCTAACAGACAGTCCGAAAAAAAAGAACAATCCAATCCAATATCTCTTTAACTTGGAAGTATATTATATTGCTGTGATATGATATGATAATTTTCCTTTTAATTTCATTATATTTCATACTAAAAAAATTAACAGTAGGCAATTTTTTTCAAGTATCCACTTTAAAAAAATAACTGGCGGAGCGGAGGAACGGACTTGGCGAAACAAAAAGGGTACCATGTTAACCACAGAACCCTAAAAAAGTAATAAAACAAAAATACTTAAATGTGCGAGTACGAATTGACATCTATAAATATATCCAAGTAATAAGCAAATAAGACAAGCGTTATAATATGTCACCGCTGACGCATCACGGACTTCAATACACGGTGCAAATGTATTATACCTAGATATGTATGGGTAGGTAAACTTAACTATACAAAATATTTACATTTTGCGGGATTAATTCTCTCGACGGACTATTATAAAAAAGAATAAATAAGATGCAAAAATTACTTACAAGGTTAGTTGGAGTTGGTTTGGACTTATAAATCGTAATATTCGATATAGAGACATTATTTATTAAGTACCTACCTAAGTTGCCATAAGGAACAACCGTACCATCATGTGACGTAAAATGTTGGCGTTTTTTTTTTGTTTAGAGGGTAAAATCGTCATAGTAATTCTTACTGCATAGAGCTAGACACCTTCCTGCCTTCACATCGCTAGTACCTATTCTTGCCTTGTAGCCTACCGCTAATACTATTGTCCGCTAAAATGTAAACAGTGCTAATGTTATGTTTGTCACAGCGTATTTTTATAACAACCTCCTTTGACGACCTCCGTGGCGCAGTGCGTGCGCTGTCGTATTATAAAGATCGAGGTCCTAGGTTCGATTCCCGGCTCGAGTCTGGTCTGGTGGGAGGCTTCGGCCGTGGCTAGTTACCACCCTACCGACAAAGACGTGTCGCCAAGCGATTTAGCGTTCCAGCACGAAGTCGCGTAAAACCAATTAGGCTGCATCATCACTTACCATGAGGTGAGATGATTGCCGTCAAGGGCTCTAACTACATATATATATTAAAAAAAAAAAACTAAAATCTCCCGTTCGCTTGAAATTTATGCTTCATGTTTATATGTATAATGAAAATATACGGCTGAACCAAAGGGAAGCTTGAGAGCGAAATTTAATGAATCTCTTGTCTATAAAGACTGCCTTTTGCTTTCTATTATCTATTCAAATTCACGATAACGACACTCTACATCCAATCATATGCTTGTAATCATGTCTTGACCTTTACATAGATATCATACGATGTGTTATTAATCAATATTATTGAAATGACTTTTTGTAAGTAGCAATATATATAATTATATTCTCTTCCTGATTATCGAACTTAAGTTCTCACGTTCGATGCAATGCAATCAGTACACGCATTAACAATTGCTATCTCATTGACTTTTTGGAACGAAGTTCCTTACGGCAGGCTTGGAGGAGATAGGGATTTTGCTGCGCGACCGAACTGAAAAAAATGCGATAGTAAAACCGTAAGAAAAAGTCCGTGGAATAAAACCGTTAAATGAGACGTGCGCAGGCGCGACAGTCGTATACACAAGCGAGTATTGTATAATCTTTTCTTTTTCTCCCTCTTTCCTTTCGTTCTCTCATCCCTTCTCTCTCTATTACCACTCCACCCCGCCAATGCGTAGTATATAAATTACGATTTTATTTTATGTAATTTATTATTTCCTAAAATACTGAATTTCCTAAATACTTTCCTGTACTTAAATAAAAAATAATCAGCAAAATTTTATAGAAAAATCAAGAAAACCTACATAAATGTTGAGCACGATTTTTTTTCTGCAAATTGTGTCGATTCTACTTTAGCCGAAGGAACTTCGTTCCTACCTGGTGTCCCACGACACCACATCTTTTTATTTTTAACGCTGAGAAATGCGTTTACGCATCCCCTCCGGAATCGGCACAGGCAGAACTGCGTAGATGCCGGCGGGGTATGTGGAACTTGCGGGCGACAAACCCAGCAATGCTCCTCCGTGTGGCCTGGTGGCGGGGTAGCTTTGTATTGACTATTATTACTATTACTACTATCTTGAACTATAGATAAAGCGGTATCTAGGTTAGTTTAAAATTTAAACAGTATGATATATATGTATATAGTTGTATGATGTGCCTATAAACTGTTGTATGGAGATGCGTCCGATCCTAGTAATGTGCTAGCCATTACATATCATCATCATCATCATCAAGATCAACCCACTCTCAATATGAGAATGGTTTGGCCATAGTCCTCCACGCTGGCCATGTGCGGATTGGCAGACTTCACACGCCTTAGAACATTATGGAAAACTCTCAGGCATGCAGGTTCCCTCACGATGTTTTCCTTCACCGTTGAAGCAAGTGATATTTAATTTGCTTAAAAACGCACATAATTCCGAAAAGTTATAGGTGCGTGGGTTCGAACCCCCGACCTCCGATTAGGAGGCGGACGTCCTAATCACTATCACACGCTATCACAGCTCCATAGCCATTACATATGAAATAACTTAATTCTTGCTCAATATAAATCTGATTATTTGATTATGTTTTCAGGTGGTGGATATATATACAACCCTTTCCAACGCCGTGGCAGTTTACTTCGCGCAACCGGATGCCTTGAAGGGTAGTCTGATAGAAACATTGAAGGAAGTAAGGCCAACTAGGTAAGCAGCTTAAAATTAAGACCATTTACTTGTCAATGGGTAATAAAAATTAAACAACACATAGTTTCCATAAGTTTTCGGGTAGTAATTGCAGTTAGTCACCTCCATGGCGCAGTGCATTAAAGTTGGAGGTCCTGGGTTCGATTCCCGGCTCGAGTCTGGTCTGGTGGGAGGCTTTACCGACAAACATGTGTCGCCAAGCGATCCGCCACGATGTCGAGTAGAAATCAAGTAGGAGTGTGGGCTTACCCCTAAATACCCATCTACCCTCCCCATCATACCCCTAAAAGGTTAGCCCGCTACCATCCTAACCTGTATCATCATTTACCTTCCGAAGCTCCTTCGCGTCGCCTGGTGATTAGTGGGTATTCTCTGGGAACGGCAACCCAAACTCATAACCCCTGCTGCGTTAGGTTTAACAATATTTATATTGCATACACAGTTCTAAGAAAATGTGACAAATACCCTTCTATCGAAACATTATTTTCCAAAACTTTTCTATGTATATTCATTTAGTCATTCAAAAAAGTGATATTGTCCTGATTAAAAATAAATGATAACGTTGGTCGATGATCGGTGTTTCATATCATTCTGTGTAACTGATAATTAAAACATGTAATCAATCAAATGTTTCTCTGATTGAAGTTTTTTCCATTTAAGTCTAAATTTAGATATGCTTATATTTATGATTTCATAGTAACAGGATTTTTTTTTGTAACGTAATACTTACTTGTATAATTTAGAAAATACGCACAAAGAAGCCATTATTTATTAGCGCATAAGTAACATTAAATTGTGTATTAAGAATACCTATTTATATATTCATATATAACAATACATAAAGACATGTTGATTTATGTATATTATCCATTAGAGCTTACTCTGACGTTATAGTGGAAATGCCTAACCATATAAATATAACTGCAGAGCAAACATTTTTGCGGTTTAACGGTGTCCAAATTATCACCTTATCAGGGAAATAGGAATACTGAAATTCCTCCAGTTAGATGTACTATGGTACGGAATACGTTTAGAGAGCAATCCAACTCGTAAAAAAAACTGTCTTTTATCGTAAAACACAACTGATTGCGATCTCACCTAAACTGCAAATAATGTAGATAGTTTGTGTACAGTAGTATTAAAATATTGGTGCCTACTAAGCAAACAAAGTGTAGTGATATTTTAATGATTTCACACCATGTATTTATATGAATTTAAGGTTCCTAGCGGTTCCTCGAGTATGGGAGAAAATGTACGAGAAAATAATGGCTGTGGGCAAATCCAGCGGCTCCTTGAAACGGTATATAGCTACGTGGGCTAAAGACAAGGGAACGGAACATCATTGTGCTAGAATTAACGGGTGAGATATTGTCAATTTTAAATAAGGATAATATGTTTATATCTATATGCTACGATCAATAACTCCACTGCTGATTCAATACTAGATTAGTCATTTTATACAGGTGAATTTTCAGAGTTTATTTTTCATAAAAACGGGTTCCATTCCTGGCTGGGAACATTGATTTTCGAAAGTGTAATGGTGGTATTAGTTTTCATCACAATAGGGCCCGAGAATCCTTTAAGCCGTTTTCGCTGTGCCTCGTAGTTTCTAATTTGGATTCTATGTTATATAAGACGTCGTACAAAATTTTGTATCAAATTGCCTGCTTAAAACAATAGTTAACATAAGAAACAACCACATTTATAACTATTGTTACCAATAATAACAAACAATGTAAAAGAAGTACCCCAAAAAGACTACGAGCGGCACGGTGCGTCGAGGAATACACGATATTACTCGTATATATAAATATTGCCAAGAGATACTGGAGATCAGATTAAAGCGCCTGCAATGTAAAACTATTCACTATAAAAGGCAATTTGAAGACAAACAACAATGCATATGTAATAACTAACTAGAATACTGAAGCTAAAGTAACTTTCCAAATACCTCAAGGTCACGCTTATCTACTGTCGATATATATTACTCGTAGTTAAAAAGTGCACAAAAATTATCCAATTTTTTTACATAAAAAGGATAATTAAACATCATTTAATACGTTTTATCAGAGCCCTGTCCGCTGGAATGACAGGTCTACCACTAGACTTCACGCTCTCGGAAATGATTAAATATTGGTACGTGATTAAAATTACCCTGTTGTTTGGTATAGAATAACGGGTAGTTGCATGTTCCCGAATAGTAGAACATATATGTTATTTTCCTCTGTTGCGATGTTTTTTAGTTATTGCCTTTTAGTAAAGGAAGCTATCGTAGAACCGTTTTCTAGTACAGATATAGAATTATAGTAACTAAAATATTCATTAAAATGTTCGTTCATAACTAATACAAATATGTGCAACATAAAAGAGCATGATTTAATTTATCCTTTTAAGTTTAGTATCTGCCATCTATTTTTACCTACCTCTAATATAGCTTTAATTTTTTTTTATTATTAAATGTTTATCTTCATTAAATACTTTGCATTATAATTATTAAAAGCTCTGTTCGTACCTTAGTTTCAGTCAGAGATTTCTGCAATGAAAGTTTGAAAGGATATAAATTTAACTAATACACAATCGACTTAGTCCGCGTGGGTTACGAGATACCCTTTATCATCTCCAGGCTGTTATCCTTCCTGCCAAATCCTACTAAAATCTGTCAAACGATTTATGCGTAAAAAGGTATCAGACTCTTTATTCGTCTAAACTTTTATCATCATGATCAAACCATTGCCGACTCACTACTCGGCTACGTCTCGGCACAGGTCTGCTCTCAATATGAGAAGGTTTTCCGACCTCCCATTAGGAGGCCGACGTCCTAACCACTACGCTATTACAGATTACAAACTTTAGAAATTATATATACTTATGAAGTACAAATAAGGAGCTACTCTTCATTATAATGTCTTCCTTGTGAACAATATGAGTCTATAAATGGCAGAGTTTTAAAACGCAAAAGTTGTTTTCTTATATCGCAAGGTCTAAGCGAACCATGCGTGTTCATTTATGATTGGAGTCAGGAGTGGATCAGATTGGATTTATCCAATGCCAAAGACATATCTTGTCTTTGGCATTCATCATCATCGTGTGTCATCCACAAATCGAAGTTTAGCAGTCAGTGTTCGTAGTTTTTTTTAATTATTAGTTGCTTCTTTAAGTTTTGGGTACCTTTTAGTCCAGCTTACCCTTTTACGTCGTCCAACCATTTATATCTTTGGTGACCTAACCATGACAATAATTTCCAACGGATTTTTAAGCATGTAATTGAACAACAGGCAATCGGGCACAACATGCGGTTACAAGATGGCCAAGTCGATTGTATTCAACAAAGTGCGAGTCAACCTCGGCCTCGACCGTTGCTTGACCTTCGTCACAGCAGCCGCACCTCTGTCACCGGAGATCAAGAAGTTCTTCCTCTCCCTGGACATCCCTATCATGGATGCCTTTGGTATGAGCGAAGCGGCGGGGGCACACACCCTCAGCATATACCCCAAGTAAGTTAATCAAATTCAAAATTTCTTTATTCCAAGTATGCTTACTTTATGAGCACTTTTGAAGTGGCAAGTCCGTCTTTTTGTAGTGACTCTAGGAAGGCTTTACTTAACATTTACTCCGAGTATTCAGTATGACCTTAGGCTTCATAATTTAAATGACCTATATTATACATATTGGAAACTGTTTAGAATAACTTCCAATATATATTATTATGTATATTTGAAGTTATTCTAAACATTTGCGGTATGTAAGACAGTCTAATGCAACATAACGTGTCATAAAATCGCATCAATTATAAAAAAAAATACATTATCGTATTATATTACTATCTACTTACTTACAGTCCTTGAAAAATACTCATAACAGAAAATCGCCTAGTATTATTATTTATTAACGTTATTATCTTATCAAATTTAGCAATAGGAAGATTATATGTAAATTTAAAGACGTAAAAAACTATTCCAGGTTTAAATTAGATTGTTCTGGCGAAGTTCTGGATGGGACGGAAACCAAATTCGGCGGATCGGCAAGTATCAATGGACCGGGAGAGATTCAAATGCGAGGTCGCCACGTTTTCATGGGCTACCTTAGTGACGAACAGAAGACGAAGGACACCTTGGACGATGAGGGCTGGCTACACTCCGGGGACGTTGGAAGATTAGACAGCAACAATTTGCTATACATTACTGGCAGAATAAAGGTAGGTAATAATCAAAGCTATCAAGTAAAACGTACATACATTACGTTTGGATCAACATACCATACCTAAAACTTTTAATCTAGGCAAAAGCTTGGCTGTCAAAGAATTTACGATACGTTTAAATCCAAGATAAACAAAAATATTCACAATTTTACCGACAACATTAGGTATTTCGTTTATTGTAAATTACCTAATAATAACCTGTCCATATCTAAATAGCTGGATCATAGGATCGTGCGCTAAATTCTTATCACGATAAGTTATATAACTGACAATATTTTTTTATATTACTTCTATTTCCTTGTTACAGGAGCTACTGATAACCGCTGGTGGTGAAAATATCGCGCCCGTACTAATCGAGCAAACGGTTCAAGCGCAACTTCTGCACGTTGGATACGCCGTGCTTATAGGAGACAGGCGAAAGTTCCTCTCCATTTTACTAACATTGAAGGTTTGCATTCATTCAATAATTGGCTAGCAATGCAAATGGGAGACTGAAATACTTAAACGTTACTACCAACCATACCGGTTGGATAATGTACCCAAATTTGCAGAGCATATTTTGTAAGGCAAAAATAGTCGATAATGTGTGACAGTTTGGACTTTAACAAAACAATTATCACATAAAAAGAACAACAGTTAATCATAAGCTAAAATAAACTAAATTAAACGTAAATAGTGCCATTCTTTGTCAATTAATACAGTCCAAAAAAGACAGCGCTACTTTAAGACCTTTAGAGATTTAGTTTAATTTAGACATGTATAGAATAGAATTATTTATTTATTTTCTACTCAATACTCTTGCCCACTTTCTATAATATATACTCCTTCTTGTATTTCTGTTGTCTGTTTAATATTTATTCTATGTAAGTTTTCTTTGAGAAGTAAAATGACATAGGATGTAAATAACTCTTCATTTCCACTTCAGGCTAAAGTGGACTCCAATACTGGTGACGCGCTGGACGAATTAGAACCAGAGACATGTAAATGGGTGGCGAGCCTCGGAAGCAAGGCCACCACAATCAGTGAGATTATCAAAACCAAAGATCCGGCTGTACGTAACGACATTTTGTTCACACCCTGTATTACATATTTATATCAATTTCATTAAAAAAATATATAACCATAATTACCGTGCTTATTAATCAATTTAACGTGACAGACTTTTTAACGTGACACCAGTCTACAAAATATTTTTAAAACTGAGTGACACTAATTAAGTTTCAATGATGGCATTGGGTACCCCTTTAATTCTAACTCGATTCTGATATAATTTGTTCAGTATCCCAATGTGACTTGTACCTTTGACAATAATATATTAGTTGTGCTATCAGCTTTCAAATAAATAATATACTCACAGACAGCCTATTTTCAGTAGTTTGAAAGTTAAAAGCCAATTTATTTATACTCAACGTCTGTAAAAGCAATAAGTGATGAAATATCTTATGTTATGTAAGGACATACATATTCTTAGTTACTAATATATAACGATGAAAGATTTATTTGTTTGTAACCGATATTAATAAATATTTCCATAATTTATCCAGCAATATGATAGGCTTTATTTAATTTTAATTACAAGATGTCAGCCTCATATAATACCATTTTTTAATCAAGCCGGAAGAAAAACCGTGCCCCATACTCTGACCAAATACGCATACGTCGTTCATAAATATGATGAACTGATTTCAAAACGTGTATTCTATGATTGTAGGTTCACAAAGCGATTGAAGAAGGCATTGCCCGTGCCAACAAACAGGCCATCTCTAACGCGCAAAAGATACAGAAGTTTGCAATTCTACCTGCAGACTTCTCTATGAACACTGGTGAATTAGGTGAGTTGGTTTAGACATTTTAGGAATCGGTATACGATGTATACCGATTCTAATGTATGTAATGTATCCAATGCCATATGCGTATCTTTAAAACTAGATAAGATTCATCACTTGGATATGATTCAATAAAATATCGGAGAGCGTTATATTTTTAAAATTTTGTATTTATATTGTATTCGATTGAAGAAATGTATTTCTTAATGTTCTAATTCATTGATTGTAATTTTTGTCTAACAGGGCCAACACTGAAAATTAAGAGAAACGTCGTCTACGAGAAATACAAAGACATAATAGAAGGATTCTACAAAGATTAGTTTTAGTTTGTACTTAGTTAAACGGTTATGGGCGGTAAACAATACATAGTTAAAATATTAATATTGCTCAAATTAGCACATAGTTTAAACTAGTTAGCTGTGTAAAATGTTACGAGTTATTGTGATAGTCCTCGAAGAGTCATCCAGTTCGTATATCCTTGCAGATTAAATCTGTTTATTTTTGTATTTACTTTTAACAAAGGAAACTGAACTGAAAAATTTCAGACATTTTCAGACTATATATTTTTTTAAATTCATGTATCATCATCATTTAATAATTATTGGACAAATGACTCCTTCCTTTTCATACCTGAATTCACGGAGATTGTCTCCATCCAACGCCTTTGATATCGTCTGTCCAAGTTGTAGAAGAGAGACTACCAATGCTGTGTTTCCGGCATTCTTCATTCGTCTATCCTGTGACACCCAACCATTGCCGTATTGCCTTAGTAGCTTAAAACCTCTTTAAGCGGTCAAGCAGTCTAAAATTCTTCAACGGATCTCTTCTACTGTACAATTTACGTCACTTTCAGTTTAATTGCTCTCTCCATAGCCCGCACAGTGACTGTGAGATTTTAATCAAGTTCGACTTAAGAATGTTCTAAAAGAGTAAAGCTATTTTCGAGTCGCTCATCATATATTTAAGTTATAATATTGTTGTGATTGGTTATAGAAGCGATGTAAATATTTTTGTTACTAAATATATATGTTTAAGTTAAAAATTAAACTCTTTTATTTTTTTTCATAGTAATATAGTTTATTCTGTCGAGCTTATAACTATTGATTGAAGTTATGAAACACCTTTCCATAGTATTGTTAAGTGGATATATTAATACCCGTATCCAGAAACATTATCACTTGCTTTTAATTATTGATTCTGAATCAATATCAGCCTCATTTTTAAGTATCACTGCCTGACATAGGCCCTTTTCTGCTCCGTGAGAGATATATAGAGATAGACCCACTGAGGAGCTTGAACTCGGTTTGATGTTAAATGTTTCTGAATTCAGATTTAAAATTGTCAACTAACAATATTAAAATAGTGACATAATTGTATAATTAATATAAACTTAATAGTCAATTATTCCTAATTTTATTTACATATTTTTTTTCACACACATATATGGAATGTTGATAACAATAATAGAATAACAATCTAATAAATTCTAAATATGTATATATCTCAATCCTTATCAATTTATGGTACGTTATATAAATGTTATACCGTATAATAAATCGATAATCAAAAATTATTACATCTATTAAGTACAATCTTACTATTTATAGGTCTCATAAAAATAATATACCTTGATATTAGCGATGATGATATTTAATTTAATATCAGCTGAGAATTATAAATAGTGTTTTGCCATTCCTTCGATTCCCCGTTATTTATGATTTTTTTTTTCTTTTATTATAATTATTATTACTTTTTTGTTGTGACGTCACTCGGGTCTCAACTGAAAATCAGCGACGTGCTTTTTAAATAAGGCACGGCATATGCTGAGCTGTAGTAGAGTGTACAGCTCTGGTTGTAACCCCAACAGACAGACAAAATTTCTGATTACAATAAGATGTATTGTGTAACACTATATGAGAATAAATAACACTTGCTTACTTTCTTTCAATCACAAAGTCTATTTTAACAGGTTCGATATATATGTAATATTTATTTAACCGCAGGGTTATGATAGAATATTACTGATGATGAATTTGAGGCAGACCTGTATCAGAGAAAAATTTATTATGGATTTCAACAAAAAAACTGAATATATTTGTTGGTTTTAACAACTAATTATGTTAATTCTCTTACAGAAGAGTCAGATTACTAAATGTGTGGCAGTCCAATAGACCATTGTCAAAAATAGCATTCAATCAAATTTATATGCAGTCATAGTAGTTAAACATACGTCGGCTAAACTATTGAAAATTTTTACATAAATTTAAAAATAAAAACAAATTTACAGATAGATAAAGCAAAAATTACTTTACATTTTACAGCAAATTTACAGATTAAAATAACTTTACATTTTACATAAAACTACATTCTTTGATTACTGAGTGGCTTGGTTGACTTTAACAAAATGGCGGTTAGAAATTAAACTCTCAGATCCCGTACTCAACGGAATCTGACAGTTTATTTTTACGCACTTTTATATAAAATCAATCATGTTTTAAAATTAACTATTAATAGTAATTAAAGTTATTAGTAATAATTAACTTTCGTCCAAAATAGGGTTTTAAAGAGGAATGCTAGTTTAGCCGACAATGTTATTTAGTCTTTGAAACCTACCGTAACTAAGTGCTTTGGCGGCCAAGATTCAAACTCAAACTCAAACCGTGGTCCGATGGTGCAAGCTAGTCGTGTGTGGAGTACACAGGGGGAGCGGAGGCGGGTAGCGGGGGTGGTGCATCGGATAATGGTAAGGGCTTGGCCACACCGATGCGCACTACGCCCCTTGGCGCTCCCTTGAGGGCTGCCACTGCTTGCTCCAGACTCGCGTTCTCTAAGTTCTGGTAAAAAAAAGATGTATAGAATCACTATCCATCATGGTCTCCACGATACAGGTCACTTAGTGTGGATGCCACTGGAAATAGTTTAAATTTAGACCGTTTGAAATAAGTTACCTTTAAAATAAATAAATGAAGATAAAAAAATCATCCTCAGTCTAATAATGTACTACAAATTTGTCACTGGCCAATTAATGCGTCTGAGAGGTAAGGGGTTGGATTATGTATTTCTTAACACTGGACTTCGTAACAGTAATTACAGACTTGACCCGGGTACAGAACCATGGACTTCATCATCAGCAGTAAAAGCACCACCCACAAGGGATTTAGCTAACCACATACCTTTAGATTACCTAGCATATCACTATACTATACTATGGGTACCCATACTATTAATACTAACATTATAAATTTGATAGTTACTCTATATGTATGTTAACTTTCAACAACTTTTTTTAATTTTGATAATTAATGGAGGACATTAATTTAGCCTAGTAAAACAAAAAAAAAATCCGCGTAAAATGAGATAAAACTCAAGAATTTTGTGTACTTAATAATTTAAGGCACGTTTGTTTAACAGTCATTGTTTTTAAGTTTTAAGTTTACGAATGAAGTTATCATCATCAACTCTCTACTATGTAAACTATAGACGTGTCGAAAGTGCCTTTCAAAGGATTATTTGAATAGAGATTATGATTGATTGATTTATTTATGGATTGAAAGGGCCATTGTGCTTCAATAAATAATTGAAGCGACCTATTACCTAAATTTAGTTAAGAATTACACTTATAAGATATTGTATGCAACACCTTAAACCACTGAACAGGTCAATCATATAAATCAGTCAATCAGTATAAAACGAAATGCGGACTTTCGAAGGTATCTGGTGAATTTTACCTGGTCGTTGACAAAGAGCAGCCTGTCGCCTGGTATGAGTCGAGTGTCCTGTTGCGCGACGCCACCCGGCACCAGCGATCTGATCACCACCAGCGTGTGGGACGGACGCAACGGGTCCTGGTAGTCCAGGATCGAGAAGCCGAGACCTCGCTCGCCCTTTACTAATTCTAAAGAGAACAAGGTATATACCAAGTTAGAATTGTTCGTTGTACTATGTTACTAATGATGTATATTCGTGGGTGCATACCTTTATCAATTATGTACAAGATATTATGCAGTCCAATAAAAAAAAAAAGCAGAAAAAGTGGTTCTTATTTGTTAGGGATTTCATTTATCTGATGAAATGTAATTACGTTTTTGAATAGGACTTACTTATTTAAGATTCGCATTTATTATTGCTCTACGTACCGATAGAGACGTGTCGCCAAGCGATTTAACGTTCCGGCACGATGTCGTGTAGAAACCAATTAGGAGTATGGGATTACCATAACCTTAACAGGTTAGCCCGCTACTATCTTAGACCGCATCATCACTTACCATCAGGTGAGATGCCGTCAAGGGCAAACTTGAAGTGAATAAAAAAAAATGCTTTATAGTTAACGTCGACTAAACATAGTAGAAGTACGTAATAATAATGTAAGCCTAAATTAACTGGTAAGTAGCCATCTCTCACCGATGATGTGCGGCTCGGAAGACCACATGGCAAGTCCTGTCAGCGGCTCGAGGCTGCGCGAGCGCACCTTGCCGCCCGCGCCAAGCGCTCCACTCTCCTCAGCGCCTGCACCCGCCAAACTTCCATCGGACTTCGCCTATAACATCCAACGTTAACACTTGAATGTGCTATTATGCCACAGCTAATTTAAGACTATTAGCTAATCGCTTATTAACTGACTTAAGAAGTAGAAGGCTTCCTTCTGCTGTTGTTTTCGAATATGGAAACACTAAATTCATAATACACTAAATTCATCTAATTTTAAAATTCGAATTCGCTCACTTCCAGAGCCAGCACAATTAAAAAAAAAATAAGTAGGGCGGAAATTGCGATCGTAAACTGATAAAACTATTTTACTATTAATATTTTACGGTATTCGAAAGCTACGCATTATACCAATCATTCTTTTTTTCTCGTTTTATGGCTTAACACACCAATCATTTTGCGCTAGATAGAGTTAGTTTTGGTTGTTTTTTTTTCTGTAGTGTTCTGTGGTGTAATTGTGAGCGGTAATTCCCTGTAGCGAAAAAATAAAAAGACTGGAAAGAAATTGAGACTTACGCAGGGAGGTCCAAAAGTTCGTGGAATGGAGGGGATGGAGTGGGGATAGGTGCGCTCGCTTAGTGTCATACTAATTAGAGACTAATCATTAGTATATAAATTGAGTTTCAGCCTTATTGCGTCATTCGTTTACGAATACTCGCCTGCTAAACAAGTAAATCCGGAAGAAAACTGAAACTATGGAGAAAATTGAACACCTTGCTGTGATAAAGTTTCTTACCAAGCAAAGAAAGAACGCTGAGACCATTTTGAATGAAATGGAAACCGTTTATGGGGAACAGTGCCCTAGTAAATCAATGATTTACAAGTGGCATAGTCTTTTCAAACATGGTCGGGAGTCGATTGAAGACGATCCTCGCTCAGGAAGGCCAGTTGAGGCCACCACATCAGACATCATCGAAAAAGTGGAAAAAATTGTACTAGAAGATACCCGTTTGAAGAAAAAACAGTTATCTGCATTAGTTGGAGTATCAGATACTAGATACCATTTTGCGAATCTTACATGACCATCTGGGTATGACAAAAGTCAGTGCAAGATGGGTACCGAGAATGCTCACGCCGCTTCAGAAACGGCAACGCGTCGATGCGTCAAAGCAATTTTTGGAGTTGTGTGGAGACGACCCTGCACAGATTTTGGAGCGGATTGTTACCGGAGATGAAACATGGGTTCATCACTCTGAGCCTGAGTCCAAACAAGAGTCCATGCAATGGCACAAAAAGGGGACACCACCGCCAAAGAAATTCAAAGTGTCGGAGTCGGCGGGAAAGTTGATGGCTACTGTTTTTTGGGATTGTGAAGGGATAATACTGATTGATTACAAGGAAAAGGGAAGGACCATAACCGGAGAATACTACGCCTTAAAGAAGGCCATCAAGGAAAAACGTCGAGGAAAATTGACCAAAGGTGTGTTGCTCTTGCAAGACAACGCGCCGGTTCACATGAGCAGAGTTGCAATGGCTGCTCTGCACACGCTTGGCTTCGAATCACTAGTCCACCCACCCTACAGTCCAGATCTGGCCCCAGGTGATTTTTATTTGTTCCCCAATTTAAAAAAAGACTTAAGGGGAAGAAAAAAAATTTTCCGACGACAATGAGGTTAAGAAGGCAATTTTGGCTCATTTTGAGGCAAAAGATAAAAAATATTTTTATAATGGTTTAGAAAAATTAATTCATAGATCTAATAAATGTATTCAGCTTAAGGGTGATTATATTGAAAAGGAAAAATAGATTTGTTGTTTCATTTTATTTAAAACCCATTCATTCCACGAACTTTTGGACCTCCCCTCGTAAGTTGTGTCAAAATTCCATTTTCTTGAAATTTTTATTCGCTAGTGGAGGACATCTATATTATTGACGAGATAATTTTGTAAGAATAAACAATAAATAAAATGGCTGACTGTCAACTTATTATGATATAAAAAAACATACCTTTACTAGGGTAGCAGCGGGCGGAGCAAGTTCGAGTGGCGGCGAGGGTCGGGGCCGAGCGCACACCATACACACTTCGCTAGATAACTCTTTCAAGATGGACACCACTTCCAGGTGGTTCATGCCTAACAGGCGATGCCCGTTCACCTCTGTGTAATGAATTTGACAAAAATATATTAATATAGCAAACAATAAACTCTATTCCAACTGATGTCCTATGCATTTTCTTACAAATCTGATAAGAGAAAAATCATACTAAAACACCATTACGTACGGATCACAACAGAATTAATTCTGATTATGGACATTCCACTAGTGCGCAAGATAATAATAATTATCTCATGCGAAATGCTCCTGGCACCATATAACGACTACAAAACTTAAAACAGCGTTTAGTATAAAATAAATATATAGTTACTCTTGTTAGGAAATAATCCCGATTACAATACAAGCGCATAATTGACGACATGGCGCATTAAGTCCCATAAAGTTTAAGCCCCCCCCCCCCCCCTAGAAGCACAGTGCCATAGTCACAAAATTAAAAAATACAAAGAAATCATATCAAAAGCAAAAAGACACAAAAAAATCTAAGTTTAATAAGAAACTAATTATAAACTATCGGCCAACTTTAACTACCAGACGGAGGATCCAGCTTTTGCTATTATAGTTCCTCCGTATAAGTGCTTCTCAAACACTAAGATTTATTGATTGGCAAAACCGTTAGGTTGGAGGATACCGTGGTGAAACAGGTGTTTTGAGTATATACCCAGTCTTTGTCATAATGGTGTACTTACCGAGTAGTTCATCGCCGGGCCGATGCACTCCGGCACGGCCGACCGGCCCCTCGGGCAGTACGGAACGCACATAGTGATGGGGACGCACTTCGCGCCCACCCTCTACGTCCACGGTGCCTTCCAGTGAAATGCCCAAACCGCCGCCACCTCGAACCACCACACCGACTATGATCTCAACTTCGTCACCTAAACAAATCATGTTTTTTTTTTTAATTCAAATACCACGATATCAGGATAAAATATTAAAATATGTTAATACTATACTCGCTCAGTAAATGTTACATTGTACTTAAATCTAATAAAAAGCCCACGGAAACCTATACCTAACACTTATTATTTACGGATCATCAAGTATATTACCAACTCAAGGTCTGATTCGTTTACAATTTTAAGAAAGGAAAGTCAAGTTCTTGAGCAAGAGGCTCATAGTATGCTAATTAACATAACGTGACGACCTTTAGTTAATGCGGTTGAAACAGCTCTATATCTAATAAAACAAGCGGTATGGTGCTCATCATGGCTTATGCTCTACCATAAATGAAATATATGTCGTTTAAAAAGATTTGCAAGATTGGCTGACAAGAGTAGGCTTTGGTAATCCTTATTGGTGGAGATTTTGTGGGAATTAAAAATAATGACATGCATACGGCCAAATCAATGCCGTAACGTAAAACATTACGAGCCCGATACCGTCATCTCTTGCATAATCTCCCAGGTCGTCGAAGGGTTTTTTTTTTGTCGTGGTGGAAAAGCTTTATAGCTACCTCCGTACCCTTGGGCGGGAAGGAGGTTATGTTGGACACCCGGGGGACCCGTTGTATACTTCCCGGGCGCACATAGTTCTTACCTAGAATAGCTTGCCACTTTCTCTTGATGGCTTCCTTTTGTTCCTGTGTGCGCGGCATCTCGAATTGAGGAGAGGGGCGAGGCGCCGGCGCCGGTAACGGACTGCGGGGGGGAGACGACTCGATCTCCTCTACATTTGTTTCGAGGCTACAATGATAAATATCCCGTTATTTACTCTGACATTATTTGTGCTGCAACACTTCTAGCACTAAACTCTTGATTCTATATAGTATTGACATCGTAACTGATCAGATGTTTTAACAAATTGAGTTAATTTCGTAGTTAGTATATTTAGAGTGCGAGGTGTCAATTTATTCGATAGCTTGAGAGTAATCTTTAATTTGTGTACAATCAAAAGCGCGCGCAATTGTGTAATAGGTAAGATAAATGAATCCTAATTTTATCTTACGTTGCTTTAGAGTTACAATAGGATAATATTAACATATGATTTCACCTTATTCCAAAGCTTGATTCAAGCACATTTCAAAATAAATATCTAAAGCTCACCTCCTAGGGGAATTCAAGTCAAATAATTTAATAAAATAGTTTCGCCATCGAACAGGATGATGTATGTAACAAGAAATACGACTTAAAAATAGTGTCGAACAATCGATCGAAAATTAAATTTTTATTATAAAAAAAAAAAACAAAAATAAAATTCCCGGCAAGCATGTATCATGTGTAACCTACCTATTCATTCTTTTCGCTAGTTTTATAATGACAATGAATTATTTAAGAAGAAATCATGCACGGTTCATTATTTTGGTGTAAATAGTCGTATTTACATTTTCTCTTTCTTTATGTACATGATGTATTGTAAACAATCAGCTACTGATACACAGAGTTTTATAACGACAATGAATTATTTAAGAAGAAATCACGGTTCATTATTTTGGTGTAAATAGTCATATTTACATTTCTCTTTCTTTTATGTACATGATGTAAACAATCAACCAATGATACACAGTTTCTTGTCTTTACTTTGACTTGTGCCCGCTGTCTGCGGTAACACCGAGCGAGCTATGCATCAAGTGAGTTATTGACCAATAGAAATGCACGATCGCCTCTGCTGTACTCACGGACTCTGCAGGTGCGTCATCTGTATGTCGTGGTCGGCGGCGGGCTCGGGGCGGTGCATGTGCAGGAACGGGTTGTGAGCGGTCGCCGCCGCCGCCGCGCTCTCCCCCGCGGCAATCGCCTGCTGAAGCTGCTCGAACTTCGGGCCCCGGAGATACCTTGTGACAATTCATTTATTAAAATACGATGTGAACCACAGAAAGTTCTGGTCACATACAAGACATACATAAACACGAATATAGAAGTTAGGTTAGGCTACCTTACCGCTTTACCTTACCTCCTAGACATCAGAATGCTGATGGTACAATATTACAAAATAAATACATACGAACAGTATATTATATCATGATCAACCCCTTACCGGCTCACTACAGAGCACGAGTCTCCTCTCAATATGAGAAGGGTCCGGCCATAGTCCACCACACTGGCCATATGGGGATTGGCAGACTTCACACGCCTTTGAGAACATTATGGTGAACTCTCAGACGTGCCGGTTTCCTCACGATGTTTTCCTTCACCGTTGATGCAAGTGATATTTTAATTGTTTAAAAACGCACATAACTAAGAAAAGTTACAGGTGCGTGCCCGGATTCGAACCACCGACCTCTGTTTAGGAGGCTGACGCCCTAACCGCTTCATATTGTATATTATATACTAATACAAAAATATAATTTAAACAAATGTAATGAAACATATTATCAATATTTAAGAAAAGAAAAACAAACATACATACCATAAATACCTATTGTTATGAAAAGGGTAATTTTTTATCTATTAAAATTGTCTTCAATTTAAAATTTAGTGATAAAGATATCTTAAATATAGCTAGTGCTTTTGACTGTCTTATTTCACTGGGATTCCACAATGGAGCTGCATGAAGTTGGCTTTAATTGCATCATGCCGGGGCGCCGTTAGGGGCATGTCTTTGCCAGTAGGGTAGTTACTAGCCACCTAAATTTCTGGATTTAAGTGCGTAACAAAGTAAGCAATGTGCAGCGTGTTAAATTTGTCAAAAATTGATTTAATTACCGAGATAAAAGTAACTATATAATCATTAAAGCAATTTAATGGATAACTTCATTAATTGCTCCTGAGTTATTTATTATTATTTATTTACTTATTATTAATATAAAAGGAATATAATTAATATTACAATAACGGCTCCGAAAAAACTAAAGGGGTTTGTCCTCGGTGCTATTTGACATCCTTTTTGTTGGTTTAACCATGGTCGAGTGCACAAGTGTTCCCCTGACCCAGCCACCAGGCGACGCGAAGGAGCATCGCTGGGTTTTAGTGGGTATTCTGGTCGCCAGCCTGGCCGCCGGGGAGTCCCACATACCCCGTCGTAAGCGGCGCAGTCTTGCCTGTGTCGCCTCCGGAGGGGATGCGTAAAAGCATTGCCCAGCGTGAAAAAAAAAAATGCAACACGATTAAAATTACCTTTCCAACTCCAAAGTGACAATGTTTCCACTCTGTTTGAGCGCATCCACAGCCCTTTGATTGGACTTCCCAGCCAACGATACACCGTCCACCGCTACGATGCGGTCGTTCACACGCACTTTGCCGCTAATGGCTGCGGCACTGCCCGGCGTTACCGACTTCACGAATATACCTGATAACTCTTCTTTCTCGCACACGTAACCTGTTAAATTATCATCGAGTAAAATATAGCTGTGGGGAAAATATAGCTGGGTGGGTATATAGATGGGTGGGAAACTGAGGTTCCTAGGCAGGTGACCTTGGTTCAATCTACACCCTCTCTTCTCTACGTCGTCCACCCTGAACTCTGCTAAAACGACGCTTCGCTGTGACAACCGTCTCCGAGCTGTAGTTACTGGCGCACGCGGGGCGGATAAGCGAGTATACTGCGCCCCAAGACAGAATTTAATCATCAGGGAGGAAACCTGATACAAAACAAGCTTCTTTAGATTTTAAAGCGATACTCCTTCAATAGATCAGGGCAGTGCGGGTTAATCACCTGCGTGCCTTAATATTATTGGTTACAGAAATGATGAAGAAAGTTTTTTTTCTTGACTTGTTTTAATTGTCAGATTTGCTTTTGAATTCTGGTCTTCTTAAGTAACTCTCCCTAGTGCGTTACCGTATGCGTTACCATAATAAAATATCGTTTTATTTAAACATAGATTTGTATAATTTTATTTTTTCCTTTCGTAATTTTGAGAAAAAGAGCAAGCTGTGATAGTCTAGTGGTTAGGAGGTCCGCCTCCTAATTAGAGGTCGGAGGTTCGTACCCGGGCACGCCCCTCTAACTTTTCGAAGCAATTAAAATATCACTAGCTTCAACGGTTTAGCTCAAACGGTGAAGGAAAACATCCTGAGGACACCTGCATGCCTGCGAGTTGAGAGGAGAAAAGTTCCATATGTGGAAATCATATTAAATTTTAATTCTCGTGTGAAATGGCAATTCGCTGGAGGAATAGAGTTTCAATTGAGTTTAAAAAAGGGTCACTTTTCCGGCCTCATTAATAATGTGGCCATTATAGTGATAGAGATGATGGTATGTACTACATGTAATAAGATGTATGCTAATATGTGTGTCGTTGGTAGATAAAGGACTGTAGAGTAATTACCAGCGATAGTGATGCCTAATCCGTTCTCGTCCTTCTTCAATTGAACAGTAAACCTATCGACCTCGGGAGATTCTGCATCTTGAATTGAAAATAATTATATGTGATTAATAAATTCATGCACAATACATAATTTGTTATTAAATACATTTTCTTTTCTTTCCTTTCATAATCTAAACAATTAATAAAACTAAATGTGCCATATCATAAATTCATATAATCTTTGAATACAAGTGAATCAAGATATACCGATTTTCATAAACTAAAAAGTGTCAACTAAATAATTAGATTTGGAAATATGAGATAGAAAAATTAATGTACATAAAAACATATAATGTACATAGCATGCTGAGCATTTCAGCCATCTGTAGTAAAATACAATAATAAAAAATACCCGATTCTGGGGGTGGAGTAATGGATGCGTCGAACACAAATCTGGATACATTAGAGTTCAATGTTATAGGTTGAGTGTGAAACACTTGCTCGAATCCAGCTTCCATGAGGTAGCGATCCAATGCTTCCGGACTAGACAGGAGCCTGTCAACATTAATGATAAAAAGAGCTTTGAATATTCTGGTCTTTCTGGTGCCCGCCATTATCTTGATTTTAGGGTCCACATGAAAATTTTCAAACCCTTTTTTTTATTATTATCGGTTAATTATTATCTGGCTTACTTTTGTCTGGTGGAAGGTTTCAGCCGTGGCTAGTTACCACCTTACCGACAAAGACGAGTCACCATAAGATTTAGCATGCCGCGAGGTCGCGTAAAACCATTTTAGTGGTAGTATCATGTTAGGGGTATGGGTTTACTATATCCCTAACAGGATAGCCCGCCACTATGTTAAACTGCTTCTTTATCTCCCATCATGTGAATTTGCCGTCACTGCTTTTAGTAAAATGTAAAAAACCACCTATCCGCTAGCCTGACTTTACCGCAATATATAAAAGAATGTTGTGTAAGTTAAACTATTTATAACTGAACCAATTTGGCTGGAAATCGGTGGGGAGGTAGCTTAGAACCAGGAGATGGACATAGGATACTTTTTATCCCGTTTCCATGGGATTAATGAAAAACTGAATTTTACGTAATTGAACTATAACTATAGTTTCAGCTTGCCACAGAAATTTTCCTCAAATTGGTGTATTCCATTTAAAAACTTTTAAAAACCCCTAATGTACGCGGACGAAGTCGCGGGCATCGGCTAGTACCTAATATAAGCTGTGAAATCACCTGGCAGGCACGACGGGCGCGTTGGAAGCGTGCACGGCGGCGGGGTCGACTGCGCGTGCCACCACCAGCCGCACTCGCGAACCAGACGCGCGGAGTACGCCGGCAACCTGCTCCGAGCCCATCTCCATCAGACTCACCTAAAAGAGTTCAAGAGTAAACATATTGGATAGCACACTCCACTTTACCCTGCATCATACTGACCTTCAGTTGTGATTGCAGTCGCTTACCTAGTATTTATACTTGTAAACATAGTGCAGAGTAAAACTAACTGTACTGTGGAACTAGTGCACCACAATTGGACGCAATTATGCACAACGATCCAACCCATATCGAGCAATTTTAACTATTCAGATTTCATTGCACCGTTTGAGAGATCATCCTTTACATCTCTGCGATCTTTTCGTTGAAAATATCGAATTGTACGATTTGTACTGCATTAATTAAAACTTGATTTTGTGATTTGTATCTTTCTTGCATAACTACATCCAATTATTGCCTGTATATTGCCATTGCGGTGTAATAGTAGTTACACATTTAGGTAATAGGGAAATAAATTAAAAATCTCGATACTCTAAAGCTACTCCACGATTGCGAGCGTGCAAATATTATACTTAGGGTATAAAGGCGTAGTTAGAATACTCTCGTATCATGACTTGACGTTTATACACAGTTCGATTTTGTGCGTTTTATTGCCTATTGCGCTGTAAATATTATTGGAATAACAGACATGCGAATGATCCTTTTGGGTTCCGTTTCATCATCAGATCTATTGTTAATGCCAAATAATTAGATTAAAATACAGCAATGAGACAGTAGTGTACAATGAGAAAGCGAATTTACAGATTATGTAAGAAAATAGAGACTATAGAGCACGAAATACACTCAATGTGTGTGTCAAACTAGTCTGGTCTACTCCCACGAAATAACGACAAATGTGTAAAATTTAGTTAACGCCTTACATCACCAATCTGTAAAATATGGTCACCAGACTTCAATCTGCCATCCCTATCTGCCACACCACCAGCTAATATGGTCTTCACTATCACACCACTGGTTCTGGCACCAATAATACCTTTAATAATAAAGTGCATTATATTAAACATCATATTTTGCTAACAAAAGCAAATATCTTATTCATTAGCGTCATATCACTATGGAAGTCATCTCCAAGACGTAAGGACTATTCACAGATCATTAGATACATCAGATGTTTGGTGATCACTCTGTAGTGATCACCAAACATCTGATTATGGTAATAAAAGTTTTATATATGAAAACAATATTCACCAAAGCCAAGTCCAGTTCCATCATTAACCAAATTGATAATTTCAACTTGAGCCCAATCCCCAACCACTATATTGGTGCTTGCTGATACCAAAGAATCGTCATTACGTGAAAGTTCAAGCAGGCCCCTTGTCTGAAAGTGAATATTTTTCTTTAGTTATTGATAAAGGGGTTCACAATATTTAATAGATATAGTGGCATGCATAGTATTTAAAAGTAAAATACGTTAATAATTTAGCCCCAATGGCATAAAATTTATATTATACTATAAAGTATGTATACAAGCAAACTCAGAGAAGAAAGCAGCATTTATACAATTTGCTTAATATTGCATATTATTCTTTGTTCCTCAATGTAAGTAAATGTCTTGTTTATATTGAAGATGTTTGATGTTGATTTACAAGCAATGTAACAAACAAATTGTTTATAAAGTAAGCGAGTAGTTAAGCCTGCTAGATCAATTTAAAATCCTGCAGTTCTTATTTTGAAATATCCTCAACAATATAAAATATTTTATTGCAATTGAAGAATTATGTAGTTATTACTTGTTTAGGTGACATATTAGAATCAACAGAGGCTGAGTCCAGGCCTAGAATGCGTTCAGTATCAGAGCCAGAACCAAACTCCAGACTGTGTGGTGGTGACACCTGGGGTACTCGTTGTTCTTCCTCTCCCTCATGAGTTCCATAAAGATTTCTAGTTTGCAGTGCCAAGTCACCTGAAGTTATGAAAATTAACTTTTCATACCATTATCATTATCGTAAGCTAAAGTACATAATTACATTCAGGCTAAGCAGGTTGTAATGTAATTTATTAAATTACATGTGTCTCTGAATTGGTCCCTCACAAAGAAACTACAGAAATGTCAGCCAACAATATGTTGCAAGCAAAGAAAAATTAAAAGATTAAATTCAAAATGATAACATACTATCATATCTACTAAAACATAAAATACAAACATATCTATACTAGAATGCAGCCTTAAAAAGCAGTAAACATTTTATACTGTGTTTGATGACAAACAAAACAGCCTATGAATGACAAACAAGAGAAGGAAAGGTGCTGCCTTTCCTTCTCTTGTTTGAATAGAATATGCAACAAACACGAAAGAGGCACGTGAAAATCAGGGACATCTTTTGGTCTGTTTTTGAAAATAAAGGTTATTTTGATTTTAATGAGTTGTGATTTAATTTGAACTAGGGAATTACTGACACAGCATCATTCAAACCTTCACTCTCATCTGTTTTTCATACTAATTCATTGAAAGATGAAGTATGTCTCCAAATAATACTATTTACCAGCTGGTGTGATGTCAAAGTCTCCTGGCAGTATTGATGGATGATGGGCAACTTGAGTGGCGAGCATTCCAACAGAGTCATGTAGAGTAGCAATGCTTTTGAGAATAGGGCTTTCCAAAAGATTTATGAGAAGATTTAGATCATCATTTGTTGCTGCCTGCAAAAATTTCAATTAAAAGACCATATTAAGCAGCCTCCATTTAAATCCTGGCCAAGACACTTTTCTTTGACATATGCTTAGTCAAGGAGAAAGTAAAATTAACTTTAAAACATTTCCCGTCATCTAAGTACAGGAGGTTAGATCAATGCTACTGGAGAATGACAAATCAAGAAATTGGGAAAACAATGTTTTTTATTTGCCTATATGTTTGAACATAATTGAACCTCTGGTCTAGCTGAAATTTAGGATCAATATCAGAATACTGTAGAGATGTTATTTAAACAGACACTCATTGTAAGTGTTTTTTGAGCGAGGAAAATACTTGTAATTTCTTTTACAACACAGTTATAGTTTACTAAATCCATGATTTTTGGTTTCTTCCAAGACCTGAGTACCACCATCTCTAGTAACACTCTCTATAATTACCTTTAACTTAGGGTCATCACTCTGATCTACAGCAACTTTTACGTTTTCTAATTGTTGCAAAGCATTGGATAAATTCACACCGAGAAGCATCGTTACAATATTTACTGAAAATAATTCACAGGTTCAGCCTTATATATACAATGTTAACATGTGTAACTTTGGAGTATAGAATTCAATAATGTAAAGGTTCGAGATAAATAACATTCAATATAATTTAAACTAGAAAATCAGAGTATGATAAACCACATAAACAATTTTTTTTTGTTTTTTTTTTTGCAGGCAAAGATTATTTTTACAATATAGCTTTCTAACGACCATAGATAATACATTATAAACCAGAGTCAACTACTCTGACTCTGGGTACCTACCTAACTTAAAACATCAGAGAACAGTCACTACATTACTATAAAGGAGTAAGATTTTATAACTGATGAATATTTTTTTTTTATTTGATCGATCGTGGATACTACATTAGCAACAAAGTTATACTTATATCATATTTTATGCGAAAACACCCATTCGGCCTCCATTCCTTACCTACTTCTTCATGTAGGTAAGATAATGAGGTATTTGGTCTTTGAAATGTGTTTATGCTATGATTTGTAATCTGTGATTCGAATTTTGAAAATTGAAACAGATTTACCGAACTATTGGTTTATAGTTGGTACCTTCCATTATTTATTATTTTTAAAATAAACTTTGAATTTTTTTACATTTTGATTTTGACAACAACCTGTGAGGAAAAATTTGCAGTTTCGAAACATACGGAACGGAGGTCACGGAAGTTGCTGCTGCATTGCAAGAATCGCTGGCTGAAAATTCTAACACTACTGCTAGCTGAAAACTTGACCGTAACAGCATTCAACATTTCACAAGTATGAGTAACATTGTTGGATTTGTTGATCTTACGACTCCTGTCACCTTTCTAAAGGATGAAGTCATAAACCTCCTTAGTGATGAGTCCTTTGAGATCCCAGTCGAGAGTCATTCATCATCTGGCTCGTCGTCAAGAAAGAAGGTAAGCTAGATTTTAAACTCTGAAAGTAATTATATTTTATACTCTGAAATAATTATATTTTACAGCAGCAATCTATAACTTTAGAAAATCCTTGCTTGATTTAAGAGACTTGCACTTATCGTATGTACAATCCTTATCAAAGGAGTCAAAATATTTATTCTACATATTGCTTTTTATAATAAAATTGACGTTTCAATTCTCACTTAAAATTTAATTTAGTACTGCTCATAAGTTTATTGTGTGTTTTAAAATAATTTAGTCAAAATAAAAAGTTTACTGTTTCAGATCACAGGGACAAAAAAAATATCAAGCAAAAACAAAGCAAAAAAGTTTGGTGAATGCCCTATTTGTTGGGATGAGTTAGGAAAAAATCCTTTGGCATCAACAATATGCGGTCATGTCTTTTGTGCTAAATGTCTAAAGAAATCATTAATAATGGAAAAAAAATGCCCAACTTGTAGGCATATTCTTCTTGAAAAGACATCATATCATCCATTGTATCTAAATATTTGATATTCTTTAATTTAATATTTCCTAGACAAATGGCTACATTGACCACAAATTTTCAAGATAACGTCGTCTGAAAACTTATTATTTTGATGATATGATTCTCATTTTGATGTACATTGACTTCAAAATCTAACAGGTATGAGGATGAGGTATTTAATCAGCGCAGAAAAAAAATAATGCTACATTAATCAATTGACATATTATAATTTCAATATAGTAACAATACCCCTACATGTTGATATTAAGATGTGCTTTGTACAATATTGTGTAGCAATGACATATTTATTCAATCTTAAAGCCCATTCCTTCAATATCTCTTTAATTATAAAATGAGTTTACTATAGTTAGTAATAAAGCAACTCTTCTGGCCTCAATTATTGTTTTTTGAACATTTCAGAAATACAAAATTTCTGAATATGAACTATATTCATGCAAATATATATTGCTAAAGGCACAATAAAAATATGTGACCAAAAATGTATGACCATTACTGACCAAAGACATGCTGAAATATGCATTAAAATTGCATTCTACTAAACCACATAAAGTAAAGGTAAAATTAGTCTCTCTTTTGACACTGAATTATTGTTAAAAAATCAAATTCTTGACAATGTTAATTTTTTTCTCAATGCAGGTTCTCCAGCTCACAAGCAAATGCTTTATTTCAATTTATTGTACATTTAAATATATTTAATTCGTTACATACCTACATCTAATGTGAAATTGACAATGTGTGTTAGCCAGTTACAAACCTAGAATAGGTTGAGTGATGAAATGCAAAATGTGTGCATGGAGTTTTAAAAAAATATTTTGTATTATTATTTTATATTCACTTTCTACTATAAAACGCCTAAGTTACTCGGTGATTCCATGAAATAATTTATAAAATTGGTTTAATAGCTTAGGTTTCAAAGCGAGGCAAACAAACTCACATTCATATTATATTACTTAGGATTATTCTATATTTTGTATTCATTTTTCAGTAGTTCAAATGAAAGTGTAAATTTATGATTTTATAAGGGGGAGCTCAGAGAAGTTAGCAATATAATTTGACCAAATATGCATTTAATGTTATATTCTATATTAATAAATAATACTTATATATTGGATATTATATTATTGTTATTGCTCAAAACACAATAATATAAGATTTAATATATAAGTACCTGACAGACCACCTGTTAGAAACTCAAGATACATGATATGGTGGCAATCAATTCTTATACTTATTTCTTACTTTTGTGTTAATTTATTTTTCATTGAATTGTGTATTTTGTAATCTAAATAAAACTACATTATATTATGAATAATATTATTTTATTTGTAGTTCACAAGTACTGGTGCTGCTATAGAGCGCGCGTTAATTACCGTCGCATAGTCGTTGGGCAATAAATAATTCTAATCAGTCATCTCACTCACACTCATTGGGCTCATGGAGCCTATAATGATGTGCGTATCAGCATAACAGCAGGTAGTCGATATCGATATGATTTAACAAATGAATATTTCAAGTTATGAAATTATAAAATATAATCTTTATTTGTAAATATGTTATATTAAAAATTATCTCAATCTGAATCATCTGTGTGAATACTATCTTCTTCCTGTAGATTTATAATCATAGAATCTTTTAAAAAGCCTTATTTCAAATCCGTTTCATGTAGGTCTTCTTCATGCTTCACCCATTTAACCCAGTTTTCCCTACTTACGTTTTCTAAGCAGAAGACTTTTAATTTTGTGGGTTTTATTTAAATTAAGCTGGAATTTTTCCATTGTGTACAACTGTAGAGATCGAAGTGAGAAAAAGATATTAAATTCATGTACAGAGGTCCTTATTTCGTTACCTTCATAAACAACAACAACAAAAACAAATTCATTAAGGGTAGCTTTGGCCGCTGCGATTAGGTGGACTCTGGTAGCGAGCAGCGCCCTGGTTGCACATCCCTACTGTTATTAGCCGCGTACTGACTGAGCGAGCCGCCTCGCGAGGCAGCCTCGGACGTTTGCCGCGGTAAGCTTGCCTCGCGAGGCGGCCTCGGTCTGTAAGTTTCCTAATCCGAGGCCACCTCGCGCGGCAAGGCCGAGCCACGGTGAGACTGGACCAACATCGACGCTCAGTTTAACTTGAAGTCGAACAGAGACCGCACATGCGTATAGTTTGATCAAGACTACCATGAGGCTGCACATTCGGAAAGCTGTCGCCACCACTGCCTTTTTAATAATTCTACGCCTTGCAAAAAAAAGAATACAGAAACCTAAATGTTTTTGGATGAAATTATTATACAAAAATAGATTACAAGCTGGGAACATATTGTTTGAAGAGTTGTGCTTTGATGACGAAGAAAAAAATTTTACTCGTACGAGTAAAATCGAATTTGACAATCTGTACTCTCTCATAATCGCCAAAATCGCCAAAAACGCCTTAAACGCCGTCTTGAGTGAGCGCGGCAAACGTACTGAGGCGCCTTTGAGCATCGACAAAAACCGACAACGCTCGGCTCGGGCCACGGCACGCTCGGGCGAGGCAGCGCATGCGCTGGCCTCGGGCGAGGCACGTCTTGACCGACCGAGGATTTGCCTCGCGCGACTGCCTCGCGAGGCAGCTCGCTCAGTCAGTACGCGGCTATTGACATTTATAACCTGACGACTCAGTTGATACCTACACTATAGTTCAAGATGTTCAACCAAATGCTTCTTTTATCTACTGTCTCGTATCACCTCAAACAATTCATTCATTAAGTAAAGTATATTTGTTACTAACAACACTGGTTAGTTTGTTTATTTATTAAATAAACTACTACTGTTTATTATGTTATGTTATATTTCAGCGGATTATATGACCTACTTAATATAAATTATAGTCATACCTGTAACAAAAAAACCTACGTACCTAATTCAAATTTGATAGGTACCTAAGGTTTGAATATACTGTTATTCTCTTCCAGAGGCAAATTCTTGAAAATACATTTAAGTAATTGGTACCTACCTACTGAGTAAAATATTATTTAGATTTAGTTATGGTTCGTTGCAGTAGTTACCAAAGGGCGTACCCTAAAATTAAGCTCGCGTCGTTGAATCAGCGATTCATTAAAAGTACGCTCTGCGGTGTTTAAATAAATTTATTTGATAAAACAACTTTGCCGCTATCCCTACTAACGAGAACACTGACTAGTGGACCATATGGTCTCCGGCAGCAAGCCACTCGTTTTTATTATATACCTGTATGGTAAACAAGACTAAGGAATACTTATTATAAATGACGTTGCCTCAAATTATTCTGTAAAGCGGGAACTATGCCTTCACTTAGCATACAGAGGTTATGGTAGTATGGTATAAGCCTTTTGACAGTTTTCCGTTTACTAGAGTACCTACCAACAATAATATTTTAGAGCCACGATGTTAAATACATTGTCATGACTATGATAGGTACCTATTCTGTTTACTCAAATTACTAGATATTATATAAGTGTCGTCTTTCTCAAACTATTTGACCTTGTAAAAGATAGCACTATTTCTAGGCATGTTAGTTTTATCCAAACTTAAGTTATGTAGAACATAACTGTGAAATACGTGGGCCGGGAACTGCAACTATTTTATTTATTTTTCGTTACTTTTTTTGTATGTTTTAAAATGCCTATGAAAATAATAAAAACAAGCATATCTTTTTATTTTATTTCTTTTTATTATCTTAAAACAGTAGTTTTCCTACTACAAGACAACTCTTAAAATATATACTTTAAACTAAAAAGTAATGAAAAGTATAAAACAAATTTCAATTTTTGAAACAAATGAGTATAGGATATCATATAAGGCTTTAATTCTAAAATATACACAATCGCAAAATAATTCTCTATTATATTATTTTCTCTATATTCAAAATGTGAGAACTGAGAACACATTTTGAATACTTGAAACAGCGTTAGGACGTAACCATACAAATAATAGAATTAAATAAACTTACTGCCTAGAATAATAAAGGCTTTCAGCAGACTGAAGACTTATCAAAAAAATTAAACATCTCTGGTTTTGTGAGAAGCTCTCGACTTAATAACAACTTGGTTTGAATACAATGTAAAGTAGGGACAGTAAATATGTCCTCTATTTTATCTTATTTTATAAAATCTGTATAAATCAATAGAAATTAATAAAAATGTTTAATGGACAATACAAAATAAACATAAACTTACATAAACTAAACGTTCAAATTAGCTCTAAAATATTGTTTTCTGGTATTCCCAACTGGTAGGAATTAACGATACCATATAATATATACGATAAATCAACCGTCGATATTATTATTCATGTCGTATTTCATACTGTGTTTAAACTCGATAACCTGTCACTTGTGGGTAATTGAATACAATTCTTGTTACATTGAGAAAAATTACGGACTGGAAGGTAATCCAAAATATTAAAGCGGCCTTTACTTACGGGCTAGTATTATTTTTATGTGAATTTTTCATAAGAAATGCCATTCCATGTACTCTAAAATGTTTTTCTAAATGATTAGACGTTTCGAACTGCTCCTTACAAATCTTACATTGGTTTTCTTTAACTGGTTCATCAACAGGGGGATTCAAAACGTTTTGATCTTTTAACAATGCCAACTCATTATAGCAAGGTTTTTTATTGATGTATTCTTGTACATTTGATATACCATGTTCTAATAATAAGTGAGTTGAAAACGATGGTTTGACAACAAAAGATTTTCCACATTCTAAACACTGGTAAGCCATGCAAGGATCTCTATGAGTAATCATGTGAGTTTCCAAGTCTTGTCTGTTTGGACAACTACAATTGCATATGATGCAAACATTTGCATTCCCTGTTATCTCATTGCTTTCAACTTTTTTTTTATTCAGTTCCACTGTATTTAGTTTCACTTTCTTATTTCTTAATTTATTCTTTGCCATGGCACTAGTACATTTTAAGTTTCTACTGTGGGATTTCTTAGGTAGATATTTTTTATCCAACTCATTCACCAATACTTGAATGTCCAGACATTTGTGATTTTTATGAAATTCTGCGTAGTGTGATTTAATATTATTCCAGTTTTGGCTTATTTTTTGTTTACATAAGAAACACTCTATTGGCAAATTGTCAATAGTTTCGTTGGACTGTGAAGTACTTTGAGATTGATTAATTGCAGAACATTTAAAGGGACAATCACTAGGCAGTTTTGTAATATTTTCAAAAAGGCATCTATAGGTGAAACTTCTTAAACATTTACTGCATTTCTTAATGACACGATGATATACATGCTTCCGATACTTTACGTATTTATTTGCAGATTTAACTAAAAATTTTGCAAGAAATGTTTTCAAATGTGCAGATGTGTGTGCACTGACATGGTGATTTAACAAATTCTTCATTTGTTTGTATACCATATTGCAATATGTGCATTTATAAGATTGATAATTTAACTTTTCCCTTACATTAGAGCAATGTGAATTTAAATGTTTGTCAAACTGACTTGCTGCAAATAACTTATGTGGACATTGTGGGCATTGAATATAATTGGAGATATTTCCTTTATTACAGAGTGTACATATAGATTTTGTTTCATTATACCACATTTCTAAGCAATATGAACATCTATACACTCTTTTTAGATGGGTTTTAAAATGTTTTCTGTATTCATCTGGGTGAAATATTTCATCACAGCCAGTAAAATGGCATGACAGTGTAGTTGCTGATTTCATAAATTTAAAACCTTCACAGTCATGGTCGAATGGGTATGATGCAACTTTGTTAGCCAAATGCATGCCACACTCCGGACAAAATAATGGAGGAATGTTCAAATGTATGCGCAAATGAGCTTCAAGACCACAAACAGTTGGCAGTATGAACATGCAGATCGGACATGTGTGTGCCTCCTGGGTATGCTGCATATAATGTGCAGCTCTATCTTTATATGTTACTCCACATTTATTAATATCATTATTGCATTCATAGCAGACTTTTATTTGCTGGTCTGTATGATTTTCTGGTTGGTATTGTGTTCTTGGTAGAATAGATAAGTCAAAATTATCTAAAGGCAGCGTTTCTATTTTTAAGTCAGTAACAGTTATTGTGGCTGATTTAAATGCATGAGACCGAATGTGTGATAACAATTTACATCTATTATAAAATATTATAACAACCATGCAGTGCCTGCAAAAATAGGAGATCTTGAGGGACTTGCGGTTAACGTGGTATTCATAACTGGTCTCAAATAGGAACCTGGAAATAAATAATGAATCATTATGTATTATACAGTTATATTTTATATTTGGATTCCTTTCTACACATTATGAATAGTAGGAAATAAAATCCTTACTTGTCTCCACAATCAACACACGAAAAAATTTTATAACCATCTGTTGGTACAGGAATTATGTAGTTGGGCAGTGCTTTGGTGAAAATAATATCTTTAATGGTAAGTCTTTCATTCATTATATCTGTGTTCATGACTGGATTTTATCTAAAAAGAAAAAAAAGTTTTGTTACATACCTATCATGATTTAAAAATAATTTCAAGGCTTCATTCGACATCCTTAAAAGGTTATTTATGGGCCTAGTAGGTCTGATAATCTCCAGCATATTAATGGCAAGTACAAGAGTAAGATGTAAAGTTTAAGACCAAAGTGTTCAAAATTTACAAGTTGGATAAGATACTGGCATAAATAAGTAAGCTCTTATCTAAACAGTTTAAATTTTCCATGAGATTCAATATTTCTGAGCAGCTACAAACTATTGGATGCATTTGAATTTCTAAATTGGAAAAAAACTACAGTAAATAGTAGCAAATCCGTACATGTATACTTAGCTAATAATAGTTAACTCTTACAATCCCGTCAAGACAGTCATACAATTAAATAAAAATAAGCAATAAAATATGAGTAGAATAAGACTCCTTGTGACGTATTTAGCTTTAGTTAATAATCATGCATCATACTTACCACTACCAAAGTTTAAGGTACCTCCTGTAATATTTTTCTTGATATCGATAAACCCAATTTACATAATGTTTATTTTTTAAAAGATTTACTTTTAGTGTTTTAAATAAAATTTATCTCCACCATGCAAATATTGACAGCTAGAACAAAAAGTGTCGCCATACGAAAAACTATTGATGTTACCATAGTCTTATTCCAAACCTATTATTCTATCTTTATTTTGGTTTATTCCAACCTTGTATTATTCAAAATCTTTTTTTATCATGTACTCCTGAAAGTACCCAATTATCTTATTTGATAATTAAATAGTCTACAATTAGGAAATCGCTTCATGTTTACATTTAACGAAGTACCTATCATAGAAAACTGGTAAAATGCATGTGTAACTGATGTTTTGCTATAACACAAAAACTATAATTTTCGACACTATTATTACAAACGCATATATAATTCAGCAAAAAAGTACATATTAAACAAAACAATCAAATAAAACATCTTTATTTATACCTATTCCTTTATTGGTTAGAGGATCCAGCGCGTCCGGATCAGCTTGCATGTGCAAGAAAAGGTGAACATCTAATTAAAATTATGTAATATTATATTCATGCCTTTTTCATGTCCTCCTCTAAAACCTTAGACTGTTCAATCAAAGAACTATAATCGAGTTTTTACACTCTTAGTATGGTCGTACTAACATATTTGTAATAAAAATCTATCTGCCAACACCCTATTTGCAACTTTCCTTGTTTTGGGATAATATTTTGTAAACTAGCAACACAAGGGATGTCGGACGTACCAATGGTAGATACCAAGGTTATATTTTGTATGCTAGGTACGACGTTACGGCCACGTAAGACTTGTTGCAAGTACCAAAGCAACTACCTATATCATTGTTTGAAAGAATTTAATAAAAGTCTTTAGCCAAAGACTTTTATTAAAATCTTCTTAATTTTATTCATATCCAAAAATACAAATGCAACTTTTTCGAAAAAAAAATCAAATGCATCTAATAAATATCGAAAATCACGGGCATATGCACACACACACACACTGCTTTTTTTTTAAATGCTAATTTTATATATTAATTAACTTATTATTATTTTTATATAGTTTACTGCGTGGGCTTTTTTTCTCAAGATTTTGAACTAGGTACGAAGAAAAACTAAGGTTGGGCTTACAATTTCTGATATAACCAGGGTGGCTATATCAGAAATTGTTTTTAATGTAGCCACCCTGACTTTATCAGAAATTGTTTGCTTTCGAATTTTTAAATTGTCGGCTCTCGGCGTGGTATTGGAGCACGAGGTATAATCTTCCAACTATGTATTCCCAGCTTTTAGCAAGCTAGCTATTTCCTTGAAAAATTGCTCACAGTGGGTATTCGTTATTATTTACTGGTTATAGCAAATAATTACCAGAAGATGTAAAACACAGACCCTGGTAGGTACACTGTTCATTGTTTAGAGAATAATTTAAATTATGGGATCCTGATTTTGATAGAAATCTTATATCAATAGGCTAAAGACTAAAATCAACCCTACTGAAAGATATATAGAGTAACATTTAAGTTGTAAGTAAAACAAAATAAAAAAGAATGTATTAACTTTATTAAAAAAATGGCACTTTTGTCAGTAGAAAAATTACAAAACCATTGTATACACTTTATATAATTAGTTGTTACTTTGGCACATATGTTAGGTAAAGTATAAAAAATTACATTATCTTAAATATAATGATACGCCTATACTGAATTGGCATTAGGGTCAAAATTATCTTCTTTATGAAAAAAATCAAGCAGTTGTTTTTCATTCTTATCTCTCTTAAAATAGGATATAATATCAGGTAATTGTACAAAATGTTTTTCATCAGTAAGACTTGTATAAATCATTCTGTTGTCGAGCATATCTTCATCATGAGGAAATAATGTCAAATATGTTGCAACAGCTTTTGCAGCATTTTCAATTCTGTCTAAATGATAATATGATATTTGTATATAGTTTAGCATATCAGCTAATATTTCTACACCAGAGTTATAGCGTGGTTTTACCTCTTCTTGGCATTTTTGTCTGCATGTTAAAACAGAGGCAATATTATTTGCAACAGTTATGGCAAACTCGGGAGACCACTCTTGCTCAGGTTGACGATCACATTCAGCACGGCAAGAGTTTTCCCATGTAAGAAAATGAGTTATAGCTTCTTCCATATTGTATACAGTTTCACCCCATTTCTTCTGGTCATAAGCCTGAATGCCAAGTTTGTACAAAACTTGGTAATCATCACGTTCCAGATCTATTATTTCTTTTGCATCTACTTCAGGCTGCTGAACATAATAATCAACATTTTTTTTCATTTCAAGATCATCAGGATGTGCTACTAAATATGTGTAAGTAGCTGAAGCAGCTTTAGGTAAATCATTCATTTGGAAATAGCACATGTGCAGGTATGAATAAGGCTTTTTTGCTTGCAAATATTCTAATATTGTATTAGATACATTGTTGTACATGTGAACATCTTCAAATCCCTTTTGCTGGCATTGAGTTAGACATTGTCTGGCATTAATGAAATATTCAAAAACTTTTAGATCTTCAATGTTTTCAATTTCAGTCTTAGGAACTTCAGACTTGCATTTCAACCTACAGTTAATAATTACAGCTTTGTGTACAGTGTATAAATGTAAACTTTCTTCAAACTGGACAATACATTCAGACCATCTCTCTTTCGTATAAGCCTCTACACCTTTCTGGTAAACTTTATCCAGGGATGTGAATTTAAGACTTTTGCATGACGCTATAATGGACAAGAATAATGTCAATTTCATAAATAACGAGGAACACATACCTACTTACTGTTTTATAAACAAAAATAATTAATATGTGTAAGTATATTATTTGAATTCATTTAGATATACAAGGAGTATACCGCCAAACATATATTTAAAGAACAAAATATCAAAACTAAACTGGAATAAGTACCTACGGCACAACTAAAACCAAACTACTAATCGCAAAACATTTAACGACTCTCGACCCGCGCGCTTCTCCCCGCAGCCCGTGTTCCACCCCGCTGCTCTGGTAAACCTATACGCAAATAATAAGAAACGATTCATAAACGGTTTTCGAAATCCGAAACTCACATACATAATATATCACATAACGTGCAATTCACATACCAAAGGTATGATGCCTTTGGTATGTGAATTGCATCTTTTGCATCATTGTCATTTTCGATAACACTTTTTTTTATTCCTACTATGAGTGAGCCCTTGAGGACAATCTCAGCTGGTGATAAATAATGATGCATTCTAAGATGGTAGTGGGCTAACTTGTGAGGGGTATGGTAAACCAATCCTACTTGGTTACTACGTACATCTTGCCAGAACGGTAAATCGCTGGGCGACACATCTTTGTCGTTAGGGTGATAACTAGCCATGGCCCACCAGACCATACTCTAGCCACACCTATTAATTCCAGCATCAACTTTATAAAAGCTGCGCTGCGCCTCCAAGGTCGTCACTTCAATGCCCAAATACCCTTTATGATTTATATTTATGGGTCAATAATTCGATGAAACTGACATTAGTCTTCCTGTACTTGAAAACAACTCTACGGCAGTGAAATTGCATTAAGTATATACCCTTAGTTAAGTTAATCATCCTACTACAACGACGAGATTTAACTATATACTGTTTCGCACTACTTTTAATAGCTTAAAAGTAACGCGAAACAGTTCCTAATTGACCGGCCATAGCTAGTTCTCGTTCTCGTCGAGTTTACTTGCGGTAATTTGTACTTTGCTCGTCGATTTTTTTCTTTGTCGATTTTTTTTTTGTTGTTGTCATACCAATTATAAAAACCAATCAAAGTAAACTAGTACAAAAACCAGCACTCTTCAGTAATTTTTTTAAATATCGTTAGGTCTTGAAAATGTGATTTTGAAACCGCGACAGTTAACATAATATTTGCGTTTACCCTAATGGGTAACGAACTTTTAACCTATTTTTATGATTAACATGCGTCGGATATGCCTGATAAATTAATTATTTGGCAATAATAAAAAATCTTGAGTCAGGATTTTCATCCCGAATAAAGTGGGAATTCAGATTGCTATTTACCACTGTATTCGTTTTTACTTACCTTACCTTACTGATTCATATTTTCGTGTGTTATTGAAAACGAGCATTTCATTTATTTATCTACTTTTCACTGGAAAGCAATGAAAGTTTGTTTAAAAAAACGAATAATTAGAAAAGACCTACATTTTTAAATAATATCTGTGGATTTGAACAGCGTTGTAATGTGTCGGCATCATGTCAATCAGTTTTTAAGTATTAATCTATTTGCACAAGTCTATTATGCACTTCGTAACATTGTTTTCCGTTGCCACCTTCTCCTTGGAGTAATTGTATTCTGTAATCTGTGGCCACCTCTAACCCACTCGTAGACAGAGAAGCGAATAAAATGTTCTAGATTACATTTCAATGGAATAGTAGGTACCAAGGAGATTGTTTGTTATTATTATATATTATGATATAAAGGATCGATGTGTGTGTTCCAAGGTGTGTCAAATGCTCTTCAGACAAAATAAGGCGTTGGTGTGTCCATCGTTTCTCTGTCCCAAACTTAAATTTGGCTGTTATACACTACGGTAGGTTTTGGTACGAGTAAGAGAAAGAGAATTAGGTACACTGCGTTAGCGTCGTAACTCGTAATGGTCCTATCGGTCGACATCGTAACCCAAGTGTTCGTAAACAATAAATAGGTAAGTGTATATAGTACATTACTGATAATGACAATACGGTAAATAACATGAAGCATTTTTTGTCATTGGTTGTCAAGATTCTTGTGTTTATTACAGACTATCTATTTCCGTCTGATTCATACCTATTTTAATCCGAAACATTTTTATAGCTTGTGTTAAAGTTTACAAGATGACCTATAATAATTCTGTATTAGTTGGAAATTGGAGCGAGGAGAGATTGAAAAATGAGGTTATAAATTTTTGATTTCATGAACAACTATTATTCCATCTGCTATTCCCTATACAGGTGCGATATTCTAGATGTGCAATTCTGTCGTCCATAGACAGATTTATATGAAATTTAGCGCAGCATATTGGCTAGTGATGGCGCAAGGCTTATATTCTATACTTGCTTTACTTTTGGCGACTGTCATATCCTCTCGAAATTTGCCATCAGAAGGTAATACGATGACGACGTTTTGTATGAAGTGGACAGCTTAGCTACGAAGCAGAAAAGTTACTTAGTTCGGTGTTAATAAGCTTTTTAGCAAAAGCAATTCGTGTCTAATCATCACCAGGTCACAAGATATGACATGGCTTTTCTGAAGGTGCCATTACGCTGTCATGCCAGTTTATTTTACATAATTACATATTTATATGGCATTCTAAACTGATATTTTATTTACTATCAACGAAACACAGTAGCTTTATGAAGTGCATTAGCCTTATTAATTACTTTAGGCATCGATTCTTATAGTTTATCATCATGATCAAACCATTACCGGCTCACTAAAGAGCACGAGTCTCCTCTCAATATGAGAAGGTTTTGGCCATATGCGGATTGAGAGACTTCACACGCCTTTGAGAACATTATGGAGCACTCTCAGGCATGTAGGTTTCCTCGCGATGTTTTCCTTCACCGTTGAAGCAAGTGATATTTTAATTGCTTAAAAAACGCACATAACTCCGAAAAGTTATAGGTGGGTGCCCGTGTTCGAACCCCCGACCTCTGATTAGGAGGCTGACGTCCTAACCACTAGGCTATCACAGCTTCAAGTTAGTTTGTAGTAACAAATTATTCCACACTTTTTGACCTTTGTTTATGTAACCCAACTAATATAATCAATGCTCTGTGTGTCAGTCTAACGCTTTCACGCCTAAACCACTGAACCAATTCTGATGAAATGAAAGTTTTGTATTAACCAACAAATATACCTAGTATTGATATGAACTCGGGGCATACTTCCAAAAAAGGTATACTTAAAATTTGATATAATAACCTATTTTGACCGCCTAACTTCTATATTATGTAATGCTTATGTTAAAAGTCGGTCTCTGATGGGAAAACGTAGGAGCCTAATTAGACCTGAACCTCTTGAATAAGACTATGCTTCTCATAGACCTGTCTGTCTAGATAATTTAGAACTTTCCTCGCAATAAAAACACCAAAGTCTTCACATTATATTTAATTTTTCTCAGTACGAGTTCAAACTTTTCCTGCGGAAACGCGACAGGCACGAGCTGTTGCTTCAGCGGTCAAGAAATTTATTCAGTAACTTGCTGAAGGAGGTATATATTCAGTGATGTAAACTTCATGCGTGCATAATTGTATAGGCACCCTAAGCATGCGTAATAGCTCGTATCGTACAAAGATTCTTCCAAAATCTGTCTGCTTAATGTTTAGGTACTTGTATCAACACCCAGTAGAGATCAGTACCAGACACAGGTCTCCTCTTTCATATGAATGAGGTTTTACAGTTACTCACCATATCTCTCTTTTTTTAACGCTGGGAAATGTTTTTACGCATTCGCTCCGGAAGGTCTGCCTGTGCCGGTAGGATATGTCAGGCTCCCTAGCGATCAGAATACCTACTAAAACCCACTGATGCTCCTTAGCGTCGCCTGATGGCTGGGTCACGGGAACCCTCGCGCATTCGTCCACAACCCAGCCATACTATATCGCTCCAATAAAGCTGTAACGTTAGTGATAATAATTGTAGCTGAATGCTACAACTGGTAATTTCCACGAATTTTCAAAAATTTCACAATTGTGTTATTTAATTTTTGAACACAATGTGTTTATTCTTTTTCAGAGACCCCTTGCCATTAGTGGAACCTTCGTGCTTTATGGATTTAATGTCCAAGTAGTGGCATCAGATATGCCTGGTAGGTACCTAACTAACTACTAATAATAATTAATATATTACCTTACCAAACAGACCGTTTTAAAACCATACTGTTTATCCGTATGTCTCGTATGTTTGTCCGGCTACCCTTCCTCATCGCTGAACCGGTTACCCGACTTTCACATCCGGTTAGAAGACTTAGCTGAAAGGAGAAATCTAAGCCCCCTACTACTCTACTAACTACTATGAGAAAAATAAGTCCATTTTTTAATTAGGTTAAGGAATTTGAAAGGAGCGTATTTTTGAAGTATAATAGATGTATGTATAATTATTACCTATTAAAAGAATAATATGTCTAAACATTCGCAATAGAGTAGTTATAGTCTGACATATTTTGTACGAACTGCAAAGCGTGCGATCACTTGGTCAAGTTCCGAGTCGGTCCAACAATATTAAATATTGGGTTCATTTGCCAAGAATATTCAGGAGCCAGTACCTGTTGTAGTTTTGATATCTCAATCGGAGCTTTGCAGGGGTAGGTAACCGTGCCACACAAAGCAAATTAACGTAGTAAAATAATCGTTGATTGAGTAAAAAGTAAAGCTTATGGGTAAGCGGGCTTTACTTTTTACTTTTCCTAACCAACATAAAATTAATCGTTAATTTTATTTTGATTAGGAAAAGTGCACGGAGTGGCAAAATCGCATTTATGGTGGTTTATGGAATTTGTATTCGCTCATGTCGCACTCTTAAAGACAATGATGATACCAACTCAATAAACAGGAATTCACACAATTTTATTAATACTGAGTTTTCTTAAGTAGCAAAGAAAAGTGCGGACGGAGGTAAACCACAATACGGCTTGGCTTTATCAAGTTTAGTGAGCGAACGCCAAGTGGACTATATGCAGAATATCAACGACGGGTGCCTTATGACACTGTCACCGATCGTTACACCATGTTGCAGGAACACCTTTGTTATACTCAGGTTTGTTCTTTATTAGTTGTGTGTGGGCTCAATCTTATACACCCCAAAAAAACTCACTGACATCATTTATATCTTGCAACATTGTGATGATAGATTCCTGGCAAGGAATTTAGGTGTTTATAAGTTATTTTTATAAATTCTCTGGTCTGGTAGGAGGTTTTGACCGTAGCTACTTATCAGCCTATGAAAGTCAAACTGAAAATCAAAATAGTCTATTCAATTTGGCATTTTAAAATGTAATGCTTAGAGCCTTTGCACACCACGTTTTTTAAGCGTTTGTTCGCGTTTGTAGCGATACAGTCGCGATATGCACTCGAGTCAGACGCAGCTTGTAGACCTTTGCACATGTATGTACAAATTCTAACGCGCGTTTGAATCGATACAGACCCGCGTGTGTAGCGAAACAGACGCGATGCTAATGCACGTGTGTATCGATACAAACGACAACAAACTGCTCTGTAGGATACAAGTGAGCCGTCGACGCACGTTTCTCAAACGCGAGTCAACGGCGCGTTTACAAAACGTGGTGTGTAAAGGCCCTTAGGTACAAATATTTAAATTGTTGTGTGAAAATGATGACAGCAACGTTCGTAAACTTAAAACTCAAGCTATGAGTGTTCCGAATGCTCGTGATCTAAGAAGAAATCCACAACAAACTACGCCGGGTATACACACGCACGCACACATATACGCACACGTCCGCAAGCATGAGCGTACGCTCGCACACTGATACACAAATTCTAGGTATAACTGATGAACATGTTGTTGAGATTAAATTCAAACACATCCTGCTTCTAAATTGTACGGTCAGTAGGTAAGTACTAAGTATATTATATACTAGCTGTGACCAGCATACGTTGCAATGACATGTAAAAAAATTAAGGTGCCAGAAACCCTCTCAGCCCTTCTCTTTTAACGCTGGGAAATGTATTTACGCATCCCCTCTGGAAGCGACGCAGGCATAACTGCGTTGCTTCCGACAGGGTATGAGGAACTCCCCGGCTGCAAGATTGGCGACCAGAATACCCACTAAAACCCAGCGATGCTGCTTCGCGTCGCCTGGTGGCTGGGTCACTCGTTCGCAAGGTGCAGGCACCCTACCAAAATTAGATCACTATCTGTTCAACGTTTCAAAGCCTATAACGGACATTAGTAGACACAAATATTGTGGTTATTATAAAATAAAGATAGATGTTACCAACCTAATAACGCAATCTTATCTCAAAAAGTACCAAGGATGAAAGTATACGCGGTCAGAAAATGAATTATGGAGATGAATTCCTGTTGAGAGCAGAAAATTATGGAGATCCTCAGGTAAGGGTCTTCGAGATAAATTACTAGTTTATGCCGACGATATTCGTCCGTTACTCATATTTTGTCGTTTTGAGTTCAATAAAATGGAAATTCGCAAATGTTGGAGCTCAAATAACGTACCAACCAACCAAGGAAATGACTGACTGAATGCCGTATTAGGTATACAACGTTACGTAAAAAGAGCGCTGATGTCTTTGAAATAAACAAACATCATTCCGGGATTACATTAACTCGTGTTTATATTTAGAAGGCTTGTCCTAATTAAAAGCAAGTTTTCTATGGTTTTAGTTTTCTTTATGTTAAAGTAGCAAGTAGTTATACGGGATTCCGCTAGATGGCATGTTATTTGAAAATTACTAATCGGATTGAGTAGTTATTTTAAGCCAATATTTAAACTAAACCGTCACGTATAAAATTACCCAAACTATATAAAGTAGTGGTATGAATAATTAATTGGTCGGTACTAGGCTTTTCGTGTCCATTGGTATTAAGGCTTACAGATACACTAATCGTTCAATAGATGGCGCTATAACGTGTTATCAGTTACACTTAAGCGATTTTTTTTAAAAAATCGCTTAAGTGTAAGTTGTACTGGTTTTTAATAAAAAGTTTTATAGCCTATAATAACTCTCAATAAACATAATTTGTATAGTTAATTATAATTTTTCACTATAGTTTTTTGTCTAATCTTATCAATTATAATAATTTTAAGTGATACTTTGCTTTTATTGCATTTAACAGACATACATAGAAGTTTAAAATTTAAAAGCATGTCTGTGGTCTGTTGTATGTAGGTCTGGAAAAATCTGTATACATAAATTATTGTTGGTAGATAATTGTTCCAAAAATAATTCAAGTAGGTTTGTATACATATTTGGTTTGCTTCCTATTTTTTTTATATACAAATTTAAGGGATTTCTACAACCTTAGATCTTCAGCCGCGTGCATACAGTGGCACCCTAAACATCCGTAGAGATATACATCTGTAGAGATATGCCTGAACTTTCTCATCTTTCTCATTGCTAGCTAAGCAATTATAAACTCAACCTATATATTATAGATTTAAGGGATTTTTACAACCTCAGATCTTCAGCCGCGTGCCACTGTATTCACCCAATAAATCTGTAGAGATAGATATATTTAAACTTTCTCATCTTTCTCATTGCTCATTTTTCGCAATCACTCTTATGTTTTTCTAAAATTAAATGTCAGCGTTCTTCTTATGTGGCAAATACAATATCTACGTAGTCTGTAAGTCTGTGTTATTTAATGCAACTTACTTTTTCAATAAGTTGTTCATTATGTATGGAGATGGAAGGTCGCCACCGGTGAGCAACTGTCAGAAAAGTTACTGAATTTGCCGTTCGAAATAACACTTTATGTAATATTATCTCCTATCTTTTTTATTTAAAATTTAGTATTTATATAATAAACGGTTGATATCTATTATCATAAGCAAACTGGACCTAAGGTGCAATTTCTAGGCGGCGCCTTTGTACGTACGATACACTCCGGAGGGAGTGCCTGGACCAGCTGACAGAATGCCGATAAGGCTGAGCACTACCAAAGATACTAACTGCCGTTGGACTACTATGCCACTACTGCCTTGCGATCGTCTTGAGGGCTTGGGCAGTTCTATAAAGGTACGTATAGAGTTCTGTCTTTCATCAATGAAGTTTTATAAGTAATAAAAGTCCACTTTCGTGTTCTACGGCTGAATCAAGCTCGATTTGATGCGTTCAGGAAACTGCGTGATATCTTACGCATCATCGAACGCATCATCTTCGAATGCACGTCCAAAATCATCTTTGAACAGTGCGTGTGGTAAGTCATGACTTCGAAAATAAAAAAGACTAAATAACTCTCCGGGCAATAAAGAGAACTATCATAAGTAAAATTGTCTGGTGGGAGGCTTCGGCCGTGGCTAGTTACCATCCTACCGACGAAGACGTGTCGCTAAGCGATATAGGAGTGTGGGTTTACAATACCCCTAACAGGTTAGCCCGCTACCATCTTAGACTGAATCATCACTTACCATCAGGTGAGATTGCCGTCAAGGGCTAACTTGTAGTGTATAAAAAGAATACATAGCTCGGGGAAGGTGCTTTAATGGCGTTGTCGCACAGGTAAACAGCTTTGGTCGGCTCTAACTGGGTGGACATACGATTTAAAACTCGGACCCACTGCAAACAAGCGGTCGTAGATTTTAGCATTTTCCACAAAAGACCTGCGTCCAGCAGATGTGAATATGCTTTGATAATGACATATTTATATATATCGATATAGTGGTTGAAGCGGTGATAGCCCAGTGGTTAAGGCGTCAGCCTCCTAATCAGAGGTCGGCGGTTCGAATCCGGGCACGCACCTCTAACTTTTCGTTATGTGCGTTTTTAAACAATTAAAATATCACTTGCTTCAACGGTGAAGGAAAAACATCGTGAGGAAACCTGCACGTCTGAGAGTTCTCCATAATGTTCTCAAAGGCGTGTGAAGTCTGTTAATCCGCACATGGCCAGCGTGGTGGACTATGGCTAAACCCTTCTCATATTGAGAGGAGACCCGTGCTCTGTAGTGAGTCGGTAATGGGTTGATCATGATGATGATGCTGAGTGGTTATACCAAAGTCATCAGTTAGCGAAGCCCATAGAAGAGAAAAACCCAGTTTCATTTACATGGTGAAGCCAATCAATTTCAGTAAGTACAATACCGTAGAACAGATTAGGGTTATGGACTTATAAACAGCCATATTCTTTTCATGAGTCATTTTTTACCAATCGAAACTCGAAAGATTGTTCGAAAATTCTATATATGAGTTTATGTGCTTTGCTTCAAAAACCTGTACAGTTCTTGATTATTTCTAGGTCGTCTATTCATGGAAGTATTTCCATGGTCTCATTATACAGTGTTGACTGTAGATAGGGCAGCCTGTTTAATGTTAATTGTTCATTCATAGTTATTTGTATGCACATAATTTGTCTTCCTTCAGACGGGAGCGAGGCTCATCATAAAGAATTGCGTTGCGGATAAAAGTTTATGCGTTATGAATCAAAGTTGGATGCAAACGTTTTTTGGGCCCGTAAGTAATTTTAACACATATGACGGTGAGATGCCATCAAGGGCAGTGAGATGCCATAACTATTGGTGTATAAATAATATATATAATTATCTAGGTACAAGAATCCTTTCATCGTCGCACAGTGGATATATAAATATTAGACATCGTTAACTGCTTCAATCTATGAACTCAGTCTAATTTATATAAAGACTGGCAGCGATATCGTCCGCGCTGATTAAGGCTTTTTTAAAAATTTAAAAATTCCTGTGTAAAGTTCGCGATTGAATAACTCATGTCATGTCTATGGATTGCAATGTGATTTGAATGATGAACATTCTACAATCGAAGGGAAAATTGCTTATTCTCATATTGCTAACTCGCTTCAATTAAAGCCGGTGTCCCTTTTACTCAGAGCCCAGTGTAAACTATAGAGTCTGAACATATCTGTAACGTTATACCGAGGTTATGTTGAAATGAATATTTATCTGTTTACAGGAATGTGGAGTTACTTGTCGTAATTATATCGACATTCACAAAAGATTCACTGCAGAAAATATTTTCACATTAGTTAGCGATGTTGAGACAAAGAAGATGGCATAGTAGAAACTTCAATTAACTATGTGCTAATACTTCCATATTAAAATATATATTTTGGTTACATATTTTACTTCTCATTTTTTTCCTGAAATATAAAGATACAATACATATATCTATCCCTAACTTACATGTTTCGTTTGATACAAATTTTTAAAGCTACAGCTATACTCTATTTAAAATATGGTGTTTAAAATGGGTGATTTTTAGTGACTCTTGATTCAAAATGTACAGTAAAGCTAATTCAGGTTACACGATTATTACTATAAAACCAAATAATAAAATTAATTATTACTAATACAAGATTTATTTTTTTAATTTGTAGGTAGCGTACATCAAACAAAACTTAACGAATAGGCATATAAAATTTTACTTTTTCTGTAAATTTGTTTAAATAGCAAAGAGTATTAATTTGTTTGCTTCATTTTTAAAAACACTAATTGATATGTTGTAACGTTAACTTGACATTGACTCGACTGACATTTATTACATGCCAACTTCGTTTCAATAGACTATTATTAATATTGTCTGTTACCGCTCATTTTACACTGAGCAGACGATATCATCATTATCGCTATCATGCAGAAATTGGAGGAAGATAAAGGCATTGTTTATTGCAATCGCGTTCGCATAGGAAATTGGTATGAAGCTTCGAAGCTTGAAGAGGTTAGCTTATGTCCAGCTTATTTACCTTACTTTTTGCGTCAGCTATCATTTGATAACTTAGCTAGCAGTAACCTGAGTTGGAATTAGACTTTATTTGGGTAACGCTTTGTCCATCCGTCTGTCTGTCTGACAGAGCGTCGATATTTTTTATCGGAGCCATATATTTTGGTAATTGAAGAACGTAGTAGCATTGAATTCACTAATTGTATGTGGTTGAGTCCTCGACCCCAATTTTCGGGGGGGGGGGACCGAGTTCGATACCTGGCACGCACGTCTAGCTTTACGGAGTTAAATGCTTTTTGATTAAAGCCGGGAACTGATTGGGCATGACGTCATAAAATAGCGCTATACCGTTTAACGACACAAGGGTCGATTAGAATGCCAAAGCGTAATGTTACACACAAAAAAAAATACAGTAAAATAAGTAGGTACTTTTCCCACAACTAAATTTTATTGCCTGATATAAGATCTACATAATTTGACTAATTATAATATTTATTTGACAACCTCCGTGGCGCAGTGCGTGCGCTGTCGCATTATAAAGTTGGAGGTCCTGGGTTTGATTCCCGGCTCGAGTCTGGTCTGGTGGGAGGCTTCGGCCGTGGCTAGTTACCACCCTACCGACAAAGACGTGTCGTCAAGCGATTTTGCGTTCCGGCACGATGTCTTGTAGAAACCAATTAGGAGTGTGGGTTTACCATACCCCTAACAGGTTAGCCCGCTACCATCCTAGACTGCATCATCACTTACCACCAGGTGAGATTGCCGTCAAGGGTGAACTAGTAGTGGATAAAAAAAAATAATAATAACTGTTTATTTTTATATAAGAGAAAGAATAAAATAGAAAGCTGCGAAATGCTTTTATACATCCCCTTCGGAAGCGACGCATTCAGTAGTCATTTGGGCCTCGCCGGCGAACAGAACACCCACTAAAGCCCAGCGATGCTCCTTCGCGTCGCCTGAGCCATGGGTTCGCTCGCCCACTCTTCTGCAACCCAGCCAGCGACAAAGCGTTTATCAACATCTTTTTTAAGGGCTAATAGCGGAGCAGATTCTAGATTTCAGAATCGTATGATCGCTGCTTAATTGTTGGCAATAATCGTACTCTTTGCCAGCAATATCCCACGATAACTGGAGAAAAGCGGGTTTAAATCACGCTGATTCCGATTTTATTTCTGCATTTGCAATTAAATTTTTTTAATGTTAATATTTAAATCTTTATTACTATTTAATTTCATTTTATTAATTGATTTCATAACTCTTATTATAAATTGACATTATTGTTTTTTTCGTTGTAAGATTTTTGTTGCACGCCTTTTAGGCAGAATGTGTTAGGCTACCCTTTAATCTTAAGATCTTGATATGAATGTACCACTTTCATGCAATAAACGAATTTGAAGTTGAATTCGAAATGTTAAGTGTGAAATATTCTCACTATCCCAGGATTGTCCCGTGTCCCATCTTATATGCCCATAAAACTTTTGCTGGGTGGAGCTGATAGCGCGGACTTTTGGGATATACCTTTTAACATCTTACCGGGCTAGAAGAATTTATAACCAAGTCAAGAATAGTAGAAACATAACATGAACTAAGTGAATTCATATTTTTCAGTACAAGTTAAACATATTTCTCGAACAAATGAAAAGGGGTGATTTGATGTTAGCCAGGTACAGAAAAATGACTGAGAATCTGAATAAACCGACGATATTGACTCAATCGTCGGGCAGCATTGGCTTTGGTGCTAAGGTAGCCCTCCTCGCACCCCAAGTGCCAGGTAAGCGATAAAATATGCAAAGGGTCAGTTTGCTACGTAATCTTTCTAATATTCCAATATCGAAGTAAATTTTGTCCGCATGCAGGCACTTTCTGCTTCTGGGACGAAGATTATTAAAGGTATTACTGGCGCCAAAAATTTGCATACAGCTGTTTTAAGATTGTAGGCGAAGCTTGTGCCATCGTTGTTACAAGATTGTTTAAGCAGTTTAGCTTTTAAACTAAGCTTTTATTCAAATTCAAAATAATCTTTATTCAAATAGTCCTTAAAAAGGCACTTTTTGACGCGTCAATAATTTATATAGTAGTTATTTCATGGTGATAACTATATTCGTAAACTTAAAACTAAAGCTATGAGGGTTCCATACGCGCCTCGGTCTAATAAGAAGCCGGGGAATTGCTTGGTATACCAAAATCAGACTCTTTTATCTTGTGCTAATCTTTCATCAAGACCTACCTCCTCATACTCGTACGACCCCTATAGTGTGAGTCAGTCACACATAAAATTTAGATTGAGTCTGGAATAAAACTTAAATATTAAACATCTAAAAAATTAACAGCATCCGATCCACCTTTGGAAGACAAAAAAGGATTACTTCTAGGCGGTCGTATTTCATCAAATGAGATCAACTACTCCCAAGAGCTGGAAGACGGCTGCAGCATTGTTGGTCTGTCAGAGCTGGAACCTGCGGAGAAAAGCACTTTCGTGTTAACTAGCGCCGATTATTGCAATCGTGAAGGCGAACCAATTAAATACAATCAAGAATTCCTACTTGCACTATCTTCTTCTGTTGAAAAAAAGAAGGTAGGCATTCAGAGTTTTAAGTAGGATAGGTAGGTAGGATATTTTTATAATTGAAGTATGTATATTGACATTCTTCATTTTATTGCCTAATTTTAATGGAATGCCAAATGTATGAAGACCAGCTGGATTTTTTTGCCATGCAACCTATTTAATATCATCAAAACCAGCCAAACAAAAATAGCCTACGAGAATTTTTCACAAGTTCGTGCATGCACAAAGACTTGCACTACCTAAAGTATTTAAAAAAGCTTTCGTTTTTTATAACGCTCTATTTATTCGTAATAAATTAAAAGAAATACAATCATTTATTCTTAACATTAGATATATATATATATATATATATATATATATATATATATATATATATATATATTTAATAAAGTAGGTAAAAACACGTTTTGGTAAAAATACAAATACACTTTGCTAGATGGCGTTGGATACATGTCTAGCTAAGTAGAAAGTTTGCGTGAAACCGACGAAATATGGTATTTTTCATATCATATTATTGATTTATTTTAAGCACCTACCTACTTATAATATATTTTAAAGAACTTATTATTTATCACATTGTTAAGGTCTACCTACTTAAATTAATAAGTAAAGTTATTTGCCTACTTCACATAATAATTTATTATGATTTTTGCTTACAACACTGCTATAATAAAATTCTTCTAAATAAATAAGAAGATAAATCATAGCTGAGCAAAACAAGCAAACTATTTTCGTATAATAATGTGCCCGCGGTACTTTATTGCAGCCACTTTACGTCAGGTATGATCCGAACCCTATACCCGGCCTGTGCGGAATGTTCCCGCTGTATCTGAGCAAGAATCCCGTCTCAAACACTAGATGGCGGATCTTGCCTGTTCAGGAAGCCAATATAACGAGATTCGAGCAAGAGGGAAAACCTGTAAATGTATGAATCCAGATACATAATCTTTATTATATTTTAACAATATTATAAATATTTAACAATAAATGTTATATAATATGAGAATCTAACTAGATTTAAAATTAACAAGAAAAGTGTTAGTAAAACTATCTATCTAAGCGCATTCTAAGATTCCCGCGATGAGGAATTTTGAATGGTGATTAAGCATTTTACCTCAGTTTCTATCACCACATTGCTAAGACAAAATTATCACTAGATAATTTCACATCTCAGCATTGTCTTGATCAGACATGAATCAGTGCTGCATCTACTGCGTATGTTAATTCATAAGACATCGAAGTGTATAAAATTTATCAAGAATAATGACGTATAAAACATATTATGCACCTACTTATTTATAAAAGTGCCTATCGTATCGTATCGCATATAGTGATTTAATTATTATTAGTGTCTGTATTATTTTAACGACACTTTCTTACGTATTTAGGTTACTCTTTATTACTTATTAGGTTATTGCCGTTATTTTATCGATAAAAATCTTACTCAGACTTTTATATGGGAAAAAATAAGCAAATTGGTCCAGCCATCTTTGAGTTTCCGCCTAGCAAACACATTTAACGATTCATTATTATTTTGCTTATATCAATGTGTACATGAATTTTGTAGTGACATATAACGATAAAAAAGAGAGCAAAAACGTAGCTTCGATCAATTAATTTTCTAGATTTGCAGTCCCTTACAAATTTTATGAGAAAACTCATGGATGTCTGTTGAGATTTAAAGTTATTCATTGTAACTATTAGTATTACGTAGATATTTAATTAAAATTACATACTATGTAATTTTTAGTTTCGTTAATAAGGGACGTTGGCTTTTTCCAGCGGAGTATGAATGTCCTTATTTATCTTTCACCTTAAAATAAAATTTATCTACAAAAACTAAACTTCTTTCATATTGTTTCAGGTGAACACGGATATTATAATAAATCATTGTGCCACTAACGTAAATTTGGGTATTAACATAGGTTACTGGTCGATGGGATTTTATGGAAAAGTAAATTATACTTATTTTTTAGTATTAGGAGTAGAATTATAAAACACAACCCATTTCATATTCTATGTATAGGGCTTCGATCAACAATATACTTATGTTCTCCGATTCATCAAATTGAGTTCTTACTCACGATTACTATACGTAATATAAAATAGCAACGAATCAGCTCTCAATTTTCGTTTTTTTGACCTGCCAATTTGGTCTTGCTTAACGTCCAAAAAGCAATAAAAGTTTCGTGATCTAACCCATCGAGACACCGTTCCGGAACGCTAAATCGCTTGGCGCAACAGACTAAGCGAAACGGACCAATTATATGGTATGTAAACACAGCAAAAGAGTTAGGTTAGTTAGGTGCAAATGTTTTTTAGGTGCTGGAATATCTTGATCTTGTTTTTTACAGGTGTGCGCCCCTCTGATGAAAACGTGTCTCGATGTGTACGGTAAGGAATTACCAAACAATGTATGGCAAATATACATTCCCATCGCTGGGTAACTTTATCTCTGCAAATGGGTCATAGCATTTTTTTAATTTATAGTAATTTGATATCGAACTGTTGGTGTGATCAAAAATATTTGAGGACGGTTTGATTTTTGATTTTTTGATGGTACTGATCTATTTAAAAATATACACCTGTCACTATTAATCGATTTTATTAATTGACCTTGAACGACAGCCATATTGGATTTGTGGATGTTGTGGATTTGATGACGTTACAAACCATTCCAATGTTTTTTTTCGTGGTTAGTTTTAGATACATACCTAACATCGTTAATGTCCTACTGAACGTGGCCGGTGGCTAAAGGTATAGCATTATAGAGGACACAGAGACCATCCGTGCTGCTCCAATGGGGTTGGCAGGTTATAATAATTATTCACGTGTAAGTTTTGATAACAGAGACGAACGGCATTACTTTAAATAGTATCCTTATGTACTATATATTATGGACAATACAATTACGCATAGCATAATTTCGCTAAGATCGGTTTTACAACAGTGAAGCCATGCAAAGGTAGTATAGACTATTTTTTAAATTGCTTTTCTAACCACAGACACACATAAGTTTTATAAATTTAGTCGGTACTAGCTATTGCCAGCGACTTGTCCATTTTATTAGGCCTTTAAAATCCTACGGTGACTGTATTCCCGGGATTAAAATTAACCTATATTCATCCCCAGAATGCAGGGTAAATATTATGTGCATTTCATTGTGATCAATTTAGTAGTTAAACCTTCATTGTGGAGTTAAAACACTCACTCTAGTAAATACATCATTAGACAGGTATTAAATATGTAAAAGCGTTGTTACTAACTTGATTTAAGAATTTATAAAGGGCCCTTTGTTCTAGGGTCATTTGTTATACAATGTCTAATGGTCTACAATTATTCAAATCACTGCGTCACCTTCTAGACCATGAATAAGTCATAATGTCTCGTTATAATAATAACTGATCTGAAAGTATCATGAATATCGGAGGCTGAAATTTTAATGTATACAAGTACTCGTGTGTACATTTAAAATATGTCTGTGTGTAAGATGAAAATACTTTAACGTGCAACACAGAAAGTTGTTAAAGAAAATATTATAAACGTCATTAATATGCGTGTCTCATTCAAAATAAATTCAAGTATAGTTAATGATTTAACATATGACAATACAATCCGAAATGGAATCGGAGGCTTTTTAATTCTTCTTCTTCCTTTCTTTCCTTTAATTCATCTCTTCTATGACAGGGGAGGCCTGTGTCCCGCAGTAGAATATTAATAGACTAATGATCATGACAAAGAAGAGATGGATGGACTGTATAAAAGAGGATATGCGTGTAAAAGGTGTGGGTGGTAGTGAAGTGACGGCTGAAGTTAGTGGAAGAAGAAGACGTGTTGTAGCAACCCCACATAATCTTGGATAAGGGCAAGAAAAAGAAGATGATGATGTTAAAATTTCATACTGAATATTAGCCCGTCTTGGAGTTTTCGGATAACTAGGCTGGTGAGACCAAGGTCACTAATGTTGTCTTTAACATTTTTTTTACAATTTAAATTTACCACGTTTATTCTTATATACTTAGAGCGTTACGATCCATGTTTTTCTTACATTTCGTAGTATTTTATGTACCTAATAGGCATCCAAAACAGTAGAACTAGGTACCGGATACTAATGTGTAAGTTCTCAACAAGACGTGTAGGTATTTCGTAGCGTAGGTAACTAAGGCGTAGTAAAGTTTAACTAATCTACGTTAAAGCGCCGCACACAGCTCAGAGTTTTGAAAGCATGTGAGACACGTCTTTGAGCTTGAATCTCGATGGACAAGACCTATTCAGAATTTCTGAAATTTCACTGTTCTACTGTCCCTATGGGTATAGACTCCTATTGCTTCTTAAGTTATAGCTATTTTTCTCTATCGTTGAAGCAAGTGATATTTTAATTGCTTTAAAACGCGTATAACTCCGTAAAGTTAAATCGGGATTTAACCCCCCACTTCTGATTAGGAGGCGGAAGTCCTAACCACTAGGCTATCACAGCTTCACCAGTTATTTTAGTATTTTACATATTTATTTTGTATTGTGTACTACATTTGTTGAAAATAAGTTCAATAGGATTATCTTTGTCAGTCTTATGTAATGAGAGGTTTATCGAGCTCAAACTCACAACGTCGCCTGTAATACTGGTTTGATCGCATATTACTTAGGTATCATCTCATGTTTGATTAAAATTTATTGGTTAATAAAAAAAATATGTACTTAATTCTACACGTAATTAAACCAATCAACCTGAGAAATATTCTGACACAGGTTTTATATTTAACAGAAGGTCTCACCCTTATTGGACACATTTCAAACTTTGTTTAATACAATATTAAATTCAAATTTAAAATTCCAAACGCGCCCCGGTCTAAGAAGAAGAAGAGTTATATCTTAATACAATATTTTTGCACGATCAGTCCAGTGGTTTCAGCTGCACTATAATTGATCATCCAGACATTTAATAAACATTTCTTTTTTAATATACATTTATAGATAAAAAATGATTGATTTGGTCTTCTTCAACACTTTATACAAGTAAATTGCACAAAAAGTAATTAAAGATCTAATGAGGCTCCATTGGGAAAATTTCGAATGTTTGCTTGTAAACCATGTTATGCTTTGTAAGATTGTTTCCTAACTTCCTGCCGCTGGGGCATAGATGCTACAATGCCCATGGCTGGGAAACTTGTTTCATTTCTCGTGCTCTTTGGCTTAAGAGCTATTTCATTTGAACGTTACAGAATTTTGCCTGCAAATTAACTTCGTAACGTCTTTTCGTCTAGACAAACAGTGGCGTGCACTTCATATGCATGAAAGCTGTCCATATCCCAGGGGTCTGAGGAAAAATGGGAACATAAGTGAGAAATCTTTGTCTGCTTCGTGTTGTTGAAAGTCGTAGACGACTTCGGGTGTTTAGACTTTATATAAGCATTAAAACACTGCCTTTCTCAAAGACTTTAAAAGAGATGATTGTTTCTAAATTTTATCGTATCTGCATATCTTGGTCTAAATCCTAGTGCACGCCACTGTACACAAAATATCCAAGACTAGAAACAGTGCGAGTTGCCAGTGATGATTTATGGCTCTGAATGCCTAGTGCGAGATTGAGAGTTACTTCTTCGATCGAGTGAAAGTTAACTGAGTTTGCAGAGAATTCCATTTATTTTACAATAGATGGCGCTATTTCATAACATAGTATTATGTTTGTGTCATCATCATCATCATCATTTCAACCGATAGACGTCCACTGCTGGACATAGGTCTTTCGTAGGGAGTTCCAATGACGGTCTTGGGCCGCTTGTATACACCGGCTCCCTGCGACTCGTTTGATGTCGTCTGTCCACCTTGTTAGGTGTCGATCAACGCTTCGTTTACCGGTGCGAGGTCGCCATTCCAGCACCTTGGGACCCCAACGTCCATCGGTTCTCCGGTCTTTATATCTTTGTATATGTATATATAACTCGTAGTAATCTCGCACTCTTTCACTAAGTATAGTCGGTAACGGTGAACCTAATAATAAAGAACAGAGACACTCAGTGGGCGAGCGAAAGAGTTCTGCCTTTCTCTCTGGTATTTCTACGTGAACAAATATACAGTAAGGACTAGAGTTGCCGACACACCGGATGGACCGATAATATCAAAAGAGTCGCAGGAAGCCGCTAAGCGCATGCGGCACAAAACAGTGTAATTTGGCTGACTATGAATATTCGCTATCGTAATAAGCTTTTCTCGTGACCGTCCGGGTCACGTGTGGTTATTGAATAAAAACTTTCCGTCTGTTGTTTGCCACTTCGTCTTATTTATTTTTTTCTATATAAATCTAGCGTATTCATATTTATTATTTTAATTTTTTATATAATGCCAGCTTATTTTTTTTTAAAGCAACCCATTGTCGGCTCACTACAGAGCACGGGTCTCCTCCCAATATGAAAGGGTTTGGCCATAGTCCACCACGCTGGCCATATGCGGATTGGCAGACTTCACACGCCTTTGAGAATATTATAAACTCTCAGGCTTGCAGGTTTCCTCACGATGTTTTCCTTCACCGTTGAAGCAAGTGATATTTTAATTGCTTAAAAACGCAAATAACTTTGAAAAGTTAGAGGTGCGTGCCCGGATTCGAACCCCCGACCTCTGATTAGGAGGCGGACGCTCTAACCACTAGGCTATCACAGCTTAACCAGCTTATTAAACAAACGTTAGTAGACAATTGTTATTTTATTTAAATAAATAAATATATTTGTCATTGTTTAAGAATTTCGTCAAGAATGGTTCAAGTGTTGAACCTTGCGCTGGTAAGAAAGGTATTTTATAATAACAGCGGGGATGGTTCTCCAGGGTTTTCTAGGACAAAAGATTTACAAGCTTTATTTATAAATTGTAGAGCAAAATATATGTACCTAACAAACAAATTGGGTTTTAGGGTTGCTGCGAGTATCTTGGGTACTATGCCTCGTTCTAGTGGCATAGACGAAGCTTTAGGTTTAATGTAGTTTTATTTTATAAGTAGTCATGTAAAACTAGTAAAATAAAACTACATTAATATTTGTTATTAAAGTATATTATTTTTTATGTATTATTTCAGTAAAAAATACTGAGAGATTTTTTTTTATTATTTCGACATTGAGAAATTATTAGCAAAACTATCACGATTAAATCAATTAAACTTTATAGCATTATTTATTTAGTAGTAACAAAAAAGAGCTTTTACTTATCATAACACCTAGTTACTGGTTTTTTCGATGTTATTTTATTTTACTATCCCATATATACAGATAATTAATAATCACCTGTATAATTTTTGTAGATAAGGTCCGTTTAGGCTACTATATTACGAACACTTAACTAGGCTCTCCTACTCTTCATTCTAAGGTGCTTCGCGCACTTTATGCGGCGATACCACTACTGGTCGGAGCTGCATCATTAGTCGGAGGAGTTCCGACCAAGATGTGGTCTACAATGTGGACGGGCCGTTTTTTGACCGCTGTTTTTCTCATGCTACGCTCTTGTATAATATCATAAAAGAGAAAAATTAAAAGGAAGTCAAAATAATGAAATTGCATGGCAATATGTTAATATTAGAAAATTTTAGAATTCAATAAAAAATGCGATTATTTCACCTTCTTAACTACCTATCTTAACATAAGAAGTAAAAATAAACATTTTTTACACGCTACGGTTTAAAATTCTATACAATTTTATAACAAATTACCAAATTACATTTCTGGGGTACCTCTCAATGAGTTCAAAGTTTATATAGAATGTAATCAATTAATACTGTAGTAATAAAGTCCTATTATAGTGTAAAGGATAAGTAAATGATTAACAGGCTTTGGTATGAAATATTGCTCCAATAAGATTGCTCTTAAATAATTTTAAGAGGCATGTGAGATGGTGATGACAAAAAAAAAGTAACCCGGCTAAGTTTGTTGTGAGCTTCTTAGACCAGGGCGCGTTTGAAACCCTCAAAGTTAAAGTTTAAAGTTTACGAATGTAAGTTATTGTCGCATCTAAGTGTCTTAAAGGCTTTTTGAAAAGTTTATAATTTATTGATTGATTGTTTATAGGCTAATATTTCATATAAGACGTACAAAGACTTGCTAGAAAAGAAGTACCTATATAGTTTAGCATTTGGATTGCACATCGCGTCGCTTCGTCTTGTCAGTTGAAGAGCGATATCTATTGGGTTATGACGTTACGCGTTCTAAATATTTTACCCCCTTTCTGTAACTTTTATGACAGGTTGCCATCCGTTCGTTTTTATATAAAACCACCTACGACCTTCCCCGCGGCGCATTTCACGTGCTGTGGTTTCAAGTGGCAGGTCCAGGGTTCGATTTCTGAATCGAGTCTGGTCGGGTGGGAGGTTTCGGCCGCGTCTAGTTACCTCCCTATTGGCAAAGACATACCGCTAAACGATTAAGCGTTCCGGTATGATGCAGTTGAAACCGATTGGAAAAATGGGGTCAGCCGGCAACAAATTGAGGACTCCTTTGGTGCTGCGGATGTTGATGGGCTGCATTATAGTGTTAGTAATTGCAAACAAAATTTAAGTATTTGTCAATATACATACCTCTTGTAATTATAGGTGTAACCTTGCCAATATACCTTATTCAATAAACGTTTCATGACAACACGTTTACTGACAAAGGCCAAATCATGATAGAATAAGAGTAACCATGTCAATATACCTACGTTTCATGATGCACACTGCTAGGTAGTCATACCGATTTAGGTTTTAGTAATGACTAATGAGCTTTGTTGTTAATGAATGATTCTGCCAGACTTCAGTCTTCTAACGCCTGCAATCGCGTTCGGACGTAGCATAAAATATATTACTTTGATTAATGAGTGTCACAAATAATATCTAATTATAAAGGTTAAATCAAAGTTATCGACGTATTGTTCTCGAATTGTCCTTCTGAGCTTGCAAGCGAAGGAAATTACTATATTATAAAAACAATTTTGTTGTTTATTGTTTTTATAATCGTGTACAACATCTATTCATACATTGGCAGTAATCGTCTTTCGTAACGTTTTCACACATATATACATATATATATATATACATAAAAATTCACATCGACATAATAATCGTATCTTGCAGATGTATAGGTAGACATAATTGCGATATTTAGATTACTTGTCAACACCAGTTAGCAACTGTCGCAAAAGTTAAAGAACGGGACGTCCGTGGCCATTGTAACAGTGCAGAGCGCGAGGCCCCTAAACCGCGTGCTTAATTAATATTTCAAAAGAGTGTCGCCCGGGACATCAGGACGCGGCGCAGCGGTTTGAAGGAGGCGCGAACAGATGGTGAAGCGGGGGCGGGAGAAATAAAACGGAACAGAGATTAAACAACTGTATTACTGAAGAATATATTCTGGCTTGCCATAATAATATTTAATTTAATTTATCTATTCAAGTTTATTATATCTCTTTTGGTTTTAATATGTATTTATTTTGCACACGGGCGTGAGAGATAGTATATAATATATCCATATTATAATAAAACTGTAACAGGACGAATTCTGTACATCAAATATCACCTCTAACTTTTCCGAGTTTTGTGCGTTTTTAAATTAAAATATCACTCTCTTCAACGGTGAAGGAAAACATCGTCAGGAAACCTACACGTGTGAGAGTTCTCCATAATGTTCTCGAAGGTTTGAGAACTTTTCCAATCCGCAAATGGCCAGCGTGTTGGACTTTGGCCAAGCCCTTCTCATATTGAGAGGAGACCCGTGCTCTGTACTAAGCCGGCATCGGGTTGATCATAATGATGATGATTATGATTTTATTTGGATCACGCGCCTATAAAAATACCCCTTTTTTAACGTGGCTAATCCTTATGGAAACCGCCGCACCCGGGGAGGCGCCGCGATGGTTATGTCGGACTTTTACCGACTAAGCCCCCACGGTGTATCCTTCTTGCCACCTGGTGCTAGGTCACGGAAACGCTATTGCGCACGTCCGCAACACAAATAGATCCGTAGTCTAAATTATGGATTCATAAATTAACCTTGGTATTATAATTGTTAAGGCTGTTACAAAAAATATATAAGGAAAGTTTTAGGGTAATAACTTTAATTAGAAGGCGTCTAAATTCTTGTTGAAAAAATACGTAAACGTCGACAATTGGTCTGGAACCTTTAGGTAAATCCCTTTGATGCTACTAAAAGCTCCCTCGCTCGTCTTTGTAACGCGATTCTTCATTTTGAGTTATCTACTATAGTAGGTGTCTAATTACTTTGGCTTACCTATTCTGCGCTTAAGATTTACCTTTGTTGTTTAATTATGAGAAGTGTTTATCTGTTGTTTTATAAAGTGAATTTAAATGCTGTTGACACGGGACAGAACTCTATTATCTTATCGCGGGGAAATGGTTACCTGGCTTAATGGGTGCCATGGGGAGGCAAATAGATTATGTCAGACTCTTACTAACTCAATCACACGGAATTCTCACTCACCGTGAGGGTTCAAACCTCAAAAAATTGTTAATTTTAATGTATTTTATTAGTGTGGAATACCATGACATACAATGAACATTAAACTTAATTGGCTATGATCACAGATTAATACTAACTAACATGTGACGTTTGATGACAATAAAACCTACAAAAAGGCTTACTACCGTTGCTCAAAGCATTATTTTTTTCATAATGTTAATATTTTTATTTCAAAAATAATATCTTAACTTTAGGAACGTCTAGTTAGCCTGGCAAAGAACTAACCAAGTGATTTACCGTTCCAGTATAATTCCTGCAAGTAACCAATGAGGAGGATAGGTTCATCAGGTAGATCTTCTGATCTTGTAGCTTCTAATCACTTAACATCAAGTGAACCGTCCGGTTGTCCGTGATATATACCTATACAAGAAATAAGCTATAGAGAATGTATCATATTGCGAATGAAGTCGACCAAACGTAATATTGGCTTTATTCAACAATACCTGGTAACGATAAAATTAATGTTAATTAATTCGACAGAATGTCAATAATCTGACAGAAATTTTAAAACCAAAGTTTGATATAAAATCTGCCATAAAATAGCATTAATGGTTATTTCATAATGAAATGAAATGAAACTTTATTTGTTCATATAATACAGTGTCCAATAAGGCTGAGACCTTCTGTCAAGTATAAAACCTGTGTCAGAAGGACTCGCTTTTCCCATTATAAAATATTCAATATACCTAAAAGCCTATACCGAAATATTCAATATACGAAAAACTAGCATAAATATTAAACAATTTTAAAAATATTAGAGACTTAATAATAATTACTATATTAATAATGACTATGAGATATGTATCTAATTATTGTCTCTGATAATACCTTATACTATGATAATTTGTGAACAAGGTCGGGACCATGAAACGTTGTAGGTATCTCTGGAACTAATTTATTTTACGAATCGATAAGTCTGTACCGTTTCCCAGCAAGGCAACAGAGCGGGTATCGTCTATACAAGACATTTCTTGTATCTCGGAAGTCTGTTAACATTACTCGACAAGTTACTTGGTCTGGGAAAATTCATTAGCATCACGAATACCTAACCTCTGCGAGTGTGCATAATTACCCACAGCAAGAAATGGGTAGGTAGTAATTGTCTTTTGGGGGGGGGGGGGATCCAGCTGTCCTGATCCTTCCTCTTGTAGTGCGGGAGAGGCTCGGCGGTAGGCTGGGGTGACTGGTAGGCGACCGGGAAGTATACAATGGGTCCCCCGGGCGTCCAGTAAAACCAGCGAGAGGGACATGCCGTGGTGGTTTTAAGTTCGGGTAGACCACCCATGGGTGGGAGTCCCACATAACCTCCGTCCTGCCCAAGGGACGGAAGTAGCTATAAAGCTTTTCCACCACGACAAAAAAAAAAGGTAGTAATTGTCTATACCCCACTACGTCAGGTTGTCACCAAGTTTTGTTGTTATCGATCTATGCTAATTATTATTAAATTTATTCCATAATAATCCTTCTTGATCGCTTTAGCTTTCCTGGTGGCCTGAGGTCAGACTAACGGTTCAATTTCAAAATTCAAATTCAAATAATCTTTATTCAAATAGTCCTTTAAAAGGCGCTTTTGACGCGTCAATAATTTACATACTAGTGATTTGATGGTTATAACTATACTCTTAAACTTAAAACTAAAGCTATGAGGGTTCCAAACGCGCCCCGGTTAAAGAAGAAGCCCACAACAAACTTAGCCAGGTAAAGGTTAGATGAACTGCTGTGTGGTCTTTGCCTTCGCAGCATAATAATAGATAATGCTCTCGCGATACGTCAAAATACGTCGCGCCTTTTTGTCCTTTTTAAAACATACCCACTAAAAAAATATATATAAGCTTACAAAGAAATTCGGAACCGGTGGGCTATTAAAATTATTTGTACGCTTTTTATATTTATACATTTGTTTTTACCTCCAAGTTTAGGTAGAACTTTATTAAAACATAAAAATACCTGCCACATAAAAAGTATTGTACCTATTTTTAGCATAAATGTCTTTTTGCATGTCAAAAATAATGGATTATATATGCTATTTGATTAATTTTTCGTATGCACGCTTAACAAATAGACGCCCAAAACGAGTAACGAGGTTGAGGGTTACAATTTAATTTTCCGCTACAAAAGCGACGACTGTAAAACGGTTGTGTTCTAAAATGATCCGCTCACTATATCTCCTGTTCCTAATTCAAATTGAATTCAAATTCGTTTTGAAACCATCCAATTTTCGTTCTCTTTAATTCTAATGGGCATATTGACTTCACATGGTATTCAAATGGCATAAAATTACCAGCTGGGATTTATGGGTACGAGTACAGTATCTACGTATCTACTAGCTGCCGATAGGTATAATATTAGAGCACCATTGATAACTCATTGAGCACCAGGTCGTGGGTTCGATTTCCAGGTCGGACCAAGAATTGTTAGTTATCTGGCAGTTCTGTCAATAGACGCTGTATCAGCATGGAGATAGGAAATTTGCGCAACCATGTCTCGGTGTCAAGCAGATAATAATTACTGGTGTGGCCCACCAAACCCCATTATAGCAGTTTGCAGATTACGCTCTAAATCCCTTTCCGAAGTCCTATGAAAAAAGGGGACGATAGTCCACCACGCGGCCATGTGCGGATTGGAAGACTTCACACGCCTTCGAGAAAATTACAGAGAACTCTCAGGCGTGCGTTTCCTCACGATGTTTACCTTCACCGTTGAAAAAAGTGATATTTTAATCGCTTAAAACGCTAAAAAATGTTAGAGGTGCGTGCCCGGGTTCGAACCCCCAATTAGGAGATTTAACAACCTCTGATTAGGAGGCGAACGTCCTAACCACTAGGCTATCAGAGCTTCTCCTGTGAATTGAAGTTAAATTTTCTCTACGATTAGTAAAGTTAATATGAAAGGAAAAACAAAATTATGCGATTGAATTACGGGTTTTGACGAATATGAATACATATTTAAACGAAGAATTTGTTACGAATTAGGCACCCAGGAGGCATAATCGCTTCATCTCAGTTTCTCAAAAGCCTTAAGGGTACTGATCGGCCACACACTGTCATAAAATTTCACGATGAAAAATAATTCTTATTTTGCATTTGTAAAATCTACTTACTTAATTTAATAAGATAACATATCAAGCTATAGTCATTACTGGAACAAATTATTACGCATATATAGATAAATAAAATATAATATATACATAGTATTTGGAAAATGTACCTTCAATATCAAAACCACGGGTGGAAAATACTGAATTACCAGGCCGCGTGTGGGGAAGCTATGTCACAAACGAACGGTCGGGACAGTTTAACTCAATTAATTACTTTTTTACTACACAATCCACGCCTATGAAAAAGCACAGCACCTATAAAACCATTTTGGTTTCATAAATGCTTACTCAAAACATTTACACATATAATAAAGTCATCGCAGATATAACAACAGTTATTAAAAATAAAAACTATCAATGAATTCAGTATTTACCTACAATTGAAAATACCAATTCGAAACCTATGCAATATAATTATGAAATCACGTTATCAAAACACGTTCCCGGCCAATAGAATACAATTTAATTTCCCGTTAATTAATTTGAGAGCTCCCGTCAAGTTCCAGCTTAAAGTTTTAAAACTTGCCAACATATACATACATATTAATGCAAAATGAGCTAGCTTTTCATCGAGAAAATTTCAACTATGATTCTATTATTTTAATAGACAGGCAAAAAAAAATAAGTGAAAATATTGCACCTAAAATTGAAGAGAATTATCATTGCAGGAATGTTGTTTTTTATTTTGTCATTTAGTTTACTTTATGATAGTATAAAAAAGTAGTTTATTGTGTAACTCGGGTAACACAAGTGTGTAAACCCTTAAAGAATATGTATAAATCTCAGGAATCTCAGGAATACATCTCTTGTATTCTCAGGAAGAAAAATGCAGAAAAGGTTACATTCCAACTCGTTTTGCAATCTACTATTTTACGCGTGTCAATTTCATTACAATATTCAGTGTAAATATCAAATGTCACATTAAATTTGCGTAACTATTTGACGCTATTCAGTAATTATATGCTACAGAAGTTCGCGACAACGTAGCACCGTTGGAACTTCAATCAACTTTCAGCACGAGATTAAGCAATGAATGCAAATTATATTTATATAGACGTAACTAGTGTCCGTACTTGCAGTCTGTAAAGTTGCCGGAGAACAAAGGGTGTGAAGACTGGGAGTAAACAAGTTGTAGTAAGTTAGTGCGAAGCCTGACGTCTACTGCGGCATTTCTCCGCCGTTCGCCTGCTAAATGCTGGAAGCTAATAACTAGTACCTAGCTACATAATAAAATACGAAAAAGGTATATACTCTCTTGTAACTGCACACACTGTAAATATTATTGGGCGTACCTATCTAAGCAACTAACCAAACCAACCAACTATCTAACCTGTGTCTAAACGCAATATTTTTAAGATTACTTATGTACCCTAGTCGGATAATTTTTTAATTTAACTATATTTGGAATGTAGTCTATACTTGTAGTTCGCAGACGGAGTTAATTTATTAACAGGAAGAAAAACGTTTAGGTTACGTGTTACGCACGTAACATTCAAAATAAAATGTGTGGTATAAAAATGGTGTGGTATAAAATTCAAAAATCAATCTCTATCTTATATATCTCATCTTATATAATATATTTTATATCATTTTGATTCGTGAGATGATGGTGATATGATCAAATCTAGAATCTGCTTCTTATAAATACAGTATCCAACATTGCGCCAGGGAGAAACGCTGTTGCTGTTACAAGTATCAAATCACGCTTTTCTTGGTATTAAAATAGTCAGTCAAACAAACGGAACTCCTCCGATCTTAATAAGTACGAATTAATTTACCACTCCACCTCTCGGTGATAAAGAACGTAACACAATGTACCTGGTAATGATATAAGCTACCAAATTCACATTCAATTTGCCGCCACTACTCGTATCTGTAGCAAAAAGATTAACCCAAGCTTCAGATTCTGTGCCTCCAAATTAATCAGGAAGAAACACCCTACAAATCTTTATTAATCCTCACACAAAGCTACAAAGCCATAAGTTTAACCGATACGTCTGTGCCATCGTAGTTCAGTGTTGCAGTTTCTTTGTAAAGTAAATAATAGAACTTGACAACTATTGCACGATATCTATGTACCAGGTGTTTTGTTGAATAAAATTTCTGCAAAGTGAACTTGATATAGTGAATAGTTTACAAAAAAAATAAAAAAAATATGTTTGACCGCGAATACGGGTACGTTATAGCAGTCTTCCTGAGAGACTCAGACGCTGCGTAGATACTTTCTGGTGTCTTATGTCGGTACACACTTTTCGATACACATTACATAAATCGGTGTGCTTAATCGTAAATTAAGCTTTTATACAATGAAGTCTTCAACACTTGCTTCTTCAACATTAAGTGTCATTTATTATTTTGGGCTAAACGCTTGTATTTTGTATAAACGTTTTATGACCACTGGCCACAGGGCGCGACAATCTCGTTTTTAATTATTTTAATAGACTAACATTTTGTAGATTTACCTATTATGCTGATTTTGATGTAGCTCTATGCATAACAGAGTTTTAACCTAATTTAGAGTCAAATATGATGTGATAGCCTAGTGGTTAGGAAGTCCGCCTCCTAATCAGAGGTCGGAAGTTCGACCCGGGCACGCACGGGCGTTTTTAAGCAATTAAAATATCACTTGCTTCAACGGTGAAGGAAAAACATCGTGAGGAAACCTGCACGCTTGTGAGTTCTCCATAATGTTCTCAAAGGCGTGTGAACTTTGCCAATCCGCACATGGCCAGCATGGTGGACTATATGGCCAAACCCTTCTCATATTGAGAAGAGATCGGTGCTCTGTAGTGAGCCGGCAATGGGTTTATCATGATGATGAGAGTCAAATCTTTTTTAAAGTTAACCAGAAGATGCTGTAAAGTTTGTGTTCGCCCGGGATTTCTAATTCTGCTCGTGTTACATGTAAGGAACTTTTTCTAACGGGAAATTGTTTCATCCCCGCCCGAAAGCGGCGAGTTGCTAGGCGGAAACTGAAATAACATAATATAATCTGGTAACAAACGATGCAATATCGAGGTGCCTACACTAACATAGATTGTCGAACAGCTGCGCTAGTGTAACGAGATTGGAGCACCCGTTGGATGACGCGGTAAAGGCTGACTGGCAGCCATTAGTACGCTCGCTAATTAAGGATAAACTAGCGAAATCCTCGCGCTATGCCCTTAGCGCTTGAAAAGCTACCCGATCTGTTTAAACATAACTAACATAGTATTTTATTTCTATTTAGGCCAATATTAACTTCATTTGGATAATTTACTATCGTTTGCGAAGCTGTGATAGCCTAGCGGTTAGGACGTCAGCCTCCTAATCAGAGATCGAGGGTTCGAACCCGGGCACGCACCTCTAACTTTTCGGAGTTATGTGTGTTTTTAAGCAATCAAAATATCACTTGCTTCAACGGTGAAGGAAAACATCGCGAGGAAACCTGCACGCCTGAGAGTTCTCCATAATGTTCTTAAAGGCGTGTGAAGTCTGCCAATCCGCACATGGCCAGCGTGGTGGACCATGGCAAACACTTGTCATATTGAGAGGAGACCCGCGCTCTGTAGTGAGCAGAGAATGGGTTGATCATGATGATGACTTTCATTTGTTGATTGTTAAAGAATCTAGCTATTTTAATAAGACCTATTGTTATTTGATCAAAATTCGCGAGGAAAATTTCAAAAGATATATTATTTGTTTGTGTTCGATATAAGCACATGATTTCGAATTATTAGTTTTTTTATGGTATGTAAATATATGCACCCCTCTCATTCTCCGGAGTAAAGTAGGCCATTAAGCTTTAGCTGTAAGAGAAACAAATAGTATGACATTTGCATTACGCTACAATTAAAGCCTATGGAAAGGTATTTTAACCAAATTGTTTTTATAAATGTTAACAATAAAGACCTGCCAACTTCCCGCTCTGTACTCTACCTTTAGTCGCACTCAAAATTATAAGATAAATCCGTATCTTCTCGCTGAAAACGACCCTCTGTTTTTTTTTTGTTAACGGAACTTTCTGCGTAACAACTTTTAATGATGTCTCAAGTTTGGACGGATTACAACGTGCATGCAAATTGTGGCTATCCCTTACTTCGCAGAGCTAAATCAAATATCCATTCACGAATTATTTTAAGGGAAGTAATCAAATCTCTTTAAACGAAAGTTAACAGGGATAGGTGAAGAATAAAGTAACTTCATTGCTTTGCATTTCAAAGCCTTTTGTATAATTTTCAAGAGAGGTGTTACAGCCATCTTTGTAAAGCATGTTTTTGTATTTAAAGGAGTTTTAACAATAAAGCCCATAAGGACTTGCATACACCGCCCGGTGCCTTGGTGTCAGTGACTTAGTTTGTCGGAGCCAGCCTGCATCCTTATGACGATTACGAGTTGTGCCAACATGTTCATTTAAAATTTTGAAATATTATATGAACGCATATAACTCCGATAAATGCGCGCTGCGAGTCCGCAAGCAAGGCATAACCACTAGGTTATCTTATGTATAATCTCATTCAATTAACTTATCAATAAAAATGTTAATAACCAACCCGCATAAGAACAGCGCGACGCCCTAATATTCTAAAAATCTCCTGTGAAAGAGGTCTTAGAAGGCTGGGTATGTTGATGATAAAATTACTATAGTCCAATGTCACATTTTCTAAGAAAGGGAAACTAACTAAACCTAGTATATGATTGGAATCAGCCGTTACTTCATGGAATATTCACTTTATGCTCAAATAGTATGATTAATTCCACAAGGAAATGGTTCTGTTAGACAAGAACCTGTGTGTGTTTGGTACACAAAACAAGTGACACTTCCTCAAAGACTGTAAGTAAAGCTAAGGGTCGCAAAAAAAGCGGTTAAAGTGAACACGAAAAGTTTTCTTTTGAGCTGAGGAAAGTCGAGCTAGAATGCATTCAAAGTCAACTGGTTGGAAAAATTAATTTGAAGGTGCTTCAAAAAATAGGGCTCCCCCAACCCGTTACGTTGCAAGCCTTCCTTTTCTAATTTAGGCTGTAAGCAGTCATGTATTCTTTAGTTCCTAGTGTAAGCGCACAGATAAGCACACAATTATTTTCCAGACGGCTATAATCTTGATGCCGTAGTTGGAGGTAGGTTTGCAATAAGTAAATATTTTATCCTTATCAATTTGCTAAATAACAACCCTATAATCAATTGAAAGATTTCAGCTTGGCGAGAACAGCTGTGAATTCCATTATAGAACGACTTAGTAAAACTGCGCTATCATGTCCTTACCAAATCTGCAGGGAGAGAAGCCCGAGCAGTGAAGGTATGCGTGATGCGCATCGTAAAGGGGCTCCTGAAATGTACACCCAAGTCGCAAGTCTTGGAAGTTGCTCGGCGCCTCTCCACCTGTCATACAATGGATGTTAACACCCACATTGTAAAAGAAGTATGTTCGTTTAGATCTTGTGTAAGATTACATATTTTTAATGCGTTGTTATTGAAGCATTATGAATTTCAAATTTATCTTTTAAACATTTCTGTCGAACCGCCTAGAATTATACGGACAAAAAAAAAATATTCTTTGTGAATTGCATTTTTTTTTCGGGGTATCCTCAAGAAAAAGAGCCTTTGTTTGCTTTATTGTCATCACATTTTACAATTTTTAGTCTTAGAATATATTTATATATCAGTCATTAAATTACAATTTTACAATTCTCAAATCCAAATAAATTACAATTAACGATTATTACAATTAACTATTAAAACGATTAAAAACAATAATAAGATTAATTCAAAATTACAATAATACACAAAAAGCAACAATTTCAAAGGTCTATATAATTTAAGAAAAACATTAAAATCAACTAGAACTTTGTGAATTACATTTGGAGGTACAGACTCCATAAAATTACTAACAAACTATTTTATTATTATTTATGCTTTAGAAATCAATTTTCTCGATGGTCGTCTGGCGATAACATACGAAATTCTGTTACCGTTCTTATAAAGGCAAAGCGCAAATCGAATATATTCTCGATCGGGAAATATTTAGATACGCACGGAAGTCTTTAATAAGCTCACCGGAAATATGAAATTGCTTAGGATATTTCGATAGCAGGTATTTAATAAAGCGATGTCTGGGCTAGCTATTTGTTGATTGGAATATATTTATGCACACCAGAAGATTTAGTCCCTTTTTCTTTAAAAAAAATTGCTATTTTAATGTATTAGCATTCAATATTAAATTAACTTTTAAATTTTGCATTCAGTATTTAATGTTAATGTTTTGAAATGTTATATCGTTATATCTATAATTAGATTATGCCAGCAACTAAGTCAGTCTAGATCAAAGTTCTTACAAAATGTTTTGGGAACTCAATTTTTCGGGTTACAAAATACTATGAATCCAAATTAACAAAACCTATATTTAATAGTAAAGGCGGAGCAATGTATTTTTTTTTTATATTTTTCACGCTAAATCACAACCTGCATGCATGCAATTGCATTGTTATGTTGGTGTTTCACGGTGGATTGATCTATTTGTATTTATGAGATCTAAACTTATTATAATTCTTTTGAATTACAATAAAAGTTCTCGAATCATGTTTGGGCATTATAATATTCAGCTATTTCAGATTTCATGTTGAAAGCTTTGATAGCTTGTTAGTTAGTAATATAATCGAATGAACGGACTTCAATTTTATCATTTTGATACCGAATTATAAAAATCGAGACTCCCTCTTAATACGATATGAAAGCTTTCATAGTAGGTACTCATACCAAACAAGGAAATAGACAAACAAAAATTGTATCTAGGTATTACAGATTGTATCATTCATAAAACGTTTTATCAAAATTACATTCATAAATGAAATGAAAGCGAGATTTTAATTCTATTAAATATATTTAGTGAATGCATGACGTATTGCGTCTGGTTCACTCGTGGGCAATTAGCACCCCGACAATGACATTCAAACGTGTGCAAATAGAGGGTGGGAATACCTACCACTGAGGACAGTATGTCCTCAGTTGTCGACAACTCGATTTAGGGACTATTCACATTTGTCTCGACACACGATGACGACACAGAGCCGTGACTCAGACGGGCTCTTTTACCTTTATATGACGAGTCCAGCAGGGCTAGGCCACCTTTATAACTTAGTACTTACCTTCACGTCGTTGCTTTTAATTCCTTAGTGACAAAAATGGCGAAGATGGCTTTGTGTGCTCTGCAAGAAACAAGGTTAAAACGACGCCCAATTTTACACCGGGCTGTTACTGAGAATATCTGAAAGAAAATCCCCATATTATATTCGATACCAAGACGCAGTTATATCATCATCATCATCATCATGATCAACCCATTACCGGCTCACTACAGAGCACGGGTCTCCTCTCAATATGAGAAGGGTTTGGCCATAGTCCACCACGCTGGCCATGTGCGGATTGGCAGACTTCACACGCCTTTGAGAATATTATGGAGAAGTCTCAGGCGTGCAGGTTTCCTCACGATGTTTTCCTTCACCGTTGAAGCAAGTGATATATATTTTTTTTAAACGCACATAATTCCGAAAAGTTAGAGGTGCGACCCCGGATTCGAACCGCCGACCTCTGATTAGGAGGCTGACGACCTAATCACTAGGCTATCACCGCTTCTATATGGAATTTAGTAAATACTGTTATTATCTATTCTATTGAAAGTAATGTTTAGTAGTTTTGGTAGGCGTAGTCACATTTAAAATTTATATAATTGAACGTTTGTATGAACCGTGTTGATTTTCTACAACATTAATGCTTCTGTTTTCGTTACAACAGCCCGCGAGGTATTAATTTTTTTACCTTTTTCGGTGCAGACTAAGGAACATGGGGGGGGGGAGCAGGGTTGGACCCTTTTTTTTAAATTTAAAAACCTATTTTTACCTACGACGTATAAATGTAGTTATGTTTTGATACCTCAGTTATTTTATGAGTTGAAAATAAAAGCCAAATTTTGACATACAAATTCAAAATCTCTTTGTTCAGATAGACATTCCAATCGCATCCTGGTGTAAGAAGCTCACAACCTAGCCGGTATTATTTATTCCAATTTTTCATGAATGAAACATTGCATAATATATCTCAAAACAACTATGTCATAATAAAACTCTACTATATATACAAGCACTATTGACTAATGATTCTTCAATTTATTATATTATTTATTAATTTGTTTACTTGTATATTCTCGCTCGGAAATCGTACCGGATTCTACACGATATATTGTGAATCATCCCACAGCTGTGAATAGCAATGTACTGAGTTAGTATACAGTTTAGCACAATGACAGTGCTAGTGAAAGTTTGAGCTACATTTTATTATTTTAGTGTCTGTTAATATGATCAAGTATTGTTGTTTCTGAATTTTCGTGGGGGGTTGTAACGAAAGCAGGTGGCGCCAATCTGTTGAAAACTGAGCTTGCACCTACCTAATGTATTATTTTCCAGGTGTTTATTGTTATGAGTAGGTAGGTAGGTATTACATGTTCATGAACCAGTTCGAAGAACCAGCTGAATATATAGAATGCGAGCCGCTGTTAAATGTTTTTGAAACTAGCCCTTACCTACTCTTAATTGGTTTCTACGTGACATCGTGTGAAACGCGAAATCGCGTGGTGATATCTGTTTGTTGGTACTCCCACCAGATCAGACTCAAGCCGGAGATCGAACTAAGGCCCTCCAAGTTTATAATGTGACAGCTTACTCGCTGCGCCATAGAGGTCGTCGATCCGGAGGTTTGGCATTGGATAACGTGGGTGCTTTGGGTAGGTATTTAGTAGAGCTCCCTGGCGCAGTGGTCTATCTTTTAAGTGGGATTTCCCGGGTTCGATTGAGGATAAATTTGGGAATTTATAACAACTTAATTTTCTCTTGCCTGTCTGAAAAAGAAGTGCCGAAGAAGCAACCGAATGGTAGAGGTATGACACGTTAATCCGCTACCATCTTAGGCTGCAACATCACCTACCATCGGATAGGATAGCTGTGAAGTGCTTACTTGTAGTGATAAGAAAGAACGTCGCTAGAACTTATACAGGACCCATGTTAAAACAACACTTATAGAAGATTTTATTATTTTATGATATTCCTTGACACGCGTTGACCCCTTGTGTCGTATTATCATGTACCTTACTTTCGTACTATAAACAGAGAGCAATAACCTCCCACAATAATCGGTCTATTTAACGGAAACAAAATTTCTACGTCATACAGATAGCTTCTTAGCGTGTGCACACATCCTAAGAAGCCCTTTAGTTTTATAATAATATAATAATATTTATAAATCTATATTCTACTTTAAACTATTGCTCTTGTTTTTCATTCTAAGTTAAGATATCTACTTTGAAATTTCTATTTATAACAGCGATCCCCGTACCATTATTTTCGGCTAATTAAGAAGCAAATGAAAATTCGATATCAACGGCCACGAGTGCTAATATTTTAATCCAATTACGAATTAATTGCGAATCTCTGCTCCTTGATGAAACATTTCAGTGAAAACATTAATTTATTTATTAAATAATTTCTTTTTGTTATTCGTGTTTAATTACAAACTTCGTTTGTGTTTGTTTTCGTTTTTTGATCACGTTATATGTATATAAGCTGTGATAGCCTAGTGGTTAGGGCATCAGCCTCCTAATCAGAGGTCGGCGGTTCGAAACCGGGCACGCACCTCTAACTTTTCGGAGTTATGTGCGTTTTTAAACAATTAAAATATCACTTGCTTACGGTGAAGGAAAACATCGTGAGGAAACCTGCACGCCTGAGAGTTTTCCATAATGTTCTCAAAGGCGTGTGAAGTCTGCCAATCGGCACATGGCCAGCGTGGTGGACTATGGCCAAACCCTTCTCATATTGAGAGGAGACCCGTGCTCTGTAGTGAGCCGGTAATGGGTTGATCAAATACAAAAAATATGTATATGCCAAATTTCGCCAAAACGTGCAGTAGTGATATTGAACATACGTAATAAATGAATATACAAACATATACACTATTACATATAAGTATATAAAATTATTATGAACGCTGCCATGAAGCACTACCACGGTTCCTGACCGTCTCGGGTTCTATTCCCGGGTAGGGATAGAACGTAAGTAGGTGTGTGTCAAATTCTCAGCACCAGAAAAATGCTTTATTCGTGATCAAGATCAGATACAGTAGTACTTGAAAATAAGTAATAAATTCGCTCGGACTTATTGTTAAATACGTATTGTATACGTTTTTATATACTTACGTTTGCACCGTTTTCCTGACTGTATCTCGGAAAACAGACAAAAAAAGTACTGAAAATAAGCATATATCTCAGTTCATGTAAAGAACCTATAAAATAAGTGTGGAGGAGTTAGTCGAAAAAATTTACATACCTTCTTCATTTGAATTCTAAATTGGATTGAAAGCTTTTGGCAACTTCAAGGGAAAGGAATACAAACTAATTTTGTCTTTATGCAAAGATGAGAGTGCTTTTTAAAAATGTATTTGTATATATTAAAACAACAATAAACTCTATGCTTATTAACATTATAAATTCGAAGGTAACCCTGTTGGTCTATTACCTTTTTTACGAGTTAACCACTGAAGAGTTGGTTTGGACCGAATTTCTTTAAAGTTTGGCAAGACATGGTTTGCATCTTTGGTAACGTCAAGGATGCAAAACAAAAGGAGGAAGACCGACAAAGACGTGTCGCCAAGCGATTTAGCGTTCCGGCACGATGTCGTGTAGAAACTAATTAGGAATATGGGTCTACCATACTCCTAACAGGTTAGCCCGCTACCATCTTAGACTGCATCATCACTTACCATCAGGTGAAATTGCCGTCAAGGGTTAGTAGTGGATAAGAAAAAAGGATGCAGATAAAGTAGCAGTTTTAAATTTCGCTTTAGATTAATAGTTATTATTTTATATCTCTTTGCAAAACAATGAAGTTTTATAAGTAATAATTTCAACTAATATTTACCCATTAGAATTCAATTTCATTTCGGAAATTTGGATGAATGGGTGATTGCTATAAAATTGGTTTTACTGTCTTGTCCTGATCCCCTCTCCTTTCCACATCCTGGTGGACTTACGCAACCCATCTAGTCCATAACCATCATCGTCAAGACATAAGAGTATTTTTCAAAATCAGTTAAGATAGGTTATAACGTTCAATAGACTTGTCAGTCTGCGCCATTGAATATAATGCCGATATACCTAATATCCGAAACATTTTCATATTTGCCGGAATTTTATTCAAATATTTTCCGAACGAAAATGTATTCAATGTACCATTTGAACTTTATATTACGGGTAATAAAGCAGAATGTTATTCTGAAAAGATAGATAGTTTGATAGTCTTTATTGAATGAAGTTATGGAATATTACTCTAGATAAAATTACGATACAAATAAAAAATTGCAATGGCGAACTAATAGCTTTGCGTTCTTTAATAATTTGAAAAAAATCAATTTCTCATTGTGATAAAAATATTTTTGTGGGATAAATGTAAAATAATGCGTTTTTTTATTGTATATCACAGCTAAAAAAAAACAGAAATATCTGTACCGACATACAATATATAGCAAGCTATGGAAGGTATAATTTACTTCCTTACATTTACTTGATGATATGATAATTAATTTAGGTAACCACAGAAAATAAAAGTTAAAAGTAAGTATAACTTACTTTTAACCTTATATTTATATATTTGCAATATAATTAAAAATACCAGTGATAATTATGACACATGGCCAGCGTGGTGGACTATGGCCAAACCCTTCTCATATTGAGAGGAGACTCGTGCTCTGTTGTGTGCTGTAATGGGTTGCTCATGATGATAAGCATAAACATTAATATGATTGTATGAAATCTTATCGTATTTCATTTTTTAACAGAGCGTCAAAAGTTTATAATATAACTTAATAAAATAACGACCTTCGCACCCCAAGTCGATTAAAAACAGACTCGGCTGAAATTAGGACACTGGAATGTTAGTGTACTAGACAAATCTAACGCGTTCCGCATGACAAAGATAAGATACACAACCCTCCGCGCCAGTTATATATATAAAAAGGCAAAAACACATTTTTTTTATTACAAAGGCAAACTGCACATTGATTAACAAGCGTTATCAAGAAAAAAAAAACAATTAGAATTAGATCGTTGCAATAACCAAGCCGAAAATGCAGCAAAGAAACAAACGAATAGAGGTTTTTTTTTTTCTTCGTTTTATGGCTTTACACAGATAAGCCAATGTCAATTTTATTATTTTATTAGTAATCTCATTTTATGGCTTTGCACAGATTAGCCAATGTCAAGTATATAGCAATGTTAGGTTAGGGAGAAATGGCGGGAAACTTCGAACTCTCCGGACGCGGATCTCTCAAACCTTTCCCAAATTAAAACCTGTTAACTATTCAGAAAACTAGCCACTACACAAACGACACCAAAACTGTCCACGACACAACCAACACCAGTCCTTTTCAAAATTAGCCAACAAACATGAATTCAAGAAAAGCGCGAAAAAACCGCGCCCGCCATATACGAAGTCTTCCGCCTTTTCGAACAGAGGTTGTTGCAAATCCTCAATAATTTGACGACTTGCGCTCCAGACAGTTAAAAGGAAAACAGAGGCTCAAGCTGTCACTACGGCGTTTTTGTATATGCTTTGAGTCGATTGCGAACAATGAGCTTAATATTATTTAACATAGAGTATATTGTTCTTGTACAAAAACATGAGGTATCCTAACTCACTCAAAAAAGAACTACATCTTTTTTGATTACATTATAACATAATGTTAGAAAAACCATTCATACCCAAGTTTTTTTAACCTGAAATTTATGGAAACCTTTATACTATAACCATCCAGTATTATAGTAAAATAGTTTACCAATTTAATGTAGCCTTGTTATTTCGCTTCTAACGTTAAAATTATTGCAGTTACTAAAATAGACCAGACTAGAACTTTCTATGTTTTTCATACAGCAGAGCTAAGTTTGAGCGATAAATTATTTACATGTGCCTCATATAAATAATTTATCGATCAGGCAAAATTGTATAAAATAGGCACTGTGTCTTAAAAATGATCACGATTAGTGGTCAATTGGATAATATTTATTTGTAAACATTTTTTACATAATATGGTAGTTTAAATGTGCTCGTATGCATCACTGTAAAGACAATTTATCAATCAGGCAAAATAGAATAAATTAGTCACTATATCTAAGAAATGATCACAATAAGTGACCCATTGGTATGAAATATTGCTCTAATAAGATCGCCCTCAATATAATTTTAGTGGTATGTGAGATGGTGGTAACAAAAGAAAATTTACCTGGCTAAGTTTGCTGTCGGCTTCTTCTTAGACCGGGGCGCGTTTGGAACCGTCATAGCTTTAGTTTTGAGTTTACGAATGTAGTTATCACCATTAAATCACTACTATGTAAATTATTGACGCGTCAAAAGTGCCTTTTAAAGGATTATTTGAATAAATATTATTTGAATTTGAATTTTGAATATTTGTAAACATTTTCTACATAATATGGTATAGTTTTGAATGTACGAGTATCACAGTAAAGACAGAATTCATTAATAAAAGTGTTAACATTCTTTTAATTAAATGCAATGCCGGCTTATATTCATTTTCGCGTTTTACTGCTACGCTCTTGTTGCAGCTTCTCGCAGTAATGAATATGCTGTAATAAATAAAAGTGACAATATTGTGACGCGTCGACGGCGCACTCGCTGACTCGATTTCCAATACACCCGTTACTTTAACAGGTATACATTCCGAATGTGAAAAGCCAAACAGTGGCGCTTTTCGATCTGCTTTCCAATAAATGACGAACAGCACTCTGTATGTTCGGTTCATTGATTCCCATGCTATTAGTAATGTATTTCATTTGCCAATGATACGTACTCACGTTACAAATACAAATTGATGGTAGTTCAATGTAATTTGGGCAGCTGATTAAATTTTATGTTTAAAACTTATTCGAATGTGCAAATACTTCATGCCTTTGTTGTTATGGTAAGTTGAAAAAACAGCAAGAATCGTTTTAAATGTAAGTTTAGTGATATTATCCAAGTTATATGAATAAATAGTTTTGGATATGAAAGCTTCATGCCGACTGTTGCGCCTGTTCGAAATCGGGTACCAAAAAAACGAGAATAGTGATGATTACAGTTTTCTTCTTGAAGTCGAATTCGACAGAAACATAAATAAATGGATGCGTAATGTGTAATCTAGCTCTAAAAAGAAGCGCTATTATTACCTATTGCCTAGCCGTTGTCAATTATTATAATTATTGAAGACCTCCGTGGCGTAGCGCGTGCGCTGTTGCATTATAAAAAAGGAGGTCCTGGGTTCGATTCCCGGCTCGAGTCTGGTTTTGTGAGAAGCTTCGGCCGTGGTTAGTTACCAGCCTACCCGCAAAGATGTGTCGCCAAGCGATTTAGCATTCCGGCACGATGTTGCGTAAAAATCAATAAGGAGTATGATACACCATACCCATAACAGGTTAGCCAGCTGCCACCTTAGACTTATTAATCTTATTTACTATTGTCTTTAAAACTGCAACGAATAGCTAAACTATAGTATTTAATATAGATACACATACAAATTGCAATATTACGATTTCTTAGTTCATTTGTTTGTATAAATTTTTACACAGTAATGCATGTCTAAATTAAATAAACGGAATATGTACACACCCAAGCTTTCTTATATCGTCTGTTACATACTTTGTCTATCATTTTCTCGATGTTCGAATTTACAGATATCTGGTGGAACGTATGAATAATTCAGACAAAGCGTTGCGTGAAAGAGTCTCAAAGGGAAGACGGGTTCCTATTAGGGTTTAAAATTGCTGGCGCCGTGGTATCTCCTGCCATTGCAACGTGCAATTTACTTGAAAATAGAATCGCGGTTCCTACATATTCCATGTAAACGATATTTTGTGTTCTCAGGTATGGATAATAGATTATCCGGAAATGTGTTTTAAAATATTATAGAATGGAATTTTTTTCTCATCTTTATCGTTTTCTTCGACATTTTTAACTTTTAACTCAAGTAGTGGTAATAGCTTTGGAGGTCTACAAAAGATGGAACTATGGACTTATTCAAAAGACGTATATTAAACACATTCAAATAGCATTATTATATACCATGTTTTAACATCCTGTTCTTAAATGATTATAGGGTTCTTAATTTTTGTATATATATATATATATATATATATATATATATTTGGTAATTGATAGCAATTGATAAGTGAACAAAAAGAAGGGGATCGCCGACATTAAGGTAAAAAAATCGAAATAAAATCTTTTAATTTATAGATGATAGCAATATTTAAAAAAAAATATTCTCGTTTAGAAAATAGTTCAATCGTTATTCAAGAGATAATACAGACGAATTTTGATCTACTAAGCTTTAGAATTTTTAATATACTATCTTAACTCAGCTAATGTATGTAGCGTGTTATGATTTTCAATTACCTTAACGCGTCTAGACTTAAGTTTAGTGTGTGCCCATATAAGACGCTTCAGTGTTCGCTTAATTATAGTTTCTATTTGACGACACATGAGTAGAGTGCTAGTACACTCAATGCAGTTTCATATCTCACGTTACGAGAGCCTGTTTTCAATAAAGCCTTTGACTCACTTGTGTCACAAAGTGAATGCCATTGCATCCACGGTATAGAGGTTGGGGCTATCGTCATAGGGTTTGTCTGGTGTGAGATGAAACGAGGTATTTTTATGTATAAGCACTAATTAATGTATTATCCATTAAAAAATTGATCACTTTCGGTATCATTTGGTTTCCTTGGTAAAAAATAAAAACAATATATTTTCTAAAATCCATTCTTAGTACTTTCAGCACTTTCTGTTGGCCAAATTCAAACCCCTCGGATATTTACCTTTTCATTTTATATATATGAATTTATATTGATTGATTTCAATGCTTTATTTTTACGTAAATAAAAATGAAAAACTCAAGCTTCGTGCTTGTACTATTATTTAGTTGACAGAACCCAGAGAATTTATGTCTTATGGCCCAAAAACTTCCTATGTAATGTACTCGTAACAACAAAACAGATTAGTTAGATCAGTTAATCGCAAATTGAAGTAATAAAAATATTGCTCCTTTATCTCTATGGCATAATGGTGCAAATATTATGTTAAAAAAAAGATTAAGTTGGTGGATGATAATAGATTTATATATCTTAAATTAAAATAATATACGCAATCTTACGTAGCTGGGCCAATGGAAATCGATGACTCACTATTTTCTTAACGCGAATGGAAGTTTAGAATGGAACTATATGGAACTTGTAACTAACCATCGAAAACACTTCTATCTCTCCATACCCAGAGGAGAACTACTTAAGTAATCTAAGTTGTAGTGCTGCTACGCCGATTAATATCCTTACAGAATATTAAACATTATATGGACTAGTACTTAGAGTGATTCAACAGTGATTAAATTCAGTGGACTCCATTTCCACTCAGTAGGAGAAAACTGACTCTCAATTGTATATGCACTCCATTAAAAGTTAACTAGTTTTTCCAACAAAAATTTTTGGTTTGTTAAAAAAGAACATCCAAATTAAGTTTTTCAAAGCTATTCGATTTTTTTTTTAAAGGGAGCTTTTAATTTCACTGAATAAAATTTAACAATTACATCATCGATAGTAAAACATCGAATGATAATTCGTTGCCTTAACGCTGCAATGACTGAAAAAGAGAAATGACATGGCCGGAATGTATATGGAGCTGTGCCCTAATTAAAATATTCATGTTCATTAATATACAGTAGCGGTGATAGCCTAGTGGCGTCAGCCTCCTAATCAGAGGTCGGCGGTTCGAATCCGGGCATGCACCTCTAACTTTTCAGAGTTATGTGTGTTTTTAAAACAATTAAAATATCACTTGCTTCAACGGTGAAGGAAAACATCGTGAGGAAACCTGCACGCCTGAGAGTTCTCCATAATGTTCTCAAAGGCGTGTGAAGTCTGCCAATCCGCACATGGCCAGCGTGGTGGATTATGGCCAAATGCTTCTCACATTGAGAGGAGACCCGTGTAGTGAGCCGGTAATGGGTTGATCATGATGATGATGATGAATATACAGTATATCATATTAAAGCTTATAAGTGTGTATTTACATCCGTTTATGTTTTATGATCAGAGACCAAGCGAGAGATCGTATAAAGGAAAACAAATAGTGCGCCTAAATATTTGGATGACATAATATTCATGAACAATACGCTATGAAACTAATTATATCAGGTACAATATTAAAACTGGTTACACGTAGAAGAAATAACGATAAATTTTTAGTTTATTTTAAAAGTAATTTTCACTTATGAATAATTACTGAACATTTGTTTGTATTATGAATTGATTATAAGGGCAGAATCCGGCCATGTCATTTTAAGCAAGTCGTAAGATCTAGTCAATATTAAACGTATTGATACTTAAGCCAAAAATGTATGACGTTGGTCGACTTTATAGTAGAATTTTATTTTTTAGCAATTCACAGCTACGTTGCGCTTGGCAAGTTGCTACAATCAACGCTATTGTTTGTGCTTGACATGTTTTCTCTATTGTTTTAAACACACAAAAAGCAAATTACTCTTAACTACCGGACTTTCGTGATTTTGCAACTTTATACACTTTTAGGTCCAGAATGAAACTTTTGTTCAAGAAATATATTTGCAGAGTAAATAAATAAAAATGTTTACACTGTTTCCCGTATGTCAACTGTTTTTAAAATGCCTAATAAAATCAATATTTAAGCATTTTTGGAAATGATCTTTATTCGATTGATCTTGACTAAGTGGAATTAAAATAAGTGCTGCCAAATTGAACCTACTGTCATTCTACTGTCTATAGTATTTGCATTTATTTTATTATCTGTGGTGTACAATAAAAGTGTATTCATTCATTCATAAGTGGTTGACCAGTTATCAGAATTTAACTAAATTTTTTGTTTTGCAAATTTTAGCTTTAGAATACATTCTGCACTCCTCAATTTAACTTTAACTACCTATTGCGACCTCCGTGGCTAAGTGCGAGCGCTGTCGCTTTATAAAGTTGGAGGTCCTGGGTTCAATTCCCGGCTGGAGTTTGGTTTGGTGGGAGGCTTCGGCCGTGGCTAGTTACCACCCTACCGGCAAAGACGTGTCGCCAAGCGAATTAGCGTTCCGGCACGATGTTGCGTAGAAACCAATTAGGAGCGTGGGTTTACTATACTCCTAACAGGTTAGCCCGCTACCATTCCTAGACTGCATTATCACTTACAGGTGAGATAGCCGTCAAGGGCTAACTTGTAGTGTAGGTATATAAAAAAAAACCAAAACTCTTACTCGTCCGACGACACAGTAGGCTTATAAAGATTTACCGAAAGACTAATAAAAATATTTTTGTTTAAATTTTAATATAAACAAAAAAATACACATTCCAACTTATAGTACTTAAACTTTACGCAAAGTATGCGGGAAAGTTGAAAGAATTTGAAGTATGTAATGTAAACACGAAAAGTTTGTATTCGAGTTAAGGCAACATAAGGCGTGCCACATTCAAAGTCAAGTGCTTGGAAAAATAATTTGAAGCTATGGCAGTGATGGGGGCGGTCGGCCCTTTGCGAGCCGTGATAACCTTCTCTTTTGAGGATTAAACTCGTCATTTATAAACAATATTACCATAATTTTTGAAACAATAATATTTTGCATTAAAAAAAAAAAACTTCACTCTTCGTAATCTATTCCTACATCAATTAATCTGCATAGCGTGAATATCAATAATTTTATAAAACCAAAGCTAATCGAAAAATCCTATTAAGATATTTAGAATTATATGAACAATAAAAAAGCTTGGGCATGAGAACTTCATAGTTAATTGTAATTTATAAATGACAATGTGAGATGGTGATAACAAAAAAAAAAACGAGTTGGCGTGTGTTAGTTATCACGAATTAAAATAATGCAAAAAAATATTATATAAACAGCGTGGTGGACTATGGCCAAACCCTTCTCATATTGAGAAGAGACATGTGCTCTGTAGTGAGCCGGCAATGGTTTGTGTATGATGATGATGATGATGAAACGTACTAGTATATGAATTTTGTTTTTCTGAGTATTTTACAAATCTCAGCTTATTATACAACTTATGATATTGTAAATAATAAAAAAACATGTAAGTAAATGAATAAAGTAGTTGTAATAAAATTACTATAACACTCGTGTTGGAATGTTGTACACTGATTATGCCATTCGCACGACTGCCCTTAGAAAAGTTGAGAACCCGTATAAAGATCAGAGGGTGAATGGAAGAGAAAAATTCTTGTAAGGGGAAAGACGACGGGAAGAGAAAAATAGGTACCTTCAACGGTGTGCAAGGCACGTTCGACGATCTCCCTGACACGATGCTGAAATGCTCGCTACTTTAGAAAGCGGTATCGATTGTATGTTTTTTGATTCATACGGGGAATGGTCACTTGTCTGTTATGGCTATTTTATCTAAAGCAAGTAGCTGTAACTAATACTACAGTATTTTTTTTTTTATTCACCACAAGTTAGTCCTTGACTACATCTCACTTGATGGTAAGCGATGATGCGGTCTAAGATGGTAGCGGGCTAATTTGTTAGGGGTATGGGTAAACTCATACTCCTAATTGGTTTCTACACGACATCGTGCCGGAACGCTAAATCGCTTGGCGACACGTCTTTGTCGGTAGGGTGGTAACTAGCCACGGCAGAAGCCTCCCACCAGACCAGACTCGAGCCGGGAATCGAACCCAGGACCTCCGACTTTAAAATGCAACAGCGCACGCGCTGCGCCACGGAGGTCGACGAAAAACTACATGGAAATAATACATGGAGCCAACAACAGAGTTGGTGCGGCTTCTGAAGCGGCTGAAAAAGCTAAAGCATGCAAATACAGGGGTCTAGGCTCCGAATATGATTTTGTCCTATTCGTTGTCGAAACCCATGGTTATGGATTCCTAGCGCTATAGGGCGTTTTAGGGAAATAGCAAAAAGGTTAGTCGACATCACAGGAGACTGAAGAGCTGCCAGCTACCTCGGACAACGAATTAGTCTAGCTATTCAAAGGGGGAACGCTGCCAGTATCTTGGGAACCTTGCCTAAAGGGACTCCTTTTAATAATATATTTTAGTAAAGATATCATATTTATCAAGATTTTTAGTTTTAGGTTCAATATAAGGTTTATTTTAAGTTTCAGTTTTTATAAATAAATGTTCAAACATTAAGCCCTGAAAAGAAAAAAAAATCCCATATACTATCTTATTGTGATCATTTTATATCGACCGAATAATGTATGCCGTTGGAGATAGGTATTTAAATACGAAGAATGAAATTAAAGAAAATATAAGCCATTGCAACTTTTATTGTGTTCTTCGACGGCAATCTCACCTGGTGTAAGTGATGATGCAGTCTAAGATGGTAGCGGATTAACCTATTAGGCGTATGGTAAACCATAATTGGTTATAACTTAATTGGTTTCTACGCGACATCGTGCGGGAACGCTAAACCGCTTGGCGACACGTCTTTGTCGGTAGGGTGGTTACTAGTTACGGCCGAAGCCTCCCACAAGTCCAGACTCGAGCCGGGAATCGAACCCAGGACCTCCAACTTTAAAATGTGACAGCGCAAGCGCTGCGTCACGTAGGTCTTTGGAGTTTTTCGTTCTTTAACACAGCACCGGGACAAAGAATCAACGAAATGTAGAGATACGTGTTCAATTATTTACTGTTACAATTATTCTCCTGATCGACTGAGTGGATTTTGTTGGAGTGCTTTTAAAACACAGCTAACTATTAAGCGGGCCCTAAGGTTTGTTTTACGAATAAAATTCAGTTAGGTATCGTGAATCGTGCTGATAATTTTATAATAGATATAACGTTACCATTTTCTGAAAAGCTACTGGGCCGCTTTTTACTCCGTTCTGCATTACGCAAAACCGTCTCAATAGAAGGTACTCGTATAATAAAGTAGATATTTTTTGCGATTACGTCACGTGTTTTTGTTTTTTTTTTGTTTTTAATATTGATATTGTTTAAAAAAAATAGTAAAATATCGTGAGGAAACCTGTACACTTGAGAGTTCTCCATAATGGTCTCAAAGGCGTGTGAAATCTGGTCAATCCGCACATGGTCAGCGTGGTGGACTATGGCCAAACCTTTCTCATATTGAGAGGACACCCGTGCTCTGTAGTGAGCCAGTAATGGGTTGAACATGATGATGATGATGATTGATATTGATTCCGGTTTAGAAGTGATCTTTTGGTAAAGAACTTTCCAATCTGATTTTAACAAAGTAAACACACGTTACCTAACAACATTAAACTGTAAGGTACATTTAAGTCCCCTAATGTAAAAGCTTCTAAGCACAACAAAGAGGACATAGCGCGAACAACTCTAATTACTCGGGCTTACTCACATTTACTGTGACGTAAGGAACGACTTACAACCCTCGTGCCTTTACTACTGAAGTTTATTTGGTTCCAGTCGAGATACGGTTCATGTATTTTCATAACAGTGGATCTGAAATAATTTTTCGCACATTGTTTTAACACCCACCCCCGTCTGTTATTAACAAATGTAATATGTTTTCTTGCACAAATAGTAGTAATATATTAATTCTGTGGTATCCCTAGGGGTAGCCTACTAATATTACTAATGCAAAAGTGTTTTTGCTGGTTTGTTTTTTACAACGCAACGGATTGACTTGATATTTGATTAGAGATAGCTTATAAAGTCGGAGGGTGTTGTAGGGTTCTATTTTATTCCCTGAATGATATAATGATTGAATGGATTTTGATGAGTTCGGCGTTAAATATGGCGTAACTTTAACTCTTTATAGGGGGAAATGCCCTTGCTTTATCATTCTTTTCTATATAGTCTTGTTACATAATTGGCTTAAAAAATTGTGTAATTTTTGATACTTAGTCTGGTCTTAGGTGAGCCTTGATCTCCTTTAAGCCCCATGTGCCGACTTTGACCAATATTAGTTCATCAGTCGCCATTATATCTGTCTTGGACGTCGACTCCAAATATGATGGAAGAGAATCAGGACTAGTTTTTCCCGTGCCTTATTTGTTCATCATTCTGTTAATCAACCCATTGCCGGCTCACTACAGAGCACGGGTCTCCTTTCAATATGGGAAGGGGTTTGGCCATAGTCCACTACGCTGGCCATGTGCGGATTGGCAGACCTCACACGCCTTTGAGAACATTATGGAGAACTCTCAGGCGCGCAGGTTTCTTCACGATTTTCCTTTACCATTGAAGCAAGTGATATTTTGATTGCTTAAAAATGCACATAACACCGAAAGTTAGACGTGCGTGCCCGAGTTCGAACCTCCGACCTCTGATTAGAAGGCGGACGTCCTAATCACTAGGCTAACGCAGTTTCCTTACACATTATCGTTTAATGACGTTATTTTTATGATCAATTATCAAATTACTCGTAACGAAAACAATATAAAAGTGTCTCTTTACCAAGTAACTATCTTATTACGTATCTGTGTAAGATAAATTACTGTCATGCTTTCCATGTTATTTATACGTTAGTATTTTAAGTTAATAATAATATCTCGGCTGGAAGTCAGACAAGCTTACGGAGAAGCGTAATTGTATTTTATTTTACTCTTCTACCTCCTACCAACATAAAATATTTTCTGAGGTATCGTTTTTCATTTTCCCTGTCTTCTTTTCTTTTCAATCTCTTACACAGGTTTAATTATTTTTCAATACAAATAATAAAGCTGTAGATATTGTTTTTTTGTTTGAACGCTCAATTATATGGAAATACATGTCGGATTTCAAAAAGCAGGTAATCGCACTCACGGTGTTTCAGGGGGTATTGTGCAGAATAGCAGATGGAACTTTGTATTGGAAACTTTTTTTTATACAGTACAAGTTGGCCCTTGGCGGCTATCTCACCTGGTGGTAATTGATGATGCAGTCTAGGATGGTAGCGGGCTAACCTGTTAGGGGTATGGTAAACCGGCACTCCTAATTTCTACGCGGCATCGTGCAGGAACGCTAAATCGCTTGGTGATACGTCGTTGTCAGTAGGGTGGTAACTAGCCGAAGCCTCTCACCAAACCAGGCTCGAGCTGGGTATCGAACCCACGACATCCATCTTTATAATGCAACAGTGCACGCACTGCACCACGGAGATCTTCAAAAACTTATCAGAAAGGAAGTCAAGAAAGAATCGTTAGTAGTCTATAAGAGACTGTGTCTTATATATTTTCCATTCTTCACAGTCTTGCTTCATCACCTAACCGCACACATTGCAAAAGTAGTATTAAATGTGAGCAAATCTGTCATGTTTAAGAATAGCAACGCAATGAGATCTCTTTTATCGAGACCCCTAGCAACTATAATGACTGGCAACCTTAAAAACTAATATAAAATATTATTTAACGAACTAAAAGATACACCAAGTGGTTTTTATTAAGATGGAGAGAAAAGTTTAATTGCAAGATTCCATTACCACATATATTGTAACCAAAACAAAAAGGTTGATAAAAGCGAAATAAAAGTTCGTTATCGAATATCAAATCATTGAACCGATTTTTAGCTTTATTTTCACAAAGCAAAAAGGGACTTAAGTGAAGACTTACAAGATATTTAGTTTATTGAAAGTTCAGTTTCAAGAAGTATTGATATCTAGAAGGATCGCCAGCCCTATGAAAGTGTGACTAGTCACGCGAGACTAGCTCAAAAACGTGCCCAGCATGTTTGCACCTTAGAGACCTGTATGGCATTGCTTTGAGAATATATTTTGTTAGCTATGCTACATTGCTACATTTAAATTTTATCTTTATAACAGCATAATTCTAGTTGAGCGACAAGAAAGATTTTTCCCTTGCATATAAATGTCTGCAATACAGGAAGCTTAAACACATGAAAACGATGATCCTGCCGAAGTATAAAATTTGTTGCAGTAATCATCTCCAAGAAATAAATACAGTGTTCCATAAAACAAAACATACATAGGCCATTTGACAATAAATATTTTTAGAGAAATCTGTTAAAGTTAAATAGCATCAGGTGACCAAAGTTTCATATCTTTACTGTGATTCACAGATAGACTAAGTTCTGCCATTAGAAAACATTTTGGTGTAGCTAAATATATAAAAGATATCAAAATTAAGTTACTTTAAATAGCTACGTAGGACTGGTGTATAACAATACACAAGGTATTTTAACCTACTTAACAAAGTTAGAAGTTTAGTGTTAGTTAGAAGTACGTGATTGTGTAAATACTCGTAGTATCTTTTTTTTTTCACGCTGGGAAATGCTTTTACGCATCCCCTCCGGAGGCGACGCAGGCAAGACTGCGCCGCTTCCGACGGGGTATGTGGGACTCCCCGGCGGCCAGGCTGGCGACCAGAATACCCACTAAAACCCAGCGATGCTCCTTCGCGTCGCCTGGTGGCTGGGTCACGGGAACACTGTGTTCCACAGTGTTCCACGGGGGGCCTATATCGACTCCCGAAATATCTCATTCAACAGCTTTTAAGTAAGCTACCAAGTATCATGACATTACACTTGTTTACAATAATTAGGTTAATTTTTTTTGTATAATATCATCATCATCATGATCAACCTATTACCGGCTCACTACAAAGCACGGGTCTCTTCTTAATATGAGAATGGTTTGGCCATAGTCCACCACTCTGGCCATGTGCGGATTGGCAGACTTCACACGCCTTTGAGAACATTATGGAGAACTCTCAGACGTGCAGATTTCCTCACGATGTTGTCCTACACTGTTGAAGTTGTTAAATATACTCGTAAATAATTTATTTAGATCCCCTTTAATACAGTACAGTAATATTGCGCTCAATCGTAGAATGTTGTCGGCAGTTAGGGCGTGCTGTCAACCGGAATCGGGTAATCACCACAATTTACTATTAATTACTATGCGACCGCACCGCACCTCCAGACCGCCAATTACTGTAGATAATTACTCACATGAGCATGAAAGTTCTTTTCAAAAAGCCGACTTCAAATATTACTGCCAAATAATAAAATAAATATAGTTTGTCCAGTGGTTTTATGTCGGGAAATCTGTTATTCCGTCGTTTCTTATAAATTTAACATTTTTGGATTTTTATATACAGCTGTTATCTCGGAAATCAGACAAAATAGTACCAATTTCGAAATAGATACGTTGGAGTGAAACATGCGCTTAGAGCGAGATTTTCGAAGAAATACGTGGTGCGATATAAAACAAATGTTTTAACACATTTTTTACATCAAGATTACTAATATAATGACTTGATGACCAAGTTAATGTCAAATTGTTTTCGTCAGTGTTGGAAAGCTACTCCTTCTCGGTAGAACCTGCCTACCAAAATGGTGGCAGAGTCAAAATCAAACAAACGTAGGAATAAAGTAAGCATACTTGAATTTAATGAGTTCCAGAGTCGAGAGGAACAGAGCACGTGGAAGATCGTCCATGAGATGGCCAAGGGAAATCTATGGCAGCCACGCTCCATCTCATGAGTTCACGAGGAAGACTATCAGAGAAGCCTAGAAACGAATAGTGAAGTGGTCGGATACTCTAGCGTGCCACTAAACTTAAATGACGACCACAACCGCTCGGTGAAGAGCGTACCGTCTCAGAACAAAGGTTGAAGTGATCATAAATTTACAATTTGCAAACATATATTTGAATAGTTATTGGAAAATATTATCAGCGAAAACTAGTAATACTCTAAAAATCTTCCGCAAAATAACGCCTTCTTAAATCGAATATACGTTAATACGAGCATTCATTTTATAGATACGCTCTTTATGCCAAAAATAACCGTTTTACTTAAGTCCACAATTGTATACAGTATTAAGGGAAGCTCGATAATACTCAACCGAACTTTACTAAACTTAATTGGACTTATCCAATTTTATGTTTTGGTTGTTCAATTTCAGATCATATTCCTGACGAATAGAAAACCAGCGAAGTGGCTTAAGACTGGCAAATCGAGGACGTTGAATTATCAAGTTCATAAAGGATTAGCTGATAGCAGCGACTCCATACTCGTGGATGGATTAATTGTTGTATATTTTGAAAAAAAAAACAAAGTGTTTGATAAATATTTACTCGTACCCCAACTACTAATATTGAAAAGATTTTGCTTGGTCGAGTGCCTTCTATAGCAGTCGTCGTCAATGCTATTTCATTCACCGGTTAAATTATTCTACAAAGCACTTCAGCTATTGGAAATCCGATTCAGGAATATTGAATAGCTATCCAAAGCAGCAAACTTAGCCAAAACATCCAAATACTCTGATATCTGTTATTAAAGTTATAAAATGAAATGGTTATTGTACCAGCCAATCATAATTTTCAGCTGAAACTAAAACAAAAATGCGGCCGCTTTATGAGATTTTTAAAAATCAAAACCATCTATTTGGCACCTCTTCTTAATTTGTCTAAACGAATGAAAGGAGAAATGAACATAGATAAATTAAAATTCAGTATTTTGCATTAAAGGAACAAATAATTTTATTCCTAGCTTTATCACTATTATTTGATTGAAAAAACATAAGAAGTTTAATTTTATAGGAAGTTAAAAAAAAAAAATCCTTTAAAGTAGTAGTAAAAAATATATACCGATTATCCTATTAAAAGTTTTCATATACGTATACGTTGTAAAGTTCGATTATAGAAAAATACGAGTAATGTTCATCATTAATTATAATCATTTATCGATGTTCATTATCTGGTAATATGAATATGTTGTTTTCTCGTTTAAATACGGTAATGAATATTTCAATTTCATATATGACCTGTTATTGCTTTGCGAATTAACACTATTGGAATTTCATAATATAACTAGCAAATTCCTTTTATGCCCGACGGCCCAATTTCTCTGCGGTATAAGGGTTAACTTGCATTCTGGAAGCGGATTTATTTCGCTTATGGAGAAATTAACGGTTCCCGCAGATTTGATTTGATTTGAGATATTTGAAGACCTCCGTGGCGCAGAGCGTGCGCTGTCGCATTTTAAAGTTGGAGGTCCTGGGTTCAATTCCCGGCTCGAGTCTGGTCTGGTGGGAGGCTACGGCCGCGGCTAGTTACCACCCTACCGACAAAGACGTGTCGCCAAGCGATTTAGCGTTGCGGCACGATGTCGCGTAGAAACCAATTAGGGGCATGGGTTTACTATAGTCCTAATAGGTCAGCCCGCTACCATCCTAGACAGCATCATCACTTACCACCAGGTGAGATAGCAGTCATGGGCTAACTTGTAGTGTGTAAAAAAAAAAATAATTTAGATACTGAATAAAATATATAAAGCATCGCTATGTAAAAACATACTCGTATGTAAATAGACTAGCTTTTGTTATCATTTCATAATCAAGATATGCTAGAGTAATATGTTACTTAATAGCTCTTTTTTCTACTTTTATGAGCCACATCGATGTTTTTCTCTGCCGTGTTGCTACCGAAAGGAATATAAAAGAAACACACATACTTTAGCAATAATGTTTGTTGGAATGTTTCTATACTACAAAGATTGTTTGCTATGAAGTCTTTTTGGGATAAGCGCCGAAGATTTTCGTAGAAACTCCGTAGTAGCCAATATTCCTAATATTGGCTAACAGAGGAATAATAATGTGCGTTATATATACTCGTATATATTAGTAAAATCTGTAGCTCATTTTTCATTTTTGTTCTTAAGTAAGTACTACTAAGTAGTAACTACTTACTGAATTGTGACTAAACTTACGGGCTCCGAGCAAATTGAACAAAACTTGAATGGGCTCCATAAAAGCTTACTTCAAGTGTGGGCACCAACATCCTCTCAATTGAAATAATATTTTTAACTGAATAAATATTTTGCCATTTAATTTTTTTGCTTGTATACTTGTCAAAGCAGACTTGAGACCACCGAAGTCTGAAAAAACTGAGCGATGCAAAAGAAGGAAGTGGTGTGTAATGTGTGAGTTTGCCGCCAAAGCCAAGCTAAGCCATGCTATGAAAACTTTGGTAGGTTTCAACACAACCCTCGCTTATTATATCCTCCACTTCAGCGAGTATATAAAGGATCTTAACGGGATTTGCGGTAGTACTCTTTAAGTAAAGGCTTTATTCTTATTTCAATTTTGTTGTGCCTCACAATGGAGTAAAACGAAATGAACAGTAGCAATTCAAAGTCAAAACATTCAAACTTTTGTTCAAATAGCAGTATAATAGAAACCTTAAGTATATAAATATTTTATCTATGTTTATATAAATTGTTGGCATGCTAATGTGATAAATAAATGTTTTGATCGTTAATGTGGATGAACGTGAATAATTAAATTTTAAACTAATTTAAGTTAGAAGAAATTCACAACAAACATAGCCTGGTAAGGTATCTTAGCACTTCATGGCGGAAAACTGTACATATTAGATTAAAAAAAACTCATTTCAATTTCTCCAAACCTAATCACTCCTTTTCTCCAAACCTCCTTTAACATTTTCAAATTCTCAGAATTGTTGCTATAAATACATCTTACAGGTTCCTGTAGAATTATTCAAATTAATCAAGCCGTCGCCGCCCTTGTTATTGCCTCTATTTTGTGAAATTAATTACCTTACAAATTAGTTGACTTATACACAAATATTTTGCTATGTTGGCCTTAACTGTTAATTATAAAGTTGTAAAGCAAAATAATTATATCAACAACGTTATAACTGTCAAGCCTCAAAAGAAAAATTATAAATGAGAAAGTTTATTTGCCATTTAACTTCATTATCACAGCAATTGATATACATAGGGAGAGGATTAAAAACGTATATATTAGTAAATAACTATGTAAGTTATTTCAGTTTAGTAACGGAAATAACGTATATATGTACAAGTCAAACGAAATTCTGATACTAATGATGATTTGAAACGCACACAAATATCTAATTCGTAGTAGGGAATTGATATAAAAAAAAAAGAAGTTGGTTTGTATATTATACGAATAGGTAGAAATGTAAATACAGAAAACAATACAAATCCTTTTGACTTGGGAAAGAAGAAAACCATTAATCTTGATGAGGGAGGACAAGAGGGTACAATTTGGAAACTCTCACGAAACTTTTAAAACAGCCGGTTGAAAAATTATCTAGTTTCGCAACTCACTCACTTTTATAAGTAATGAACTTGAGTAAGAAAAGGAAAAGGGACCATCAAACGCGAAAATCGATTAACATATATTATATACTCGTATTTAAGTGAAAAAATATCTTCAAAATTAATCTACACAAAAATAACTCTACAGTTAATATGGCTGGAGTAAGGAAATAGGTAACCATCTTTCGGAGTTAAATGTGTTTTAAGCAATAAGATATTGATTGGTTTTTCGGGGAAGGGTCACATCTTGTGGATGTTTGAATGCCTGAGCGTACTCCATTATGTTCTTAAAGGCGTGCGATGTCTTCCAATCCGAACTGGGCCAGCGTGGTCTACTAAGCCCTGAGACCGAGGCTGAGTCTTAGAGGAGATCTGTGTCCTGTAGTTAGCTAGAAAATTAGCTAAAATTATAAAAGAAAATGGCGTTGACGAACTTGTTCTCGGAGTGAATCTTTTTTATGGTCACTAATATATATTAATAAAAAATATTTATATGATAATTAATTTATCAAAAATAGGCGTTCCATTGAAGCATTATGGAGGGTTTAGGTATTTGAATTAGCGTAGATTTTTTAGAACCACTTTTGTGTTAATTTTATTTGTTATAAATATATATTTTTTTATCCATTATAAGTTATCCCTTGTTGGCAATCTCACCTGATGGTAAGTGATGATGCAATCTAGAATGGTAGCGGGCTAACCTGTTAGGGGTATGGTATACCCATACTCCTAATTGGGCTCCACGCGACATCGTGCTGGAACGCTAAATCGCTTGGCGACCCATCTTTGTCGGTAGGGTGGTAACTAGCCTCGGCCGAAGCCTCCCACCAGACCAGACTGCAGCCGGGAATCGAACCCAGGACCTCCAACTTTATAATGCGGCACCGCGCGCGCGCTGCGCCACGGAGGTCGTCAAATATTATAGCAATATTTGATATCTTATGAATAAAGTAAATTAGTTTTTAAAACATAGTTTAAATACTCGCCAAATAACATCTCAGGTCTACAGACTACATTGCAAAGGAATACTAAAAAAATCTGGTTAAAAAGAAGCTGATATAGCATAACAAGAAAAATTTCGTACTTATTTGCTTTCAATAACTGTCTCATTTTAATAATATATGTAGTATATTTTATTTAAATGGGTCTGTTATTGAATATAGGCTTATTTTTTATTCGTTATATAACCTTCCCGAAGGACACGTTTGAGAGCTTTCTTATCTAACAACTGTATAAACGTTAAATGTATTTCTTAGATATAAAGATTTATTTACTAACTAGTTGACGCCCGCGACTTTGTCTGCGTTGAGTTAGTGTGTTGGTTTGTCTTTCAATAACGAAGCAATAGATTACTAACCCGAATTACTTGAAATAATTACAGGATAAACATTAAATTACCTCCGTTTAAAAAAAAAAAAATAGTGAAATCGGATATTGATTCGTTGGTGGGAGAAGTTGTGGGAGGCGCCCGAGACGTGATGGCACAGGCGTTGGCATGCGCGTGAGCTGCGCGCGGTACTGGACATTTTATTTTTCTAAAATAAAAGACTTTTTCTAAAATAAAAGTAGCTTAAGTTACTCCTTATTACATCCGCTACCTGCCAATAAAAGTCCCGTAAAAATCGGTCCAGCCATTTCAGAGATTAGCCGGAACAAACAGTTAGTCAGACAAAAATTGTAAAAAATGTTATTTTGGTGTATATACATATTCATATGCATGTGGTAAAAAACGATTATTTCAATGTTACGAACAGACACTCCAATTTTATTTATTTGTATAGATGGAAAGTCGATTATAAGTTATATTCAAACAATATTTTGATGTGAGTGAGTTTGTATGTTTTTTTTCTTTTCCACTACTAGTTAGCCCTTAACGGCAATCTCACGGTGAGTGATGATGCAGTCTAAGATGGTAGAGGGCTAACTTCTTAAGGGAATGGTAGACTAATACTCCTATCAGTTTCTACGCGACATCGTACTGGAACGCTAAATAGCTTGGCGACACGTCTTTGTCGTTAGGGTGGTAACTAGCCACGGTCGAAGCCTCCCACCAGACAAGACTCGAGCCGGGAATCGTACCCAGGACCTCCATTTTTATAATGCAGACAGCGCGCGAGCAGCGCCACGGAGTTCGATTAGAAGTAAGTTGTTGATCGCACGAATGCTCCTAGCATTATAATATATAATCATTAGCAATTATAATCATTACTAAGATGAAGAATCAATTTATTGCAAAAAAAATCAATGAGGGCACAATCAGTATTGGATAAAGATATGATTATTTTGTACAAGTTATATAAAATAACTATTATTAGGCAATCAAGAACATCTTTACCGTAGTATCAAAATACCGTATTGTGTTAAAAATAATGAATCTTCATCTTAGGCTAATGTTAATTAATTAGTTTTTGTTAGATAATATTAAAATATGAGTATAGCTAATATATTTTAATGAAATAATGCTAAACGCTACGCTAATTGACGAATTATAAACATTCTACGCAGACAATATTCAGAGAATCCCTTAGTTAGATAATAAAGGAATATTTGGGAATTCTCCGTATTTGGTACACAATCAGTTCAAAGGCCCTGTTCAGAACAAAGGCTCGGATGTAAACAGACGGATGGGAAAACGCAAAATGAGGGTTTAATAGTGATCCATAACTGATCCACCTGTACGCGTTTCTGTCCGTACCTAATACCTACCAGTGTTATGATTTTTGGGTTTATTGTGAATTGGCTTATTCCCATTGTTAATGAGGAGTATATTTTATTAACAATGTATAAGTGTGAATAGTGAAGCTGTGATAGCCTATTGGTTATGACGTCCCCCTCCTAATCAGAGGTCGGGGGTTCGAACCTGAGCACGCACCTCTAACTTTTCGGAGTTATGTGCGTTTTTAAGCGACCAAAATATAACTTGCTTCAGCGATGAAGGAAAACATCGTGAGGAAACCTGCATGCCTGAGAGTTTTCCATAATGTTCTCAAAGGCGTTTGAAGTCTGCCAATCCGCACATGGCTAGCGTGGTGGACTATGGCCGAACCCTTCTCATATTGAGAGGAGACTCGTGCTCTGTAGTGAGCCGGTAATGCGTTGATCATGATGATAGTGATGATGATAGCCTAATGGTTTTTAAGCAATTAAAATATCTCTTGCTTCAAACGCTAAACTTCTTTATAACGGCAGGTTGGTAGATAACTAACCACGGCGAAAGTCTCCACCAGACCAGACCAGATTCGACTTGACTCGAACCCAGGACCTCCACTTTATAATGCAACAGCGCACGTACGTCGTCAAAAATATCGGATCAAAAGTCCCAATAAATTTAAACGAACTTCCGATCCGATTCAATGCTGCTACCGGTTACGATATCAAATTAAAAAGTTTTTATAAAATTCGTATGGAATAAGCAACGTGTGTGAAAGTTATCATGTCTCATACCTGGCCCTCCGTCTCTGTTTCCGCACTCTTTCCCAGTTTATAAATATAATATTAAGCTAGTTGGTTATGGCAAACTATAGCCGTGCGTGTTGTGAAATTCAGTTATTCACAAATCCCGTGGGAACCATGGATTTTTCCGGGATAACCTATGTGTTAGTCCAGGGGATCATCTAACTTCATTCGGAATTTCAGTCAATTTGTTCCTGTAGTTCCGGCATTAAGGATTAAAAAACATTACACTTTTATAAGTGTAAATATATACTTATATACAAACTGTCGCATTTATAATATTAATTTATAGTCTACAGTATATGGCATGGAAGTATTAATGTAACGTTAATGCAAATGTTTCTAAATTTCATTAACACAGCTTCAGAATTGCACAATATTGTAAGACGAGTGCGCGTCCCTTTCTGCGAACACGCCGCGTCTGTATCTCGATAAACTTTATTACTTCCCGTCCTCATCAAGCTTACGATTTGTGGTATATCCTATATAAGTATATTATAAATGTGAAAGTGTGGATGGTTGTTACTCAATCACGCAAAAACGGCTGAACGGATTTGGATGAAATAAGGCATGCCTGTAGCCTTTGAAATGGAAAAGAACATAGGCTACCTTTTATACCGATTCCTTAAGTAGTTCCCGAGGGAAATTGAAAATTTGCTACGAGCTAAGCCACGGGCGGACAGCTTTGAAGTTTGGTATGCATGTCACCTATGCTATGGAAAAGGACATGCCTTTTATACCGATCTCTCAAATAGTTCCGGTGGGAAAATTAAAAATTGTTAACGAGCGAAGCTTTAGACCCAATTTCGAAGACGAGGCAGACGAAGTCGCGGGGAAAAGCTAATATATGTATATATACATTTATACGGTAGATGTATTTGCTCATAGTTTGTATGACTTTCTGATGTGCGTGACTTGATGATGCGTGAAAACTGATGGCTTCTCAAAAATCCAGAGCTAATCAGACTATCATCTATCACTGTGCAAAATTTTCATCTAGGTATATTTTCTGGCGTGATTAATATACAAACTTTATTTTTCAAACTTTACAAAGGCGTCACAAAAGTTCCAATATTATAACATATCATAACAGTTCGATTCTAATTATTTACTATTTTATGCTTCGCTAGTTGAAGGAAATAAAGAATAGGTTTCTAAAAAATTTGCGGTTTATCAAAAATATTTTACGTTTCTAGAATCACTTGTATTAGCTGTTTGTACTTCAATTAATCAGAATTACAATTTGCATAATTAAGTAGAATTATTCTTAAAAAAGAATATATAAGTGTTATGGAATGAACATAGTTTTTGAAAATATGAAGTAGAAGAAAAATAAACCTACGTTTATTCCTAAAAAAGAATATATAAGTGTTATGAAATTAACATAGCTTTTGAAAATATGAAATAGAAGAAAAATATAAACAGTTCAATTTTCATGACTTTTCCAACGCATAAACAATTATTTTGAGCTCCTTACGAACGCCGCTATGGCGAGCTTAGCTAATGGACTGCCATCGGCTTAAAATGTTCCTACAAAATAATTTCGTAACATTACTTTTTAAAGATCCTCCTAAAGTGGAATAATAGAAGGACCGTTTAAATAATGTAAAATAAAATGATAATAATATTACTAAAATACATTTTTACAAAGTATATAGGTACATTGAAATTAACGTAAAAGATCGTTTTTTTTTGCTTGACGACAAATACCACAGCACCAGAAAGCCGCCGGGCCGGGTTGGACGGCGAGCGTTCGCTGCGCTTGCCGTCGGCGATGGAAGGCCGGGTGCGAGAGAGTGTTCCTCTTCCACCTCTCTTGTTCCTGTGCCTTCGGAGGACTTGTGGGCGATGGAAACGGTGCCGTCCATCACTCACAGTATGGTCCTCAAGTTGGCTGGTGTGCTGTTGTTCCGGCACACCTCTAACCGGCGAAACTGGGCACGTCGTGCCCTTGGAGGGTCTGCTGCGGCGGACACCCGCTGGTGGAGTTGCGGTTGTATGCGAAAGCTTTCCCGTGACTCCACCATACAGCGGTGAGTAGGAACACGTGGGGGTTTTAGTCAGTAGGAGTCTGACATAACCTCTGTGCCTCCCCGTGGCGCAGAGGTATCCATGAGGATTTACCCACGATAAAAAAAAAAGCACCAGAAAGCACTGATGAGGTCTAGGTTGAAGCGCGCTTGCCTAGAAAATGCCTATTCACTCTTGCCTTGAAGGTACTGAGGATATACGTGGCTGGAAACACGGATCAGAAACGTTGATCCAAATCGTTGCGTCCGAGTAGGTTGGATTTCAGCCACGTAAAGGTGCCAACGCTCACGATTTCTCAAAGTTCTGTGGTAAAATGGTGAAAGGGGCACGAGGTTGTGAAAAGCGTAATAGAAATAGCGTTGATGGTGCGTGCATATCATGTTATCATAAATTGATATTTATGATAACATGATATGATTTAGGTCCTTAATAGCTATCAGCCGTCAAAGTTTCTGCGAAAAATAAGAACTTTGTTTTCTGTTTACGTTAGTTTGCTAGGGAAAAAGCCAATGCGGCGGTGCTTAACGTCTGCTAAGCAACAAAAGTGATGAAATTAATTTTAGTTGAGCAAAAAACACATTATGAGTTTCATTCAATATTTTCAACCAATCAGCAGACAAAGATCATCAAAAATAAAATAAATGTTCGACATTTTTGTCGCTAGACTTTGTATGGGACTACGCATTATTGATCACTGATTAAATCCATGCAGCAATAATTTATTAAAGGCTGAAAGATTTTACTACAGTCATGGGGATGACTCATTCTACAAGAATCGTCATCTCTGAATATCATTTCGTTGGTAACTGAATTTAGGTATTAAAATATTTAAACAGTAATTTAATGTTATTTTACCCATGTAAACAGAAATACTGAAATTCGGCTGGTAACAAAGTTTCTGCACAATAGAACGAAAGTAAAATAAAAATAACTTCTACACAAAGAACTTCATAAGCCAAAATAGATTTGCTCAACGATTACGTTGTTATACTTCGTTGTGAGCTTAGAAATCACGGACTTTTCTAACTTTTAACGAGTTTACCATTTTCACTTCGTTACGAAAACATCATGGTGACGTTAGAAGCTATATTTATATAGCTAATTATATCATACTTTATTATGCTTCTGTCATAAGCAGTGATAACCTAAAACTTTGTTCACCCTTTCGGGAGGACCGAGTTCGATCCCCGGCACGAACTTTACTATATGGGTTTTTGATTAAATTGATTCAACTTAAATTAAAAATTTAATTAACTTCACCGGTAAAGGTAAATAAATATCCGAAGGAAACTGGCATGTTTGAGAGTTTCTCATACTCAAAGGCGCGGAAAGTCTACTTATCCACACTTAACCAACGCGGTGGACTGTGGTCTATAACCCTTCTCTTGTGGACTAGAGACCAGAGTCATTTAGAGGATCGGTAATGAGTTGGTAATGATGACCTATCTTTAACAGACAACCAATTTTCAAAATGTCTTCGTAATATACAACATATATATTTTATTCAAATGTATTTGCCATACTGCTATATACTCGTAGTTTAATCAAAATCCGTTCAGTATTTTGAAAGATTAACAAACATCCAGACCGCCGACCGTACTAAATTTCACCTTAATAATAGTAGTAGGGTATTTTAGACCACAAAGTTGGGATTTCCGTTTACGCAACTAGCCCCTCTACCCACTTCACCCTACAAGACATTCATACTTAGGGGAGATTTGAGTGTATGTCAGAACCATTTTAAATTAAATAAATGAAAGCAAACAATTTTCGTTCCTGGAACAGATAATATTATCTTCGGATGAAATAATTTGGAGCCTCGAGCTTAATAGACAAAAACATTGGTATGGTAGGGCAATGTTAAAGCAATGGAAATGTTTTTCCTAAATGTAATTTTATCGCTGTCTTTGAAATGTTATTTGGAAAATTTTACTAAAATTCGTTTTGTTATGGTACCGTGTTGCTATACCGGATAATTAGTAATTCTAAGGTATAAATAAATTGGGATTATTCAATCCAGTAAATACTTAACTTGAATTCATTCATTAAATTTTTTATCATTAATTTAATCGTACATGTCTTAATGGTATTCTTCTTAAGCTTCTTAATAAAGGAACTTATTGAGGCACTCGCTCAAAACTCGCTCTCACTCGTTTGGCCATAGTCAACCACGCTGGCCATGTGCATATTGGCAGACTTCACACGCCTTTGAGAACATTATGGAGAACTCTCAGGCGTGCAGGTTTCCTCGCAATGTTTTCCCTCACCGTTGAAGCAAGTGATATTTTAATCGCTTAAAGCGCACATAAATCGGAAAAGTTACAGGTGCATGCCCGGGTTCGAACCCCAGACCTCTGATTAGGAGGCTGACGTCCTCACCACTAGGCTTTCACAGCTTCGAAAGAATATAAGGTAGCAATTTTTATCGAAAACGTAAAACATATCTGCAGTAAATTCCTTAAGATTTTTCTTTCATAATCTAAGGCTTATGTAAGTTTGGTAAGGGTCTTACTGTTAGTTGTGTTGGGTGTTTCAAGGGATTTATTTCTGTTCGCCAAATATTTACTTTCTATTCTTTCTTTCAACTTATTAGTTTTATTATATCTGTAACTAGGGTTAAAAATATTATTTGTGAGTATGCTTTATAGCATATGTCACGTTATGTCTATAACTAACATCTGGATTATTTCTTTATGTATTTAATTATATTAAGCATTTTTATCTAATAATATTATGTATATATTTTTAAACTAAGTATGTATAAAAATTTTAGCAGTACGTTGGTTTCAAAGGCGAGACTACATCCTAAGGCCATCCAAAGAACTTCTATAAGATATATCTAACCGTGTAATTACGGCTGCTCTCAATACGGAATTCTATTTAATAGTAATTAGTCGCCTAAAAACTTGCATTATCCTCTGAATTACTTAGTCAGCTACTATCAATGCGCGTTTGAAAAATACTATATATCTTTGATATTGCAAATACAACATCATGGTAGTTATTTTTTAGCGTATAGGTTTCTGAGTGAAAAAAAAAACATAGCCTTACCCTAACCAAATAGCAAAGACTAGTTAAGCTTTTTTTATACTGACTGTTAAGTCAAGGGCTAACTTCAAATTCAAATTCAAATAATCTTAATTCAAATAGTCTTTTAAAAGGCACTTTTGACGCGTCAATAATTTACATAGTAGTGGTTTAATGGTGATAACTACGTTAGTAAACTTAAAACTGAAGCTATGAGGGTTCCAAACGCGACCCGGTCTAAGAAGAAGCCCACAATAAACTTAGCCAGGTAAATTTTCTTTTTGTTATCACCATATCACATGCCACTTGAAATTATATTAAGAGCTATCTTATTAGAGCAATAAACTTGTAATGACTTGAGATAGCTCTCACCTGCTGATAAGTGATGATGCTGTCTAGGATGGTAGCAGGCTAACCTGTTAGGAGTATGGTAAACCTACGCTCCTAATTGGTTTCTACGCGACATCGTGCCGGAACGTTAAATCGCTTGGCGACACGTACGTGGTAACTAGCCACGGCCGAAACCTCCCAACAGACAAAACATTGAAAAAACGTAGAACTTTGGTGACTTTAAAAATCTGTGGCTTAGTTTTCAATTAGATGGCAATGTTTAAATCTGTCAGTAGTATCAAAAATTGTAGGTTGATTGTTTTATTTTTATTAGAGGCTTTTCTAAGAATATTTAGTTAGTGGCAAGGAATCGCTAACATGGGCAAAATTACTAACTTTACAACTCCGACGTAATGTTGCTCGTTTACCGGCTTAACAGGAGTGTTGTAAATTAGGCGAATTAGTTTATCAGAAGATTTCTTCTCGTCACTTAGTTTTTTTTTAATCAGAAGTTGGTTGGCTGCGGCCAAAAAAACTGTAATATGGGAAAAAATAAAGGGGAACTGCCCTTTTAAATAACTGCTATAGCGATAGAGTCTAATTATGTCGGATAATGAAGTAAGTTTAGTAATTAAGAACAGTTTATGGTTTAATAACGGCCCGAGTCTGGCTTCGATAAAAGATTCAACTATGTCCAAAACACAGTAGTATATCAGCGTGATAAACGGTATGGTATGTAATTATGGGATGTGATACGTTGTTCGAACCGAGTCCACATTAACACACGTATAATTCTTTAATCTTCTTCGTGATGACGTCAGTCTTTCCACCATTTTGTTTCCAAAAGATTCTCAGTTATTTTGGTCAAATTGCCCGACGGCAGCCAAGTAACTTGAAAAAACTTATAGTTGACGGCAAGGTGGAGGGGAAAAGACCGCGTGGCTGATCGCCTAACCGCTGGACTGATCAGGTGATATCACTGACTGGCCGCTTACAACCGCTATTAGAAAAGCCGAGGACAGTTCAGAGCCGGGAATCTAACCCAGAACCTTCAACTTTATAATGCGATAGAACACGCACTGCGCCACGGAGGTCGTCATAAGTAAGTTAAGTACGCTATGTTTTTCAATAAATATTTCATCCATCTAGTTCAGTACGAAATACAGTAGAAATTGTTTAGGGTGTAGATCGATTTGAATAAGTCTCAAATTTCGGTTTGGGTAAATAAATGGCTCAGCTAAAAGATGATTTTGCGCCCTAGACGTATTACTATACATGGAGTCTTATTTTCAATCACAAAATTATGTTACTCGATTCGAAATTTATTCAATGGATGCCTTAGATTTGGTGTGGTGAAGGCTTTTGTAAGAATAGATAAACAATATAAATTTCAATATCCTGATAATAGTAATCTATATATATAAAAATCAATTGCTGTTCGTTGGTCTCGCTAAAACTCAAGAACGACTGAACGGATTTATCTTATCTTGTGCTTGAAATGTTCGTGGAGGTCTAGGGAAGGTTTAAAAAGTGAGAAAAAATCTAATAATTGCCGGGAAAACCCTAAAAACAGCCTATTTCATTTTCCGATATAAACGTTTTCTAAAAAAATGTAGAGTCAATTTGAACTTTACTGCTATGTAATAAAGTTCATATTACATTATAATCACTCACTGTTGTCTAAGAAATGTGTGTTCCTAACTTTAAAGAGTCAATTTGCAAATTTATTACCGCTGCACAAAGTTCAAATTCAATCATATCTATCAAAATAGTCTTCGCGTGCGCGAATCAATCACGATTGGAAGACAAACAAACACACTTTTACACACACTAACTTAGCGCAGACGAAGTCGCGGGCGTCAGCTAGTCCGTCATAAAATGTAGAAGCTATATAGTGTGGTGTACAAAGCTATGATAACAAAAACAATCCAATTTGGAAAAGTCCATATCTGTAGAATCGCCGGCAGGCAGACTCCTCGGAATGGGTTGGAAGATAAATCTATCCTGTTAGTTGAGATAGCCTCAGACCTATCATTGATGTCAGGATTCATCTATTTGAGCGTGATCCTGCATAATATTTTGTATACCATATACCATGAAATGATTTCATTCTTTTTTCACGGAAAACCCTGATTTTCTTTTAGGTAGCCAACTAAACATTATTTCTACAAATCTTAAGGCTATCCCGTTGTAATACGCTCGTAGGTTATACATAAAATACTAATAGTATACCCGCTAGAATCACAGAATTTCTTTTACGTGATTTCCCCTGAGCTATCAACATTGGACCACGTTAGATGTTTCTTACATGTTTATTTTCGTTTAATATTATAAGGTAAAATACTTTCTCTTGGCTCCCTTACTGACCTAATAGTTACCACGTTCAAATCGGATCTCGAGGTTCCGTATTCAATTGCCAGGTCACTCTAAAAATTGCTAGGTTCAACTTTCTGTGAAGAAATCTTCACTACCAGCTTGAAGTAAAGAAATGGCGTATAATAATCGCTGAATCAACAGCATTCTGATACAACAAACACAAACCATATAAGGTTGACTTATATATATTACTAGCTGGCGCCCGCGACTTCGTCCGCGTGGAATAAGTTTTTTTCTTCTTCTTCTTCTTAATCATCATCATGCCTCTGTTACCTCCATTGAATTTGTCTTTTTATATTATTTTTTTTCTTTGCAACAAATGTAAACAAGTATTAAGTTTAAGTCTATTGCGACAGACGGCCATAGTTCAGTTAGGTTTTACCCATAAAAGAAAACAATATCCTTCAATTATTAATTATATTATAAATAACGTATAAATCTCAGCTATCAGACTGATTGTATTATGTAGCTAAATTGGACCTAAGTAGTAATAAATTTCGCGTTGGTTAGTCAATATCTATCGAAATACGATACCAACTTACTGAGTGTTTAATATTCTGTTAGTTTGGTCGTTCAAGGCCTCTTAGATTACTAAAGTGGTTCTGCTTTGGCAACGGAGAGTATCAGACAATTTGTAAATTAATATTCCTTCCGGCTAGGCTAGTACGATCATCGTTGAAATTCAATTGAGCTTTTGATAAATTGAAATTAAAGTTAAATAAATTTACCATTATTGAATCAGTATAAATTAAAAACCCTTTTTTACTCTTATTTCATTTCATAAGATCTATGAATATGATTTAGCTGTACTTGAATATTTATAACTGAAACTCTATATGATACATAATTAATTCTGTATCCTTAATTTTCACAAGACAATACGGTAGGTAATTTAATACTTCACGATAATAATGAATTGAATGCACGAATAAATGGCTAAATGAACTAGTACAACCTTCCGCCTTTAAACTAGCTTTAACCGCGGCTTCGCTCGCATTGAAGCCATTATATAGTATCAGAGATAATTACAATAGAAATGAATCAATATGATAACTATATTTAAACAAACCATTTTTTTATATTTCGTAAGCAAATGTTTTTTTTTGAATAAATAAAAATAGGTGTACTAAGTTTCATGATTAAGTAGGTTACACGTGAAAGTGTAACAAAGTAACTTACACTTATATTTATAACATTAGTATAATTCACAGATATTTTAGCTTTCTAGATTATAAATACAATTAAACATAAATAACTTAGGCACTGGGGAAAAAATATGTACACATATCTCAATCAAAAAATATGTAGTCGAAAAAATATCTTTACCTGTATATATCAAAGAAAAAAAAGAATAAAAACAATATATTGATAGATAAGTATTCGGAAAATAGAATCTTTGGCATTCGATCAAACGTCTTCACAGAGTATATTAATGGTGTACTTTGAACACCGGCTCCCAAGTTTTCCAATATCCTCGATATTATTCAGTTCCGCGGTCTTTGTGCATATATGAAAAAGTAACAAACTTTCTCTTGAGCCGCAGGAGCTTCGCAGGTTAATGCAAAATATCCATATTAAACAGTCAATATCTTACCGATCTAATATTATTTTCCTACTTATTTAAATATAAATATATAATATTTTTATATATTTCATTTACATTCATTCAGTGACTGTCTGTCAAAATCTACTATTATAGATAAAAACCATAGAAAGTACTTTTCGGCACGGTGCTGACATTTATTACTGTACCGACCTTACTTCTGCTGTTATCCAAAAAATCATAATCATCATCATCTTCATCATCAACCAACATAAATCCACTGGACATAGGCCTCTTTTAAGTAGCGCCAACTCATCCTGTCTCCGGCTTTTCTTATCCAGTCGATGCCTGCCACTTTTCGGAGGTCATCACTCCACCTGGCCGGAGGACGGCCCACACACCGTTTGCCGAGACGTGGTCTCCACTCAAGGACGTTCCGACTCCAACGTCCGTCGGTTCTCCGACAAACGTGACCAGCCCACTGCCACTTCAAATCCAAAAAATAATTTTACTCAATTCGGTCAGCTGTTCCAGAGTCAAACGTATTAAACTCACAACATAAGTTGTTCAAATATTATTATTGCATGCCTACCCGGCAGACTGTAAGCATCTCATCTTCAATGTAACACCAATGTACCGACTCAATCTATGCAAAATAAATGATTTGATTTAATTTAAACATATTATTTTGAAGATGGCCTTAATATGCCTTAGACAAAAATGTAGCTTTGCGTGAATTGCTCTAACTAGCTAATTATAATTTATTATTGACTATACTATTATATGTATTACTATTTAAGCAATTAAAATATCACTTGTGTCAAAGGTGAAGGCAAACATCGTGAGGAAACCTGCATGCTTGAGAGTTCTCCATAATGTTTTCAAAGGCGTGTAAAGTCTACCAATCCGCACATGGCCAGCGTGGTGGACTATGGCCAAACCCTTTTGAGGTGAGACATGCGCTCTGTAGTGAGAAGAGAATGGGTTGATCATGATGATTGACTATGTGAGATGGTGATAAAAAAAACAGCTTTTTTGGCTGAGCGCGTTTCTAACCTCACTTCATGAATTAAAATAATGTAAAATATAACGTTTCATAGATGCCTGTAATCAGTTTTAAGAAAAAAGCTATTTCGAAGAATATACTTTATCGATATCAGGTGCAAATAGATAGGATATACAAAGTATATCAATAATTTATATTTTTTTGCCTCTTATTTGTAAATAAATGTTATCGACGATATATTTACGCAATCGTTGACATCAATAACGACTTCCGGTTCGCTCGTTGATGTATGAGTGTTGCGTGGGGTGATGGATATTGTCAATGCTCGACTCTTCAATTATAAATGACAATGTCCGCGGGAAAAAAGTAACTAACATATTATTTTTCACAAAATACGGTATGTAGGCACCAACTGAATTATTCATCGATTAAAGTGATGTCTTAGTTTGGAATTCCATAACCAACTTCTTAATGTAGACAGATTTTAGGGCGAAAATTATGTTTATAGTATCACCAAGTTCACCTGTTCATCAGTACCGAAATAGTTTGTAAAAATGTTGTGCTTATCAAGTTGGACTCTTGGTAAAAATGCGTAGCACGCAAGTGTTGTGTACAAAAATGCTTACTATAGTAATCGTGATCAACCCATTGCCAGCTCACTACAGAGCACGGGTCTCCTCTCAATATGAGAAGGGTTTGGCCATAGTCCACCACGCTGGCCATGTGTGGATTGGCAGACTTCACACGCCTTTGATAACATTATGGAGAACTCTCAGGCGTGCAGGTTTCCTCACGATGTTTTCCTTCACCGTTGAAGCAAATGATATTTTAATTTTTAAAAACGCACATAACTCCGAAAAGTTAGAGGTGCGTGCCCGTATTCGAACCTCCGACCTCTGATTAGGAGGCTGACGCCCTGACCACTAGGCTATCACCGCTTCGCTACCGCTTACTATAGTAATACAAAAATATAATCTACAAAACGTATATACTATACATCTTTGTTCATACTTCAAGCGCACACATACTCGTATATATGTATATATGTTTGCGCTTGAGGTATGACCTTATTAGGTACAGAGATCACACACGCATAACGATCCTAATTAAATCATATGAAAAACCAACGGAAATTTTATAAGCCATGAAAATATCACTTGCTTCAACTGTGAAGGAAAATATCGTGCGGAAACCTGCTTGCATAGAGTTCTTCACATTGTTCTCAAAGGCGTGTGAAGTCTGCATATCCGCACATGGCCAGCGTGGTGGGCTATGGCCAAACCCTTCTCATAATGAGATAATCAGAATGATGATAAATAATGGACAGTCGCAATGAAACCTTTTCAAAGTGCGTACACATTTAAAGCTATCCACGAACTGCACGCTAAAGACAACTTTACTACATTAACAGTAAGATACGCGAAATAAGTTGCGTCTTATATCTAGTATTTTATATTGAAAATAGACAAACCTAATAACATTAAGGCTTAGGCGCAAAAGGGTTGATACTTTACGAGTATCATCTCATCTAACCAATGATAGGATATAACAGTTTTCCAGAAAACGGCCTGTATTGCGGCTTTCCGTTTACTGCCTCAGTCGAAACGAGCGTTTCTGGTTTACAATCTTCTATCGAGTTTCTTCAATGGGATTGCTCTGGCTGCCTTAAGCTGGATTTACATTGCAAAATTATGGGAGTGAAATTAGCGTTCACATTTCACTTATTATATTGTCTGTTTATGAACATAGCCTAGTTGTTATGACTCGGGCTTCCTTTGTTTGTTTGAATGTGTGATATCCGATAACTCTTAAATTTTCGGCGTTTTGTGCTTTTTAATCAAAGCAATTTTAAGTGAAATATTACTCGCATTCACGGTGAAGGTAAAATATTTCTATAAAGTTTTTAAGGCTAACTTATATTACAAAACAAAAAAAAAATTGTCGTGCTCCTAGTCAAGTCGCTACTATCTTAGGCTGCATCATTTCCGAAAATCACGTGGCATTGCAGTCAATGGCTAATATGTAGGAGTAATAAAGCAAAAACTCTTAAGTGCCGATGACGCTAAAGTATAGATATAATATACCAATGATTATAATGTGTCTCTAAGATAAAAGATAGTTTGAAGTAACATAAACCTAAAAAACTCGAGTCAGGAGAACAACTGTCTTTACTATACTAATAATTACATGACAGGAATGTTACGTACATTAAAATAAGTTCCTTAAATATAAATTAAACATAACTGAATACAGTTTCACAGTGTAAATCCGGCTTAAGTGCTCCTACTTTATTTCTATCGACATACACTTAGAAAATCTCTCTAGTTAGCTATTTTCGTTTCTAGTGCTAACGTGCTGAAAATGCGCCTTTTGATAAAAAAATCAAGCAAAAGAGATAATCAGTTTAGCTCGGTACTTTAAGCTGGACTGTTTAGATCATTACAAGAAGTCAGTTAAATAACCGATTCCAATGTTACAAGCGTTGAAATAAGTCATCTATATATAAAAAAAAACTATTTCTGTACGTTAGTCTCGCTAAAACTCGAGAACGGCTGAACGAATTTATCTTATCTTTGTCTTGAAATGTTCGTGAAGGTCTAGGGAAGGTTTAAAAAGTGAGAAAAATTCGAATAATTGCCGGTAAAACCCTAAAAACAGCCATATAAACGTTTTCTAAATAAAATGTTGAGTCAATTTAAATTTTAATGCAATTCAATAAAATTCATATTAAATTATAATCATTTACTGTTGTCTAAAAAATTTTGGTGTGTTTCTAACTTCAAAACTGAAAAACTCTTTCAATTCAAACAGTTTGTTTGATGTTCGATAGTCCATTTATTGAAGACGGCTATAGATATTAAGGCAATATTTTATCTCGGTATTTCCACGGAAACGTGAACTACGCGGGTGAAACCGCGGGTCACAGCTAGTTTAATATAAAATTTACTGCCAGGGAGGTCGTAAAATAATTACTCCACTTGTATAGTGGAGCATAATCATAAGTTTACATTTTATCGGCTATGGTGCAAAGTTTTATTTGTATAACCTCATTATAATTGCAAATTTAATGGCTAGGTGCCATATATTGCGTAGATTAACTATTATCCACGTAATCGACAAACGGAATTGAAGCTAATCATAAAAGATTATATTTCAATAGACAAACGCTTAACACACGTGACGCTTACGAGATGATTCGAAATTCTAACGTGACAAATTATGGTGCACTATCAGAACAATGAACGCTCCCCCTATTTTTAAAGTAAGTAAGGCGATAGTTTTTATATTAGTTTTATCGACATCTGATAAGTAGTTATTGCGTGATGTTTGAACAAAACAAATTGCGTTAAACCTAGTTATCTTGGAGAGGTGTTTACCGGCTCACTACATAGCGCGGGTCTCCTCTCAATATGAGAAAGGTTTGGCCATAGTCTACCATGGCTGGCCATGTGCGGATTGGCAGACTTCACACGCCTTTGAGACCATTAAATACTATTATTCTGATTAAATACTATATGAATCATCTAGCAAAACTAAGGTAGGTAAGGTAAGGTAAGGTTAGGTTAGACACAATTTGCCAGATCATATCCTTCTTTTACAGATGTTCCCTCACAAAGAAATTGATACATAAATTATTTTTTGCGAAAGTATAAAACAAATACACAAAGATTTATTTCTTCAATTTCTTGACCTCGTTTCTTTGCCCATCAAACGTTATGGAAATCCGTCAAAAACGCAATTTCTTATTCCTAACAAATAACTACCATTATTCATGTCTACAGTACTTAGGCAGCTTTTTATTGAAGGTCTCTGTACTCGTTTTGTGATCATGATTTTAAATGCTATAGTTATCATCATCATTATCAACCCATTATCGTCGCATGAATATGGTTGTTCGGGGTATTCCAACACGCTGGTCAAGTGCCGATTCGACGGCTTTACACGTCTTTGAGATCAATCAATCAATCAATCAGCCTATAGACGCCCACTGTCACTTCAGCTTGCTAATCCATTGGGTTACGTCGGTTACTTTGGTTCTCCTACGGATTTTGAACAAGGCCTACCTGAGAAACTTTCAGGAGTACAGATTATATCACGATGATTTACTGCACCGTTAAACCAAGTGATATTTCGCTAATTAATTTTTGTGGCATAACGAAGTACCTACATGCGATAACTTAGTTGTTTTATGAGTATGACAGTATATCGGTAATTTTATAAGGTAGATAGGTAGGTACTTATAGTTTAACCGTGATTTTCTTTTGTCGCAGCTGTCGTCTAAAGTAACTTGATACCAATTAAAGTGAAGAGGGCTTAGTTTGAAGTTCTTAAAACATTTTATAGAAAAGTTGATCTAGGAAGGCATCGCAGCGGATATGCGGTCGAGTGCGCGACGCGGTTGGCTGCGCAGGCGCTGCCATCGTCGCTCGTTACTTCTATTACGAGTATTTCCCTCCTCCGTAACGACCAGGAGATGGACAACCTTGATACAGGTTGTAACCATTTTATTAAACGCCGAGATTATAATCTTTGTCACATGTTCTCGCATAAAACGCAGGTAACTCCGAAAATATGGGGATGTGTGAGCAATGTTAAACTAGCGTGAGATGGCCTTTCAAACATAGGGTCCTGTGCCTACCTAATCGAAACATTACATAGTTTTAATTAGGATCGAACAAAAACCGCGTTTTTAGTATGGGTTGTCCGATAAAACTTTATTTACTTTAATTATTTGCTGGCTGATGTCCGCATATATGAAAATTCTTGTGGAATAAATTGGAAATGTAATATGGTTATCTCGTGTCTCATTATATGTTGGAAGGAATAATGAGACATATAAATCTACTTTCGAGGAAGTTTAATATGGCAACAATGGAACAATGGTTATAGTTATAGCGTCTTGAAAAACAGCTTTTCACTAATCCTGCAGAACCATGATTGTGGTTTGGTATGATGGGGCTTATGTGTTAATCCAGGTTATAATCTACCTCCGAAATCATCACCATCATCAAATTTCGGCCAAATTTCCATTTATACACTACAAGTTAGCCATTGAAGGCTATTTCACCTGTTGATGATGCAGTCTAAGATGGCAGGGGGCTAACCTGGTATGGTAAAACCACACTTCTAATTGAATTCTAAGCAACACCGTGTTGGAATGCTTGGCGGCACGTTTTTGTCGGTAAGGTGGTACCTAGCCGCGACTGAAGCCTCCCACCAGACCAGACTCTAGCCGAGAATCGAACCCAGGACCTCTCGTTTTATAATGCGACAGCACACTCATTGCGCGAGGTCGTTCAAATTACTTATTACAAAGTATTGTAATTACTGTGTTTTTTTAATTTTAGCTTCATCTATTGCGGTTGGTAAGATGCAGCCCGCTTACAGACAGACTGACGAACTAATTGATGTAGGAACAACGCAGTATTTGTAAAACGGCCCTGTTGGCACCCTTCAGTCATCAATCACCTAAACAATGTTTTAGTATAAAGATAATTTAGAGAAAGATATAAAGCTCATCATTAGGTATCATCCTCAGCCTATTAAAACCCTACAGGCCTCCTCTCATAGAAGAGGGTCCTCAGAGAATAGACGCGAAGTTTAGTAGGTACGCGGTAGTTCGAGCCTTGAAGGGTTATAACTACCACATATTAATCATAATAATCGAAACTGACGGCTCAATATGCTTACTGTCTGCACGCATGGTCTTGGACTACGTAATTTTTCCAACTCCAGATGGTTTGAAAGGAAAGTGAAACAGCTCATCAATTTTCAGCCATGTGTAGAACACAATAAGGGCGCAATTGAATACAATTCGTATTACTCCGTACATTTTGTTTTCTTATGACTACCTATTTAGTATGCAGCACAAATATACTAAGATATGCGAAATAATAAGCAGAAGTTTGTAGTCAAGAGACCGAAAAGTACAACAGCTGACGTCAGCCTTCGCAGCGTCAAATTGCAGTTTGTTACACGGCATCTTGCAACTTGTTCCGATCCAACTTACTAGGTACGAACATTAAGTCTGCCTTTGTAAATTCATTTTACATCCATAAGCATTTCTAAATAACGTAAACTTAAAACATTAATATTTAATTTAACCCTAAACTAATTCGAAAGATATGCATATCCAAATATATTTTGTAAATATATATTTTTGCACCACCTTCCTCTTTGCATCTTTGGTTGCCTGGAAGAGATCGCTATTAAGCGATAAGGCCGCAAAATTGTATAACTACTGTTATTGTGTTGTTTTCTGTTTTATTTTTATCCTTTCTTGTGGTGTATAATAAAAGTATATTCATTCATTCATTCATTCATTCATCATTCATTCATTCATTCATCATTCATTCATTTATTCATTTATCATTCGTTCATTCAATCATTAATTAATTAATTAATTAATTCATTCATCATTCATTCATTCAATCATTCATTCATATCCATAATAATATAGACAATGAAAAGTAACTCTATCTGTCACCCTTTCACGACTAAATCACTGTAAAGATATCAATATTTGGCAATGATATAGATTATATCCTAAAGATTGGAAATAGGATACTTTTTTATCCCGTAATATTAAAGAACAATTAATTTGAACTCAAGTGCGCCCACTTGAGTTCGCCCATATAAGTAGGCAGGCAGTCGAAGACTTTCTTTGAATATACATGTTATGTGCTATATATTCAAAGAACATCAAATTTTTCCATCAAAAATAACAAAAGAAGTCAAAGAATGGCAAAGTTATTGTTCTCCGAAAAGTTTTGCTTTGAACAAAACGTCTGAAGTTCTTAAGTTATATTGTCATTCCTAAAAGTTGTCAAAACCATCTTGTAAGATAAATATTAACGAAAATCTTAATATATCTTACAAGCGAGCCCTAAATGGAATTTGTTTACGGACGAGTATGTACAGTTGTTAACCTTAAAAATCTCACTTCGGCTGCTTATCCAATATACACTGATTCTTCAGATTTTCTCAATTTTACTTAATGATTGTGTCGTACATCTTTTTCGCTTTTGATGTTATTTTGTCTGTACTCCAGTTAGCTTGACTGCTAGCTCACCTGATGGTAAGTGACGATGCTATTTAAATATCTTTGATTGGCTTCTATGCAACTTTGTACTTAAATGCTAAATCGCTCGTCTTTCATGTGGGTTGTGATCAGCAAATCCTTCCACAAGATTGGACCTGTGCCCATTTCAAAATTATAAATTGCCGAATTGTGCCCATGTTAGGAAAGTTACATATTCACACTTATGAAGTAAACTAAGTACAATATATTCTATACGTGTGCCCATTTTTAGAAATAATGAACTAATTCAATGCTTTGTAAAAGTCTTAACTGACGACATCATCCAGCGAGGGTACCGGATGACGCCGAGCGTTAGTCGGGTCGTCCAACAATCGTGATCTCAAGAAAAAGCTTTATCGAACATCCCCCGATTTCACCAGAAATTAAGTTATAAACTTCTATTTATCATAAATCTCGCTCCCCGAAGGTGAAACAGGATAAAGACACATTTATCCTTTATCTAATCGTCAGCCGGAGTTGCCCGGAGAGTGACATCGCATCAGTGCTCTGTCGCAACAAGCCTTTGTTCTCCGTTGCGAGTTTTAGAATTGTCTATTGTCGACGTTAATGAACGACATTTCATGGAGAATGCGAGAAAAATTAAGCCTGAAGAGAGATAAATTACGGAACGTGAATTTTGTTGGAAAACACACAGAGATCACATTTAATAAATGTTTTAAGTCTCTAGAGATTTTCAGCTGCGATATAAATATGAATTGCAATAAATTTCCCAGGGTACTATAACTTCACATTATTAGAATAATTTAGAATGTATTCATGAGTATTATTTGATTACAATAATTTAAATAGATCAAATCAAAGAAATAAGGGAAACCTACTATCTAAACAAACGGCGATCTCTTTACAAAGGATTTTACGTTGCAGCTGTGCAAATCTAACGAGATTAGAGAAAGATTTCCAGACACAACGTGAATCCTATTAGCCTGTTGTATTCCTATATTAGGGTGGACAAGTTTTGCTCGTCTGCTTTACCTACGTTTTTTGCTGTCTCTATAAATAACTTCGCAAAACCGTGATATAATCAATGCAATTATATTTTATGATTCTAAATATACGTCGCATAATTATATTTACGATCACAATTGTTTTGACGTTCTGTCGAATGTCGAGATAGTTTAGTTCTTATGTAATTCATACGTATCTAGTTTTACATAAGTAATATTTTGATTATATTGAACGACAAATTAGTGAGTAACAATGAGTAACTAAGTGAAAATGTGTAGGCAAAACAGTAATAGATTTGCAAATTAATAATAAATTAACGGGTAAAAATGTTGTGCAATGTATAACGAGGTAAGGCACTGGATTTCGGTGTCTTGGTACTAGGCCGGAGTGAGGAAATTGGCGATGTACATCACCAACCAAGGCGAACCAAGGCTTCGGGACTGATTATGGTGACTACTGTGTCATCGAACCGCATTTGAGCAGGTTGGTGGGTCTATGCTGTAAAACCTTCGCTACTGTGAGAAAGAAGACTTTTGTCCAGCAGTGAAGGCCAAAATTACCTTTAGATTCAGAACAATTAAGAAAAAAATGTTGTCAAATTAAATCTGTTGCTGACGACCCTGAAACCGATGAACCATATTGTGCTCTCTGCCAGCCGTCGTTAATTCAAGTGCAGTGCAAAAAGCGCCACTGTTCCGCTTTCACTTTGAAAGTGTGTACACTTTAAAGTAAAATGAATATTGAAAATTCATGTCGTGTTGCAACAGCGTAATCAATTTCGTCATTTTGTCAGGATATTTTCTATTTAACAGAATATTTCATAACAACAACGTTTAATTAAATATTAATTAAACTTACTTGTGTTTAGAAAGTGTCCGCATTCGAAGTAAGAGTATTATTAGTGCATGTGTTAAATTTCCGAGTTAGGATAAAAAAACTGTTATGCAACATATATTTTTGTGGTTAAGAAATTTCCCAACGATTAGTCGCCAACCCACTTTGGAGCATAGGGTCTCAGCTCAATAGATATCAATGGGCTCAGGATAGTATGTTGAACCACACGTGATCCTGAGCTTAATTTCCCGGTTGAGATAAATCCAAAACGGTTTTTATCGTCAATAAATTTTCACCATCAGACCCAGTGAAAGGAAAATGATATGTCGAGGTCGCGGTTCTGGCGCCATTAGAATACCAATTGCTCGGAAACCCATGTTGGAGCAAAGGGGCTAAGTTCATCAAGAAGACATCAATGGGCGCAGGATGGTGATGATGATTAGTTCTGTACGAAACCGCTAAGCACACGCGACAATACTATTGTGGGCGGAAATCCCTACAGGGCCTAAATGGGCGTCCATTCGGACGAGATGAATACCACTGCTCCGTTTTAACAGTAACGATAAAGAGATAACGAGAAATCCACCTTATTCAAACACATCGTTTGCTCTTTTTCTATTTCCAGAGGATAATAATGTTGGAAAGTGCAAGCGCAAAATCCTTTTAATTAAGACTGTGTATTACCAGGATTTTAATTTTTAAACCGTGCAAATGTTTGACGAGCGGACATTTAATCAAATCCATAAAGTCCACTTTGCACGATGTTGACTTTGTCTAATTACAGTCAGGCTGCAACAGAGTAATGAATTGATTGAATGTACCTCTACTCGGAATTCCGATGAGCCGTGATTGCTGATAGAAAAAAATGAGTTAACTACAGTATAATAAGCAGAATATTTTCAAGGATTGAAAAAAATGAGAGGTAGGTAAGTTGTAAATGAAAGCTTTATTAATTGTAACAGGAATTTTTAGTTCGATTTAGCAATTAAAATAGAAAACATTTATTCATCAGAACAACACAATTACCAATATACAACATATAAGAGATCGAAACAGAGTAAGTAACTTATGCTTATTAACACTTTAAATTAAACTTTTAATGCTGTGTCGCGCCAATAAAAAGGTACTGACTCAGGTTAATGTTGTGGATACTAAAGTGCCCACAATGCTAGTATTTTGTCAGTACCGTGCTGAGGGAAGTCCTGCATTTAATAGTACAACCATCATCATAGGAAACAAAAACTACGATATAACTACGCTATATAAAGAAAAAAAAAATTAAAAACGAGAAACATTCGCTAAAACTTAAAAATTAACAATTGCGATATTCGGTTTCTTAATTAATATTTAACGGGCGGAAAAGTTTGACTATTTGTAAGCGACCGTATTTTACAATTAACTAGCCTTTTCTCCCGGTTTCGGTCAGGTTCTTGCAGATTTTCATTAAAATTATCAACTCCAAGTTTTCCCCCTTGGGTGATATATTTTTTAATAACATTGTCTCTTCGTTATGTAATTAATAGCTAGTGTTTCTGCTCGTTGATAGGTAAGCCAGTCAATTAGTCATTGCTTTTAAATTACAAACTGTTGTTATAATAATTGAGTTAACCAAATTCCTGCTATCACCTTTAAATGTGGTTTTTCCACTATTCAATATTCAACAATATTTTTTTTATTCTGATTCATAAACCAAGATACCAACTTCACGAAAGTTGGTATCTTGCTTTATGAACAAGACAACTTGAAAAACTATGGACTTTCATAATATCATGCTAGCCCTTTTTTTAATTTTAAAAGATCTCTAAGTAATTACAATTATTTAGCTTTTCAGACAGTCAGGCCGGTCACTACAGAGCACGGGTCTCCTTTCAATATGAGAAGGGTTTGGCCATAGTCAACCTCGCTGGGCATATGCGGATTGGCAGACTACACACGCCTTTGAGAACATTATGGAGAACTCTCAGGCATCCATGTTTCCTCACAATGTTTTCCTTCACCAAGTGATACTTTAATTGCTTAAAAACGCACATAACTCTAAAAAGTTAGAGCGTGCCCGAGTTCGAATCTCTGACTTCTGATTAGGAGGTAAACGTCCTAACCACTAGGCTAGCACAGCTTCTGTCAGGACAAAGAAAAGTATAAATTATCGATTGATGACATAATTTGATTCCCTGAAACCACTTTTACTTCATAAACCACACAAGATTTAATAGGGAAATAGAAATAGGATCCTCAATCGTGGTAATAAAATAATGATCTCGAGTCTAATCACAATAGTTATAGAAAACAGTTTTATTTATAAATTGCATTTTGGTAACGTGACATACGTGCCGCCAGCTGTAGTTCCAGTATATCAACTTAAAATACGATATAAATGCTCTTATTACTATACAACTAAACGGGAGAAAAATGCTAAAGCAACAAATTGTAACCGTGTTAAAAGTGGTAACAAAAAGCATTAACTCGACAGAAAAGTGCAACAGACGTCAGGCCACGCCGTGAAACTTATTACAACTTGTTTACTCGTAGTTTTGCACCCTTTGTTCTATAAATAGAGTTCTCTTGATTCTGTAGGCGGGTACTTTTGGAATTGCTCCGTGTACTGACCCGTCTATGTTTGTGTATTTTGCTTTTGTTGATGATTGATGAATGCCATATTCATTTCAGTGAAACTTCTAGTTTATGATTATTACCTACTTTACGAGCTTTTATTTAACTCACTATGAGCGTTCACTCGGGTGGAACCTTGTAACTTAATTTTGAAACAGATATCTGTTATGAATTGAACTGTTTTGTATACACTTTTATGTGTAATCTAAATATACATCATCATTATCAATCTATTACCAGCCCTTTGCGGGGTGCGAGATTCTTCTCAGCATGACAAGGTTTGTGGCCGTATTCCATAAACTTTTTCATAGTTGGACTAGGCCCAGCGCGGATTGGTAGACTTCACACGCTTTTAGAAGATAAGATAGCTCTTAACATAATTTTAAGTGGCATGTGAGATGGTGATAACAAAAAGAAAATTTACCTGGCTAAGTTTGACGTGGGCTTCTTTTTAGACCAGGGCGCGATGTGAAACCTTATAGTTTAGTTACGTTACGTTAAGTTTACGAATGTAGTTATCACCATCAAATCTATGTAAATTATTGACGCGTCAAAAGTGCCTTTTAAAGGACTATTTGAATAAAGATTATTTGAATGTTGAATTTAGGAACATTATAGGCAATAGGCATTTAGGCATGCAGAATTCTTTGCGATGTTTTGTTCAATTAAATTAAAAAAGCACACAACTCAGTTCAGGTTCGAACTCCCGAAAGGGAAGCCGAAGTCTTAACCAATAAGCTCATTTAAGTTACGCGAAAAATATTCCATTACTATAATTGTCTTTCGGAAAATGGTGTGATAGCCTAGGGGTTAGGGCGTCAGCCTCCTAATCAGAGGTCGGCAGTTCGAATCCGGGCACGCACTTTTAACTTTTCGGAGTTATGTGCGTTTTTAAACACTTAAAATATCACTGCTTCAACGGTGAAAGAAAACATCGTGAGGAAACCTGGACGCCTGAGAGTTCTCCATAATGTTCTAAAAGGCGTGTGAAGTCTGCCAATCCGCACATGGTCAGCGTGGTGGACTATGGCCAAACACTTCTCATATTGACAGGAGACCCGTGCTCTGTAGTGAGCCGGTAATGGGTTGATCATGATAATAATTGTCTTTCCAGACGAATAGTGTGATAGCCCCAGAATTTTTGCAAAAAGCAAATTATTGTTATAATCGATTAGAATAAATCGGTGATATGTGACTTATAGATAAAAAGTTTTGGTACTGCGATAAGATCACGGCGTAACTGTCTCGCTTTTTAATTTTACTGAATACAAATTAAGTTTACCCGGTTCTATGAATAATATTTGCTGCAAGCTCAAAGTGCATAAATAAAGCGAAGTTATATTGAATACTAATACGGAATAAATTGAACTAACGCTAGTTTATTTAATTAAACTTTTTTGATTTTGAATTGTGCAGACTCCGTAGACTAATCTGTTTAAATTTTCAAAAAGTTCATTCATCATAGGATTTCTGAGAAAAATATTCAAATAGCCGTGTTTTATTTCATTAATAAAATTTCAGTCTAGATTTCTTTATTGAAACGATCTTTTCAGTTCAGTAAGCATTTAGATAACAAGCGCTAATTCGGCGAAAATACAGAATTTTGAATCCATGGGTTCTGGTCTATTTATTTAAGTAGAAAATTTGTTCAAAAATAACTGGTGCTCACAAATCCATCCGTGTAGATTACGCCTATGGTGGAGCTATCTTGCCCTGACGATGCCTATTAACTCTTTACTTGAGGGTAAACCGATTCTGGAATGACTCTAGATAATATATATTTATATAATAAAAAAAGCTGTGATAGCCTAGTGGTTAGAACGTCAGCCTCTTAAACAGAGGTCGTGGGGTCGAACCCGGGCACGCACCTCTAACTTTTCGGAATTATGTGCGTTTTTAAGCAATTAAAATATCACTTGCTTCAACGGTGAAGGAAAACATCGCGAGGAAACCTGCACGCCTGAGAGTTCTCTATCATGTTCTTAAAGGCGTGTGACGTCTGCCAATCCGCACATGGCCAGCGTGGTGGACTATGGCCAAACCTTTCTCATATTGAGATTAGACCTGTGCTCTGTAGTGAGCCTGCAATGGGTCGATCATGATGATAATGATGATATAATTAACTTTATTTATTTATATAATTAATGAAATATATAATTTTGAATGCGGGTCACGAAAGTTGCATTAATTTTCGTAATCCGGATCCGCTGGAATGATGAGTGGTTGTGTAAAGGCTGCAAATTTGATGCACTGGCTACCATGGAAGTTGATGAACCATACATTCAACCGCAGTTTGTAACTTATCAATGGTAAATGCCCGCTTTTCTGCTTTAACATTCCGAACGTTTTATCCGATAGTAGCGTGCAATGAAACATTTTGTATTTTCGCAGATTTTTGACACTTATTATATTGAAAGGAAACTAGTAATCTAATCGCAGCGCTACCTACCATATCACTCCAAGTGTGAATCTAAACCATCCACATAATAAACATCATCGAAATCGGTACAATGGAGTTCAGGTGTAATTTGAACACAGTGTACTTTCATTTGGAAACTTTTAAAGTTTGTTTTAATTAAAATATCGATCCCGGGAAAAAAGTGGCACAAACGTGTTACACGTAAGGATTTCCAACTGGCCTAGTACAGAGATGACATACGTACAATCCGGTAAGATCGCGGTCAATCGTGAACTTGGCACAGAATTTAATGAAAGTGTTTTTAAAAAAAAAATGGTAAGTACTGATAGCGGTGATAGCTTAATTGTTATGTTCTATAATATAATAATTGTAGATATATAATTATAGAGATAAGATTGATCCCCTAAAGCATTACTTTACCTTACCTTTCCTCTAACTTATAATAATAATGCGTTTTAAATAATCAAACATCACATTCTATACGAAGTAAAACATCGTGAGAGAACTTGCATGTTGACCACTAGAGAAATCTCCATAATGTTCTGAAAGTGTAACTACCAATTCGCACTTGGGCCTCAAAGTGAACTTCTAAAACTGTTCTCATTTTGAGCGAAAACCCTGTAGTTGGCCGGTAAAGCATTTATAATGATAATGACATAGGTGTTTTCTTTTTTAGCAATGCCTTCTTCGGATTTATGACGAAAAGGTACCAGCTGAAATATAGCGGTTTGTATTTTCTGCTGTGCATTGTAAGCGAGAGCGAACTTACATAAATGTCAAAAACTGACTTTTCACCGCCACTGAGACCACTGATGTATGACATCCGTTCGGTTCTAGCTCGAGTGTGTGTATTTTACGTAGAAATAACATAATATGATGACAATACAGTGAAGGCACAAGTTAATTGTGTTGCTCACAGACTTAATTGAAAGGAATGCTATCTAGTTGGCAGAGATCGCTACTAAGGGTTAAGGCTGCCTTTTGCCTGCTTCTTCTTGTTTGTGTTTTTCTTATCATTTCTATTTTTACTTTTGGTGTACAAATAAAGAATAAATAAAAAAAATTACGATAGGCGAAAAACAAATTTCTTCCCACTTATTTCAACTCGAAAGTGCTTAGTAAATCAGAAAGGTTACTGTTATAACATAAGCGAAAAAAGAAATGTTATGGACTGTATTTTTGGAAGGTGACGTCAAATATGTCTCACAAGGCTGTCTGAGTCATAAAGTCTGAAGTAACCCGTGCTTGCTGAGCACATTGAGAGGCAATATGTTAAGTTAATGGAGCTGTCTGCGAAAGTACTTGATTGAGCCTCTCAATGAATAAGAAATGTGTGTTGGTATAAAAGATAGAGGTACGGAATGTGTTTGTTAGAAAAAACAAATCAAATTAAAAACCTTTATTCATGAAAACCTATTACAGGCATATATTACAGTTCAGTTCTGTAACAGTTACTAATGTGACGATTTTCTTAACGTGATAGCGTGTCGTAGTGTGTGTAGGTGTGTAAGTAGGTATTTGAAATGAAATGAATTTGCTATTTTATTAGTCCTGATTTTATAATATTGTAAATATCCAAGTAATTTTTCTTCGCTGGATAGGTAAATCTCGTTTAGATCACGTCTCGACTCGTCAAATAGACGGTATTGACAATTGTATGCCAATAAATGCTATAAATACCTATTATTAGTTACGAATAGCCACTTATAATAAAAAATACAAATTCTAATATTATAAGTTAATAAATATATATTTCTTAATATATTAATTTATTATTGTGTATGTGAGATGGTGATAACAAAAAAACCGGCTTAGTTTGTTGTGAGTTTCTTCTTAGACCTGGGCGCGATTTTAACCCTCTTAGCTTTTAAGTTAGAGAAATAATTAAATGAAGGATTCATAGATGCCTGTAACAGGTTTATGTGAATCAAGTTATTTTTGATTTGTTTTCATTTATCTAAATATTGCGTTCTCTATATATATTTATATAATTATAATAAAACGATAGTCTAATTCCCGAGATATATTATTAACGAAAATCGATATTTTTAAAATTGCTTAATATTAATTAAATAAGGTAATAAGTCTATCATACTTCATCAAGTAATTAACAAACATTATGTATGTATCGTTTTATTAGCAGGGCGAGTTGTGATGTGTTTTTTTTCTATCCACTACAAGTTAGCCCTTGACGGAAATCTCACCTGGTGGTAAGTGATGATGCAGTCGAAGATGGTAGCGGGCTAACCTGTTAGGGGAATGGTAAACTCACGCTCCCAATTTGTTTCTACGCGACGTCGTACCGGAACGCTTAATCGCTCGCGACACGTCTTTGTCGGTAGGGTGGTAACTAGCCATGACCAAAGCCTCCCACCAGACCAGACTCGAGCCGGGAATTGAACCCAGGACCTCCAACTTTATAATGCGCGCCACTTAGGTCGTCAAAACATGTTGTGAACATACAAAGTTAGTAGTTAGTTAATTACTTATTTGTATGTAGGTTTTTTGTTTATATTACGCCACCTACTTTCTTCTTCTTTAACTTTTCCTAATCCTGGCAGAGGTCGCTACTAAGCGATAAGGCCGCCTTTTGTATTCTGCTTCTTCTTTATTTTGTTTTCTTGTTATTTCTATTTTTGTTGTGGTGTACAAATAAAGAATAAATAAATAAATAAAATAAAGTTAATCTATACAGAGCCTCTAATTTGAACATCGGTCAAAGGTTCTACGAAACCGTGCTGTCTATTAGACCATGGCACAGCTGAATTTTATTACTTCTAATTGGTATATTTTCTATAGAAAGGCATCATGATTGTGATAAAGAAGACAGTTAGTTTCAGGAGACTGGTCGTTAAAGCGGCGCCTCGGGATGAACTCAAGTGTTCTTCATTAGGAAGATTCTATTACGCACTTAAATGCACTTTATTACCTTAGAATTATACCGTTAGAAACACACCAGTTATTTTTCAATCGCGTAGAAATATTTAAACAAAAACAAATAGAAATCAATTGGATATGAATTGGAACTATTATAAGTCCCTATAAGTTTTATCAAACGGATTAAAGCGAATATATTTTAATTGTGTATGACACAAAAGTATAATAAATTAACAAAATAAAAAGTAGTATAAAGTTTATAATTTGGCGGTCTTATCGCTACATTGCGATCTTTGGGCAATCAATGTGGTAGAAGATACAGTTACGGGAAGAGGAAAATGGTGGGTATACACACATACCCTAAGTTTTTTTTATACACTACAAGTTAGCCCTTGACGGCTGTCTCACCTATTGGTAAAAGATGCCGTCTGGGGTGGTAGCGGGCTAACCTGTTATAGGTATGGTAAACACACCTCTAATTGGTTTCTAAGCGGCATCGTGCCGGAACGTTTAATCACTTAGCGACACGTCTTTGTCGGTAGGGTGGTAACTAGCCACGGCCGAAGCCTCCCACCAGACCAGACTCGAGCCGAGAATCGAACCCAGGACCTCCAACTTTATAATGCGACAGCGCACGCACTGCGCCACGGAGGTCAAATTTCGTTCATTATCTTGAGTCCGTTGCATAAACCTGTATACAGTTATACAATAAAACAACTTTAACAAATAGGTATGATAAACTATATGCTCATTGTGATCTAGATCTATATTTTACAGAATAAAAACCGTCTTGTGGTCCGGAAATAAAATCCGTTGCTCGGTAAGTAGGTAAGACCGTTCTTATACGCACCAAACAACATGAATATAATTGATCGTTGAAACATAATACTTTTGTATTTTACATACATTTAATTTAAATATATTTGAGTAAAGAAATTTCGTTCAACTTTATGCTACAGAAGCGTTGCAAAATAAAAAGGTTTCATTGTAAAATGATCTGCCCCGATCTAGTTCCTACTTTTAATCAAACAATATTAAATAAAGTCGCTTTAAAGTAGAAAATAAGTTAAATCGAGTAACTAAGCGAGAGCAATAAGCAATATTTAAGCTTTAAAAAGAAACTTAAGGAGTAGATACTAACCAATTAGACAAACTCAAATTATTGACTGAAGTTGAGCGAACAAATTCGTAGACGTGATTTTCGTAAGCGGGAATTTGATCAAAAGCATTTTACTCGTATATCATTATCAGTAAAATCCATCAATAGATTCAGGAGATCATTATTGCTTCGACGCAACATCAAAGGGATCTGTACTCTTTCGCCCTACTTTCCTCGAAATTCTTTGAATTTGTGTTTGCATCAAATTATTAATACAATCATATATCATATTTTTGATTTATAAACGTTTGGGTGTGAATTGCTCTTACTCCACAGCAAATTATAATTTAATCAAGGTTATGTGAGATGGTGATAACAAAAAAAACATCGGCTAAGTTTGTTGTGGGCTTCTTCTTAGACCTGGGACCTGACCTCTGTTAGCTTTAGTTTTAAGTTGGCGAGTGTACCACCATCACTTCACAGATAAAATTGATGGAAAATGTTTTATATATGAACGCTGCAATAGGTTCACATAAATAAAGCTATTTTGATTTAATTTGATTTGATTATTATAATGAAACTCAATAAGTTTACTGCTTAATAAGAATAATTATTATAATGCTTCATAACTATGTACCTAGTTTCCATATCACCATGTGAAATATATGTTTCCTTTTCATTATGATCAACCCATTGCCGGCTCACTACGGAGCACGGGTCTCCTCTCATTATCTGAAGGGTTTGGATAGTCCACCACGCTGGCCATGTGCGGATTGGCAGACTTCACACGCCTTGGAGAACATTATGGAGAACTCTCAGGTATGAGAAGCAAGTAACCTCGAAGCAAGTCGAATTTTCATTGATTAAAAATGCACATACTCGTAACTCCGAAAGTTAGAGGTGCGTGCCTGGGATCGAACCGCCGACCTGTGATTGGGAGGCGGACGTTCCAACTACTAGGCTATCAGAGCTTTAATAAATATTATTTTTTTAGTTTCATTTAAAAAAAATATTAATGTTATACTATAAAATAAATATATTTTGTGTAATACGATAAAGTAAAATGTTTTATAGCCGAGTGTTTCGAACGTTGGTATTTTGATTTGGGTGTTGTATTTATATACTTTTATCGGAGCGTAACTTTTTAATGAACGCTCCAGTTTGGATAGCCCTCTGTGTCAGCTCGCTTAAAGCTTCAGTTACCGGAAAAAGTTATTTAATTATTTGTAAACGAATAAATTGCCGAATCTCAGCGAAGCTTAAATATTCGTAAGTTCATTTATTATAGGATGAACGAATTATATAAGTAAGCCTAGAACATATCTGTTGATTTCTTAATTTTGCCCCTAAAATTTTTCGTATTCGCCTCTCCTCCATATACTATTCAGAGGTTTAAGCCAAATTTCCTCACAATCGATACTGTGTTTTTCCGTTTAAACTTTGAAACGAAAAGTGTTTGTTTGAATATATATATCAAAAAATCTGTACAAAATTCAAAACATCATCGCTCATATTGTATTTTGAAAAAACAAATATTTGGCAACAATAACTAAGATGACCAGAACTAACAAACAAACCAACAAACAGACAAATATATGAGTAAGCCTTAGAAGGTATGCACTGTAGTTACTGGTCTGAAATCATTTTCTTCTCCAATCCCTAGTAATAAAATTAAATACTTCACTTTCCAAAAATTGTCTCTCTAGTAGCTAGGCTTTTATGTTGATATATCTCACTTTATTATAAGTTAACTGATATATTTAGTTATATCCTAGCACTCATTCGATCGACTTGATACTGATAACCAATAACTAAACCCAGCAATCGTAGCGTCTAATGATATTATTTTTAATTATTATTTACGACCTGACTTTATAAATAAGTAAAATCTATGAACGTATAAGAACAGAACTCACTGCATTAAATGGATGTGCACACTCAGCATACTCAACGTATTCAAATGAGGTTTAAACTTGTCCTTATAGCCGTAGCGTAGCGCCCAAGGAGCCTCCCTCAGTCAAAGGCCTAAGGGTGTAGATCATGTTCCGGTGCATTAGAACAAAGGCTGACGATGTGTCTAGTGCCTCTAACAATATAACATAATATTAGAGCTGTGCAGCGAGTTACTTAGGCAATATAATAACTAGACGTTAAGATACATAAGACACACACGTAATTTACAAATGGCTGCTTACATTTTATATGCGTACTCAAGAATATAAAATGTAAGTTGCTTAATAAAAGTAATACTAAACATTTATGATGATTCCATTAGAAATTCAACAGTCAAAATTAAATATCATCATGATCAACCCATTGTCGGCCCACTAAAGAGTACGGGGTCTCCTCTCAATATGAGAAGGGTTTAGCCATAGTCCACCACGTTGGCCATGTGCGGATTGGTAGACTTTGAGAACATTATGGAGAACTCTCAGCATGCAGGTTTCCTCACGATGTTTTCCTTCACCGTTGAAGCAAGTGATATTTTAATACGAGTATATACTGTGCCATAAATATTCTTATCATCGTAGATTTTTTTTTTTTAATTACCAACTACCAATTTATTATCTACTGATTTATCAGCAGCATTGTTCTGTGTAAATAAACTAAAAAATACACGCAGGGTTTTAGTTCGTGAATCTAATATAATAACTTTTATAGTATATACTAATTTGAATATAAGCTAGCAGCTAGTTATAAATATGTAACGTAAATCTACATAGTAAAAACTATATTTTACTTATGTTTAGATAGGTATTTTGTGTGCCGTGGCGCTTTAAGAGGCATACTCATAAATGAACGCTAGTTGGCTTTCGTTTCCGAGGAAGATCATATTTAAATTAATATTAGTTGTATATTTAATTAAAATTTAATATAATAAGTCTATACTTATTATGATTAGCTTAAGTTAACGCAGTGCATCGGTAAAACTGACTGTGATTTTTGTAGCGCAGAAAATAATCACAATTATGTACATTCTACAAGTTTGAGAAATATATATATATATATATATATAAAATAGAAAGTGTACTTTTGAGTTTTGGTTACTACTTCACGCCACAATGACTGAAATGATTTACGGCCAAGGTTAAATAATCAATTTAACGAAAAACTTCAGATAACATTCAATTTAGTAGCACCATCCTTATTTACTGGAGAGTGTAGGATAAGACGAGCACTATTAAATTCAATTTACTATCGTTAGATTTTAGAATAGATTGATTATTAATTTCAACCATTAGCTGTCACTTGCGAGGCGTATAATTTAGGTATCTACCCTTAACATATCTATGGGCTACATTCCTAAACTTATAATCTACAAGCTATCTAGTAACTAACAGAATTCTACTTGATGATATAACAATAGCCCCATGTGAAAGAATGAAAGGAATAGCTTACATCCTGAATTAAAAAATAGTATACTTCTCATTTTATTCAGGAAAATTCAATCAAAACTTCCAGCGGGAATTACGTATTCAGCTACACTTGCATCGTTATTTTTAATATAAATCTCAAATATTAAATTCACTCTCTAGTGGTAGGGGCGTCAGCCTCCTAATAAAAGGTCGGCGGTTCGAATCCGGGCACCACTAACTTTTCGGTGTGTTTTTAAAAATTTAGAATATCACTTGCTTCAACGGTGAAGGAAAACATCGTGAGGAAACCTGCATGCCTGAGAGTTCTCCATAATGTTCTCAAAGGCGTGTGAAGTCTGCCAATCCGCACATGGCCAGCGTGGTGGACTATGGCGAAACCCTTCTCATATTGAGAGGAGACCCGTGCTCTGTAGTGAGTCGGTAATGGGTTGATCATGATGATGATGATTAAATTCTCTCTGGATTCTATTTCGAAGGAGATATACACGGCAAAAACTTGTATGATCCAAAAATGTAGATACCCGGAATGTAGATGTTATTTTTCAGCAACCTCAATTTCAATTAGGATATTGGAGTTGAAACCGGATCTCTGTAGTCTTTTCATTATTTTCCTTTCGAACAAAGAGAGCTCCCAAAATGGCTAACTGTAATAAATAATTTACAACAACAGTGCCCTGGAAGGGAATCCGCTGTGCCCCCTAGGCAGAATGTGGGGCGGTGCGGCGTGCGGTTTGGTATTTGTAATGCTAATGAATTTTCCGACCAAGGAACTTGGCGAGCAATTGTACCTAACAGTATGACAAGAAATAATGCTCAAAACACAATTGGGCAAAATTTATGAGTATGCAAATTTTTTTATAGTTTATCACATATAAAAATTTTGGCAATATGCATAAGATAAATAAGTCTTACAGCTACTGGTTATAAAAAAATATAAAAAACTACTAGTACATAGTATGTTTTAAACATACCAAATGTGATTTTTTTGTTGTTTTTCGTTGCATTTTCATCAGGCTTTTTTTTATTCAATTTTTTTGAGACTTTTTTCCGAAACGAATATGCCAGCCCCATTATCTTCTAATTAAACATAGCAAACTTAGAACTAAAACAAAATTATTAAAAAAAAAATTACAAAATGAAAGTATGACTATAAAAATGTAACAGACACAACCTACTTCTGCATTATCAGACTTAGATCATAGATAGATCGATAGGCTACCAGGACGACATGTTATATACAAATTCTTACAGGCGACTTGGTATGTTGCGGTTGCATAAAAAATCCGCGGCAAATAAACACAGACTGTATCTACGAAGCGCGCTATCTCGGCGCAAACTTTTGTCAATCACAAGGGCCATATTTCTTAATTCAGAGGGAGCGGTTTCCATGAGTTTTGCCGGGGTATTTAATATCCTATTCGTCTCTAGGATTAAAGCTATATATGTGCCGTTTGCGTAAATGTTCGTCAAGAGGTTCGTCGATAATCAAATAAACAAAAATATTTGAATGTATTATAGCAAAAGGTTAATTTAGATGGGTCTGTTTAATAGAAGAATACATTTATTTTGTAATTTTTTATCATATTTCTCAACATCGACGATACATACCTTCCAATCTACGTAAAGGTACATATTAGTGATGTTACGGATATTCGCATGCGCATTCGCATTCGCGAATATCCGCATTATTTTCAATATTCGCATTCGCATTCGCAAATATTATGCTAATATTTAGCGAATGTTTTTCAGTATAAAAATATAACTAATAACTAACCTCAAAACAAAACAAAACTTTTAGAATGATGAACTTTCTGTGACTAAATTCATTCAATTAACCAATATCGGCTCGACTATGTTCAATTTAAAAATGGCCGACACGAAACGTCAAACCTGTCAAACATTTTACGCGCGCTTTTTATGAAATTTTAAAATATTCTTATTCGCATTCGCGAATGTGACAAATCCAACATTCGTTACATCACTAGCACATATGGATTAATGTGGGAAACTCAATCTTAATTGATGTTGGTTATTGGAATAGTTCGTTTCTATTATTATTTAAAACAACGCAGTATCTTTAGAACACTTTAACTCATGTATGACAGTGTTCATTGCGCCGTTCATAACTCTGATTATAAACTATTCGATTAGGTACCTAACGAGCCTAAATCTTAACGGCAATTACTATGAAGTCCTTAAGTGTATCCGAACGCAAGTTAAGGATGTAGTAATTAGATAATTGAAGCACAACATCATAAAACCAACGTTTGTTTGGAAATTATTCATTGAATACGTCATCATTATAGTTTATTAATATCTCATTGGACACTGGCCTTCTATAGTATAGAATATATATATGAATACTACAGCTATTTATGTGTATTGATTGGTATATATTTAATTGTACATTAAATGTGTATTATATTTATTATATTATGCATATACAAATATAGCTCCTAATACAAATAATATAGCTCCTAATAAATATATTGTGAGCTCAAAAAGTTTATGAATAGCTTTGAGGCTTAGGCCACTCGCAGTTCGATTCTTGTTTCCATTGCAAACCTTGACGTCCTATGCTTTGGATTATAAGACTGGAGCTTTTTTTTTCCCGCTGGGAAATGCGTTTACGCATCCCCTCCTGACGCGGCGCAGACAAGACTGCGTCGCTTCCGACGGGGTATGTGAGACTCGCTGGCGGCCAGACTGACGACCAGAATACCCACTAAAACCCAGCGATGCTCCTACGCGTCGCCTGGTGGCTGGGTCACGGGTACACCCGCGCACACGGCCGCAACCCAACCAGCGGCGGCAAGACTGGAGCAAGGACGTCAATAGTATTTAAATAAAGAAAGAAATATTAAAATATTAATAATTAACACAGGTTCGATGATAGTATAAATTAAATTATTTATTATACAACGACAGGAATAAATACTATTACATAAACAACTTATAAACGCACTTTAATGAAACGAGTAATATAATTTAAATATTTCAAAATGTTGAGTGAGTATGGTGAGTAATTATGTGGGATGTACTCGCATGTATTTGTGCAATTTATAATCTCTTGTCCCTGATTTAGTATGCCTCCTTATATAGTATTTCGATAACCTTCTACATTTGTAGCGACTGTTGGCAAAATCGCAGTCATCATTATTAATAATATTAATGAAATAATTGATCTCTCATCATAATAATAATTTATAGGAAGACAGAAGTTATCTAATTATATCAAAGGGAGTAAAGAAAATATTTTATGAAGATTCACCTACTAGATTGCACCGTTTTTACCGCCGCTAATAAGTAATGACGATCTTGAAATAACCTATTTATATTCAACGGTATACATTTACTTAATAACTTTATTAATATGTAACAGCATTGATTTTTAGGAACGGCTACAATAACAGGACGTTTGGCTTTGCTTTATTATAAGTTATTTTAGTATGAACTATGATGATAATATACAATCCCAGCATACAAAAAATTTAGAATGCTTTAATAAAATTGTGAAGTGTAAGCATTTATGAATTTGGTCTACAAGATGAGTCAGGTTTATCAAAAATGTTAAAACCCTCATTTCTATACTAAGATACAGACAGACAGATAGACAGACAATGTTTTTGGCTCAGTATCCCGTCGGGTCGCATTATAAAGTTGGAAGTCCTGGGTTCGATTCCCACCTTGAGTCTGGTAGGAGGCTTGCGTTGACGTGTCGCCAAGCGACTTAGCGACCCGGCACCCGGCCCTGTAGAAACCAATAAGGAATATGGGCTTACCATACCCCTCCTAACAGGTTAGTCCGCAATTACCTTAAACTGCATCATCACTTACCATCAGGTGAGATTGCCGTCAGGTGCTAACTTGTAGGGCATAAAAAGATAGTCTGTTAGAGAAACAATGTTCTAATGTACCTAATTGCAGAGCCGACGCATTTGTATGCACTTCGAACTGAACGCAACTGTACACTAAAGCTTACAGCTCAAACTGATGTTAGGAAGTTTCTTGTTGGAAGGAATTCAAGTTGTGAATGTTATATGAATATTGAAATACCCACATATTAAGGTGTGGCACGACAGCTAGACTACGGCGGTCTACGATTAATCACTTTGCAATGTTAGCCACATTTCGCTTCTACCCTGCAGACCACAAATAAATTAAAATGATTTAACAGTTTCAGGTAGTGCGATAAATTTCACAGATTTCCTAATACAACCGTTTCAAGGAAAATAAAATTGTTCAAGATTGTTTCTTAATTAAATATGTCCAAAATTTTGTAGTTAAAGTAAGTATGTCTAGTTAATATCTAAGCACTTCTCGTTATCGCCGCTATTCTAAGAAGCTATATAATATACGTTGTAATGTACGTATCTACGTTATGATGTATTTATTAATTAAGATATATATTTTACAAGTTGTTTATAACGGTTAAAATGTTATTATTCTGTATACGTACAAAAGAGTATGAAACTTGACTAGAATACTATTATGTATTAAATTGGTTGTCATCATGTCGTGCCGCTACGCTATTGGTTCCCACCAAAACGGTGGCAAGTGATTGGTCCACGCAAAATAGCAATAACAATGGACGCCACGAGGACGTTACGATAAGTTTAGTGTTATTTTTAGAAGAAAGATTTCAATTAAACTGACGTATTTAACTAAGATTTAACATTCTGTTATGTCTTAGTACTTTTGTGGCGACTTTGCCACCAACTGTGATGGTAGAAACTACAGAAGTCAGTAAAAACTTGGTTGTTGCTTGTTTAAAAACCTGTATACTATGATAAGTTCAATAAATCTATCACTCATAAACTTTATTCAAATAATCCTTAAAATACACTTTTGATGCGTCAATAACTTACATAGTTACAGTAGTGAGTAGATGGTGATAACTACAATCGTGAACTTAAAACTAAAGCGCGTTTAAACGCGCCCTGGTCTAAAAAGAAACTCATAGCAAACTTAGCCAAGTTACTATTCTTATTGTAATCACCCTCTCACATTCCACTTAAAATTGTTTAGGAGCTATCTTAATATAGCCATATTTCATACCCAAAATCTAATGAAGATCTTGAGAAATCGAAAAATGTTTTCAGCGGATTGAACGATTTATTACTAGTCGAGCAGTGTAATTCACCCATACCTAACTACCATAATATTCGAGTCAGTATTCTATTTTTTTTATGTACCTGATATAAGGGGATAAATGAGAACAAATATGTAGTGCTTCATTCGTAGCATAGCTACGACAAGCGTGCAATGTTTGAGATGCGAGATAGAAAATTCAACGTGAAATGAAATAAAACTGCGCTGAAATAATTATACTTTCATAACATTTCAGAATCTAGCCTTCGATTAATTAACTTAAGTTAATATTTATACAGCGAATCGCTTGATTAAATACTTCTTGCAGGAAGAACAGCTGTTTCAGCTACGGTTAGTGTTATTGTAAAACTTAAAGAGAACAAAAAGTTGTTACAATTTATTGAAGTAGCTGTACCGATTTTTAAAACTAAAAGGTTATTTTACATAATCATTTAGTCTGATTAGTAGTGATTGGAATAGCTAGAGTACATCTTAAAAATTGCGAATGTAACGATTTGGTTGTAAACTCAGAATCGATCAAAAATGTTTTAGTTTTGTTTTTTACTATTCTAGAGTTAGGAACGCCCATACTGCGATTTTTGTCTTGAAATTTACGTGTTTATTGAATTGAGATTTTTACGAGTAGCATGTGAGATCGAGTTTAGTTGCGGTGACGCAGGTTTTATTTATACCCGCAAAAAACAATGTTATTACGGAATTATAATAAGTACATCCGCCTAAATCTTAACTTCAGTATGTAATGCTGCTTAATGGTTTAACCACTGAATTAGGTGATTTATTGATAAGGGACTATACAAGATATTACGATACAATATTAGATTACTAGTGGGCTACCCTTACAAAATCCTATGTAAAGGTTTGAATATTGCTCAAATGAGGCTAGCTGGAAGAGATCTGTTATAGAGATAAGCTTTCCTTTGTATACTTTTTCTGTAAGTGTTTGATATCACAAATTTGGTACAAAAAATAAAAAAGGTACAACGACCATACGTAATATGAACGCTGCTGACTAGCAACACGTCATCGCCACATACAAGATATTTAATAAATATTCACGCCTGAGAGTTCTCCATAACGTTCTCAAAGGCGTGTGAAGTCTGCCAATCCGCACATGGCCAGCGTGGTGGACTATGGCCAAACCTTTCTCATATTGAGAGGAGACCCGCGCTCTGTAGTGAGCCGGTAATGGGTTGATCATGATGATGATGATATAAATATATATACATATGACAAATGCCTAAAACTATATAACGTATCCTCAAGATCAAGAAGCTTATAAAGCTATTCACAAGAATATACGTATCCACAAGAAGTAGGCAACTAGTGAACGAGGGGTAAATTTATTACCAGTAATAAAGCTAAATCAATCGTATTAAAGGGAGGGATCTCAATCACTCCCTATCGGTCAGCGCTGAATAGTGCACCGACTTCCAAGGAACCTGACTCCTATTTACAATAGCGAATGGATTACATTAATCACGCAACTTTTTGGTAAAGTTGCATGCTACTGAATCCTTAGCCCATAAGGTATTGGAAAATGTGAACTAATTTGTGTAATATAGTTACGTCCATTATCTTTTTGTGTTTACGTTAATGGAATCAATATTGAAGGCTGATAATCTAGTGGTTAGGTCGTCAGCCTCCTAATCAGAGGGTGGCGGTTCGAATCCTGGCACGCACCTCTAACTTTTCGGAGTTATGTGCGTTTAAAAATAAAACACTTGCTTCAACGTTGAAGGAAAACATCGTGAGGAAACCTGCACGCCTGAGAGATCTCCATAATGTTTTCAAAAGCGTGTGAAGTCTGCCGATCCGCACATGGCCAGCGTGGTGGACTATGGTCAAGCCCTTCTCATTTTGAGAGGAGACCCGTGCTCTGTAGTGAGCCAATAATGGGTTGATCATGATGATACATTTACCGTTGTAATATTCCTGTACTCGTGTGTTCATTATTCCTCCCCTCTTGACCGATTTGATATTTTAATTATTATTGGTCACACTACATACAATGATGAATTATAATAAAATAAAATTCTAGAATAATAAATTCGAAGGTAACCTTTTCTGGTTATTAGTTTTTAAGTACCAAATTATTTCACAGATATCGATAAAATTAGGCAAGGATAAACTATCCGTTTGCAATCTGGGTAAGGATATAGAATGCTCTTTAGTATGGGAACATAAATGGATCCTGCGGGGTTTTACAAATATCTGAATCAACGTGAAGTTACTGAAGACATTATCAAATAAAAGTAGTTTTTAAAAACATTTATTATCCGGTAGAAAGATCTTTTAATACATGATCGCAACGGAAACGATTACTGCTAGATACCATACAGTAGTCACGTTTGGGAAATAAATTGTTCCTTAATTACGACACAGGATTGGTGAACCGGCGCTGAATTTGTCAAAGGCACTCAGCCGCGATTTCGAGAGAGATGCGGGTTCGAATCCCATCGGTTCTGCAGTGCAGTGTTGATACATTCTACACTGATATTATACCTACTCGTTAAATGGAAAATTTCTGCACCTTGTTTACTAAAACCGATTTTAAAGAAATTTGATACAACTCGCATCCTATAGATGGATGTAAGATACTTTCCACCTTGGAAAAGTATTTGAGATTCTTAATCGGACGGGCGGACGGACTTAAGAGACGGACCTGTCTTGCCGGCTTGCGGCGGTCATTTTTGGATGAAGATAGCCTGCATTACTTTGTGAAAAAAAAGGATACTTTTTATTTATAAAACAGCAGAAGAGCAACGACGATATCGCGGACGCGGAGTAATTAAAAATACGAAACATTCTACGAAATATTTATTTAGTGTTTACTTAGTCGGCAATGTTTATATTTAAAGTTTTCGTTTTTCATAGGACGTTACATACTTGGTTCCCATATTCGCTTTCGTGTTTTACTTTTATAGTAAGTACAAGATTTCCCCTGACATCCTCAGCCAGATTGTAGATTTTTCGTAAACAGTAGTATTCCAATATTCATGCGTACTATGTATATTGAATCACTGCACCTGGGTGGGCCAAATGTCGTGGTTTTTCTGGCATAATAAAAAATTGGTTTATCCATTCAACCTCGTTATGGGTGTCGTAGTCAATATCACATGCTTATGATAATAATTAGGACCAAGAAACAACATACCTCTATTTAAATATGACTAACCTTTAAATATTGGTTTATACTGTAAACATTCTTAAAAATTCTTCAAAAGGAATACTGTAAAAAGTACAAAAATAATAGTAACAGTTATTTAACGCTTGAAAGTTTTACAATATATTTCTCTCAAAAAGCAATTTATTCAGTTGCGGAAACTTGTTCCACAGCTTACTAAAACATAAACGATAACATTTACTTTTGATGATGAGTATGAACTATTTTAATTCAATGAAAGGAAAAAAAAATTAAATGACTGAATTGAACTAACATATTATTGTGCCAAAAAACCTATTTGAGCTGAAAAATGAGCACGTACGAAATAAAAAGTTATTTGCTGAGTACCCAGTTTTCCATCTAACCCTAACGATCCAAACGCTTTGGTTAGGTAGGAAATCCATAAATGTTGCAATTAACTAACGACTAAAAGTCAAGCCGAAATCTGTAATATTTAGAAGTACAGACGAATTAATAAACTTATGTTATAAATTATATTAAACCATTTGGTATGTCAAAAAACAGGGTTTATTACTAATAATATATTTAAGTAGCTGAAATATTATGAGATGATAATAATCTTTGGAAACACAAACAATAAATTTCAAGCACTTTGTATGCTCTTTCGGTATTTAAATCTTGGGTAACTTGAGTATCTTGGTCTAAATTTTGGGAGCCTGTAACCCAACAGTGTCAACATTAAGAGGCTGGTCAAAATCATGACAAAATATTACATCTAAACAGAAGGAAAAAATCGATAACACTGAAAACTACATGTTTTTTTTCATCTGAATAAAGATACTCTCAAATCAAATTACAAGTCCAATTAGAGTATAAATATTATCACCCCATCTTGCATAATAAAGAAGGTAACTTGATTAAAAAATAATGTAATAAAATACGTATGCTCGTGGGTATTCAGTTGAAAACAAACAAGTTGGTTCGGAGCAAACATGTATCTCGTTTATTTTCTCATCAATAACTGAGTATTTGCCTACAACCAGCATCATTTTAGCGAACATGAGAAGAAATAAATATACTGATGTTGTATCTGCAAAATATTAAAATAATTTTGACGCGTTCCGTTAGTTATGTATATTATTATATAGTATTAAAATTATGTATGAAAGTAACGAAATGTATTACGATTATTACTTGATCATATTTTTTACTGTAAGCCACTGGTGTAAGCTACGTTGGGTAATTGAAAGCCGGCGATTGCCTTGAGGGTGGCCGAGCATTCCGTGTTTCCTGCTTTTTTAGTATTTCCATCTAGAGAGGCCCGCTTAGGAAGTACGAATACAGCCACCACATTTAATGTTTGAAGTTACGCACATCCATATATATATGAATACGTAAAAAATTTTTTGCGGAATTTATTTACACGGAGTTATAGAAGGATAGTTAAGAATTTAAAATATCTACCGAAAAAGACGTGTTGCCAAGCGATTTAGCGTTCCGGCACGATGTCATGCAGAAACCAGTTTCTTAATTGGTAGGTTTACCATACTCCTAACAGGTTATCCCGCCACCATCTTAGACCGCATCATCACTTACCATCAGGTGAGATGCAGTCAAGGGATAACTTAATTAAAAAAAAAATACAATATTTCGGTTTCAAAATATATTCAGTGTACAGGAATCGTCTGATTACAGTTTTACTTTAAGTACGGTTATAGCTAGAATAGAAAGGTTTTGCATAACACGAACCTTTACATCCTTTGTTACAAGAATACGCCCAATGCACACCTGTATAAATACACTGTACTTTGGACACCTGTATAAATATGATTAAAATTATCACTTCAACCGTGATTTCTGAAAATTCAATTTTTGCTTACTGTTTTGAGTAACATAACAAAAAAAAAATTCTCCACTAAATCCTTGAAATCCGTACATTTATAAAAGAATTACTGAATCTCTGTTTGGTCTATCGATGTACCACTAAAGCAATTTTTTTTCGGACTGACTATTAGCTGTGCTAACCCTATTGGTTGCGACAGCGTAACCGGGTTGTTTGACGAACTTCGGAAAGAAGCTCTTCCTGAAGAAATTTTGATCCCTAGGACTCAAAGAAACTAAGGGGACGTCTGCCTAAGGGCGCCTCTTGTGAGGCCGAACCTCGGCTTAGGCGACGTTTGGGATAACGGGGGGATTGAATGGAAAAGCAATGGGTATCGGGCTGTGTTCGGCAAACAGATAGCTATGATAATCTAGGCAGTCAGTAAAAAAAGCATTTTTAATTTCATCCCCTAGCAGATCAAAATACGGTATTGGCGTTTGTATGAAAGTTTTGAATTTTGAAATACGAGAACAATGAGCTTAACGCGAATAAAGCTCCGAGCGAAAGCTAGTTTACTGATACCGAATGGAAGTTATTACTAACTAGCTGTTGGCCGGGACTACGGTTTCGTATGTATGAGCGCTCATGTGTGAAAACTTATATCTTGATGTGTATAATATACTAGTATATCCCACAAGAGCCGTACGCTATTGAATTAATTATTCGGCCTTTGATGCTATCACGCTTGAACGACTGGCTTGATTTAGTAACAATCATCCATTCATTCAAGCTTTCTCATTAAAATATTATTTATTTAAACAACTTTATTGCATTTTGAACAAAAGAAAGAAAAAGACAAATATACATAATATAAAAGCAAAAGGCGACCTTATCACTAAACACGATCTCTTCCAGGCCACCTTTTTGAAAGAAGCCGACAGAAATAAAAGGCGGAAAATCGCAACACTTATACATATATACGAGTACATACTAATAATTACATATAATTAATATATATTATAAATAAATAATTTCTATAATATAAACATACTAGTATAAAAATATACAAATAATAAATTATTATATTAGAGTAGAGTATAAACTAGGTTTCAGCAAATCTTTCTACGTGCTCAGTTTCTAAGAAATAGCGAAATGCGTTTTGACATTCATTTTATACTTCTTTTTAGCTGGAATGTTGTTACAATTGCAGTGTTTATGAGAATCAGTAGGCAAGACTACTGAATTCCGTTTCTTGCGTTTTATCATAAAACTATGACCACCATATACAAAAGTGTTTTTTTTTTTTCAAAATACGTAGGACAATTGCAAAGGAGCGGATAATAAGAAACTAATACAGTTTTTCGCAATCAGCAATTATCTGTGCTAGATATGTATAGTTAAAAATTAGGTATTAATGACCTTTAAAGCATTATTTTATATCTATCATCATCATGATCAACCCATTACAGGCTCGCTACAGAGCACGAGTCTCCTCTCAATATGAGAAGGGCTTTGGCCATAGTACACCACGCTGGCCATGTCCGGATTGGCAGACTTCAGACGCCTTCGAGAACATTATGGAGAACTCTCAGGCGTGCAGGTTTCCTCACGATGTTTTCTTTCACCAGAAGCAAGTAATATTTTAATTGTTTAAAAACGCACATAACTCCGAAAAGTTAGAGGTGCGTGCTCGGATTCGAACCGCCGACCCCTGATTAGGAGGCTTACGTAACCACTAGGCTATCACCGCTTCACTTAGCTATCACCTATATTTTATTATATACCGATATAAGCATAACGTTATGCTAATATCGGTTCAATACCAATAGAATAATGCGATTTATACAACATACACAACACGGGGGCTATGTATGTCCTACAGCGTTCTGCAACTTGACAAAGGATATGGAGATTTCAGTTCAATAGCGACTGAGCTTCATGTCCTCGTACAAACACATGACACTGACGCCAAGCTACAGAGTATTGCGCTACGGCGAATAATTAGCTAATCGACATTACTAGGCTGTATTGTCTGGCCACACATCTGGCAGACAATTTAATGTTATGCATTTACCATTTGTGTAATCTGTAATTATCCATCATCAACTTGTATAGCCTCAATGCTGAGAACAGGTCTTATTTATTTATTAGGAAGCCCACTGACTTATATACAATAGTATAATCAATCAATCAGCCTACAGACATCCACTGCTGCACATAGGCCTTTTCGAGAGCGCGCCACCACACTCGGTCCTCCGCCTTCCTCATCCACCCGCCACCAGCGATCCTTTTCAGGTCGTCGGTCCAGCGGGCAGGTGGTCGCACAATAGTATAATTTTTAACATAATATCTTTTACTGATATATTATACCCCATTTAAGGGCTAACTCAACATGTAATAACAACCTTATTTTCACTTACACGACTATTTTATTTACGTACTATGAACTATAAAAAAAAAAGTATAAAAAAACGGGTCTGGATTTTGAGAGCGTGTGAGTGGCTTGTTACTACCTTACCGACAAAGACGTGTCGCTAAGCGATTTAGCGTTTCGGCACGATGTCGCGTAGAAACCAATTAGGAGTGTGGGCCTAGCTCACCCCCTAACAGGTTAGCTCGCTATCAACTTACCACTTACCATTAGGTGAGATTGCCGTCAAGGGCTAACTTGTTGTGTAAAAAAGAAAAAAGTCTCTCATTGGAGCATTTAATGATAAGTTCTTTAAACCCAAATTCCCTAAGCCCAACGCCATAAAAAGACAAATATCAAAACATGTATTATCGAAATTTTGCAAACGGTAGGAAACTGAGCCCGAGGAAATTTATTACGCAATAGAACCTAAGTGAATAATTAAGGTTGGTAATATGCTTAAGAGAGATATGCGAAATCTTTCTTTGTTTTTAATTATCCACTCGCTTTGCAAACGTACGAAAATCGATTTATTTATCTCCCAAATATGAAAATAGGACGTATATATTTTATAATTTAACAATATTATTTTATTTTTACAAATGAAGCGGTTATGAACTTTAGCCTTATCTTTTGTATTAAAAAAAACTAAGACTTACAGACACAGACTATTGTTGAGTCGGGCTTACAAACGGACAAGTATTCTGCTATTTTATATAGCTTAAAGCTGTAATGTAAGAAAGTTTATGGTAAGAAGGGGAAAAGCTTCTAGAAGGTTGCAATGACACGCACTTGAATGAATATATAAATAAGTAATGTATAAGTATTAGAAAAGGCGAGCCAAGAAATGTAGCCAATGGAACTAAATATCGTATTTGAGAACGAGGGTCTTAATCGGAATCTATCGGTCAGCTTAAAGTAATACTGCGCTCCCCTAAGGAGCTTAACCAGTATTTACAATGGCTGGGTCAGTGTGCAAACGTTTAGTTAGTTATGTTAGTTATGTTTTTTTATCGATTGCAGTTTTTGCTCGACCGCAGTGAACCCGAGCTGTGATAAAATATTTTATACAAAGGATTGCGTTGTATCTTAACGTCCATTAGTGGACTTTAAGACAAGCAAGGTGACATATAAGCTAAACAGATCGACTGTTTAATATAAATTATCGTATTTATTAAATTAAATTGATTGATAAGCATTATATAAGACTATAAAAAAGCAGTCATTCATAATAAAACGTAAACATAAATTGTATTATGTCCGAAGACACAGCGTACAAACAAGGGTTACCATCGCTTATGAATATTTGCATCATGAAAAGAGAAGGGTTATTGAAAGGTTGTGGCCGATTTGAAATCTGTTATGTTTATCAACTACTTCAACAACAACGAAAATGATTCCACAATTTGCTCGAGTTAAGAAAGGTTAAGAGAGGAATACAAATATTTTTAATGGTGAGGATAAAAGTGTTAAGAGTTTGAGTTCCAAATGGAGATCAAAAAAGGTCGAATTAATGCAAACGACTCTTAAAAATACTTTCCGTTACAAAGTCGATAGAACATACAAAGGGAAATTTTCGGTGTTCTTAGAACATCAAGGTGCATATCAATTTGGAATTCTTGTCATGTTGAAATGTCCGCCTTTGTATATTTCTCACCCTGTAAAAGGAAAAAGAAATATAGGGCGAGGCAAGAAATCATTATGACATACCTAAGACATTTTCAAGTAGGTGACAGTCCATTAGCTAAGCCTGTGACGGCGGCTCGTACTCGTAAGCGGATCAGAGAATTGGTTTATGCATCAGGATAAGATGTGAAAATGAAATACGAAAGTTATTGGATTTTATTTTCAAATTAGCTTATAGGAAAATATTGATAAAACACAAGATATCTTTGTGACACACATTGCCCGTCTGCTTTGGTTTCACTTGTTTAAAAACAATGCGGGAATTATTTGAATGTCTAGAATCAAAGTGCCCTAAGCAATTCTATCGTTGCCAAATTTCTTCGCAATACTTGTATCGTTTTAGTTTGACATATTTACAAATAGAAAAATAGAGACTGAAAAAATAGAGAATAAATGATCCATTAAATACCGATTATGAGTGACGTCATAATCAATCCATTACTGGCTCACTACAGACCACGGGTCTCCTCCCAATATGAGAAGAGTTTTGGCCATAGTCCACTACGCTGGCCATGTGCGGATTGGCAGACATCACATGCCTTTGAGAACATTGTGGAGAACTCTCAAGCGTGCAGGTTTCCTCACGATGTGTTCCTTCACCGTTGAAGCAAGTGATATTTTAATTGTTTAAAAACGTACATAACTCCGAAAAGTTAGAGGTGCGTGCCCGCATTCGAACCGCCGACCACTGATTAAGAGACGACGCCCTAACTACTAGGCTATCACAGCTTCTTATTTGTATACTTCTTATGTGTACAGTGACGTCATATTTTAGTAAACCTGCTTGGAAGTCTTGCTAAATCACGGTAAAACACTGTTCACTGGATTCAAGACCCCAAGATCCAAGAATAACTAGTATACAGTTCAATAGCTACTCCCTATACATATTCTTTTCAAATTTTTCAGGTTTCACTGAAGGAGTTTTTGGCATTAATGTGACAATTTTAGGCACCCTCAAAAGCGTTATCAAAGTGTACCCTAGTGTCATCCTTCATCAAGATAAATGACTTCCTTCTTTTTGAAAACAACAAGCTTTGAATATTCATTCGTGAATATATTCTTGATAGCTTAATATTATATTAAAACATTCATTATTCACTAGTTGCCGCTTGTGAATTTTTACGCGGCATTTTTTGTTTTCACACGAGACTCGAGGATTTTTCCAATATGTAGCTTCATACTATATAATAAACTAAAAAACTAGAACAACGGTATGACAAATTGCATTCTCATCGCTAAATCGCTTGGCGACACGACCTCGTAGGTAGGGTGGTATCTAGTCATGGCATAGTCCAAAGCTGACTAGACTCAAGCCGGGAATCGAACCCAAGACCTCCAACTTTATAATGCGACAGTGCACGCGCAGCGTTGTCACTGACGTAGTTAGACATTTACGAGTGGCTGCAGGTGCCTACGTACTCTTTACAGTTTTTCTGCCCATGTAATCGAGACACCTGGAGCATTGCCCTAGTGGAGACTAGACTTTGACTATAATCCGCTGCATCTATGAGCACCTTCTCGGCGGTCGTTAGGTACTCCTGGTAGCCTCCTCCTCCTAGCCTTCCTTCGGTACCTAACGCTTGCCCGATAGGCTCCCTCGTACATATGAATTTCCGATTAAGGGCACTTAAGGGGTTCTGTGGATGGTTCTATTAGTAGTGAATTTTTGAAACAATGCTATTTGAAAATAGTAGCTATAAAGATAGTACTTTATAAGCTTTTAGTGTATGTAATTTAATTAGTATTATTAATAGAGTAATACACTTTACAAAATACAGTCGAACCGTGACAGGCAACCCGTGGCTTGATTAATTCGCCAGTCACCAACATCAACCGCCCGCGGCCTGCAGGTACACGCATTGCTTACTCTGTGCCGTACGAGAATTGTAATTTGTTAAAGGGTTCGTAAAACGGTGTCATTTAGGTTTATTTCGGCTTGCTTAATACCCTAAGGGAGTTGTATAAAAGCTTTCATATTAAATTAACTCTGCGTGTTATTGTGTACAGTAATACGAAGTATTATAATTTGTTGTGCAATAAAAATGAAGGTAAATAAACAAAATTGTATATTGTATTGTAACATCGTGGGGAAACCTGTATGCCTGAGAGTTCTCCACAATGTTCTCAAAGGCGTGTGAAGTCTGCCAATCCGCACATGGCCAGCGTGGTGGACTATAGCCAAAACCCTTCTCATATTGAGAGGAGACCCGCGCTGGCAATGGGTTGATCATGATGATGATGAAACAAAATTGTATTATAAAGTTTTACGAGTATATCGGTTTACCTACGAAATCGTAGCAGAATGCTACTCAAAATCTTATCATCATTTATAGTATTATTGTCAAAAAATACCCTTGTCATATTTAAGACTATAGACTTCTCGTCACAACGTCCACATGTAGGTCGTTAAGATCAATATTAAAATAAACATGTTAATTGTCACCTTCAAATAAACTGCTGTGCAAACCGAAAAAAATGGGTAAAACTAGAAGTACCGGATAAAATTATGTTAGTTATTTAAGCTGTATCAATGTTATGTGATACATGAAAAACATTCAATTCTAAATAAGCTGGCTGGAAATACGAAATTGCCCACGATGTGCCGATATTATTCAATGTAGCGCAGCCTCAGGTTATTTGTTGACTGGAAAAAATTTATTACCTTTTACCCTAACAGGTGTATCACGTTCAGCAAACAATTTATCTATCAATCGATATTTCGGACGGATCGCGCTTACTCAAATAGAGGGAATCAAAGGAGGCTTTCAGTACCTAGTTGACTGAGATATGAGTTTTTTATATTTATATTCTTGACTAATTGAGTTTAAATATGCGTTTTCTATGATATATATAGATGTATACTATTGATCTTGTTGCATGTTCAACAATAGATCAAGATTTATTTTTTATACACTACAAGTTAGCCTTTGACGGCAATGTCACCTGATGGTAAGCGATGATGCAGTCTAAGATATCAGGCTAACAGGCTAATCTTTCAGGGGTATTGTAAACCCATACTCCTTAATGGTTTCAACGCGACATAGTACCGAAACGCTAAATCACTTGGCGACTATTCGCGGCCGAAGACTCCACCAGATCAGACTCGAGTACGCAATGCGCCACGGGGGTCGTCTTAAGATAAGATAACTCAGACAGGGTTACTTCTCATACGTTGAATGACGTTAGAAGATTTACTGTGGTTTGATTGAGCAAAGAACCTTGTGCGTGATCATGCTAAAACTTGGGAGCCAGGAAGATTTAGTATTTAAGAGACCTCATTTATTGAAGTTAATAATATATTCTCATGTTTAAAAAATGCTTTAAAAATGTATTGCGTGATTGCAGTTGGTAATTCGTTATCTACAATTTCGTTATCTAAATAATATACAATTTCCTTTTAAGGAATGAATGTTTTGCAGTCTAGGAAACCTTATTACAAGTTTATTTTTACTTCTGTTATACAATACATTTTTGTCTTAACGTTTTTAATACCTTATTGGCGTACTTTTAATTTTCATATACGCAAGAAAGTTTATGGTAATATCATCTCGCAGATTAGCAAGAACTGTCATTATTTTTTATTTTTTAATGCAAACGTAGAGGAAGTCACAAGTAGGCCACTGCTCGTGACTTCGCCCGCGTTTGATTGTTGTCACACTAACCGTAGTGTTATAATAATCGTCAAAACTAATCATATTTGAGAAGGGTGGTAAGCCGAAGCTCTAAGAGCCCTCCCCAGAGGGAAAGAGAGAGCAACTTGATTTATTGGTAATCTATATTATTATTATACGTGTTTTCAGAATTATTTATCTTTATATTATTAAGAATGAAACATGTTAAACTTAAATATAACGTAAAGGAAAAATTATACCACTGATGGAAGCCACAGTGAAGCTAAATCATGCTCCCTGACACATATTTATATCAATTTGATATGATTTATTGAGGAAATTTCTTTGTTGTGGTATTCTTATTTTCACATGGCCGTAGGCTACAAGACATTTCGTGTATTTTGAAAAGTACCTACTTATTTATATATCTCAAAGCAAAATGTCACTGACTGATCTACTCCAGATTAAAAAACCATTGTATTTATAGAGCTAAAATTTGGCAAGAATATATGTAGTTTATATGTGGGAGATGTCAGAAGGTTAGAAAGAAAGGTTATTTGAAAATTGCGTAAAAAATTCTATGCTTTGATTTCTAATGTAGAGAAACGAGAATTGGCAATTAAGTTATTATTTATAATAAAGAACTCTTAACAAGTTTTCCTAATTTTAATTTCAAATGAAATTGTAATTTAGGGTCAGCATTATGACAGACTTCATGTCTGTAAGATTTGGTATAAAATTACCTACTTACTTATTACCAATTTGTAATGATACACTTTTATTCTTTTTTTTTTAAATTATTTGTAATGATAATAGAGATCTACACAAGTGTTTTGCGCAATTCAAATCCGAAATCGATGACATTAATCTTAGTTCTTTTCTGGTATAGGATCTTATGATATATGCCTGACCAGGTTTATAAATTTAAAATATAAACGTTGACTGGTATACCTTAAGATCCGGGGAACCTGAGCATTGACACTGGCGCTTACCGATACATATATAAACACAGGTGAAGAAGAAAGGGTTGTGAGCCTTTATTTACGTCACCCTACTAAAGTTAAACAAAGTAAAGGGACCTTTTTAGTGCTTTGTTTACTCATTGTATTAAGAAACCTTTGTTTCACGAGTTGTGATGAAGTTAACCCGCAATAATGGTTTTGTAACGGTATCAGACACCACAAGAATAGTTAAAGATACTTTCAGGTATTATTTTAAATATTTATTAGTAAAGTATTTTTTATTACTTAAGACATAGGGTAATTCCGGGGGAGATGGCCGTACGGGAGAGATGGCCAATAGAAAAAAGTTCAAGAAATTATTCATAGATCGCACTATTTTACCTGGTCGACCCCCAACAAGGTGGACAGACGACATCAAACGAGTCGCAGGGAGCCGCTGGATACAAGCGGCCCAAGACCGTGGCCGTTGGAACTCCTTACAAAAGACCTATGTCCAGCAGTGGACGTCTATCGGTTGAAGTGATGATGATGATGATGACTATTTTAAATTTAGTTCGATTCGTTTAGGCACGGGCAACAAGTGGTAGTGAATTTTTTTGCGAAAAAATTACGAAAAGGTGAGTAATTTGACTTTGTTTTTTAATAATACGTTAGATTTAAACTAAGGGGTTGACATATCAAGGGGTAATAAAAAAGTAATGAAAGTTTTGTCTGTATTTATGCTTTCATTGTGAAGTAAACGGACTTTCTCGTGTTCTAACCTCAAAATTAACTGCAAAATTGAGAAGTTGCTTTTAATAAGCTATGTGGCCATCTCACCCGGACAATCGGGGAAGATGGCCATAGTATTTATTGGAGAGATAGCCATAAAATAAGTGTCCTAATTTAAATTTATTTTTAAAATTTAATATCTTCTTCAGATGCTCAACCAATGCATACGGAAAGCGACTGCTGTCAGAGGAGCCTGGAGTGAAGAAAACTTAAAAAATGCGATGGCAGAAGTACGAAGTGGGCGGATGCCGGTTTATAGGGTTATTTGATTACCATATTCCTAAAAAACATTAGAAAGAAGGTTAAAACAATCAACTACACAAAAAAGGGACCTATGGGACCATCATCAACCTTTGGTGCAGCCAACGAAAAAGACTGAGCAAGCATATTAAAGAGAAGCAGTCGAAAGGCTTTCCATTGTCTGTTGATGATTTAAGAAGAATTTCATTAAAGTTTGCTGAGCAATTAGGATTAAAACGCAGATTCAATATGAAATCTGAGAAGGCAGGCTATGATTGGGTGCAAATGTTTTTGAAAAGGAATTCCGATATTTCATTAAGGAAATCAGAAGAGGTGTCATATGTTAGAAGTCAAGGGATGAATAAAGCTAAAAACGCGTATTTTGAATGCAATATTTGCATTTTCTGGGTGAATGAAAACTGCACCGAGTTTGAGGACATGTGTTCTTACTGCGGTAATAATGAAAAAAAGAAGTTAAAAGATCTCAAGGGCAAAGGGAAAGGCAAAAAATTTCTGGCCATCTCTCCCCTATAACTATGGCTATCTCTCCCGGGCACTCTGGGAGAGATGGCCAGTCCTAGTTTTTTTTAAAGTAAAAAATTTCATTGTTTTCGTTGTTCAAAGTTATTTATCATTAATGTATTAATAAGAAGAATAAATAAAGATTATGTTGAATATGAATTCAATGTTTTATTCATCATAATTCCAGCACAATAGAGTCTTAAAGTAACTAGGGCCATCTCCCCCGGAATTACCCTATAAGCTTTTGCAAGCCTTAGGTTAAGGTTAAACTGCTTCTTCTGTATGTTATTTTTATTATTTTCCTGTCTGTATACTAGATTTAAACGGTATAGCAGTAGTTATAATTATGTGTAAATTATCCACAAACGAATTAATAATATTTCTGTTATGTTAAAAAGTAATAAATAATATGGTAAAGTTTGTTATTATACCTATATTAATTCAGCATGCAATAATGAGTGAGCGAAAAACGTCAGAGAATTTGACCCATATAATATGAGTGCATAGATTTAACTTGGAGTCTGACGACCTCCGTGGTGCAAGGCGGGCGCTATCGCATTATAATGTTGGAAGTCCTGGGTTCGATTCCCGGCTCGAGTCTAGTCTGGGAGGCTTCAGCTGTGGCTAATTACCACCCTACAAAGAAAGACGTGTCGCCAAGCGATTTAGCATGCCGGCACGTTGTCGCGTAGACACCAATTAGGAGTATGGGTTTACTATAACTACTGTTTACTAACGCTAACGTCTTAGACTGTGTACAGTCTGTACAAGTTATTTTTATTGCCAATATTGTCAGCTGCGGCGCTGCTCGAGTCAGTATTTTACTTAGTATATAAGGCTCGTAATTATTATCAAATGTGTGCATTAAATTAATATATATCAGCGGTGAACTTAGTTTCATTAGCCGCACTTTATCACGTATCAGCCTATCATCCCTTCTATCAGCATGAGTATCATCTCAAGATCTTAGTGTAAACCTTAAATCTTTATGGTCCTTCGAGCAAATTCAAATTCAAATTCAAAATAATCTTTATGCAAATAGTCCTTAAAAAGGCACTTTTGACGCGTCAATAATTTACACAGTAGTTATTTCATGGTGATAACTTGAGCCGGATACCTTGTACAGACTGTACAGACTGCATCATCACGTACCATCAGGTGAGATAGCCGTGAAGGGCTAACTTGTAGTACATACAAATAAAAAAGTCTCTTAATATCTCACAGTACAACTATCCGTCAATAAAAATAAAGGCACAGAAAATTAGACGTCACAACATCAGTTCACAAAAAACAAACTACAGGCAGCCAATAAAGTTAAGTGGGTTTCATCCACTACAAAACAATCTCACAAAGGATGCCCGTATAACTGCAGCCGGTCACGTGACTTAGGAAACTTGAGATCACAGACGAACCCTGCATGCCTGACTTCGCTGGCTTGTTGGCGTCTCGTTACTCTGTTACTTTTTATGCGTAACATTTGCTTGTTAGGATACATACAGAAATATCCTTGCAAATAACCTTTAATGTTTAAACCGGTAAACTTTATACACACGATGTCCATTACATTCATAAAATATATTTTCATACTCAATGTTGCATTAGGTTTGAATACTCCAGAGTTTAGAATACTATACGATATACCGGGTGCTTCAAAAAAATGTATACACACTTTAAACTATTGTAGTTTTCCTGCTCTAGAAGGCTAATGTTATATTTCTTCGCCAGGTGCCAGCATAATCATCCTTCTATGTTATATTATCAGTTGGAATTTGTAATATCAACATGGGGGACGTACGTTTGAGTTTTGAAGAACGTAAGCAGGTTATTAAGTGGTACTGGAAGTTTGAGAATGTAAATGAAGTTCAAAGACAGTGGAGAAGGGAGTATGATACAGAACCACCTTCAAGATTAACAATTACACGCATACGAGACAAATTCGAAGTTCATGGAACAGTGTGTGATGTGCATAAAGGTCATTCAGGTCGGCCTCGAACAGCTACAAGTGATGAATCAACAACGGCAGTCTTGGAACTGTTTCAACGCTCTCCTAACAAATCTTCAAGGCAAGGGGCACGTGAAAGTGATGTAAGTGCTAGCAGCGTGCTATGCATCCTGAAGAGAGGCAAGTATCGTGTTTACATTCCAAGGCTGTTGCAACAGCTAAATGACGACGATCCAGATCGAAGGTTGCAATTTTGTGAATGGATTCAGGAGATGGTGATACGTGAACCGGGATTTATGAGTAGCATCATTTGGTCGGATGAAGCCCAATTCAAACTTAATGGAACTGTCAATAGGCACAATTGTGTTTACTGGGGTGAAGAAAATCCTCACATTACAATTGAAAAAGCTGTAAATTTGCCTGGTGTAAATGTGTGGTGCGGTTTGTCTTCAAGGGGACTCATTGGACCTTTTCGATTTGAAGGCACTGTAACTGGTATTAATTACCTAACAATGCTTGCTGATTCCATATTTCCTGCCATTCGTGCATTATACGGTAATGATGATTTTTATTTTCAACAAGATGGTGCTCCGCCGCACTATCACAGGGACGTACGAGCTTACCTGGATCAAAATTTGTCGGGCCAGTGGATAGGACGCAGGGGGCCAATCGAGTTTCCAGCACGCTCTCCAGACCTTACACCACTGGATTTCTTCTTGTGGGGCACAGTAAAAGATGAGGTGTACAAACGTAAACCACGTAACCTAGACATTCTTTGGAATGAGATTCAAGCAGTGTGTAGAGAAATCTCATTGGACGTTTTGATACGATGTACAGAATCAGTGGTGACTCGTACTCAGAATTGTATTGATGCTGCAGGTCACCAATTTGAACAGTATTAACATTTGTTATTTATGTTTAATTTACATTGGACTTTCAGCTTTCTATTTTCCTGAAATTTAACTTTGTAGAACGGTAAATAAATTTTCTATGGATGTTCAAAGTGTGTATACATTTTTTTGAAGCACCCGGTATATATACACTTAATCTTTTTAATTATGCCTTTCCATAGTGTACTTTTATTAAGCGTTTTCAAGGAAACCAATAAATGATAGTAGGTAGTCTTAAGTATGAAGTATTCACAAAATTTTGTGGCGATGAATGGATGTATGAATTTTTCACCAAAAACTCTACACAACAAATTTGCGTATGAAATGCTAAAAATATTTTATTTGAATTTCATTGACTGGTCGAAAATTCAATATAAAAGTGAATGTTATTTTAGACTGAGGGTAAAGGGACTTGACGGCCTTTTCAGCTCTACAACATAAATGATATATATTTCATACCCGCAGAGAGTTTTGAAAATAATACTGTGAATGCCATAGTTGAATAGGAACACTAAAGCTATACGAATAAATAGTTTTGCGTATGGCACCTTTACGAAGTTTTTTTTCTTAAGACTAGATGTACCAGATAATATTAAAAATAATCTGGTACACCTAGTCTTAAGCCACACGAGGTTTAGACCCCGAGGCTAATTGAAATTGATTGTGAAATCGTATTAACAAACCTACCAGCAAGTCCTCGTTTGCTTTATCATCTCAATTGATAGGAGCGTATTGTTGAACGTCCACACATCCACGTCCTATGTAGGATGTGCATATTTTACGCTCTTGTGCCGCTTTTGCCCACTGGAACTCTACGACATGATGTCGGACATAGTGAGGTCTGCTAACCCGGCGTTTTCCGTATACCGTTTATCTTTCCTCCATGTGTCCCGTCCTTACTCCTTTGACAAATTCAGCTACGCAACTCACATAGCGACGTCCGTAGCTCTGGATTTCACAGGTTAGCAGAAGTATAATGTTTTCAAGGTCAATGTAAGCGTGTTAGTGTCTTCATTTCACCATAACTTCTAAACGCCGAAATCAATTTGAATGTGCAATCGCTGGAATATTTACATCATGCCGAGTGACACTGGCTATAATTTTCAGAAAAAAGCAATATGGCGGCTTAAATTGCCGCCATTATCAAATTGTTAAGGGCCGGGTTGTTAAGGGCTTCCGGAAATCTCAGGTAGACTTTTTGTTCGTGTGCTACGCGGTAACTTTTAATGTTCGCGGTATATAATCTGGGATGTCTTTCAATAAGTACAAAGTGTAGGTATAGAAACCTTCGCTTGTAGAAAAGTCCTATTGTAATGTGAACTCTCATAACTATAGTTTTAAGTTAACGAATGCACTAGCACTTTTATTTAATTGACGCATCAAAAGTGCCTTAAAAAGGATTATTTGAATAATGTTTATGTTTCATTGATTGATTGAATATAAAAATTCAACATTTAACAATCAACCCGGGTATTAACCGAGATGCCGAATTCGTAAAATAAACACCAACGAGGTAGAACATTATATTAAACAGCGTAATATAGAAATATAAATTACATTCAGAAAAGCACGCGCCACAAAAACATAGCGAGTGGACCAATACATAAAAAGTTTTGAGACGAAGCTTATAAATATGGCAAAATCTCTCATGGAGGGAAGCTGCCATAGACGGCTTTTGAAATAACTTTCAATAAGCTAGCAACGCGTGGCTGGTCGCGATCGTTGAGTTTATACTGCTTTATTCAATATTCTTAAATCCGATTTTCTAATATCAAGAGTGCCTTTAAGATGTTGGGGTAAATGTGATTCATTTTAATAAGTAAACTATATAGCTTCTCTATGGACTGCGCAATGCTTTTTGTGCTCAATTCATGAACTATATTAATACTAACTATACTCGTATAAAGAAGGAAGAAATTTGACTCGTAATCGATAAACTTTGATATTACCAAACAATTATCATTTTTTTCACTATTAGAAAGTGATTTACTTGCGAATTAACAAAAGCTACTACTTCTATAGTTATAGTAAGATTTAAGCCTGAAATCATTAATCAATTAGTATCTGAAAGCAAGCCAGAAAAAACACCGCAACCAAAACCACCGCTTTGTCTGTGTGCGCTGAATAAATGGCACAACTGATGGAGCCCTCTTACTCGTAGTTTTAGTTTAAAGTTACCAGAAGAACCTCACGAACTACAAGAATGAATAATATTTTATATATCTTTAGATATATGTACCTAGGAGGTTTACACCAATAAAATAACCAAGTACTAAGGCTCTTTCGTAGATATAAAAAAGTTCGCAAAAGCATCCCTCTATTGTAAATCATCATAACGTATTTTACGTCAAAAATAATAAAAACCTTATATTAATCCATACAAAAAAAGTCATGTTATTACTATCAAGACAATTTTATTTTCGGAGAAAATGATAAATATTTACTTTTAAATTAGAATACGAACGAAAGGGAAATTTCGTGTTACGTTACTACCCTTATTAGTCTACTCAGATGAACTTCGTGGAACAGCCAGTCATTAACAATTATATCCCATCCCATTAACCCATTTCGAGAATTTAAATTAGTTTTTAATTTTAACGTTACGTTTTTATAGAGTATTGTACCGTATTCATCATGATCAATCCATTGTCGGACAGACTCCACTACAGAGCACGGATCTCTTCTCAAAATGAGAAGGGTTTGGCCATAGTCCACAATGCTGGCCATATCTGGATTGGCGACTTCATGCGCCTTTGAGAACAGAATGGAGAACTCTCAGGCATGCAGATTTGCTCAGGATGTTTTCCTTCACCGTTGAAGCATGAGATATTTTAATTGCTGAAAAAACGCACATAACTCCGAAAAGTTATAGCTGCATGTCCGGGATCGAACCCCCGACCCCTGATTAGGAGGCGAACGCCCTAACCACTAGGCTATCACAGCTATACCGTATTATAAATGTAAAATTGGGTCTTGTTGCCATAATGAAGAAATTATATTATTATTATTAAATAACATTTCTTCTATTAAACATCATGATCATCATTATCAACCTATTACCCGCTCACTACAGATCACTAGTCTTCTCTCAGAATGAAAAGGGTTTTGGTCTTAGTGGGTACTAGCCACGTGCCGTTTTAATTCATGGAGAACTCTCAGCGAGTGAGGAATTTAGCTCACTTGTCTTCCTTCACCGTTAAAGCAAGCGATATTTATTTGCTTACAGGTAACGTATAACTTCAAAATGTTAGAAGTACGACGTCCTTAGTCCTGTTCAGGCCCAAGTCTTACCCTTTCACCTAACACCGTTCACACATATTTTTTATTCAATAACATGAAATGTCTGCGGTATAGTTATAAATTTCCCCTGAGTAGATAAATGTGGGTTAGAATTCCCCCGATACCTCTCAACGTTACTCACTTTACTTGAGCCTAAATAATTTATTCTTGTATTCTATCAGAGAAATTCTGGAGTTTCCCAGTATAAATATATAGGTAAATCGATTTTATACAAAGATTAAAAAAACAATTAATTTTCATAAGCTTATATTTTAATTAACGGGTCTATCCCGAAATGAGATCTTCCCAAAACAGAACTATTAATTATAGAATAATATGCTATCATCATCATCACCATGAAACATCCCAACCAACCATCAACCCATTATCGGCTTAATACAGAGCAAGAGTCTCCTCTCAATATGAGAAGGGTTTGGCCATAGTCCACCACGCTGGCCATGTGCGAATTGTCAGACTTCACACGCCTTTGAGTACATTATGGAGAACTCTCACGATGTTTTCCTTCACCGTTTAGGCAAGTGATAACTCCGAAAAGTTATAGTACCTAACCACTAGGCTATCACAGCTAATATGCTATACAATAACATAAATGATTGTATAACTACCTACTTCAATTTCACCCTCAGGTTACGTAAAGCAAGTGTACCTACACTTACGCAACGTAATACGTCTCGACTTAACAATTTGTCACTGATTACAATGGCTTCAGTCCAAATTCCCAACACGTAACTTTCATTCAACGCGAAAACTTCAACTGAATAATAAAATAAAATACCTTACCACTACCATAATAAATAATACTCAGATGTTCGTAAAAAAGGCTTAATTTTTAGTAAAGTAGGCGTTGGGTAAATAATATATGAAGTTAAGTAACTACTCGTAAGTTGGGTAGGTAATTTTATGACCCAAGGGAGAAGGCAATTTCAAATGTGTATATGTTATAAGTAGAAAGTTTATTATATTATTGACTGTCTTCTTTCGCGATGAATGAATTTTGATATCCCGTGAAAATCTGGTGTCGCCTACACCTGTCTTCAACTAACGCCAAACCTTAAAATCGTACGTCAGGTCGAGATGAGATTTTCTATCTGACTATACAGACAGAAAATCCCATCCCAAATTTATAATATTACATCTGATTTTAAAAGCGAAGTTTCAAAAGATACTGTCAAAAAGCACTGCAAAAAAATGTTATTAGTAAATGTAATTCCCGAACTTTCATAACTCGTTGCAACTTAGGGTTATTTAGTCTGCGTAGATCTCTTGTGAGTTTGTGAAGCTTCCCCGTGGAGCCTTTGCCCTTTAACAGAAAGAAAGTTAAAGGCAAATGACTGATTTCCTAAGATCAGTTCAATAGTTTATATTATGTTAGATGGCCACAAACATACACACAAAAACACTTAGGCGTTTCAAAATACAACGTGGATTGTTGCGGTCTAACGCCCAAGGTTAATAATCAATCTAATCCAAAAACTTCAGATGGCAGATTTAATTTGGTATCGCCATCTTATCGACAGAGTAGGAAAATGATAGCACTACTAAATTCAATTTCAAATTTGTTAAACATGTAATGCCTAATGAGATAAAAAATTATAAATATATGATTATCGAGTGTCATATGTCATATGTTACTTTCAAATCACTTCTCTCGGATCTCGATCGATCTCGATTTCTTCGGTTTGTCTCCGATTCATAAAAAAACATGGATTTCAGGCATATTTAAAAAAGTTTACAAATGTTTTTTTACCTAATTTTTATTAATCTTACATAGAATATTGTTCTCTTACTTAAAAAAAATAGGACTTTTACACAAACGTCCAAACTCTATTTTACCCTTTTAAGATTGAAATTTCCAAGAATCCTTTCTATCACATATGACATCTTCTATCTCTAAACCGCCTACTTTTAAAATTTGTCTGTACAGTTGCAGTACCTAGTTGCTGAGATTTCATTTTGAATCATTAAGTCACCTTTCACTTTTATATGTATAGATTCTTTCAGTTTTCCTAAGTAATGGTAACTCGATTTGTATACCTGCAGTCTTTACCATTTTTTTTAATTGAAACTTATAGTTGGAGTCACTTAACCCGCCAGCGACCTAACCAAGTAGGTACTAGAATAATGTTATGTGATTATTTACATAGTAACAAGTATATATTCCCTTACATATTTCGGTATTATTACTTATTTTATTTCGGTATTCTCTACGAGATCATACAGAATACATAAGTTACCTAAAAATTTCAATAACAAAAACAATATAGAGTTTATGAAGTGGTTAAATTGGTCGGTTTAATATACGTTTTCCGTATTTGTGTAGATTGACGCGGTTGTGGGAATTATATCATTTTGTAAGCCGTATCTCGAGTCTCACTGGAGGGCAGATAAATCTCAGTATTAAAGAGGCGAGGGTCGGAACTCGCCTCTTCACATCTCTGCAAATGAGGGTGAGACCGTATAATTAGTTTTGTTCTTGCCAGATTATTTTTCAGGGTTCCATGGGTTTTTTCGCTGTCCATTCGAAGTCCGTCGACGGCTGGACAGGTCCGTCCGTTTGTGTGTCAGCATAATTTATCTCATGAACCATAATAGACAAAGTTGAAATTTTAATAAAGTAAAAAGGGGTTTTCCATAATACATTACTCTCACACTTAGTTGGTTTTCGGCTTTGTTTGCTTATAACAGTTACTAGAAGTGATCTTCTAAAAAGGAAAACATTTAATTGAACGATGAGAAGTAAAAAATTACATAAAAACTGAATTTTTCAGTTTTTACGTTAACTATTTTTTAAGGAATAAACTGTATAGACTAACTATCCGTCATAACGAGAATTTTAAATAGGTTTACACATCTATGACCAAGCTTACACTTTAACAAGTATTAGAAGTGATCTTCTAAAAAAGAAAACACTTAATTGAATGATGAGAAGTAAAAAATTACATAAAAACTGAATTTTTCAGTTTTTAAGTTAACTATTTTGTAAGAAATAAACTGTATATACTAACTATCCGCCATACCGAGAATATTAAATAGGTTTACACATCTATGACCAAGCTTTGATACATAAACTATTTTTTTATCTACAGCATCAAATAAAGTGTCAGTAAACTACGGTTCAAAAAATTGTTCGTAAACATTGAAAAGTGATAAAGCTGTGGACGCAAAATATTTATTGTTAAATTAAAATTGACAGCAAAGGATTTTTATGAAGGACGCAAAGGGCCGATAGATAATTGGATTAAAATTTTAGCACTCGTTGCTACGGTGGGTATTGATTTTTTGATTTGCGTTCCAATTTGAAAGCTTCTAAGATCAGGGATAAAATTAATTTAAAAATCGGCTACATTGGACTTAAAAGATGTTTCAAGGAAAAAATATGTTCCTTTTAGGATACTTTAGTTTCTAACTTTTTTTTTAAGTATTTGTTTTTATAGCGGCAGTTTGAATATTTTAACTGTACCTAATTCTGTATGTTATTGTATTTCAAGATTTGAACAAAGGTTGGTTAATAATGAGGAGTGACCAATAGAAATAGGTGTCAACGACGGCCTCCGTGGCGCGGTGCGTGCGCTGTCGCATTATAAAGTTGAAGGTTCTGGGTTCGAGTCTGGTGTGGTGGGAGGCTTCGGCCGTAGCTAGTTACCACTCTACCGACAAAGACGTGTCGCCAAGCGATTTAGCGTTCCATCACGATGTTGTGTAGAAACCAATTAGGAGTATGGGTTTACCATGCCCCTAACAGGTTAGCCCGCTACCATCCTAGACTGCATCATCACTTACGATCAGGTGAGATAGCCGTCAAGGGCTAAGTTGTAGTGTAAAAAGACGATAACAATTATGAAAAATATTTACATACCTATACTACATATATAGTATTTTTAAGATTATTACATTCATCTCTGAAGCGCTAATATATAACACATTTTCCTATATTTTTATTCGTGAAGTGATGGTGATAACTTAACTCGCCTACTTAAAACTAAAGCTAAGAGGGGTCCAGTCGCGCCCAGGTCTAAGAATAATCTACAAACTAAGCCGGAGTTTTGTTTTTTTTATCGCGATCTCACATAATCAATAATAAATTATAATTAGCTTTGGAGCAAGACCAATTCACACCCAAATTTTTTATCGTTTATATAATCCTTGATTTCGTAATAAGAAGCTTTCGCTTTATAATTTACTTTTTTCTTTGAATTTATTGATAGACATCTCCAAGATCATCATCATCGTTTCCTCTCAATATGAGAAGGGTTTGACCATAGTCCATTACATTATGTAGAACTCTCAGGTATGCAGGTTTCCTCACGATGTTTTCCTTCAATGTTGAAGCAAGTAAAATTTTATTTGCTTAAAAACGCACATAACTCCGAAAAGATATAGGTGTGTGCCGGGGTTCGAACCCCCGACCTCGGATTATGAGGCGAATGTCCTAACCACTAGATATATATAGGTAATTAGTTGTAAAATAAAATACAGTTTATTGTTTGAATTATAGAACTACTCCTGAAGATTAGTCTAGTGTATGATGCGGAACAGTGCTGTCAAAGGAGAGCAATGTAGGAGGCAGCGGTAGGTATTCTCTCCCTCTATTAGCACACGTTTTGAATGTCATTGTCAGGGTGCTAATTGCTCACGATTGTGCCAGACTGAACACCTCATACATTTGCATTCATAATGAAGCTGTTTTATTTAACACCTCTATATTAGCTGAAACCTTTCATTAACGCCGATGCAAAAAGACTGTGCCTTTTTTTATGACTTTGGCGGATTTATAAATAAAAAGGTAATAAATAAATTATCATAAATCGTTTACTGATAAAAAACTGAACATTTTCTGCTAGTTTTTATATGAAACTTCGTATCTGGTACGTTGTTGATTTAACGACGTAGTTCGGAAACATTTTCGAAATATCCAATTTTTTTATGGTACGTACAACGTAAGCGGTTAAGGTAGACGCCGTTCTAATAGGGTTGGTCACATGTTCTGTACCGTAGCTTCGAATTATTATTTCCAAGCACTTGACTCCGAATGTTAAGTTGCCTGAACTCGAAAGCATAACTTCTCGTATTCACGTTACTTTAAATTCTCTCAACCCTTAGCTACGCTCGCTACGCCACGTAGTATCATTTACAGTGCACGTTTATTTCTTGTTTAAGTTAAACGTTTTGCCTTTTCACTTGAGGGAAATTGCACTTCAAACACTAACTTGTTAAAAAATTCCGCGTATATATTTGCACAGTTTAAAGACAGCAAGCAAACATTTTTCTAAGTAGGAGTACAATATAAAAAGAATTGCATACTTTCCTTTATTCGAGCATGTGTCTACAAACTTATTAGGGTCCCCCATCACTGAATAAAAACGACAGCGACATGGGTTAAGTACAAGATCACATTGTACAAGGATTACAAGTCAGTATTTCTTGTTGGAAAAAAATCAACGTTAGCGATTGTCATGCTTATTACCATCTACTTAAAAAAAACCTGAAAAATTCGCTAACATTATCCTAAATTCGACTCGTCATCGTAAAAAAATATTTGTTCTACCTTTATCAGGTCAGATTGAATTCACTCCATGTAAAAAGTTATAGCGTATTAAAACGGGTTGAAATAATATACAAATATACAGACCCTGATTAAAGACGGGAAAATACTTAGGCGATCATGATTAGGGACTTTCAACTTTTGCTATATTATTACACTTAAATACATACAATATACGGAGGTTAGAGGTTCGATCCCGGGCATGCACCCCGAACTTTTCGGAGTTGTTTCGATTAAAATATCACTCGTTTAAACGGTGAAGGAAAACATTTTTTTTTTTTTTTATTCAGCACAAGTTAGCCCTTGACCGCATCTCACCTGATGGTAAGTGATGATGCGGTCTAAGATGGTAGCGGGCTAACCTGTTAGGGGTATGGTAAATTCATACTCCTAATTGGTTTCTACACGACATCGTGCCGGAACGCTAAATCCAATCAGTAGGGTGGTAACCAGCCACGGGCGAAGCCAGAAGAGAAGACCAGACTCGAGCCGGGAATCGAACCCAGGACCTCCGACTTTAAAATGCAACAGCGCACGCGCTGCGCCACGGAGGTCGTCCAATCGTGAGGAGACCTGCACGCCTGAGAGTTCTCCGCAATGTTCTCAAAGGCGTCAGAAGTCTGCCAATCCGGACATGGCCTGCGTGGTGGACAATGGCCAACCCCTTCTCATATTGAAAGGAGATCCGTGCTCTGTAGTGAGCCGGAAATGGGTCGATCATGATGACGATGACGATGACCACGTACGGAACCTTCGCGTAGTAAATTTTACTTGCGCTTGACCACGTTTTTAAGGACTGGGGGGCTATGAATGTATTATCTCGCGTGAATGCTCGCTAGATATTACATTTGCTTTGATAAGGTGTATTGATGAGTCCCTCAAAGAGAACTTCATTCCTGTTTTATTATTACCAGGCAAAATTGCTTCTAACAGACGAAACGTTGCAGCAAATATGATTTAGCGACGAGCTGTATCAAAGGCTAATTGCGATTCGCTATGAATATATCTTATTTAAGCAGTGAAAATTACGAGAACGTTTTAAGGTATTACCTGTTATCCATATAATAACGCTAAATATTGTATTATACGTATTAACTACACGGTTATTTTAATATTATTCAAGTTGAATATAATGAAGAAAGTATATCGTCTATAATGTGTATTTATATTTGTTCCATTTTAGCGTCTTCTCTATTGGATCCAATGCGATAAAACGAAGATTTAAATATTTATTTATTTATCTCCTCTTATTCTAGCTTATTAGGATGAAAACCTAATTTGCTAGAGTAGCCTAATATAAAAGTATATAATGTATATAAAAATTGCCTAAATTTAAATATTCCGTGAACATATTATCGTTAACGTTAACGTGCAACATAAATATAACGTTTATATATAATACTAGTCGGTGCCCGCGACTTCGTCCGCGTAGATTAGGGGTTTTTCAAAAACTCCTATGGAATAAACAAGCTATAACTATAGTTATAGTTCATTGACGTGAAATACCGTTTTTCTTTAATCCCAAGGGAAATGTCACGGGATAAAATGTATCCTACGTCCATCTCCTGGTTCTAAGCTACCTCCCCACCGATCTTCAGCCAAATCGGTCCAGCCGTTTTTGAGTTATAAATAGTGTAACTAACACGACTTTTTATATATATATATAGATATATTAGTTGTTAATATTAATAATATTTTGTATAAGTTATATTAAGATTGTTTTTGTCTGTTGCTTTCTTCTAAGATCAATGTGATTATGTACTAATTGTGCGATCTAATAATGTTTGAAATAACATGTTATTTAAAATACTAATTGTCATTAATGGATGCTGCACGAGGCACGCTAGGGACTCTCGTCCAAAGAAAGCACAAAGAACAGTGGCTTTTATAGACGTAATTGAATCCAGAAAGTTTCGAGTAAATCTTCATTAAATCCAATTTTAACCTTCCTTCCTTTGGCAGGTATTAAACTAGTTCGCTTCTATGAAGTTATGAAAATCTAGTTATGATCTTTATTTTGATGGCTTAAATGAAGAAGTTATTTGAAAAATGGAGCCAAAAGCAAAGGACTATTACAAGAGGAGAGTCTTAAGTGTTTTACAATGGTCTTTGATAGATAGGTAGAAAAACTTACAACAAAAACAATGTAACAATACAGGGATAAATAGCCCCACAATAAATCAAATAGGCTGCAAAGGCGGCCTTATCACTTCTTCTTTCAAAAGAGTGATATTCCCAGATACACATTCAATAAACTATTTTACTTTAAACATAGTGTTAAAGTATTATGTTTGAAAAATCTAACATTATCCTCATTACAATCAATGTACTTAGTTGTTTTATGTAAGTATTTCTTGTGAAAATGATGGATTCAAATAATACAATCAAACTTAACGTAATGAGACGCACTCGACTAAACGTAATGAAGCACTCAGCGTATTAACTTATAATGGGACGATCTCAGGTAAATCAGTGCCCAATGTCCGAACAGCACGTTTGCTAGCCCATTAACTTGCATTGGACTACGCTCTAAAGGCTTCTCTCATGAGAGTGAGGAGGTTTTTGCCCCGCAGTTGGACATTCTTGGGCTGAAGATATTTATATCGTTTGGGCTGAAAGAACAGTCACTCAGTGATGAAGAGCTCCGCTTAGTGTACCTCTACGTCTAAGGGAAAGGGAGACAACAACTGACGTAGGTATAGCAGTTGCTGCTGCGAGGCGTAGTTCGCGAGTTTCGTAGGATTTTTTTCCTCCCCGAGAAGAAAAAAAAAGACTTTGCTATATGAACTTTATGATACCTATATCGCTAATTCTAACAGCCACCTGACTTCGTAGCTCAATGAAGACTACCTATATTTTTACTGAATTCCAAATGTTGCTTCAAGGAGTACTCCCATTGACTATTCATATGTAATTTCTTCCGAAACAACGGATGTCACAATTGAGCTACGAAGCCAGATGGCTGTTAGAGTTAGATTCGAAAAGCAATGTTTTGTTGACTTTAAAGTATCTAATATATGTGGGCTTCTTCTTAGACCGGGGCGCGTTTGGAACCCTCACAGCTTTAGTTTTAAGTTTACGAATGTAGCTGTTATCACCATCAAATCACTAGTATGTAAATTATTGACGCGTCAAAAGTGCCTTTTTAAGGACTATTTGAATAAAGATTATTTTGAATTTGAATTTTGAATTTATAAAACAAAGCAAGCATGTTGCGACAAGATTTTTGAATTTAATTAGACTGTTTTAGAAACACTACTTCTTTTTATTTATAAAGCAATCATATCTAGAAAATATGCAATAATATAATTATATGGTTGAAATTGACGTATATATTTTTAACAAGCTAACACTATGCATGTTAAGTAATAAACGTTCATTGGTTAACATGAAGATCGATGTTCCATTGGTACGACTGTGACTGGTTGTGGTTGGTTGGACAACAAACTAAAAGTTACGGGTAAAAAAAAGAACATAAGCCTACGTTAATACTTTTATAGAAATTATGTGATGTTAATTTTGGTATGTTTATTTATAGATAACATTTAACCATTCATTCACTTACCAAAAAAGCAATGAAACCATATGTGGTCCCTCATAAAATAAATACAAGAATAATCCTCAACATAACGTCGGTACGAAATGCAAAAACCGTTCACTATAGTAACAATTATAGGGGTAACTAAATTATATAGATACCTAAAAGCGATAACTGAATTTAATGGGTATTTAAAAAAAGCGTTTTCATTTAATCGCTTTGTTTACGAACACTGTTTCAATATGGCTGACCATAAACCAATATACGAGGGATCAAAATGTAATTTCACTTTCCCATTTCAAGGTAGGTACGTAGCTTTGTTTCGTCGCTCTCTGATTTTACGCCTTTCAATTAACGTGTAATCATACACGCCCGGGAGCCCTTTCATTGGACACTAGTAATGAGTTTTCACCCTTCGTCGGACGTTGGACATCGGCAGACAAGCTCGCACCTTATTTGGTCGTTTTGCCGGCACCGACAAACTGGGTACCGGCGACGTTTATTCAGTGAAGGTGGTTTTATTCGCCGGCATTATGCATGTAGCAGGCATGCAATTTGCATGTTGCTAATGGGTAGCATTGCGAACGCAAAAACGTGTCTATCTGTGCAATATCCGAATTCCTATTGGCGATATTATGTTCGTTTATCGCTTTTGCATTGAAAATTGAAGAGGATTTGCACGTCATTAATTTGTGGAAGTGGGATTTACAATCCATCTATTAAACGGTATATAGTACCTATTTAGGATTTCATAAATTACGTATATTTACTATTAAACTATAGATATGAATGACAGGAACCGGTATATCTTTGCCAGTAGTGTGAAAACTAGACGCGGGCGAAGCCATGAGGAGCTATACCAGCCTAAAGCCGGGAATCGAACCCAGAAGACCCGCCTTTACAATTATACAGCTCACGCACTGTGCCTCAGAATTTATCATATATAACTCGAATTAGTATTCCTTTTTAGACCTAGCATGTAGATAAAATAATAAGTGCTCCAAAAAATTTTTTAAATGTAATTTAATTTCGAAAGTTACAAATCGAGGATAGACCAAAAAACTCAAAAGATGAAAAGTGTTGTGTGTTAAACCATAATTCTAAATATAATCAAAATCCATTCAACCATTTAAGTATAAAGAGGTAATAATATAATTATTAAGCTTTAGATCCTACAGGTACCGTATCCTAGGAATTTTGCCGCATAATAACGAATGTCAGTGATAGGCCCAAAAAAACATCTCTCTATTCTCCATTCTCTCTCTATTCAAAAATTCACCTCAATAAATGCTCAAGGAAAAATCTAGAATCATTTTTTAATATAAGTAGGGATTTGTGTCCTCGCCGCTTCTTTCACCATTTCTATACAAACCACACCTAAGTAAAGCGAAGTTTCCCCCTTGCGCTACCAGCCCATCCTCATTAGTGAAAATGGCGCTCCCTCAGATTCGATATCTGAGATAGAGTAACTTAATTATTACCGAAGCTACAGGCCTTTGTTGGGCACCCGATATTCACTTAGACATTATTATACCATTAAATACGTATAAACGGCTTCTACAATATATATACGACACGATAACGATGATTGTTCATAGTTGGTATCTATTGGTAAAATTCCTGATAATGTAAAATTCCGATACAAAATTCAATCTCATTTTTACTAGAAAATCACCGCAATTTCAATAAAAGGTTTTTTTTTATTATTTTCTACTACAAGTTTGTCCTCCACTGCATCTCGCTTGGTGAGTGGTGCAGTCTAGGATGGTAGCGGACCTCTAAGGGGTATGGTAATATAAATACTCCTAATTTGTTTCTACGAGACATTGCGCCTCTACGCTAAATCGTTTGGCAGCACGGCGGTAGGCTGTAAACTAGCCACGGCCGAAGACTCCCACGAGACCAAAAATGGATACATATTTTCGTTACTTCAAAAACTCGAAAATTCCGATGTACGAGAACGATATCTTACAAATCTGATAAAGCACCGGTTTTTAATCAATTATGTACTTTCACCAATGAACCTATAGGTTCAGATTGAAATGTGCAAAGAATTCGAATCTTTCGAGTACATTGTCTGCGAAAATATTTGAACTTCCCTCAATAGCTCTAAAGTCAAAAAATTCTTGTTATAAATTAAAAACTTGCAACTCATTCAGGTCCCAAAGGATGGTGAGATCCTTTCTAATTCAGCTCGACAATTTCTAAAGACGAACGGAAATAATAGACGGTTTAATTTTTTTTTTTAATTTTTTATTATGAACAAGAAGAATAATTCTGAAAAAATACATGTATTGCAAATAGTTTTAAAATTATCGGGTTATTGTAGAGCTTGGGAAAATGCATCCATCAGTCTTTCCAATGTAAAAATTGACAGACTTTCATATTTCTTTGTCTTACGATATAGTATATGTTAAAAATAGTGTATACAATTTTCTGAAAAACTTTTAGCCCGATCACAAAGCGACCGTCACATACTTAAACTACGTAGGCATACGCGTCATAACTAATTTGCGAGTGGCCGATTTAAAAAAAATATTAAGGGCTTTTTTCCTCAAAAACAAATTATATATAAACCAAACCAATGACTTTATAATGTTGCATAGTTAAAAATTAATTCAGCCAAACATAAATCTAGTTTTCCACGCAGTCTTAGAAATAATTTAATTTAATTAATTAAATATTATATTTATTTTAAGGGATTATTTATGTCATGTACAATGAGTATTATAAGTGTTGTTTTTAACCCTAAACTACATAACAACTTTTATACATGCTACGGACTATCTTACGATGCAATATTATAATTTGTAGAGAAAAATATATTTAGAAATACCCGTCCACAGAACCTACAAGAATAAATAAATCGCCATACAGATAAAGCATCTCACTGAAAATATTGTTTTACGATACTTATGAATTGAAATTCAAGTCTTGGTTTAATAATTTAAGTGGTAAATTAAATGCGTAGATATTACCATTTCTAAAATGACAGTAATTATCCTCTAGGTATATTAACTTCAATTCATTCAAATAACTGTGACTAATAACTTTAAATAGCGATCAACCTCAGAAAAGCATCTATTGGAACGATCAGTAATAGGAATAAAAGAATGTGCCAAAAAAGATTTAACATAGCTACTAAGTAAAAGAAATGATTTCGCATTTTCTTTAAAAACTTTAACGTCTGGATTTAAGCCGGAGGCTTCGTCACCGATTCGAAAATAAGTATTTGATAAAAGAAAAACAAAAAGCTCATATAATATTTACGACGGTAATAAGGTGACCTTAATGGGCTCTCCTTTTTACTGCTTAGCGATCGTATTTTTTTTTTGTGTATAATCTGTTTTTTACGGTTTACAAGACAGTTCACTTAGCAATTAAATAATAAACTGATTAATATTTACAATCTATGTATAGTTAATTATTATCAGCTATCTTGAATGCAGAATTGTAATATATTGATATTGTATCTGTGAAAGTAATGTTTGTTTATATAGGATCTTTTTTTGTACGAAAAGTCATTATTTCAACACTTGGTAACTTCCCTTTTACCGAGCAGCGTAATGTAAAAAGATAGTAACTCTATTAAGGCTGTTAGCGTCAAGAGCAATTTTATAGAAGAATAGCTTGTTTTATAGCTCGGTGCTCATCTCAGCCGCCCCCGGAGGTTTGCCGTTGTTACTAATGTGAAACGCGGAGTCCCCGCTACTGGAAGGGGTTCTCGCTGTATTCAGTTGCTCTGTAACCTGTATCCGAAAAATATTACATAAAACACCTATTAACTCACTGAAGAGATTTCAACAGAAAATTACATAATATTATTTCATACAAAAATTAATCACACAAATTAACACAAATTTAATAAAATAATAACAATTTAATAATTAATAGTTAGTCATATCGTGTTAGTCAATGATTATTATACCTCAACCACTAACTAAAAACTCATGCACACATAAACACAAACAAAAATAACAAAGGTGCCTCCACGAGCAACCGGGAGGGGGTAACAAACCAATGCGTGCAGCTAAGTCATTCCGCTAATTGTTGCGACACAAATTGCTGAAACCTCCGTGCGACTTTTACTTACTGCGTGCTTTCTATGAGAGGTTTAAGAATAATGTCGAGGGTGTTGTCGTGTCGCAAGTGAGCGTGGTGCGCGAGTCGCGCGTGCGTGCGGGCCACGTTCGCGTTGTAGTCGCGCGACTCTCGCGTCGGTCGCGCGTACCGCCGCGCCAGCGATCCGCTCTCGCCGACCATTATGTTGTTGTTGCTAGCATGTCTCTGTGTATCCCAATCACATATGCGCTCATCAAACTACCAGTGCTCACCACACTATATACTATAAACCAATATATAAATTATATGTAATATTATAAACCCGAAACTTCGGTAAATATTAAGCAGCGATCTCTATTTATTTCTTGTCTTTATTCTCAAGTGAAAGTATTATAAGGAAGGCTGTAAAGTTTACAATTATCAATATAATATTATATATATCAATGTATAATATAATCAGTGTTGTTCCAATAGTTTTTTTGTTTATCTATTTCTATTTTTTCATTGTTTAAAATATATATAATATATAAATATAGAAGTATAGTTTCGTATTGAAGCCATTTCTAAGCATAGTTTTTATGCAGAAAATAGTAAGAACTACAGCCAGATAAACACCTTAGCGGAAGACGTGCCAACACGAAAATTCGACAATTTTTATAAAGAAATTCCTTCAATAAAGAGAATTACGGCTTTGCCTCGTTACGAATATCAAGGCTTAATTTAGCTATAAGTTAGAACGCCAATACTGATAGTTCAAGTCAAATTTCATAAAATAATTTTAATGTAAGAGCATAATAGAAATAAGTACTCACAGGAAATGAATTGGAGTCGAATTTTAATCATTACATTTACACACTTTTATGGGCGTGAAATTAAAGGTAAAGAATATCATAGTACTATTTTATAGATATAAGCTATCGTCAGTTTATTAGAATATCACCCCTACAAAAGATTGGTGAAACCAAAAATATTTTTATAATAGTACAGTTGTAATACATATATAAATACTTTATGTAATTCTCAAGGCATAATGCAAAGAATGTATATTCCGATTAGCCTGTACAAGTTAAATCTTTAGCGTCCCTGAAATTGGAGCTGCAGATTACTCCAACAGCCCTTGTAAATTAAAGTACAATAATGTAAAAAATGTCGATTTGCCATTCGAACTAACATGAAAAAATGTGTTTTATATTCGATCATGACATTATTTACTTGAAAGAAGAAGAACTTACTCATTGCTTGTTGATAGTTCCATTATATTTTAAAATTATGCGAAGTGCTTTTTGATACGCCTATAGTAACGCTATCAATCAACTCAATATAATAATGTTTTATCGCGTTATAGGTTAAGAGTTATTCAAAACTGACAACTAATTTCCGTAATCTTGAAAAAATAAACCCCAGAACAGGTTGTTGTTTTAAGGACTTTAATAGCTAATACGTGAGCGTAGACGAACATTTTTAAGCGGCGTAAAATTGCATGACATTTTTATTTCATGGTTGGAACTTTCAATATTACTAGGGCAGTTGGATCGCAGAAGTATGTTAGGAAGCAAAGCGCCCACTCACGAAAAGGGAAAAGCCACCGTCCGCGGGACCCGGGTAGTAGCAGCGGGGCGCGAGGTCGCGCGGGCGGCGCGATGTCGCGCTGTCGCTGGCCACCGACAGCAGCGAACGTTGCGATCCTGACGCGGTTATACGGCGGCCGGGCGCTGCGGGTGGCCGCCGCGTCAGCCCTGCCGCGCCCCCTGCGCCGCACCCCGCGCCCCCGCCCGCCCTCCACTGCCTACTCACTGGCACTTGCGAACCGCCTGCGCCGCACTTCGCGCTGTCACTCGACCTGATGATAACACGTCACAGTAAAATCTCAGAAAACATTAAATGGACGTAAAATGTCTATACTGTCTACTAACTCATATCAGGAAGGTACACGCTCTATTAAAATTACTTAAAATATTGTCTATCTACAAAATAGAGGACATTAACGTGCAGTGTGAAAATAGATGAAAGTAAATGCTAAAAAGAAAATTAAACATTTACAGATAGTCAAACACAGTAGTGTTCCATTGGGAAAAAAACTCACAGTACAATCTTTACCACAAGCTACTAAAAGCTGTGTATTTTCAAAGACTTCTCTCTATATTAGTAAATGCTTATAAGGTTTTTTAAATACATATCTCGCGAAGTAAAATATTCTTGTTAATCAATAAAATAATGTTATAAAATTGATTAGGTGGGTTACCTCTCGGAAGAATAGGCGTAATCCTGATCAGCACCTAACCCGGAATCTGTATGCTCATGCGAGACCCTCGCGCTGCCCGATATCAGTTCCCCGCTCGAGCTGTTACTGTTACTATTTGTCACGGGACTGTAAGGGTTGTTGTTGTGTAACGCTGGTGTGACTGTGGTTTTATATCCATTGTTTGTGAGGAAATCGTCGCCTGTTCTCCCGACGGTTTCGTCGTAGCTCGGGTAAACCCGCCTAAAAGACGATCATAAAATATGTAAATTTTTAGAAAGTATCAAAGTCTAAACTACTCAAATATATTATCGTGAAAAATCAAAGCATATTTTAAGAATATTATCGTCGAAAGTGTTATAAACAAATTTCACAGATTAAATGATCTTTCAGTTGAAGCAATTCGCTATCTTCAACATACCTTCCATGCTTCTCGTTAGTTCGGTGAGTGCTGAGAACGCTTGAGTTCGATCTGAGGGATCCTTGATTGTGGTTTTCATGGTCACTTTTGTGCGATGAAGAGCTCTTCTCTCGTCTAGCAAGTGATCCGTGATCGTTCCTGAGTTAAAACAATATATAATTATACCCAGCTTTAACAAAACTATCAGTTATTTCAATTTAACGAAAGATTCATCAAAATTATTACGTATATTGTAAAGATAAGTGTAATTATGTATAATTGTAAAAATAAGATTAAAATGTTATAGTTTTCGCAGTATAAAAAGCTTAAGTAAATAACCAAATAATATTATTGGATTTCAAGTCACGTACTGTCTATGTTTCGATGACGTCCTGAGTTTGGTATGTCGCGCGTGGCTTGTTTGTACGACGGTATACGGTATTTCTTTGAGCTGTTCCTCGGTCATTCCTGTAGTATCGACTAAAGAGAATTCGAGGTGTTGCTTCAATTCAGTAGGCAGCCACTTCTTTTCGTTCGGAGAACGTGACCGTGACCTGATGATACCACAAAATTTTCGGTTGAAGTCACAGTCAAAAAGTTCCTTTGTTTAAACATTAAATAAATCGCATTATTTAAGCGTTGGAACCTACATAAATTTACTTTGGTTTTAGCTTCCTACATTTACATTTCCACAGACATTACATGATGGCGATAGCTAATTTTAACTTAACAGTAAACTCTACCTGGGTTCTAAACGTACCGAAAAAGTAATTGTGTCTCCTACTAAGTAGGAAATTCTTTTACTAATTATCAATTATGTTACTTCAAGAAGCTTCGTAATAATAAGATTTATTTATTGTACAAGGTCGTACTTTTCTTATGTTCAATGTTTTGGGAAAACAAACTGTTCGAAAACATAAGTATTATATAAATTTTCTCACATAAAAATAATAATATGTCTTTTTTACTAAGACTGAAATTTATCAAGAATGTTCAGTATTTACTTCTTAGAAATGATTGAAAATAAGGAATTGTTATAATTTTTGTGTATATCAAGTAAATTTGGTGGACAATACATTACCTATGTTTTTTATGCCTTCGGGGTCTATGGGACGATCGATGCGTTCCGGTCTCTGGTTCCATTTGCGAGCGACGGACATTCGCTACCTGCATTACAAAATCATGTTGTTACAAAAGAAAAATAAATTCCTTATTCTGAAGAAGCAAGAGCACGCAAAGACACTGTATTTATTTTATTCATTGGAAGCACAGAAGCACTTACTTGCACTCCCCCGCCAGCCGACGTTTGCCTTAATACCTCTTTCCATTGTGACTCGGAATCGACTAGCTCGTACTCCCTGAAATATTTAAGTCATTAGCGAAAGATATTAATTCCGAACCCGATATCAATTAAGTTTCGTTATCAATTTTAACAAATGGAATAACTTATATAAATTCTGTAGAAGTTAAATTACATTTCTTTCATCACCAGTTCAGTTTTTGCTACTTGTTACTACTGTTTTTTACAATTCCTTGCAAAATACTTCTATAATATTTTCTGAAAATCAACGTTATATCATAAATTAAATGGTACAGAATTTAAAATAGCGAAGAAAATTCAAACCACCGAAGGAATAAAGAACAGTGGCGTAAAGATTTCACAGAAACGATGCTTGTTTCTTAATGCTTTTGTCTCATTTTGGTGTCAACGCAAACTTTTACTAAAATGAAGTTTGCATTTTAGTATACATAATGATAGCAACTATATATATTTAAATATTTGACACATTTGTTCTCTAGCCAGATATTTTTGCGAATGGATTTCACTTAATTGCAGGAATTAAAGCTAAATATAGGGGGTTAATTTTCTTTGATATAAGTTGGTTATATCTATAACCCTGCCTCCCTCTACTGATGCATGAGCGTGGAGGATGCCTACGCTGTTTCGTAATAAAGGGAGGTTTAGGAGATAAGTTTTTTTATTTCGGTTTGTGACCTCCCTAAAATTCCAAAACAATGAATACCGGTATAGCTTAAGAGTTTATAGCTTTTATGGTGTTATGACAGTTTGTTTTAATTAATTTGTTATTATTTTTTGATATATTCATTTTAACTACTACGTAGTTGAAATACGACTGACCTTATTATATTTTTATTAATTGTATTTAGATGTGCACTCTAATCAAATATTTGACAATGTGATCTCACTTACGCGAATTATATTTACTAGATAATTTATAAGTAATAACTATTAAAGTGCGTTTATAAGTTGTTTATGAACTAATTTTCTGTTGTTGTGTAATGATGAATTTATTTATTTATGCATAGAATGAAGTATAAAAATTTCTTTTCACGTAGATATATAGATTAAAGACGTACTTATTGTCGGGTTGTGAGTCGTCTTTCTCAGATCCCGACTCGTGCTTGTGACGGGAGCGGTGGCGACGGTGCCGACGACCTGAACGACCCGATCCTCGAGACAGTTCGCTTTCCGCATCCGACTGCTGCCGCCTGGAGCGATGCCTGTGCCTGTCAATCATAAAAACCATTGAATATCTTATTGACCTTTAAAATATTATTATTAATAATTAGTATACTCTGATTCAAAATAGGTCATCCGATATCTTGAAGGCAGCCTGAGTTTTATCCAGTTAGGATACAAATACCATAAACATGTCCACACATTAACATATGTCAGGAACAGTCCCGAAATTAATCCAACTGACAGTTCTGGGCTGACCCGGGTATAAAGCAAAATAAATACCTAGCTGATCTCGCTGATCTTATTTAGTTAATAGAAGCTCTAATTACTTGATTTATTTTTTACTTTATTTTGAATCATTATTGCACTACACTTATAATATCACAATATTAGTGTGTTATTATGGTGAAAATTAGCATGTAAGTTTGTGTGTATGTTGATCAACTTTCACGGGGAACTACAGATTTTTATATTAATTTGTTGTTGTATTCTCACAGTAATATCAGCATGATTTGAACCCATTGCCGGCTCACTGCAGAGCACGGGTCTCCTCTCAAGAAAAGGATTTGATTGGCAGACTTCACCCGCGAGAACATTACGGTGAACGTTGAGGTATGCAGATTTCCTCACGATGTTTTCCTTCATCGTTGAAGCAAGTGATATTTTAATTACTTAAAAACGCACACAATTCCGAAATGTTAGAGGTACGTGCCCGAGATCGAACCTCAATCCTCTGATTATCAGTCGGACGTCCTAACCATTAGGCTATCACAGCTTGAGTCGTATACACGATTATTATTATTAATTAATAACCCTGCTATTAATAATTATCAACAAAACAAGTCGACATCATAAAATTTAAAGCTAAAATTGTTATAATAGCTTTAAAGATTTTAATTCAAGTTATCAGTAGACTATTTCATATGGAATAGAATGAGACTCGTAAGTCTTAAAGTACCGCCAGTGACAGAAAACATGAGGAGTAATAAGCTAGCATGGTATGGTCATATAATGAGGAGGGTAGAAAGTGATGTGCAAAAGTATGTTATATATGAACGTGGAAGGGCAAGAGTATAGGAAGACCAAAGAAAGAGATGGATTAAAAGAGGATATGCGGGTAAAAGGTGTGGGTAGTGAGGTTCCTGATAAAAGTAAGTCGAAGAAGAAGACGTTTTGTGCCAACCCCAAATAATGTGGAATAAGGGCAAGCAAAAGAAAGAAGAAGATCGACTTTCCACGTCTTTTGGATCAACGAAATATCTCATTCAAATAAAACGTTGGCGTTTATTTAATATTGAGTTTTATACTACATTTCTTACTTGCGATTTGAGCGTGAATCGTTTGAACTCTGTGAATCCACAGAAGCGGATCGGTGTCGAGGCACAGGCGGCGGTCTATTTGCAGTAGGAGACGCGGAGTAAAGGCCACGCCGCGTGGGAGCCGATCGCGTCGACCGAGGTGATCCTCCGGGGCCGGTAGGTGGCTCGCACGGACCTCCTTCCCCACTTATCCTACCAAAAAGACTTACCTTTTAGTAGAACCTTCATTGTTATAAAGATATTCGCTATCACATTGCATAGCAAGTTCGTTTTGTTGTCACAAAAATTAAATTAGTTGTGACTTTACAAATGGTAGTGATTTAATGTAATTTACAATAAACATTAAGCTTAATTTGCTATAATCTGTGACAGCTTGTATAATCTGTGAATTGCCTATAGAAATAAAATTATTATTATCGGTAATGGAGTTTTTAAATAATCTTAATATTCTATTGCAAAACTTTTTTTTCACACGAGATGTTTCAAATCCTTAAAAATACAATTTCGAGTAAGTTTCTCTTCGATTCCTGAGTATCCACAGGAGAACAATGCAAAAGGGCGAAAATAACATAATAAAGGTATGTTTGGTTATATATAGATTTTTACAATTCAGATCAGAACAATCTGCACTCGATCTGTATATTTCAACGTGCACAACTAAGATAAATTTTCACTAAGTCAAAAATTATTTGATTTGTTTGTAAATTCTTCACTCCTCCAAACCAACGATAGAATACTTGGATACACAGATAATATTGCGAATGAGAGTTTTAGTGACTTAATAAAACAGACGTGTTATATTATAACTAGCAAGAATACTTATAAGAGTAATTAACAAATACTCTATTAATTAATTTTGTATGTATTTAGGTGACTTACTAAATGATCGTGATTCGATTAACATCTGTTGTGTAATTATTTTATTTTCAGCAAATTCGCGAATGTAATATTTCAAAAAAGTTAAAATACAATGTTGTTTCCGACATTTTGCGGTCTCGCGCAGTGAAATAAAAATTCATTACAGAAATAAACACGAATGGGACTTTACAAGCGTGACAAATAGCAAAGTCCTACTTACGAATTAGGTCGGTGTACTGAGGTAGGTTGTTTCATTTCAGGAGGGCAGTCTTTTATTCTCAAGTCTTCTAACTTTGGCACTGTGACAAAAAATATTAAAAGTTACCTATTTAAATAAAACTGAAGTGCTTCATATCCTACAAATATTAACTTTTTACTAACGTTAAAGTTTGTATGTATGGATGGATGTTTCTTACTGTTTCACGTAAAAACTGCTGAATGGATTTTTATGAAATACTACTATAATATAGCATATACATAAGAATTACACATAGGCTACAATTTATAAACATAAAAAATTCTGTAAATTGTCCAACATATGACGATAATTCGAAGTAGTCTACCATCCGCGTGATAATTTTAATGTCAGAATGTTAATTCTTTTCTACGCCACGCTAATATAAGCTACATGAAATAATACTCTTGCACCGTCCGACCCCTCCGTTATCCCAAACGTCGCCTAAGCCGAGGTTCGGCCTCAAAGTAGGCGCCCTTAGGCAGTCGTTCCCTTAGTTTCTTCGAGCCCTAGGGCTCAAAATTTCTTCTGGCAGAGCTTCTTTCCAAAGCTCGCCAAACAGACCGGTTACGCTGTGGCAACCAAGGGTTTGTACAACATTAGCTGTATTTTTATTAGCTATATTTTTTTTTTCGGACGGTCTATTAAGACAGTCCGAAAAAAAAAACTCTTGCGCAGACGAAGTCGCGGGCGCCAGCTAGTTTTCTAATAAACGAACTTTGTCTCAATTTGATGTAAGTAAAGAAAAGCAAAATTACCATCTTAGACGGACTTATTAATTCGCCATCTATTGTAATATTGTTAAAGTTAGATAAGTTTTAATGAGTTATTAATATTCTATTTCTGTAGTCTATAATTTAATAACAATATAAAAGCACGTACTTTACTGTGGTTGATCACGTAACCCAATAATTTATATTTTCCGATGGGGGCAAAAAATAATACACAGAAGCACACCCGGTGTTGAAACGCAATTTTTTAATGTTTGATAAAATATGCATTACAAAGCAAGTGCTGAAAAATATGTTTTAAATACCGTCATGTAATGAAGAGTAGGAGGTGTGAGGCCGGGCGATCCGTCGCGAGGGCGTCCGTGTAAAGGCGGGAGGGGGACGCGGACGGGAGCTCCGGCCGCTGAAGCAAACCCTCACATTTATATCTATACTAATTATAAAGCTTACGAGTTCGTTCCTTTTTTAAAAATCTACCAATGGTAGGATTTTATAGCCCAATAATACAATAAGACTTCATATACATTGGGCTATAAAATCTTACCCGTACTTCTGAGAAATAGTGAGACACGATGAGTCGCAATAATCAACGGGTGATAAAAATAATATAATGCTAAACATTAAAGTGGGTCTCCACTAGTGACAAGCGTGTATTTTTTTATGTGCTTTTTGATGTTAATAATGAAATGGAACCATCCATGTGCAAGTACAACTCGTACACTCAGCCGACTTTTAAATATTCAAATAACCTGTATAGATTACGATCTGCGAATTAGAGTATTGAAATTCTTTGATGATTGATTTCACCAAAGAAATTTAGATTTCTACCTGTTTCTTATTCTTGAACCTAATGCAAAAATATCCGCTGATGCTGGAGAGGTTTGCTGTAATCGAAAGAATGTGTGGTGGTCCGAGCTGCAACGCCACAAGTGCCGGCAGGCGGCCCTCGTCGGCGACTCGAAACCGTAAGTTGAAGTGTCATTCTGTAACAAATATCAAGGGCTAAACCACAAAACTATAATTCGCAAGCTCTTTAACTTAGTTCAATTCGTAGTCAGTTGAAAACTTTGCGTCTGGTAGGTAAAGTTGCCACTAATTAAAGTTACATTTCGTTGTTCATTTTAGATCCACTTGTGAGAATTTCATAAAACCCTTCCAGGGGCTTAACGTTCCCGCAGAATACACTCAACTAAAAGCCAAACTAATGAATAGAAAACTAATATACCTACTGTAGATCTATTTTGAATGCGCGAATATCTCCGAGCTCCCTACATGACTTTGGCTGTTATATCACCTAGAAAGTTATGTAAATTGGTACTTTGTTATTAACTTTTCTAAAGAAAATGAATCAATGGTTTCATTGATTTAATTCTCATTTTACCTACAAATTATTTTTTACTGACCAGTTTCTTCTTGTAATAGGATAAACCGAATTATTATTTTGTAATTGACGTCGATAATTTATAATTTTAGCCTAGCCTCTTAATCACAGGTCGGCGGTTCGAATCCGGGCACGCACCTCTAACTTTTCGGAGTTATGTGCGTTTTTAAGCAATTAAAATATCACTTGCTTCAACGGCGAAGGAAAACATCGTGAGGAAACCTGCATGCCTGAGAGTTATCCGTAATGTTCTCGAAGGCGTTTGAAGTCTGCCAATCCGCAAATGGCCAGCGTGGTGGACTATGGCCAAAAAACCCTTCTCATATTGAGAGGAGACCCGTACTCTGTAGTGAGCCGGTAATGGGTTGATCATCATGATTGCATATTGAACAAAAGAAAGGACAAGAAAAAAAATACATAATATAAAAGCAAAAGGCGACCTTATAACTAAAAGTGATCTCTTCCAGGCCATCTTTTTGAAAGAAGAAGAAGAAATTAATATGATATTTTATAACAGAACAATTTCAATTATATTCTTACACTTGCAAAATAAACAAATTTGAATAGCTGAGCCGTTTCAATATTTTATGGAAAAAACACATAACGTCTGAACTCATTTGTTTCGGGCTTGCGTGTTCTATAATAAGAAAGGCAATTTTCCGACGTCTCCTTTGATCAGTGTTCATTTTGCATGAAGAATGTATTTTAAGGCAATTTCGGGACCCCTCCCCTATTTTTAAGACACTTCAAAGGCGCCCAAGTACCGCGGTATCTCCAGGCTGCGAGCGGTAGCTAGTGTTATCAGCATGCGCCCAGAAAGCGGTAAATATGACGGCTCAGTTCCACGAGGCTTATCTGTAATTGCTGTCTACGAATGTCTTTTAAGAAAGCGACGCAAGACGGACTCCATCTCACACAACTATTCAAAGAATTTCTTATCGGTTGAAGCAATCCTTACCGGAGAACGGGGTCAAGTGTTTCGTCCGATTTCTAGGTTTTCCTTTTCTAAAGTTTTCATAAAAACATTATGCTTCTGTATGGGACATAAATAGGCGTAGAGACTAATTATAAATAATGAAGATTAAGTTTAATTGGCTATGATCAGCGACAACCAGGCAAATATTAGTGGTGTAATTTATAAAGATTCTCCTAACAAGCCTTTGTACGTACATATCCTTCGTTGCAACGCACAATCAGCGTTAACATCTAAATACACTCCGGTAAAGGAGCGAATGAGAAGGATAGAGGAAATGTAATATATTCAAAATATCAGTTTAACACTAATACAAAATAGAGCAGAAAATAATTCGTGTAGGTTGTAGTAGATTTTAATCCACTACAACCCACACGAATTCTTTTAGTACATAAATCATTACTTTAGTAAATAAATCATTTAAGTTTTATCGTGCTTATGTACTTACGTTTTTATCAGCAACTCGAATCATAAAGTATCTCCCTTTGTAGTAAAGCTTCGAGACACGCGGCCAATAATAGGTCGCAACTGTATGTTTTCCACGTAGAAGCAACAGGCCACTTGGCGCTAGTCCCAAGAAGTATTCCACGCTGTCTTCGCCCTGCATTAAATAAATCGCTTCTGTTTATTTTACAATATAACAAAGTGTTCATTGTAAACAAGCGACCATTTTGAAACGCTTACCAAGACAGGATGGAGATCGACACCGTACATATCGAGCCATTTGACTTTATCTAAATAACTGAGTTCCGCCTGCGCTGGTGATATACCACTGTAACATAAAGAATATCGGCCTGCGTTAAAGGCAAGTTAGGCAAGGGTTAGGATGTGGAAAGTGATGTGGAAGTTTAACATACACGAAAACTTGGTTTAGCTAGGAACGCAAAAATTAAATAATATAAGTTAAGTTATTTATTTATCAAAGGCATAATTACATTTCATAAGTATGAAGCCCTGTCTCCTGCTATAGTTTAAACTGTGTTACAGGAGACAGTGTCTTCCCTATATCTATGGCACAACAACATGTGATTGACAAAAATAACAAAAAATAACAAATTTACACAACCAAAATTTGTTTACAAAGAAAAATAAAGTTAAATTAAACAATAATTATGAGTGTGTATGTATGATTTTCAGGGTACGTGTATATGTATGTGTGTATGTGTATATGTATGTGTGAATATGTTTTCTATTTTGTTTTATTACTTAAGTATAAGAATAGTTTATTGGATACATATAAAATAAGTGTTTATTTTATAATTGGGTTTCCAGTTTAGTTCATTTTTTTAAATGTATGTAGGAGAAATTCATATACAGTAATAATATCCATTTTTATTTTTAGTTCCTCGGCGTTTTCGAAGACGGTTTTTTTCATTAAAAAATAATTATATTTCATGCTTTTCAGTGTAATTATAAATTTTTAACGTAAGATGGTGGTGGTGGAAGGTGGTACATGATGTACAGCCTGTACATCATGTACCACCTTCCACCACCAAATGAGATAAAATGAGAAAGACAAGCGATAGGCTAAGTATACGTATCTCTTAGCAGAATCGCGACTTTAGAAAGCTCTCTATGATTTCCTCTCTAAACCTTTAAGTAAAACTTACAATGTTCGAGCATAAGCAAAATAGCATTTTACAAACCGTAAGACAAAAAATATATAACTTATAAATAATGACCAAGATAAGGTAACGAATACAAAAAAAAAATGCAACTGAATTGAGAACCTTCTCCTCTGTTTGAAGTCGGTTAAAGAGGCTAACTGCGAATAATGCCGCTAAAGCGCCGGTCTGCGGCCACGAGCGTTGACGCCGGCTCACTTGGCGTTAAGAAGGGAGGTACACATAATTTGCATGTAATTGAAGGCTTTGTGAGCAGCCACCGGCGACGGCCACAGACTGCATCTTTGCATAGTTAAAAATTTCTTCAATTAGGCGAGAAATGTCGCGGCCTGAACGTTTGACTCAAGACTCAATGCAAATGCGATTCAAATTATAGTATAATATATATTTATTACTAACATTACTATTTATTAATATATATTTATTATTTAATATATATTTATTTCCCAACTAGGTGGACAGACGACATCATACGAGTCGCAGGGAGCCGCTGGAAGCAAGCGGCCGTGAGCATTGAAACTCCCTACAAAAGACCTATATCCAGCAGTGGACGTCAATCGGTTGTTAATGATGATGATGATGATGATATATGTATTAATTCAGATTATATAAAGGCTTGGGTGTGAATTGCTCTATCTTCATAGGTACTATAATTTATTATTGATTATGTGAGATGGTGATAACAAAAAAAAACGACTAAGTTTGTTGTGGGCTTCTTCTTAGACCAGGGCGCGTTTGGAACCCTCATAGCTTTAGTTTTAAGTTTACGAATATAGTTATCACCAATAAATAACTACTACGTAAATTATTGACGCTTCTTTTTGAATAAAGATTATTTGGATTTGAAATATTTTTCTATAAAACCAACACAAGTAGGTTTTTAACTGTAAAGCATTACTATAATGTTTTTGTGTGTGCTAAGATAAGTCGTTATCAGTTATATTTAATGATGTTGACAATACAAATATTATGTCCATTGCTCAGTTTGTACGAACAGTAAAATTTTCATGGACTACCTAAATAGGTAGGTAAGTAAACGTTTGTTATATGGCGGAAATCCGCCATTTTGCATAAATTAAGTAGATTATAAACCGTAAAGATAACTTTCGTAGAACCGACACCCCAGATTGGTATTTTGCCGGTGATTTTAATAATTGTCTATTGAAATATTATATTAATATTGTTCTAAGGATAATCACTTTTTATCAAGATACATTTATTTGTTATTGTTAAATGTTTGTTATACGTCAAGTTTGCTCAAATATTTTAGATTGTATTTTCCCGCCTTTCCTATATATATTTTGATTTACCTTAAAGCTTTGAATTTATTCGTTAAGTGGAGCGACATTTAATTTTAGTGAGTGAAATCATAAAAATAATGAAAGCCATTGGAAATAAATTGCAAAGTTAAAGTATGTACATATGAAAATAATTAAGACACATATAATATATAGTTTACATATATACTAAAATTTCACATATACATACATATATAGATACATTCGTAAAGTAATACACAAGTATTACTGTATATATGTATGTATATTTGAAATGCATATGTGTGTAATACATAGTTTTCTCATTGGTAGCTCACCTAAAGGTACAGAACGGAAGCTATATTTTTTGTAAAACAAGACTCACGTGAGGGTTCTGTGAATATCAGCCGCCCTCGCTTCCAGTTCCGGTGTCTGATGCGCCAGCAGTCTGAACTCAGACACGTACCCTGGCATATGACGGCGAGGGTCATAGTCACCGAGCTCCGCTATGTGAAGCATGAAACAAACAGAATAGTATTAAAATATATAGTGGTTAGATGTTCTCGTAACCTTTTACATAGCGTCAGTAGATACACAGACAAGATCAAATTCGCTAAATATTCAAGAAATAAAGGATAAGTTATGTCTCAACTGACCACTTTTTATTATATCTATAGTTAATTATAAATAAATATATATATATATATATACGAGTATATAAATAATTAATAAAACTGTTAAATTTTCAAGCACTTACATTTTCATTTTAAAAATTTAAATGCAATGCGTTTTGTAGTCACCATTATGAAAATACCGTGTACTTGATGTAATAATGCGTGAGCGTTCCAAAATTAGACGCATAATATGTACACAAATAATATTTAAACAAAGATATTAAGACAACCGAAACTCTCTAGATTTTTGTAACACATTTTATAATCGTCAGATAAATATGAACGTTACGATTAAAAAATCCTAAATCCCGTGCTTCTTTATTAAAAGCTGTGTTCTAAAACATTATATACATAAAATATCCTGTTACTAACAATATTCTATAGAAATATTATGCCAAAGACTTTTCTCAGATAAGTATAATATGTATTACAAAGTCTGATTATAATGTTTTTCTTTTTACTCATAAATTTATTAAAAGCTGTGTTCTAAAACATATAACATTTCCTCTTACTAACAATATTCTATTGAAATATTATACCAAAGACATTTCTCAGATACGTGTAATATGTATTCAGCAGTCTGATTATAATGCCGACCCCGTCTTTAACAAATCGTAATTAATTTGGTTAAGCCGACGAATACGTGTCCCAAATAAATACGCAGAACGATATGTAAACGCAAGTTGTAATAGAGAACTTAATGGGTAAACAAAGGCCTTTATTCTATGTAAACGTACATACGTTTGTTCATTATGTTTACCGGGTTTCCTAGCCATATCTTCGCTAGCTTCCTTATAAAGTATGTATCTGCCTGTTCTAATCCAGCGATTTGACTTCCGCAAACAAAAAATAATATCTTTATTAGCAACCGAAAAATTCACAGTAAAATTAAATAAGTTCTCAATTGAATGCCTAGGATCTCAAATCTAGTTTTATTATGCCAATCAAGTCTAAGGATATCCGTGTACACTGTATGTCTGTCAGATTTCCTTTTTTCGTTTCGAATCAATGTTAAAAACTGTATCGAAGCAATGTCATAAAAAACTATTAATTAAAACTAGTTGCTCTTATTGATAACATAAATTGACAATATAAGAATGTAAAGCTTTGTCATTACTAAATTTTAAACAACACGAAATTGGCTTTTCTAGTGTATTTTAGCCGGACCAAATTCTGTTTCAGCTAACTAAACTATGTAAATTTAATATTAAAAGTGTGAAAATTGATAAGTTATTACTATATTAAAAGAAGCAGTAGATGTATAAATAGACAAATATAATATTGTATGAAAGCCTTGAGATTATATGAAATAAAATGAAAATGGTACTATTTCGAAAAATCACTAAATACGAATTTAAAACCGAAACTTATACTCTTATCGAAACTGGATATTATGCAACATGGGCATTAATTAACATGATCGTCGCACGATTTCTAATTAGGTACTATGTTGAGATAAATAGAATAGTAGGTAAACCAATTATCTAAGAAAATAAGCAAGGAGAAAATAAACAGACCTTCCATGTTTGGAACGGAAAAAACTTATAGCAGTGAGCGAAACTGACACTCGTTTCCCGTCGTATATCTTTTTTTGCCCTCAGAAATCGCAACATCTGGCACTCTCGTGGAAAACACACGCGTGTCGCTTTGTATGTTATTTTTATGTCTCGCTATAATATTTCCATCGTAATAAGAGAAACAATTCAGACTCCTTGCTTGTACACTGATAAAAACATTACGCTTGTTCTACAGAGAATAAAACATAAAAATAGTCCAGTCCAGTGAAAATGTTTATTATATAAAATTGGTCTACCTGATAATATTAATGTGCTAAGCAAATATTAATCTGAGGTATGAAGTATATCAGATTAAATAAATATACATAACCAACACACGCAAAACAGAAATGTCAAACTACATTATCTTTTATGCAAAATTTTCCCCACCTGTGACTAAAAAACATAAAAAAGGGATTCTGCTAAAACCCACAAAAAACTGAAATACTGATGGAAGTCACGTTGTTAGTAAAAGTTTGGCGAACTTTTAAACTTCGCTAAGGGAATCACCAATTCGCAGTATGAGAACAATGCTTTGTCTCAATTTTCTTTAACAATTTCATCATCATCATGATCAACCCATTGCCGGCTCACTACAGAGCACGGGTCTCCTCTCAATATGAGAAAGGTTTGGCCATAGTCCACCACGCTGGCCATGTGCGGATTGGCAGAGTTCACACGACTTTGAGAACATTATGGAGACATCTCAGGCGAGCAGGTTTCCTCATGATATTTTCCTTCACCGTTGAAGCAAGTGATATTTTTTTTTTATTTTTTTTTAAAACGCACATAACTCCGAAAAGTTAGAGGTGTGTGCCCGGATTCGAACCGCCAACCTCTGATTAGGAGGCTGGCGCCCTAACCACTAGGCTATCACCGCTTCTTAACTATTTAATCTGAACTTAGTAGGAATCAAAATCTAAAAAGCATTTATGCTAAATATAACATGCAGATATTATCTTACTAAAAAAACGTTCAGTAACGTTCGCTTGTAACATCAAAGTGCTTCATCAGATGGTTCCTATCAAAATTTCCATCAACACCGCAGTTTGTATTCTGTTTTAAGTCACTGTTTAGGCGTGAATGATGTGTTAGAGTATACGTGGACAGGCATATAGATCATGATGTATGGAAGCGTAAATCGAGTACTGTCGGCCTGTTGACATACGGCCAGCCCAATGTAAACTCTCTTCCCAAATATATGTTTACGCGCATTAAATCTTGGGATCCTGTTATGTTTGTGTTACAGACACTGTGTTCACTAATATGACGAATAATTGCATCAGTACATATTGTAATATATTAAAGGATTGTGGTCGGTTAAGGTGGATTAATTTTGATAGTATGATACATGTCAGGTTTGCTAGATTGTGGCCGGGTCTAGTTCCTCCCGACCAAGACACGTTGCCAAACGATTAAGCGTTTCAGTATGCATGTTCCGCTTCTAACCGGCATAACTGCATCTATTTACAGGCCCTATGAGATACCAGTCAAGGGTTAACTTGTAGTAGAACATAAAAAAGCATTAAATAATCGGTAGTCCAGGTATATAGAACAACACACTATCCCGATATTGTCGTTTATTTTAAATTTAGTTTTACGGTTCAGAAAACGTTTTTTAAAACAACGGTTCAATAACCTCTAAATAATACCAAACCAGAACAATTAAGACATTTCTAAAAAAAATTGTCATTTGTTAAACTAGAAAAGAAAAGTACATATTATAACGTTTTATAAGTTACGTTACACTAGAAAAATTGTAACTATAACAGTCGTGGAACAGAAATAGAAAAATAATAGAGGATATCCGTTAGAAGGGGGACATTTTTCTAAGTGTTTTCTTCCACGCTCAACAAAACCGGTACTTCAGTATAATCTCGTTCATGGTCGCCTGCTCTTATTTAGCTAACCGTCTGGGTGATTGCCCATCGTGTTGATTAATGCGAGGAGTGTTTCTTAAGCCAACTTGTTGCGAGGGACGGCCCATTGTCTACGCTCACGATACTTCTAAACAGAAAACGACTTTACTTCGACCCGTCCAAAATAGATAGCCTTAAGCAGTGACAAATAGCGTATCTTTCCTTACGCTCCCAAACAACTTTTTATGCTCAAAGTTTTGGGAACATAAAATTGTTCGATAGAACCCGAACATTTGTTTTGTTTGAAACAAAAAAATCTAAGCTTCCAATATATAACTTGGTCATATTTATACATTTAAAATGCATACAAAATATTTCGGAACCGACTATATTTGAACCCACATTTCAATTCGCAACGTTCCACATACGACCGAATTTAATGTATGTCTTTTTCACCACCTTATGGCGTCCGTAAAAAAAAAAACTTGGTATGGCAATCATTGACAAACCGCTTCATTTTTGGGAAAGATTTTCGTGGACATTTTCAGATTTGTATTCGATGATATGTAGTTTTTTTGGTTCTTTTACTTAATTCCTTTGCCCTTGTCATAATTTCTCTATTGATTTGTTTTAATGCCCTATGTATTTTGTTTGTTTATCCTTTTGTTTTTGTGGAACACTGTATTTATTTCTTGGAGGTCGATGATTACTGCAACACAGTTTATACTTCGGCAGGATCATCGTTTTCATGTCTTTGAGCTTGCTATATTATTTGTTCCTAATAAAAAATCTTTTATCTTAATCTTTTACTGCATATGATTGCGTATGGTTTATTAAATATATTATATATATTTACCAAATTATATCTGCCGGGGATTACAATTGGAGTCATTTAAAGAGAATCGAGAGGTCGACACAAATAAAGTATAACATTCTTTACGGTATTTCGATAATGTTGGGCTCAAGTGAACGTGAAAATCCAAATATTTTCCATTATTCGCGGCATAAAAGAATAGGGCAAGCGGACGGCTTTCTCTGAAAAATACGAACCTAACCGCCGTAATAACAACCCTATTGTTCCCGTGTACCATAACGTTACTCGTGCTTGCGTAATGAAAATATTTACGTAGGATATTGACTATGCTTATGGGTTTCATTTGTCCGATGGCGTGCAGTAATTTTGTACGGAGCCGGGTTCATCGTTGATATGTGTCCCCTGGGCCCCAGGGGCCACTGATGTAGGCGAGATTAGATGCAAACGATGCCCCGCCGCTGATGGCTCATTTACCTCTTGAATAACTCATTGATGTTATACCTCGTAGACCCAAATACAGCAACATAATTTCGACTCAGCTTTTATGAAACCATTTTTTTTTACTTCACTATTTTTGTTGAATTTTTGTACGACTATGGTACAACAGAAAGGAAGGGTTCTAGATTCTAGCAGCTTTTTTATATTTATAAGTTTGTTTTTGGCAGCTGTGTTCCGCTGTATCGCCTGCATCTCAGAGTCATTTTAATTAGTGAGATATAAATCAAATTGTGTAAGAAACATAAAAAAGCGGGGTTCTAATTTTTTTTTTATTTATGCATCGAACGAATGTCATATAAAAGTAGGAAGTAGAATATCAAAACATACTGAGGGACAAATAAAAGAAAAATGCTCCTTTACTCGTATTTGTAGGTTTAGATGTTTACTTTTTTAACTTATATTATTATTATAGTGAAGAAATTTTATTTTTTAATTCGTAATTGATAAAATTTTCAATGGATTTTCTATTTTATCCTTATGTAAAATAACAGAAAAGAAAATTAGAGTAACAAAGACTATATTTTATTTCATTAATTATAACTTTCAGTTTTAAATAATGGTATTTATAAAGCAAGTTAGTAGACAAATCGCGTACGCTGACATGGTACGTTGTACATACACATTATGTGCTACAAAAATACTGGTCTATGGAGGATATATACTTAAACCACAGAATCATATACCTATCTCTTCTCAATAAGAGGCGCATATTTTTGGAATATATATATCGAAAATAATATTAAAACGAAATCGATTTTCAGTATTTTTTCTTAATCACTACAAGTTAGCCCTTGGCGTCATTATACATTACAAGACGGCAATCTCACCTGATGGTAAGTGATGATGCAGTCTAAGATGGTAGCGGGATAACCTGTTAGGGGTATGATAACCCCATACTCCTAATTGGTTTCTACGCGACATGGTGCCTAAACGCTTAATCGCTTGACGACACGTCTTTGTCGGTAGGTTGGTAACTAGCGACGGCCGAAGTGTCCCACCAGACCAGACTCGAGCCGGGAATCGAATTTTTAAAAAATTAAATCTCAACACTGTTACGTAGACAACTCTTACAGCAAGCTATTATAGTCGTATAGTTTAGGTTAGAAGATAATCAACATTTTAAGTGGAAAACGTAGGTCATTAAATGTCTATTTGTCTATGAGAAATAACAGAAGGTACTTTAATTATTCAGGTATTTTAACAGATACAGCTAGTTAGCATTAATTATTCAAGTAATAAATTTTAACACTTTAAATACGCAATCATTGTAACAACGGGCCGTTTTATAAATTGATAAACTTTCATAAATAAGATTAGTGCTAGTTTATTCGTTAAACTTTATAACGATATTTTGGATATCAAAAAAGACAAAAGAAAAATCTATAAATTTATATTACCTGTATAGTATTAATAGATACCTAGGAATATTCGATAGAAATTGTAATTAACCGACGAAGTTGATCCTTAAAGGAGGGGAAGACATTAATTTCCTCTAGGAGCGTAAAAATAAAAAAACAAGCAGCGAAAGATAACGACTTAATGAATGCTCTTAAATCTTTCGTATAATATTTTCATTATAAATACCGAAGGCATCTAAAGCAAAGACTTCCATGTTTGTAAATTAAATTTTCACTTTGAAGTTATCCTTGTAGAAAAGAACAAGATTTTTTTGTACCTATTCATTATACTTTTGCAAGTTTGCTTACCAGTGATATAACGAAATTCCTCAAATTTTAATATGAAATAAATTGCGCTGTCTTGTTAAATACGCTTTCTAGTTGGTGTTTTTTGCTAAATAACCTTACGTTTTTTTAATGACGAACGCAATGGTAATAGATTTGACAATGATTGCTCTGAAGCGCGGGCGGAATCGAGCCAGACTCTATAGTCCGCTGGACAATGCAGCCAATTTAGAGCATTGTAAAATATGCCCGTTTACAATATTGCTTAGCATACTTTAAAGAGTTTTTTTTAGACCCTCATTGTTAATGTTTTTTTTTCATACACTACAGGTTAGCCCTTGATGACTTTCTCCCCTGGTGATGATGCTGTATTAGATAATATCGGGCTAACCTGTTAAAGGAAAACCCACACTCCCAATTGGTTTCTACGCAACATCGTACCGGAATGCTAATTCGTTTTGCGATTCGTCTTTGGCGGTAACTAGCCACGGCTGAAGCCTCCCACCAAACAAGACTCGAGCCGGGAATAGAACCCAGAACCCACAATTTTATCAGGGTACTACGCACGCATTGCGCCACGAAGGTCATCAAAATATAAGATGATGAAAGGGTGAAAATAACATTTGGTCTGGCGTAATTTATTGGCGAAAAGACAATACTATAGTATAAATTAATTAAAATTCCAAACAATTATGATCATTAATAATGCTAAAAATATTTATTTGCTTATTCATACTGCTTGCTCAAACTTTGTTCTTGTGTGTGTTCTTATACATTGCATTATTATTATATAGGTGAGCAGTAAGAACCAAATCGCCTATCATTTTTAGGAACATAAAACATTACTTCAAAAACCTTCTAATCTTTAAGTGTTCATAATAACGCCATGTTTTGGAACTACCAAAAAAAATTCTCGAGAAAAGTTATTCAACAAGATTTTAGGACTTTAGGAGTTGAGCAAACGAAATAATGTGTTAAAAGTAAAGGGGGGTCACGTTATATAATACAGAATAGAGGATTAAAGTTTGTATAAGAAAAATGTATCCATGTTAAATTTATACAGAAGTTGTACGCGGACGAAGTATTATAGAACGAGAACAATTAGAAGCTAAGCTTTTTTTGATGACTCTCCATTCGATCATTCAATTAATTCTCAATAACTTCGCGGCTTTTCGTGGCGGAGATAAGCAATGAAAATTGCTCGAACAATAGCAGTTGTTCCCGGCACAGGCGTGGGAGGAATCGACCGACTCAATAGACCGCAGGACAATGCGACCAATTCAGTGTATTGAAAGAGTTGGACAAAACATTAAAGCATTATTTTGCATGATTTCGATTTTTATGTCATCTTTTTAGTACGGTAAAGCTATCTACTACAAGTTAGCCCTTGACGGCAATCTCACCTGATGGTAAGTGATGATGAAGTCTAAGATGGTAGCGGGCTAACATGTTAGAGGTATGGTAAGCCCATACTCCTAATCGGTTTCTACACGACATCGTGTCGTAACGCTAAATCGCTTGGCGACACGTCTTTGTCGGTAGGGTGGTAACTAGCCACTCCAACTTTATAATGCGACAGCGAGCGCACTGCGCCACGGAGATCAACAAAATTACCTACCTAGATAAATGTACCTAGATTATCATGTGGTTACGTACATCACATAATTATTTTATGGAAACCCCTTGAATAAGCATATATCGTTGTTTGTGAATCTAAATAAATAAATAAATATGTAAATGTTAATCGACCATTGAGGAACATTTGTAACAGCGGATTAGGGCCCCTGGTTCTATGTGGGCATCTGGTAATTTTCGGGCAGTGCCTCTAGCGATGAGTCAATGTACTCGCACAGCCTCGGGCCGCTCAGTTTCGTTCGTAATTCCATTGCGTGGCCTAGAACAATTATGACACGGAATGTTGAACAGATTGTTACCTAGCGTTGTTTTTTTTTTTATTTTATTTTCATTGTGTTATACAATACAAAGAGCTTAACGAAATGGCTCTCTCCCTGCACAGGACTTAATGGACCTTGCATTAATGTAGTTGTACATTTCCGGTGCTTTTACCTAACTGTATTTTATCCAAATGTGTTGCTGTTAAAATTAAAAAGTTAAATAATGGTAACACTAACCAATGGTTATCGGCCGATTACGAATGACGCCATCCTGATTTTTGGCCAGACTTAATTTGAGTTTTTCGGTATGAACCCCAAAAAGAAGAGGCAGTTTGAGGAAGATCGATACCCGTCATTCCGTTGCGTGATTAACTTCTTCACATACAAACAAACAAACTATCTAACTAACAGGGCACATAAAATAAAAGCTAGTGGTTGGTATAAAGGAGGAACGCTAAATCGCTTGCCGGCACGTCTTTGTAGGTAGGGAGGTCACTAGCCACGACCGAAGCCTCCCACCAGACCAGAATCGAGCCGGAAATCGAACCCAGAACCTCTAACTTTATAATGCGAAAGCCACGGAGGCCGTCAAACACTCCCTGATGTTGGTGAAGCAATGACGTGAACAACGTTTTAAACGGTCCGATGTCAAAAAGGAAGAACATTTATTGCGGTCCAACTGAAGTGCCGCCAAATAAAAGTTGCAGAGTCAAACCCACTGTGGCGGGCCAAAATGCTTTTCAGTTTGATTTGTCAAACAGTCGGGCCGGAAACACATCACGAAGTTTATGAATTGCCGCTCGAAAACAAACTCGAGGTACGCAAAAAAGGTCTGCATAGATACACAACATATACCGTTTATTTATTCAATAAATGAAAAATATTGGAAAAAAACACTTCCCGATATCATCAACAAAAATCAAAAATGAATATGCTTTGCAATAAAGGAACATTTATCGTTTATCAATAATTAATTCGTACTGAAATATGTTAATTTTTTAGTGTACTTGATCGTGTACTTTAATATTGTATTGTGATTAAAACACATTAATTATATTGGCACAATTGTAGTATTTATCTGAGCAGCTAGGTCGAGTCACTATGAGCAGCAAAAACTTAAATTTCAATATTTTCTGAATACTGGAATAAAACGAGCCTTTTTACTACCGAGTAAGAGACCATCATCATCATCATCATCATGATCAACCCATTCTCGGCTCACTACTAGAGCACGGGTCTCCTCTCAATATTGAGAATGGTTGAGCCATAGTCCACCACGCTGGCCATGTGCGGATTGGCAGAGTTCACACGCCTTTAAGAGCATGATGGAGAACTCTCAGGCGTGCAGGTTCCCTCACGATGTTTTCCTTTACCGTTGATGCTTCAACAGTGACATTTTAATTGCTTAACAACGCGCATAACTCTGAAAAGTTACAGGTGCGTGCCCGGGTTCGAACCCCGATTCCTGATTAGGCTAGTGGTTAGGCTAACGTCCTAACCACTAGGCTATCACAGCTTACACATAGACATATATAACATTTATGGAAAAGATAAATGGTAAATAAAGCCAAGATTAATGTTAGGTTTATAGTGTACATAACCCTATCCATCTCATTAGCTTTTATGATGGTGGTAGGATTACGATCCAACAACTGTTAGCAGACCTATTAACTAAAACATATCATTACACGATAGGTGGATATGGGCAAATCGGCCTAACATTGTTCCAAGCTTATCTGGTTATAACAATAGAGACCTAACTGCTAAACATACCCCCTAAGCTACTCCCTGTCACAGCTGTCATAGGAAAATGGGTACTAAGCCCTATCGTTACGGGAACACTAAACACTAATATCATGTCATCTTATCGCAGCTGTTACTGGAAATAGTTTAATAATAATAGTAACTACGAGTATAACAAAACGTGAGAAAATAACAATTTTAAGTTGTTACTGATTCAAAATGTCACAGCTAAATGCCAAGTTAAAATCTAACAAAGACTACGAAACTCCATCAAAAATTAAAAATCGAGCGGCATAAGTACCTATCCTTTTTTGTTTGAAACAAAAAGAACAAGAAGCAAGAATCCTTGAAAATTATAACGTTATTTTTCAATTAAATAACAATTTACAACTAACGTTTAACTTCATAAAATCTTCATGAGTTTTCTAATGGTTTTTCTCGGAAGGTTCTGCTTTTTATACTTCCGAAGTGCTCTTTCGAGTAGTAAGTAACTTTGCAAAGTTGAAGTTGAAAGATTTTTCTATCCATTTAGTTTACTCTAATAATATAATAATTAATAACTCTGCGGGGCAATACAACAACTTACGATCGACAAAAGTAAAAATAAATTGGTACCAATTTGATTTTTTTTTTATTTCAAAAGCTGTGTTGTTTTATGTACTTATTTCCACTAATATTATGCAACCGTGAGTTTGTTGGTTTGTTCTAGTTTCGATTGTACTTTTTCTGACATGGGTTGGAGAGTGGCATAGGTTATTTTTTATTTGGAAAACAATACGATTTTAATAGATATAAGTGAAATCAACTTATAATCACGTTATGTAATTCTTGAAATAAAGCAAAATAATTAACAGTGACTGCATTTCAACTAAATTAAAGATGTTTCTGTGCTTGTTATCAGAAAATAGCGGTTACGGGGTAGAAAGAGAGAAAAAAAAGACGGGTTGCACTCCGGGAGTGCCGGCAGAAGTGAAAACTTGATTATTAACGTTGAGCATGTTTGATATTTTGGAATGGTTAGGGAATAATTTTGCACCAATTGCTTTATCAGTATAAAAGTACTATCATTTATGTGGTAGAATACAATATTTATTTATTGCGCTATCGTACACAAACATGACAATTTATATTACATTAAAAATTTAACACTTTAAAACTATTACAATTATTTTACATTAAAAAGTTTATCTATATCAATTTCCATATTTTAAGCACTTTACATTCACGAATTTTACGAATACACAACAATGTGATCACTACACAGACGGTCGAGCCATCAGCTGTCACCATCCATGGATGCGCGTGGCACGCTGTAACATACACGAACATTCGCGCAAGCGCCCTGCGCTGCCTAAACGAAACAGTAGGCCCAGGCATACATTTTCGCCGCGCCGTAGAGAGGGGATAGCTGTCTACTCTCCATCCGTCTTACGCTTTTTCGATCAGGTCACGTGTCCTGACGCGAGTTTAAGATTTTATACCCATTACAGAAAAAGTGCTCAACGCCGCTAAAGAAGTTTTCACTTCAAAAATCTTCTTTCAAGCTCCATAAATTTTATATATATAAACCCAATAACCTGCATATATTTAACTTTTTTTCTTTTAAAACTAACTAACTCTAACTTTATTCCGTAAAAATAAGATCTGTACTATTTAATTCCTTTATTATTAATGCATTGAATGGCAACATTGGATGGAAAGGTTTTAAGTAAAGGGTTAAGGATTCCTTCACAACAGGGTAAAAATGTCTTATTTACGTATGACGTAATTCGACAAAGTCATGTCCTTAGATTTTTAATCTTTTATCCTAGCTGGAAATAAAATCTTTTATGCAAGCTTATTTTCATAAGCTTGCATAAAAGATTTTAAGCAAGCTTAAGCATCGTTTAAAAATATTGAACAGTTATCAAGCATGATAGCGTGTAGATATTAAAACCATTAAGAAGTTATATTCGTAAAGATATTACTTTAACCCATTATAGCTTACTAGTCACCATATTATAGCTAGACTAAGTACTTCAAAACCTATCAAATTTACACACACAATATTAGAGTAGAGGCTTTCCTTTTCCAAACAACGAAATAAATTAATAGAAAATAAAATTTGCATCAAATTGATACAAAACTGATTTATTATAAAAAGAAAAACAATATTTCAGTGAAGGCAAAATCGTATTAGTGTTGCAAGTGAAATAAATAGTTTCAGTCATAAAGTAAATGAAAAAAATAAGCCAAACTTACATTGTAAAACGTAGGCGGCGAGCTCAGATGCTAGGTCAAAGTTGACTGGCAGCCGACCCCGAAGCACATCTTGTTTTAACTGTAGAAATAACTGGTACCTGTGTGAATTCAAAACAAAAACATTTGATAAATATATTAGCGTTATAGATGTTTCGTTAGTTTTACAATAGTTTAAGTATTATTTATTTACGTATTCTGGAAACAAACATTCACATTGCAAAATTATAGAATACAGAACAGTTTTTGATATAAAATTCTAACATATAAATAAAATAACTCGAAGAACATTGGAACAATGCTCTGACTGAGCATTATTTCAGTAATATCTTATCAGGAGGTATAACAAAAATAAACATTAAAAATTGACAAAGGAGCAAGTTTATTATAAAGATCATCATGTTTTGTCTATTATCATTCCACTGCTAAGTAAGGATCTCTCTCGCGAGAGTGTTAAGGACATAGACCAACTACGCTGCTCAAATGAGGGTTGGCGGGATTTAACTATCTTACTAATAATATAAACGAAAAGTTTGTACGTCTGGATGTATTGTTGTTTATTACTATATCACGCTAAGACTACTGAATGAAATTTGGAATGGAGATAGATATACCCTGAATTACCACATAGGCTAATATTCATCCTGGAAATTCTAGTATGGTTCCTGCGGGATGTGCGAATTACCAAAACAACGCGGACGAGGGCTTAAGCAAACGCTTGTTATCATATAAATAGCCATAATAACCGAATGTAAGCTGTGATAGCCTAGTGGTTAGAACGTCAGCCTCCAGAGGTCGGAGGTTCGAACCCGGGGACGCACCTATAACTTTTCGGAGTTATGTGCGTTTTTAAGCAATTAAAATATCACTTGCTTCAACGGTGAACGAAATCATCGTGAGGAAACCTGCATGCCTGAGAGTTCTCCATCATGTTCTTAAAGGCGTGTAAAGTCTGCCAATCCGCACATGGCCAGCGTGGTGGACTATGGCCAAACACTTCTCATATTGAGAGGTGACCCGTACTCTGTAGTGAAAGCCGTTGAGCATGATGATGATGATGAATAACCGGGACCGATGAACGAGGCACAGGCATTTTAAGAAAGCCTACTTTGTCTTCAATAAAGTATATCAGTTTGTTACTTCAATACCCATAATAAACCTATATATTATATATACATTATTTGTCACTACTTATTGCCATAGTAAACTTATGTTCATAATACTTGTTAAGATTCAACTCTTCCTAGTATTTGAAAGATATTAATAAACAAGTTTTAAAGCTGCGAACAATAATTCGATATTAAAAAAAATGTTTAATAATTTATCCTTGATCGACCAAGTGGGACGGAGGAAAACCTTTGAAGCAAAGCGTAGCCCTTAAAAGGAAATTAAATATTAAAAGACCATCAAAGATTTTCAAAGATATTATTATCTACGAGTATTAAACTGCGGGCGTTTACCTAAAGGGAAGACTGAGTTGTCCCGGCATAAGAAACGGCGGGCGTCCTGGGGGGCCGTGTCAACACCGTAATAACGAAATTTTAATAAAACACCCGGTGTTTCTTTCAAACAGCTATGCTAGAGAGACGCTATACGGGTACATTTTATAAAATATCCATCACAATGATTTGAATGGACACGTGTTGTTCTAATAGTTTTTTTTTTACATATTATTAAAACCTCAAGTTTAGATATTTTTAATTTTAAGAAAAAAAAATGAAAATCAATATCGAACCTCGTAGATTGAGGTTGTGCTTTTTAATTAAAAAAATATTATCATGTTAAACTTTTAGTTAGAACCGTATACGAATATATACGAAGAGTTATGCTACGCCCGAATCCAGGTAACAAACTACGAGTATCTCTGTTTGTTTTTCTGCAGGTTTACTCCAGCAATTAAGGTTTTGATTTCTTATTGCAAAGGAAAGATATTCTGATGCTATTCCGGGATAAAAAGATATCCCATGTTTATCTCCTATATATAAGTGGTTTACAAACATAGGTTATATAGTAAGAGACAATCTAATATACAATTACGCCTTTAACGAATTAAGTTTATAAATTCGTATGGATTACTATCTCTAATAAGCCAAGCAAATATCACTTGTTTCAATAAAACCAATTTTTAAGCTACGGTTATTGCAACAGATCTAACATACGCATGCTAGCTAATATGTCTTTAAAGATGAGTATTCAATATTGTTCTATGAAACAATATCAGACCACAGGTGATAGACAAAAAAAATCTTATTTAAATCAAAATTGTAAATGTAACATCACCTGTAAATATATAATAAAACTATTTGCTATGCTACAGTCATAATCAACATTGGCATGCTATGTAATTTGTCTCGAAAGATGAGTGAGTATCTAATTATTTTTTATATACGCCATTTTTTAATTCACACCCCGTTTTAAGTACTGTGCAACGCTATTGCCATGGCTCTCTCATTCAAGCCAACGTGCGTGCGAGACCTGTTTACGATCTCGCCGAGTTTTCAGTGAGTGTACTACGTAAGTACTAGAGTTCTTTTGTTCCCTTTACACTTTACTCCCCTTTTATGGGCATAAAATTTTAACGCCGTTATAATAATGAGTAAAATGTTATAACGCTATTATGCTCCTATACTCTTACATATATTTATTAACCGCCGACGATAAAGGTGGGGTGTAAAAAGTTTATTCATAATAACCGATTTTAATAATATTATTAGATTTTTTTATATTGTATTTAGCTACCTCACACGAAAACTAATCATCTGGGTTACTACAACGTTGGATACATCCGTGAAGCTGAATTTTTAAACAAAATACATTATATTTACTAAAATACTATCAGTATATATTATTATCTATATTATTTTATCAGTACTAACTTATAAAAGGATAAACCAAGTCGCGAAATCAGGATTCCTTTTTACCAGTTTATTTATCATCATCATTATCATTAGCGGCCCATTTTTAAGCACAGGTTTCCTCTGACCTCTCAGAATAAGAAGGTTTAAGTCCGCACCACCACTTAGAAGCTTCACAAGATTTCACTTTGAAAACATTATAGAGTTCAGGCATGTAGGATTCGTTAAGATGTTTTCCTTCACCGTAAGAGATAAGTTAAACGATATTTAATTGCTCAAAACACACATAAATGTGAAATTTTAAAAGTGTTTTTTTAGGATGAAGATGGCTGAGATTCTATATAGCCTTGTGAAGGCTATCATCAAGATTAGCAGTTTAACTACAGAACCTTAAAAAAGTCAAAGTCATCCAATGCAATCGTTCAATAATAAATGTAACTCGCTTTGCATTTTCTAGTTGTTGAGGGACATTTTAATTAAAGGAAAACTTCCTCTACCTGTCCTATCTTGGAGTATTTACTTTCCCAATAAATGTAAAGGAATAAAGACGTACAATTGTATAGGTACATACTTTAACAATGTCTGTGACTTTAATAAGGATCTGTAACTTAAAAAATTGGCTTCGTGCCGTCAAAAGGGGAAAATCCTTTGTGATAGAATAGGATTGTACCCAAGTTTTCCGAGACGTTTCTTTCAGCTAAAGAAGTCTGAGTCTCTTGGGTCTGATAATCTTATCTAACATCATTATACCACGACACTTTATTAGGATTTTACTCCCTGTAGATGTAATTAAATAATACTAATTAATTTATGAAACGCGTTTTGCAGATCGTTCATGTTCTTGTGCTTTGTCTGCAGCAGACGGATTTATATTACGTTCACCAGACGAAGTAGTTCTTCGTTAGTTGTTATTATGCATTTTTGGGGCATCTTCGTGCTGACATTATAACACTGGATCCGTGTAACGTACCGTGTAGATGTTTCTTTATAGTTATCTTACTGTCGAATTTTACGCAAAAGTATTTGAAACACGTAAATTTCGATTTCTTCCGCATGAATTTAGATCCTCATTCTTTATAGCAAAAAAAATGTTTTTAAATGTTTATTCTAATTTTAATGTTCTATTACTGTGCAAAATATCGTCAAAATCGACGGTTAATCGGTTGTTAAACTTTACATGGGAAACAAATGTAAATTTTTAAATCTTTCTGGAAACGAAACATTCCAGAAGGATTTGTTATAATCTTTCTTCATCTTTAAGGTAAGTGATAATGCAGTCTAAGATGGTAGCGGGCTAACATGTTTAGGGTATGGTTAGCCCATACTCCTAATTGGTTTCTACGCGACATCGTGCTGGAACGCTAAATCGCTTGGTGACACGGCTTCGTCGGTAGGGCGGTAGTTAGCCACGGCTAAAGCCTCCAACTTTGTCAAACTCGAGCCGGGGATCGAACCCAGGACCTCCGACTTTACAATGCGACAGCGCACGCACTGCGCCTCGGAGGTCGTCATGACCGAGTAAGTTAGCTTAAAATACGCTGTGAAGCACTAAACAGGTAAAGTCCATATTTGGATTTCTGGCCCACCTACTATATTCAAACTGGAACTCATGTTGATGAACCAGCGATTGAAGTGTTTTGCGGTATAGCTATTTGGCAACAACGGCCTCGGACACGTATAATATCATGTATTACTTTTTAACTGCCTCGTTTGTTTAGTAATTTGCATGTTGAGACTACGGATAATTAGATTCTATGTCCAATCACGGGTCGGGAAAACGACCCTAGATATTGCGTTTTTCAACTAAGAAAAACCCATTTCGCCTCCTGAGAGGATACATTTTATAATTGCTACTATCTGTATCATAGGGTTTTTGAATATGGTATGCAAAAACCATAACTTATCTAACGCATAAACTGTAAGATTTTTGTGTCACTGTTTAGAAATTGTTAAATTCTAAACGTACCTACATTTGTTTTTAAAATAATAATAAAATAAAAATAATAGATACTAATATATATAAAACTATAGATAGCAATATAGTAAAAATAATAAACCAATCTTTTCTAATGACATGATTATTTACGGTAGAATGTGCATTTAATGTATGAATTGTATGTATGAATATCACGCTGATGTTTTTAAGCACGTTTTTCAAAAACACCAAGCCGAATCCAACGAATCTGTTGGCATTTCTCCAGAGACTCCTGGGTTAGGGTATACACTGCTTTTAAGCATTTATGATGTGCACGCTACTATTTGTACCGCAAATATCAGCCCGATCCATCCATGGTTTTAGTTGAGTATTGATAGTTCTGTCACTCACTCAACCACCTTTATCTATATAGCTCCAAGTATTAAAGCTGTAACGCGATAAAGTACCCTTTACGCTCATAAACCACACCACTAATAAAAACAGCAAATTTTTAATACCCCTTTGAGGTTATGTGAAATTTATTATATCACAACACATTTCAGTATCTAACGGTCTATAAAACAAGAGTCATATATTCGCTTTGAAGTTTCATCACTGAGCAAGACTCGGGGTTATTGGTAATAAATATTAGAGCAGAATTCTATTTATGTAGTGCTACCCATATATTATACGTTTTGATTTGTATGAATGTTTTTAAAATATTATTTCAGAGTCATTATGATGATATGAGCATATATCGCGATGTCCGAATAAGTTTTACCCTATTATTTTCATTATATCCTAACTCTCACGCCCGGGTGCAAAATAAATACAGATAACAGTCAAAAGAGATATAATATACTTAAATAGATAAAAATTAAAATAAATAATCCTACATACACATTACATAAATACATATTTGCACCGGGCGGAGGATTACCCTACATTATTATTTCTATTATAATTTTACTCTCACGCCCGTGATCATAATAAAAACATAAAAGCTAGAAGAGTTAATAAACTTAAATAATTATTAATATTTTATTTAACATAAATTTGAAATAAATTGTTATATTATTACCTATAGAAAACTATTACATCGCAATATTTATCAAGCAGTTTAAGCTTATCCTACCATTCTAAAACGGGCTCGTATTGCACCCAATTTCTAGTTAATTAGACAATTAGTAGAAGTTAAATCAAATTACGTTCAGCACACTAGTTGTGAAAAAAGCTAGTAATCAATATCCCGTTATTAATAAACGATGTGTTGCTTTTAGTTATACAAAGTTATCTCTACTTCTGTCAAATGTTAAATTACCAATGACAGAAAGAGAGAAATCAGTGTTATATATAAGTAATTTTCCATTGATTTAACACTTATTAATAAGACCATATAGGTATAGCTTTTTTTTAACGATACAATGCAAATTCATATGAACAAAGCGGTCGTACTTAGGTACAACACACCTCTATTGCGCCAGCGGTTGAAACAAGTCTTCTTTATTGAAATAAAGAAGACTTGTTAACTTATTATCGCTACATTATTTTCCTCTTATTCATACTATAATTACTTACTGAATTAATGTTCATTATCACTATTATCAAACTATATTAGAAACAATAGTCGACTCAGATGTCTGTTCTCTTACGAGACAGGATTTTAGTGCAAACACAAAATGCACCAATTTTTAAGGATTTCTTAGCACCGATTGCTTTACGTGCTCTTTGAAGCACGTTAGTGGACAATCGCTATATCACAACATCGCGTTGTTTTTATCAGAAAAACCAAAAACCTATCAATTTTATCGATCTGACCCAGGACCTGCCCATTTTTATTTGAACATGCCAAACACTACTCAAAGATGCGGTAAGTACTGATTTTTTCTTGTATACAAGTGTTATTTTATTCCAATTATAAGTTAACCCACATAATAAAATTATTATCTAGATTGGATATCAAATTAAATCATTCCAGAATGCATATTTCCCGACACAAAACGTTAAAGCAAGCGAAAATATTGGTATTTTCGGTTGTAACTAGTAAATTTCGTGACAACGTATATACTCGTAAAACCTTGCGTCAATTTGCAGAAAATCAAAGCGCACTGAATCGTAATGCATTGAGATTTCCGTGCGACCATTAATTCCAATAAAGTCGAATTTCCCATACAATGTAGGGTTGCATATTCGCTGGAAGTTCGGGGTTTGTCGCCAAATTTTGTACCGAGTCTCGCGTCCAATCATTATACGAAACAGGCTCCAACGGTGACAAACGAAATCGCAAAATAAAAACTAAACTATATAGTATACGTACGTACTATAGGTACGTTTAATATTTAAAATATTATTTTTTTGTACTTATAGCCAAAAATACCAAACTCAAAATTATAGTCCAAGGACTGATCTCAGATAGACAAAATGCTTATAACAAAAAAAAATTGTACTAAGATGTAGATACTATTAATATTTCGGAAAATTAAGTCAGCCATTCAATTACGATTAAATTGACTTCAGACGATGCACTGATGCGTATAATTTATTTTCACATTAATTATCCTTCGCCGGTATACCCTTGTTGTATCAAACTCGCCTCTACTGTGGTTGCTTTCAAATATATATAACTTATTCAAACTAAGTTACAACCAAAAGTCACCATTGCAATGCGTATGCAAATGGCGCGAAAATATTAGTTTCATGATTTTGCAATACTACACATTACCATGTAGTGTACTTATCTAATGTACTCAAAGCTGTGTACTGAATTCTTGAAGATTTCAAAATACATGACTCCAGACAAACAATTATGAACATGTTAGTGAACAATGCCTGGAATGACTTGTTACATTTGTTTTTTTTTTCTTCACAAAATACACGAGTTTGTGGGGTACTCCGTATACTACGTCAAATGTTGTACTGTTATTATTTGTGAAAAATACAAAAACACAATTGATGTTGTCTTAAAACAATCTAAAAAGTAGGATGTGTCATTACTCGTACCTACATATTAACTACATAAAACATCTTAAATAGATGGGTGCCTTAAGTCTATCGTCGCCACATTAATACTAACTGAGAATACTCAAAAACCTCGGCATTAATAGCTATATTTATATATTTAATAGGTACTTACCGAGTAATTTCTTCTAACAGTTTGCATGGATCCGAAGCGTAGAATTTGACTCCAAAGTAGAACGTATGAGTGTCGGAGCCACGTAGTTGTCGCCGCAAACGTTTGCCGGCATCTAGCCAGTGCTAGATAAAATAAAATCAAATGTTCTTTAATGATGTAAGTTCTATTCTTAAAAAACGGTACGCTATGATCGAACAGCTTATCTCTTTCCTTATTCATTCATAGACTAGCACTTGGTGCAATCACACCTGAAGTTAAGTTAAAATGCAGATAAGCCGGGATGAATGCGTATTCAGTCTTGATTTGAAGGTATACTCACTCTACTCACATTTAAAGTAGTAGTAAGAAAGGATATTCAAGATCTTTTTCTAGTTTATTCGCGATTCGTCAAAAGATGTCGTATACAAAAAGTTGCAATAAAATAACTATAATTTATTAACTGATCTCTGCGATTTCATCCTACACGCATGAATTAACTACACGCAGGTTTTTAAAATTAATACTGTTGGAATAAGCATCCTTGACTCGAGTCAGTAAATGGCTGGGTGACTAACAACGAGCCTAAACAATCATCTCATTATTATCTTCCCAATGAAACCGGCAACGATGGATGGTTTCAAAGTAGACTTTTCTAGCATAACCGTTATAGATAGCGGATATGGGAGAAACAAACAAATATTTGTTAACAATTTTTGTGTTTTATACATTAAGCTAAGATTAATCAAATTAATTAAAGGCAAAAATTTACAAAAATTTAAAACTTAAAACGGATTTAGATTACCTGATTACACACAACCTTTTCTACAAAATGACGCAAGTTTGATTTAATGAGCTCAATCTGTTTTTCTAGATCCTGAATAATATAGGCTAAAGATGAGCAAAAATAAATATGGTTTTTTGGTCAGTTCAATATTGAAGAGAATCAATACCTCTGCCAAAAAGTACCTACGTCTGTTTATATAAGGATTAATAAATTATATTTATATAACATGACCTATATACAATGTATTTGTAACGGAAACAACTAGAACACGGAAATAAACCGCAGCACAACGTTTAGGGATCGTTATACAGAGAACCATAAATATAATAATATTCCATTTGCCCCGTTCGGTAATAAATCAGGTCCCATGTCCGCACTCACCGTTTGGTTATCTTGGTCCACGTATCGGAGACCAAAGTAAGCCGTCTCTAGTAGATCGAGATGCCGGAATACCACGTCGAGCAACGCTTGGCCGGTGCTATTATCCTGTTAACAAGAAATTTACGTTAATTTAACTACTTACATCTAGACTGAAGCACTATTTTTATGTTTCGCATCGTCCTATGCATAGTGAATACTCGTATTATAATAATTGTATGACCCTCTTTTAAAACAGTAAAGGAATCGGCGCCAATGCAGTTGAACATAGAGATACATTAAAATGACATGTCGAAAACTAGTGCTAACAAAGAAAATATTGGGAGAAGAGCAGAACTACCTTTAGGCATTTCAATTTATATATTCGTACAATTAAAAAAATTGTTGCTTACAAAATTTGTTTTTCACTATCAAGTAAAATGTGTGCATAGAGCGATTTGTTGATAGCAATAAAGCTTACTTTATCATAGATTTTACCACTAAACATAGTTAAATTAAGCAAGTTATAATTTGTGTCAATGCAATGCCATGTCAGCCTCGCCATGACACTTTATTAAATTTACAAAGTAGTATTCCAAAATGTTTATTTTTACTGTGCATATAACAATGATTTAACGTTATCGCTCGTAACATGTTTGCTTTATCGTTCTTTGTCATTTCTTATTGGAATCAAACACAAAATACTAATTCTGACTTGCAACAAATTGGGACTCGTATGTGACAATGGTGTAGCGGGCATTTGCAATTTAATTTTGTATCCTAATAAACCTAAACTCCGAGATCTATAGTGATGAAACACTAAAGTCATATAAATAAAAGTATTTAAGTTGTATTAAAGCTGTGCTAGCCTAGTGGTTAGAACGTCGTCCTCTTTATCAGATTTCGGGGGTTCGATCCGGGGCAAGCACCTCTGTCTTTCGGAGTAATGTGCGTTTTTAAGCAATCAAAATATCACTTGCTTCAACGGTGAAGGAAAACATCGTGAGGAAACCTGCATGCCTGAGAGTTCTCCATAATGTACTCAAAGGCGTGTGAAGTCTGCCAATCCGCAAATGGCCATAAAGGTGGGATATGGCCAAACCCTTCTCATACTGAGAGGAGACCCGTGCTCTGTAGTGAGCCAGCAATGGGCTGACCATGATGAAGGCTTACTTTTAAATTGCGGATTTTATGTCATTTCAACGATTATTTCAGCCAATTTTGTAAAAACTTTTTAAATTTCAAATCTTTCAAATAAGTGTATCGCATACTAGTATATGTGCTCATTTAATTTTTACTACAGGGGTTACATTATTTTCATGTAAATATTAATGTAAGTAAAATGCAATAAAAACATAATCATATAAAGGTATTCAAAGTAATTAAAATATATAAAACGGGTATAATGGAAAAAGAGGTAAGCTAAGTTAAAGCGTTACATAGATTTATTTCAAAACTAGTAGTAACCCACTAGTGGCTTATACGTTGTAATTACTGTATTTAACCAAAGGTTTTTCTTTATATCTTTTTTACCGCAATGCTTACTGCAGTTTTAGTTTTAATGGTAGGTATAGAATTACTGGTAGAATATCTAGAAACCTGTTTTATTGCTGAAAGTTTTATCTAGAAGTCTAGAATATATGAACTATTCAAAGTTTAACTGCATACTTGTGCTTGAATAGGTACCCATTGTTCATTTACTTGGTAGGATAGTAAGTATAGCAACTTGATTATTTGTAAGAACTTATTTCAAAAAACGCTTATAAAAACGCATGTTGTAATATTTTTATGTTGTTTGATGACCTCCGTGGCACAGTGCGTGCGCTGTCGCATGTTAAAGTTGGAGGTCCTGGGTTCGATTCCCGGCTCGAGTCTGTTCTTGTGGGAGAATTGGGCTGTGGCTAGTTACCACCCTAGCAACAATGACGTGTCGCCAAGCGAATTAACGTTTCAGCACGATGTCGCGTAGAAACTAATCAGGAGTGTGGGTTTACCATAATCCAAATAGGTTAGCCCGCTACCATCTTAGATTGTATCATCACCAGGTGAGATAGCCGCCAACTTGTAATGTATAAAAATATAAAAAAATGTTTTCCTCGACGTAGATATGGTTAGTATTAGTTATGTGTGTTTGTATTAATTCTAGAGTGTTTTTCTAATTTTTTAAACCTGCGTTTAATCGCATTGGATCCAATAAAGAAGACGAATAGAATGGAACATTAATAGTACAAATTTAAATTCACATGATAGATGGTAAACTTTCATTAATTTTAAGCGTATGTGCGATTTAAAATAACTTTTTTAAAAGTATTATTAAATAGTATATTTACGTATTACTTTCATAATAAAGATATCAATAATAATACCTTCAAACATTTCCGTATTTTTTTATTCAGATCGCCGTCAAGGGCTGACTTGAAGTTTATAAAAAATCCATTAGAGACATACTATTGTTAAAATTTTACCGAATTTTGCACATTACCGACTTCTAAAAGTTATTATTGGCGTTACTTCATATCTCCATTAAATCTTAACCCTTATTTACTATACCAAAAGGGTTTACTGAGTTATTGGTGCCATTTTAATTTAATGAAGATAATCTGCGAAGGTAGGAAACGAAACAACTCACCGGGCAAAAGTAAATGCCTCGAATTGGGAGTTATGCTTTAAAAAATTGTGTATTTTTAACCAATTATTTCTAGACACAAAATTTTTGCTGCTTTAAAAACACGCTTTTTATTCTTAAAACTTTTAGTTTAACTATTGTTACGTATCCCCGAGGACAATTTAGGGTAGATTAACTTTTGGACATTTTCTATGTTACTAACTGATACAATGTTGTAGCCAGAAGAAACTTAAGGCTGAAGCGCTATACCGAGATACCGATAAAGTCCAATCTCTTAACTATAAAGCATTCTTACTGTATTGTATACCACAATTTTCAATGTCCAAGGTTGCTTGACCGATTTGATTTATTCGTTTCCTTTCGAAAACTCTTGAGACTATTAGCTGCAATGGTAGGAATATTTATGATTTCTTTAAATAAATCCAATTATTTTGAAAAGCACGTAACAAAGGGGAAAGTATACGTGAAATATGAACTCCAGAAAATATCAATAGCGTACTTTTATTGCGCGTTTCTAACAATAAATTGATTAGATACAAATAATTATTATTGGTAAGCGATCGACGATGGGGTCAAGGTATTGGATGATGGGGGTTGGTAACAGTTTTAGTCGGCTCCCAACTAGATCAGACGGACAGAAGACATCAAAGAAAGCTGCCTGGGCTACTTGGTGGAGTTTAAAACTCCCTACAAGAGACCTATGGCCAGCAGTGGACGTAAATCTGTTTAGATGATAATGATAGTTAACTTACTGTTTGCTAATTAATCATATTGAAAGCAACATCATACACGCGGAATTGAGTGCCAGTTCACACTAAGAATCGGACGCACTAGTCTGATCAAAGTGGGCATATTCTATATGAAGAATCCGAACCCCACCCAACGGGTAATCCTTTAGGGACAGAAGGAGAAGAAAACATAATGAAAAATTTATGCTAAATTTATCTGAAAAACTAAAAGCATAATGTTAATATTTATATCTTACAGACACATAAAAAGATAAATTAGGGCATAACGCATAAGATGCACAAAAAAGTAGAAAGTCAGAAATAATCGAATGAAAATCGATCTCCCACGGCACAAACTATCTCCAATTAGCATTTCTCGATGCCGGCCTTTCAACAATTAGGCTAATTCGCACGCAACAGAGACCTGTAAGACCAGTAGTCGATGATGAGGCATTGGCACTGTAATGAGGGAGAACGCTTCCACTCTCACGCATCATCGGGCATGCTTAATCGCGTGATCATTGTGGTTTTAAAATAGTGATTTAAGGAAATTGGTACGTGTTATTCACCTTGTGGAATTTCGCTCTTTTATTTTTCATCAACATTTAAACATAGCATACCCTTGCACTCACCCTACTATGTACTTGATGTGGATTATATGTATATACTTCTTATGTATTTACTCTTTTGATGCGTCAATAACTTATTGACAAGTCAAATAAAAAAAACAAATCAAAATTAATCAATCAAATTCCAAAAATTAAATAAAGTTTATGGTTGATTGATTGATCGCTTGATCGATATAGTAGCAAAATAATATTATCAATTGTTACTTTTTAAACTTTATTCTGTCTTGCATGAGGCATATATACTATAAATATGTTAAATATATAAACGGCTCCCAACGTTGAAAAGTGATTGTCAAAAAGTGTAAGATTAGAGTATGATAATTTTCATTATTCAAAAATAATACGTCAAAGTTCAGTTAACCATGTAAATGAATTTTCTATTATTAACATCATTATTTAACTAATCTCCAATTTGGGATTATTAGAGCTGAAGCTCTCCAATCCACATTAAGCATCGTTGATAGTGTGATATAACTCTCTCATTAAAAAGAAAAGATGCCACCCTATAGAAGGACATTAATAGGCTAGGAACGTAAAAAAACAACGAACAAAATCTAAGCAAAGTAAATTCATTATTATAACCAATTAATGTGCTTAATACAAACCATTGTCAACTAACTAAAACATAATAAATAACGAAATCTCATTACTATTAATCCAACGCAATCATGGTGATTTAGGAAAACTAATTGCAATTTGCTAGCAATTCACGTATGTATTAATGTTTTATACTATCACCGCAACTATTTACGTTGGTAATTCGAAATCATGAACAACTAAACGCTGAATGTGTTTGCAGTAACAAAATCATTCGTAGCTACACTACGTTATAGAGAGCGGTAGATTGTGGGAAAATTGCAAAACAGTTCGCCGAGTTGAATAATAAATGATTTAATAACAGAGCCCGTTTGCTCCCAGCAGAGTGTGTTCAGCTCAAAAAATAACAAATGATTTGAAAAGCTGACAGCAATCGCAGTAGGTACGCATGCACGCAATGCGCGCCGCCGCCGCCGGCCATCCTCCCTGTCTGCATGGCACGGCAAACAGTTCACCGATGGCAGTATTTAATTTTCAATCTTTTTGTGCCTTATTGCACGTTAATTAAGCCCTTGGGCTGGAGTTCATTATTTTTAGTGTGACTACGCGCGTTCAACTAAAAATAAATAGTACCTACCTAACTTATTTATAAATTGAGTTAAGCCGCGCCGTTTTGCGTAATGAATCTTTATGAATAGGCCCAATGCTTCTATTATTAAATTAGGGGCTAGTAAGGAGTTGAAGGTAATTATCTAATAGACTTTAAAGTGAGCGCTTTGTTCTAAGTAAATTACATTCCATTCTTAAACGTTAACTTTGAAACCTTTCCTCGAGACCTCCGCAAAAGACAATGAAAACTTTTCCACCTGCTATATTTGAAAAGCTTCATTAAACTATTGTTTAAAAGAAATACCCCGTCGTAGATTGCCCAGAGTGCAAGCAACAGGCAATAAAGATGGAATAAATGAGGAGATGAACTATCAAGAGGTGCATCTACGCAGTAGACCGTAAAGCACTGCACGAGAACAATTGGTTCGTGCGACAATACCTTTGTATTGTTCCAACACTTCTCACGTAAATGGCTGAGGAATTATTTTTCCCCTCTTTCCTCGAGATATCAGTGATTTTATGGCGGTGAAATGAATTACTTTCATAGTGCTATTTGACGTTAGCATCTAGAATAGTAGTAATATACTTCATTAGAATAGTCACAAAAATATCAAAAACACTGTGAGTCATTTTTTTACTTTTAAATAATAACATATTCGGTACTTGGTACTGGAATTTCTGTAAGTGGAGTGCAAACCAAGAAACCGTAAAAAAATTAAGTCAAGATGATTACTTTGATTATATTGGTGCGTAGAGAAAATGTTACATCAAAAATTTGCCAGAAAATAAAGATAATCAAGATAGTAGTACAAATGTAATGTAAACTGAAATATCGCTGTGTATTTGTTATGATGTCAGTTAAAGTGAAATAATATAATTACACTCGATAAAAGCCCTATAAATAACGAGTCAAAAATCTCGCAAATGATGGACCACTCAAATAAATTGGTTCGCAAACATTGATAAGGTTCGTTTAATCACGCAATTTGTTATTCGATGTAATTCCCGCTCTCGGGCGTAGAATGGCCGTAGTCGGAACAAATAAATCTTTATATATTAGTAATGTGGAAGGAGGAAAGTTGCCACCGAATCCGTTTGAGACAAATGTGCCTTTGTAGATGGGAAAACTGTAAGGAAAGGACGACGATTTATCTAAAATAACCATACAATTTAGCGACGTCGAACTGTCGACGCTTCCACTTTGCGCAAATTGAACGATTCTGGCCCCATAATATATCTAACGAATTTGGTTGACGTAGAAGTTCGTAATCTAAGTCAAACGAAAGTACATATCAAAGTTTTGTTTGCTAACGGGTTATATGGCTTATGGATATGTAGCTGAGTACGAGTTAGCATGAGAAGGGTTTGAGCCTCTAAAGCCAGATTTTGCCAGTTTGAGGTTTTCGTGTTAAAACAGAGATTACATAATTTGTTAAGTTTAAAACGAAAGCGATTGCGCTAAAGGTGGAAGCGAGCTTCTTATCTGAGCATTCATTTCGGGCCTATTGTTTCAGCTCTTATCCCTTCAACGCTGATATTATTATATCGTAACTTCAACTACCCCTTGGTTTATTTATAGGTACAATAATTTTTACTTGTTTATATAAAATATACTTAATAACAGTTTGAAAACTGGTATGTGGTTTATGTATACTTTCTGTATAGTTAATACATGTAACCTTTCCATTAATAAATATCAACAGATAGACCAGTTTCACCGTCTATCATCAGATATGGTAAGCTTGTCTCGGCATTTTTTGTTTTACATTATTGTAGATTAAGGTCGGTTTTCTGTATCATATCAATTATTATAAAGTAGGAAAGATCAAAATTTAAGTACTCCTATAGTATCCAATTCCGTTGTATAAAAATCATTTAAATATTATTAATATAGTGTTCATGAATATTATTAATATAGTGTTACTATTCTTCGCATGCAACATTGTGAAAAGTTAGCACTACTAACTAATAATTGACAGAATTATTACTATTTTATGTTTTAAATTCTACTACAAATTGTGCCTTGGACCATATCACCTAGTTGTAAGTGAGTATGCAGTCCAAGGTAGGCTAACTTCCTTCTTATTGGTCCTTCCTACGCGACATCGCACCGGAACGCTACATCGCTTGGCGGCACGTCTTTGTCCGTAGGGTGGTAACTAGCCAGAGTTATATCCCGTATATTTAAGGATAGTTAATAGTTGTCTATTTTGCCATGTAAGGGGACTCCAACCACTTAATATACGGCTGTGTATTTTCTAAATGCATAAAAATAAATAGCCTTTATTCAAACCTTTACTAAATTGAAGTACGCTCGTTTTACTCATAAATTAATATGACGTATTCAAACACTTGGATGTAATGTTTGTCTTCCTTTCGTGTCAGTTGTAAAAAGCACTACGTACGAAAGGTAAGAGGATACCGCGAGAGCGCGGATTCGTCGCAGGTACCCGTGAACCAATCTCACATTCACCACGCGGCGACAATGCCAGCCAAATAGAATTTAATATTCATAGAGTTGTCGTACGATTCAGTGAATTCATCGCCCGCACCTTGGACCCAAGCCCCGCATATAAAAGACCTTCCTTGAGCCCCTGGGTGTACTTCAAATAATTCGTCTTGGAATAGCTGCACTTCAAAAGTGCGGGAATAGAAACGGAGAAAAAATCCACGCGTTGTTTCATCATAGTACAGCGAAATTGAAAATACCGTCAACGTCCGTCGGGACGTCCGCCGGGGCAAGCTCGGCTTTGAAATAAGCTTTCCATTTTCTGCCATAAAATGTATTAAACAATTTATCGGAATAGTTTTTTTGAAACTTACTCGTAACCTTTGTTCACATTTTCCATTCGATATTTTTTTATTTCATACTCTTCTACTACTGACTTTCGCAATAAAAAGCATACAATGTCTGCCACAAGAATTTAAGCGTCAAAAGTCTCTTTGGAAAGTTTCGACAAAATGAGTATAGCTGCTAAGCTGTGCAAAAGTAACTAAGTTTATTTTTACGATCCCCGGAAAGGACATTTAGAGTCTCCCCGTACAAAAAAACTTTAGGCAATCCTCAGATTGCAATAATATCACTAAATTTAACTTCACGAAGTTTCAAAATAAAAAGCAAACATGCAAATTGAAAGACTTGCTCATAAATATGTTAAGTTGAGTTTAATTTGACCTGTATCTCATGCAGCAGTTCTCTCTCGTCCAGCAGAACCACGCGACAGGCCAGCGTGCGCGGCGTCGGACAGAGGCAGTCCATCATCGTGCTGCCTTCCTCGTCTCCTGTAATAAAAGTATTCATGAAAACCACGTTCGTTTCCCCTTGCTTTCATTAATGATATAATAGATAAAGTTGTATACATCGAGGTATCGGTAGGAAGACGTTGAAAGTCCTCGCTAGCAGAATATATTTTTTAACATAAAATCGATAAATATTTTTTTTAAGAAATGGCGATGGATGTGAGAACTATTTACCAACCACCTTTTATATAGGTGCATAAATACGTCACCAGTTTGGCGTAATACCATCACATTGACGTGTTGCAAGCCGTTGACGGGAATCAATAAGGTTTGCTCCTACCAAGGTATGGCTTTAAAAATTTGGATTTATAACTCAGCAAAAACTTCGGGCCCCATCCTCCCCCCCTATTTCGGGCTCCAGAACTAATAAAGAACTATTATAGTGAACCCACAAGTAAGAAAAATGTGTTAAAAAGTCACACGCACACTTGAGTTCATACTAACCATACAAATATTAGAAATAGAAATTTGTGTTAGTGAGATTTCACTAACATAGCATATTCATCCGATTCGAGACACTTAATTTTTCCATGACAGCACATCTCATTAATTATTGTTAAAAGGAGACATCACTAGACATCACTAAACTACAAAAAACAGCACATAATATTATAGTCTAAAAATAAATTACTACGCCTTCATAAATTAATACGCCCAGGTATTCCAAAACATAGACGTAACATCGGTATTCTCATCACAAAGGCCAAAGTTGTTTGAGGGCAATTACAGAGTTATTTGCAGCCAGACTCAATAGTAAAATCACCAAAGGGTTAGTCGTAACCAAATATATCCTCGTTAAAAGTTAGTCCGGGGCGAGCGAGTTGCACGTTCTGTTTTAACAATTTTATTTTAATTAGTAATCAGCACTGCCACCAGCTACCATTAAACACTCGAAATTATTCATAGGTTATAGGGTTAATTTGTAATACTAAAGTCCAGCAATTAAGTGTTAATTATATTAATTTTTCACCCATTAATATTTTATACAACTTTTAAAATTCGATTATGGGATATGCACGTAGGTTAACATCATGTGTGTACGATTGAACATAGTTTCTCAATTCGTAAGTAAGATCTGGCAAAGAGACAAACCGACAAAGTAAACTCAGGGAATCGGTCATTAAAAATAACAAGAGCGTAGGTTAAATAAAGTTGCTCTGGAAAAGGGTAGGTAATAATTACTCCAAAAGTTAAATCAATGTTGGAATCGCCGCGCCCCTTGCTGAATTTGATTTGAAGGCTTTTGTGCCATGTACACAATTAGGTGTGTAGCGGAATATTGACGGACATCCATTGTACGGCTGCGAATTTTACTCCAAAGTTAAAATGAACTTTTTCTCTTTATTAATGCTTACACACGAGGGTTTCCGGATTAAAATTTGATTTGAGTCGGCTCCATTTTAACAGTTAAAAATCGTGATTGCTCACTTTTTAGTTTGAGAATTCGGGAGACAAAAAATTTAATCCTTATGATAAAAAAAAAAATATGCAGTCGTTGATATTTTGGAACCCTTAACATAATGGGCTACAACCGGTTAGGTTAGTGCTTTTGACATTTGAATCAACAAACAAAAACCTTTACTATCCGTATTTGAAGTAAGACTAATACTTATTCTTCAAGAATCACGCATAACTATTTTTTACCATTTGAACATTTACATATCTATAGGAAATAAAGAAAACCTAATCTCGATGCCCACTGCAGGTCCTTGTTTATTGAAATGGGTATCTTAAATAAATTTAACAAATTAAACTTTGAAACAAACAATAATGACAGGAACACGAACAGTTTCCCCAAGCGATCCCAATAGAGATTAGTCCCCTGCGTTCCATGCCATGCGTGGAAATTATTTTACCGCTATTGTCTAATTGGAAAACATGAAAATGGGCATAGCTATAACGCTTGTGTAGCTTCGCGAGCATATCTCTCTACCATAGGTGATTACTGTCTTCTGACTTCCAAGTTAGAACATTTCCTGGTGTAATTTATATATATTTTACTGAATACATCTTGTTAAAATAAGTCCTCGCTTTCTGAAATACAGCTTACACCAGTTCAGATGTAAATCAAAGTTTCATTTTGTAACAATAAGTTGATTAAGGTTGATAGTTACTTAGCCTGGCTTTGCTATTAATATTATAACTAAATAAGATAGTACGATACTAATAGATATATACTTAGCGATAAGACCGCCTTTGCTATTATCTATCTATCTATTCTAAGATCATCATTTTTTTTTAAATAGTAGGTATCAAAATGAGAAGCGTAACTTCATAACATAGGTTCGAGCCGTTTGGAGGGGGAGGGGGGCATAAGCCACAAAAATTAAACCAGCGCCCGAGCGAACGCCTCCTCATTTACGCGCTTCTTGCCATTCTACGATATACTAACATACACACATCCTTTAGCAAAGAAATAGTGGTGTTTGTAAATGCATTTTTCTTGATTCCCCGCTCGAACTCCGGATATTGGCGAGGATTAATCTACGAAGCCGTTTTACACGGCTTTCGTTAGTAACTTAAATACACAAAAAATAAACGTTAGGAAAAAACTCATATTGCAGGATATTTAAAAATCACGATCATTTAATTTAAATAAGACCGAGATAAAGGTACGTCTTAAACAGTAAATACCTAAATAACTAAGTAGTAATCACACAGTATAAGGTAATTGATATTAAGAAATATTTGTAATGAGATATTTACGTAAGTTCTGCGAGGTAGACAATTCTCAATATTATATTCAAGGAACGTATAATATTCAGTAATATGTTGATATTTTACTGTTATGATAAACACGGAAACACAATATTGTTACGAATATATTATTACGAAAAAAATCAGCAACTCCATCAATTAATCCAAGCGATCCTTCCACGCGTGTATGAAACATTTACTCGTGTCTATGCCCGATCGGAAAAGAGATTTACGACTGACATTCTAGCTTTATGACTCATGGAAAGCTAAACGGACAAATTGATTCGATATAAAAACTTACGATACTACTTTGTTCCTATATGATGATATCTATAAATTTGAGGTTTTCTGTGCAAGGCTGAATTCTATTGTATTTCGTATTTAACACAAATATCTTCATTGCCATATCACACATAAAGACTGATGGTTTAAACACATCAAACATAATTCTAATGTTCTATCGATGAGATCAATCACTAAGAAGAATCATCATCATCATCATGGTCAACCCATTACCGGCTCACTACAGAGCACGGGTTTCCTCTCAATATGAGAAGGGTTCGGCCATAGTCCACCACGCTTGCACGCTTTGGCCAAGTGCGGATTGGTAGACTTCACACGCCTTTGACAACATTACGGAGAAATCTCAGGCGTGCAGGTTTCCTCACGATGTTTTCCTGCACCGTTGAAGCAAGTGATATTTTAATTGTTTAAAAAAAAATAAGAAGAATATAAGGTTAGAATTAGATATACTTGTGATTAAATAATCTAATGGAATGGTAGTCAGTATATGATAATAATCCAAACTGTAGTAATCTACTCGAGAAACACTGAAAATATTATACCGTTTAAAGCAATCAGTTGTGCGAAGTTTTGATGATTGTAACAAAGCAAAAAAAACACTAAGATGCTTCTAACTTGGCAATAAAAGCAATCCATGATCAACCCATTGCCGGCTCACTACAGAGCACGGGTCTCCTCTCAATATGAGAAGGGTTTGGCCATAGTCCACCACGCTGGCCATGTGCGGATTGGCAGACTTCACACGCCTTTGAGAACATTATGTAGAACTCTCAGGCGTGCAGGTTTCCTCACGATGTTTTCCTTCACCGTTGCAGCAAGTAATATTTTAATTGCTTAAAAAACGCACATAACTCCGAAAAGTTATAGGTGCGTGCCTGGGTTCGAACCTCCGACCTCTAATTCTGAGGCTGACGTCCTAACCACTAGGCTATCACAGCTTAAAGCTTATAAACGCAATAAATGGAGACAATCTTGACAATGATCACAGTCCCCGCTATTTTCCCACCGCTGTATGATCGGAAAATAAAAAGATGTGCAATTGCCATTCCTGGTACGCCGCAGGTACAAATCTACACACTTATATGATTATTTATATGGGTATTTAAACAAGAAAATCAAATCAGATTAGGTACAAAATATATTCACTAAGCGATTCGGCGTTTTATTTGAATTCAATATCTCGTACGGCTACGATGCCTGGCAAGAGATAATTATCACTGCCAATTTCTCGTTAATTTTCTATGAAATTAGACGAGAAAATTGTAAGAGATGATTATATCGCGGCGCAAAACTTAGCCCTTCAGAACTGATCCAGCAAGAGAGCATATTTCCCAATACGTGTTGTGACAAAAAAATAATAAAAAAGCTTCCCATTACAACATGCAGATTTGTCTGGTTAAAATGGATTGTAGGTTGCTACATTACATATTTTCCTATATTTAATATTTATTTTATATTCAAATGTTATTTGTTTTTTTTATTAGTGTTTATTGTCTATACAAATATATAGTATATTTTGTTTAATTAATTGCAACTATTGAAGTTATAATGTGATAAGTGTGATTTTCTCTGCCTTTGTTGGAAGCGTGCACAATGTTCATGGGAAATTAATGCAAACTAAACTAGAGATAAAAAGATAGACGAGCGAATACTACCGTTTGAAATATATCAGCAACGTTCCCACGTATAGGTACTTCCCATGAGGATCGCAGATGTAGAGTGGGCCAAGGAAGTAGTTGATCATGATTAAGTTATCTATGAATTTCATCTACACTTCCTGATAATATTATAAACGTGAAAGTTTGTAAGTATGGATGGATGGATGGATTTTTGTTACTCATTCACGTAAAAACTACTGAATCGATTTTTATAAAACTTAACAATAATATAGCTTATGCATCAGAATAACACATAAGCTACAATTTATAAAGATACTGTGTAAATTGTCCAAAATATGACGATAAGTGTCAAGTAAGTAGGAAAAATCTACCATCTGCATGATAATTTTAATGTCATAATGTAGTTCTTTTCTACGCCAAGCTAATATAAGCTACTCGAAATACCTAGCCTGCGCACACGAAGTCGCGGTCACCAGCTAGTATAATAATAAAACTGTTACTAATAAAAGTCATTTAATTGAGATCGGAAACGCTTATCCGCAAACCTGTATTAGATTGGTGAATGAAAGTGGTTTTATTATTTGAATTAATATTATTTAACGCCACCGTTGTTGAACACACATTTCACTTTTATATATATATATATATATATATATATATATATATATATATAATTTTCGCAGATCACCAGGTGTTAAGTGATTTCCTTCGTTCATGAACATAATCAGGGCCAAAGTAGCCACGGTTCCGGTCTAACCGCGTCATCATATCGGAACACTAAATTGCCAGTAGAGTGGTAAATAGCCACCACCGAAGCCTCCCACATCAATCGGAATTCGAACCCGCGACCACCCATTATAAAACTACTGCGTATGCGCTGCGCTACGGAGGTCGTCATTTCAATTGAAGTATTAACATTATTCGTAATTTATTTATTAATAAAAATATTCCAGGATTATTAATATAAAACCTCAGATATTCGATCGATGAAGTCATTAACAGGTCAGGCGCGTATTTGAACACTCTTACCCAATGGTCTCGAGAAAGAGACGCAAGATAATACTTTATTTTTAGTACGAAACTTAAGTTTATGTCTCGTTGTAAAACAGAAGGTACCTATCTTTAACGTGTCTTTTACGAACGCAATAGAAACGACATGCTTTTGTCTGCTTTGAGTTAATGCAAGTTTTGTATCTTCATCGTTAAAGATTGAGAGATAGCATTTTCATTTAACATAAAAAATGTTACAAGAGTTCTGCGATCTTTTGAATTTCTAGTTCTGTTATTATTCCTTTCGAATATACAAGGAACTCTTGCGCGTTTGCCTGTGACTCAATTATTTAATACCAATACCAGATTACACATTACATTCAAAACGAACAAAACTGAAATATCATTAAAAAGTTATTACCTTTAAAGTTGTTGCATATAGAATAAGGATATATAGTTTAGGCTACTTTCATGTATTATATCGGGCAAAGGTAAAGCACTGTAATTTATTATAGATAATTTCCTTAAAACTTTGAATATCTCGTACACCAAAAAATAACATTTCTATCGGAATATTTTAAGTATTTTTTGTAGCATTGATAAATATGATTCACATGCAACGTTATAAAAGAAATAAAAGAACCGCTTCTTTCGGGTATCCTACAACACGTGATTTTTATATTACGCTCTGAGAAAACGGTAAATCCCGGTCGCTCAATGACATCTGATGATAAACAGTAACCCGCTGAACGGGTTGTGAATTTCGGATGACAATCACTCCATGTAAGTAATTTGGGTTAGGTAATAAAAGAAAAGTTTATAACGGTGGTTATGTTAATATTGGCCACATCACCTGCCATAAGGGACCCAGTCCGAACCATTTCTGTACAGCGGCTGAAAAACAAACTTCATATGAGTATGAGTCACCATCGGAATTCCATTCCGGTAATTTTAGGCCAAGGATGTTGCATTCCACGCTCCTTTGATGAAAATAATGGGCCGCCCGAATTTCATGATTCTAGTTTTAAAGTTCTGCTACACTAAAAGCTGCCTCGTTTGTCCATTGTTCCATATATCAAGAGGTTGGTGTACATCCAAAAATTGTTAGATTTGGCTTTTCTAATAAGACATTTTTAGTATCAGCTAGTGTGGTTTTGGAAATGGAAACAGCGTGATGGGTCTATGTAAGTTGTGATAGCCTAGTGGTTAAGCCGTCAGCCTACTAATCAGAGGTCGGGGGTTCGAACCCGGGCACGCACCTATAACTTTTCCCAGTCATGTGCGTTTTCAAGCGATTAAAATATCACTTGCTTCAACGGTGAAGGAAAACATCGTGAAGAAACCTGCACGCCTAAGAATTCGCCATAATGTTCTTAAAGGCGTGTAAAGTCTGCCACTCCACACATGGCTAGCGTGGTGGACTATGGCCAAACCCTTCTCAAGTTGAGAGGAGACTCATAGTGAGCTGAGAAAGGGTTGATCTTGATGATGATGATGGGTCTATGCTTTAAAACCCTCTCGATAATCAGAGTGGCTTTTGCTCAGCCGTGACTTTATTTTACTTTGTATGATAATAATTATGATCTCTAACATCTCTAGACAAAGCCGAAGTTTAGTTCATTATTCGATCACCTATAAGAAGCCACTAATGATAAGCCACCAATGATATCTTTACTAGTGATCCAAGTTTGTGATAGATAGATTGTTAATTGTACATTCGTAAGCGTTTAACAAGCAACTGATCCAATAATAAATACTTATTTTTCGACCTAATATTTTTTGCATTAACATTTATCGGAAAACAACGTTTCTGTAAAATTAAATATTGTTGGTATATTATTGAATTACAGTTTTATTCCGAGCCAGCAATAAGGAAATAGGATTAGCGTCAATCGCGTTCGAACCCCACGAATTACACGCAAATTTAACCTGAAAGTACCAAACCATTCGCCTCCAACCACTCTTCAGTATTAGCAGCCTGGTAACATAAAAACAAAGGAAGATAATACCATCCGCTTGCTTGCGATGAAATGAAAAGTATTTTCTCGATGATCACCATATCTCGGTCTATAGGTACCGATGTAAAAAATTGTTTTTCTTTTAGGCTATACCAACCTTTAATCCTAAAATCTTAAAATCGAAGGTATCAGTAGAACTCAGCATATAAACAACACAAACAACTGAACCCGAAATAATAGAAACTCCTTTGTTAATGTATAAAGATACCTTTGCATTTAGATGGGGCACATTAGAATTTAAGGGGAAAATTTATTATGAGCGTACCTCTGATAGTCTTAGCATAATCTCAACGTGATCCGACTATGAATTTGAAATCAAAGATTACGCTAGCTTAGCTAAATTATACGTAAGTAAAGTCAGTTTGCTTTTAAGCATATATGTACCCAAGTGTGCCAACCATCGTAAGACTAGCGTGGTACGTGCTAGCTCTAAATCCCTCTCTAATCACTCCTAAGAGAAAGAACGTGCAGAAACAGAAATCTATTTTATTAAATCAATATAATAATGCACCATTTTTTAGCGTTATTGATCGATAAAATCAAACGTCTCGTTGATTTTTTATAAAACGACTGCATCGGATCAGATTGGCAGTTTCTTTTTCTAGTACCTTCCTCATTAGATAATTATGTACTAATGTGTAATTGATAAAATTATCACTAAAACAGCAATCAAAACAAAGGAACGGCTAGTTTTGGTTAAGGCGTATACTAAAGATTGATAAAAATTAGGCGATTTAGATGCTACTCTACTGGCGACTCGATATCGGCTCTGCCTACCTTGTGGGCAGAGCCGACATCGATACCAGTTACCTACTGTAACTATTTAACAATGTGAAATTTCTGTTTTCCGATAGGAATAAAATAATTTCACACCGTAGACTCTCGGGTGCGCGAGGTCTCGTGTCTGGGAAACTGGTCTCGAATTCTAAAATCGGTTCTGAAATTTTACAGAATCTCTTCAATCCCATTTAATTCATTTGGCCGGCATATAGTAAGTATTGCTTAAGTAGTGGGATTCCTCCGCTTTATAATGGTACTTTCAAAAGTTGAACTCTGTAGGCTTTATTTCCTTAAGTTTAGTGAGGGATATTTTTATTTCTGATGTAAGAGCTATATGCGTCATGAATTGTAAGTGTCATTCATGCTTTACAGGAGGAACTATTTAATAAATTGGATAGGGTTCTCACGGAGAAAAATGGGATCCATTATTGATGTATTCGTATTACCTGCCCACTACAGGGCGCGAGTCCCTTCTCAGCATGAGAAGAATCTCTAACGATGTTTTTTAGCTAAATCAAAGCACTGGTACTTGATTTAAAGCCGTTCAAATTGATTTAAAAACGCACGTTACTTCTTTGCGATCGAACTGGGTCCACCCCGAAAGACATTCCAAGTCTTTACCACTAAGCTATCACTGGTAATTATTAACATCCAAAGCTATGCTAACATTGTAACCAACTTTATATGGCTTTTATTTATGTTGACACTAAAGTATAGGCGAAGGTGCGAGCGGACATTGGCGCATGCCGTCACGTGCTCGCTACATGCATACTAATAATGCCTCCTACCGAACGCACAACAAAAATTCTCTATTATATACTCGCTTAGTAAACTAACTGGTCAGTAAAAGTGGCAGTTTAGTGGGTATGCAAATTTGACTCTAGCTTCGTCTAACTAGTTCCGCGTTCTGCACTCTTTTGTCGAAAGTTTCGTTAGTGATTATTTGTTCGTAGTGGGCGGCTTCTCTGGCCACGGCAGGACATTCCGCGTCGCAATTTGACGTTGTTAAGACGATTGTGCTACTATATACACGTACAAAATTCGTAATGTAGAGGTTATTGTAGTAGGTGCAATGTTTCAATACTGGTAACAATAGTTCAGTGAATTACAATTTTGAATTTTGAACTAACGTGTCGTACGAAAAATTCAAAAAAAAAATCAAAATTCAAAATAATCTTTATTCAAATAGTCCTTAAAAAGGCGACGCGTCAATAATTTACATAGTAGTTATTTCATGGTGATAACTATATTCGTAAACTTAAAACTAAACTATGAGGGTTCCAAGCGCGCCCGGCCCACAACAAACTTAGCCGGGTTGAAGTGAAATGATATATAACTTGTAACAAAAATTGCAAAAAAAAATATTATACTGTATTATTTACGTACAAAGATGCTTCGTCAACTGGACAAAAAAATTCACTTACAGAGTAAAAACACTATTAAACTATCCATTTATATAGTTTTCTTTTGAAATAATTTAAATTTAAATCCTTCAATTCATTAGGCGAATTGTTGTTTATCTTAGTATACATAAAATAGCAACTTTGACAATAACAAAACACAAATATTAACATGCCTATACATGGAAAACGTACCACTTTAATTTTGATAGATAGCAGCGACTTTTACGACTACTTTATAAAATTTCATTCTGAATTTGGTTGGTTTATCTCACGATGAGTAAGTGGTACTACAACATAAGAAAAAAAAAATCACCGCATTCACCGTAAATAAACGCGTGGAATGGTTAGGTTCGATAGTCACTCACACTCGCTTTTTTTCGATTCTCGATGCGTTTGGTGTTTTCTTGTTAGAAGTGTTTGTTGAAATCATTTGTATTGAATTTCGTTCGCATAATCATTATTTAGGCACCAATTGTACTCATTTCGCTGTACATTATCTTTCTAATTGTTATGCAACATGTAAGTCATCATACCTTGAATTTGTATGCCGTCAATCATACCCCGTTACATAGCAATGACGAACAAATACTTATATGAATGGCAATATATTGTTCTCGTAATACACCGTAGGAATAATGTATTCTAGAATGCAGTTAACACAACTCTACAGTTAACGAATGCTCTGACGGATTTTTACATGTTATGTCTACTTTTCGCTCAAGTACTTTTACCATTTAATACACATGTTATTTAAATGTTAATTAAAACGTTTTCTCAGTTTTTATCAGAACGATGATCAACCTGTCCATCTGGAGATAGCTTCAGGTAGCTAGTTTATACTTGTTGTTCAAGCGAGAAAAAAGTATCTAAGTTTTAACGTCCTAGGTTCGATTCCCGGCTCGAGTCTGGTCTGGTGGGAGGCTTCGGCCGTGGCTAGTTACCACCCAACTGACAGACGTGCCAAGCAATTTAGCGTTTCGGCCCGATGTCGTCTAGAAACCAATTAGGATTATGGGTTACCATACCCCTAACAGGTTAGCTCGAAAACATCTTAGATCGCATCATCACTTACCATCAGGTGAGATTGCCGTGGAGGGCTTACATGTTCTGTATAAAAAACAAAGTTTTTTTTTTCGAATAACCGATAAAAATGCGGACATCGGGCTAGTAGCTTTATTTTTACAACGAATACAACTGAAATTCTAAAACTGGCTACGCTATGGGATCGTTCCAATTAAGTCAAATGACCCAGCTCCAATTATAAACGGCAATAAGTCACACGCAACTTCGTGCGTGCCATGTACATTGTATCAAGCAGAGATCAGACTATCCAAGGCTATCTACTATCCATAATATTGAATCGTATAGATAATATTTTCATTATCAAAATCCCATTACATGCCTAAATAACAGAACGGGGATTAGAAATAAGAAGATTATCTTTAACAACTATGCGTGAATTTTTAATAAACATTAAATCGACAATGAAAAATTTCTAACATTGATAGATGATTTTACGCTATTGAAAATCAAAATTTTTTTTAAAGATCGTAGTCACCTAAGTGTCTATGACGCCTTGGTTATAGAAAACTAAATCTAGCTAAGACTGCGTCTTTTTTCTAAATTTTTTCTTATCATATGAAGTAAATAAATTTGTCCTCTTTGGATATTGGTTTCGCCAGACACGTGTTTGCTCCACCACAAATAAATCGGTTGGAAATTCGTTACAGACATATTCTATCAAAACATGGTAGGCGTCTTCTTTTACACCACAATCTGGATAGTAGGTAGGAGAGTGCGCCTTTCGCAGCGTAAATGCAAATCTATTCAATGGCACGTATCCGGAGCGAAGTTTAAATGCGGAAACTATTTCCTGTCAACCCATTTTAAAGTTATCTCTCCGAGACAAATTTCAGTATTGGCGTTGCATCACCTTATACCAGATGCCTTTAAACTTTGACCACTCGTCTTTGCACCTCAAACCTATTCCACCGCGGACAAATATTAAAATTTATGCCGGCAAAAGTCGCGAGCACCTTATGTCCAATAAAAGTAAGCTATATAGACCTTGAAACAAAGTTAACAAATGACTTTGATACGAGTGCTTGGTTGGAAGAGCGCCAAAAAGCAGGGCTTGCGAATTGCTTGCAAATGATATAACATTGGCGACATATGTACCTACTTCGTACACGGTAGAACACGGTATGTGCCAAAGAATTTTAAAAGGGAAATACACTTATGAACACACTTGGAATGGAAAAGAAGAATTTCAAATGAGTCAAAGATAATGTATCCCTTGCTGACGGTTTCAAGGAAGAGAACCTTTTTTGTTTTCCAAATTAGTGGGTACATTTATTATTAAGAGTAATTTCTTGAGTCTAAAATTACGGCAGGTAGCCTGCGGCGGTCTCTCGTAACAATCAGTAGAAGCGAAGATCAAACGGCTCACGTTAAGGCTTACCTTCTCTGTTGCTACTCCGCCCACTATTTAAAATTTTTCGACTCGCCTGGGAATTAACTAGTTCGTTGTTTTATGTATCATAATGTAGTATTCTACAAGGCTTGGCATTTTATGTGTTTGATTACTGTTTTTATGATATTTGTTAATTTTATAATCAAGTACAGATTACGTAAACTGAAAACTTCAATTGAATAAAATTGTGTTTTCATTTTGTTATCAATATATAGCTACCTAGATCAGAATTCATAAATGACCATGAGATGCGTGCTCAAGTTTTTTTTTTCGTTTTTGTAATCCTTTATTTTATAGCAGAATTTTAGTCTGAACCTCCGAAGAGATACAAAATTATGCTATTGGTGGGTTTCATCATAAATTATATAAATGACTTATTTACGGTAGGATTTTTGTAATCGATTGAATACGTATTAATTAGCACTGGTAGAAATACATAACTATTTGTATTTCTTAACACCATACATCTAGGTGCTTCAAAACGTGTTACATTATCGAGAAATCACTGGATTTATAACTTTTTGAATACGTAGGTAAGATGATTAGTGAACATCCTACGTAGTTACCTACTAAAACTGTATGAGACAGGAAGCGTGCGGTTCTTCGCTTTTTGTGAGGTATTAATATGAGCGTTAATTAAAAAGTTTCAGTTAAATAAGGATTCTCACTCAGCTTAGTTCACGATCGTCGGGGCGAAAATAGATGAAATTTTAATAACGTCCCAACATATTTTACGGTTTGAATTACGTCCCAAGTAGGTATAAATACGATAGAATTTATATGGATTTACCTACTACATTGCTGTTTAGTCCTGTTACAGATCTAAAAATTTAATTGGCAAGTCCTTCTTTTTTCCTGTGGAACTATGCTGTATTTTCAATATACTACTATACATGATAGCACAACTTTTAAGAGTTACAGTAGGTTTATCTGTAGAACAGACAAAATTACGTTTAGAACTGCAAATATACTTTTATTTCCCCGTGAAAAAGGATTTCATTACTTTTAGTCCTGTCAATTTAAGTTTTTTATTCTGTGAACATTCCAGACCGTTTAGTTTCGTTTAGTTTGTCTATGGCTGATAGCTCCACATTTAGGCTATTGATTTTGGTTGAGTTCTCTGTGGCATTCATAAAACGATAACACTATACTTTTAAACCTTTTAATTCATTAATTCATTCAACTTTATAATAATTTCCTACTAATCTTAAAACATATAAAATATGTGGATAGCACAAACTCCAATTGTAGGTTAATAACCGGTTACGTTCCCAAAAAAAAAAAACTAAAATAGTTATTATGTTATGTAGTATACAGCTAACGATAATATCTCTTTTCTTTACATCTTAAACAGTCCAGGTTGGACTTTGTAGGTTAGAGGACTACGCACTTTGCCCAATTGCCTCTGTTACCTTTTCTTTGTCTAAAGAAGCCGCCAATTGTCGCAAGTAATAGAAATATTTAATAGAAGCAAGCTACGTTCTTTTGCCTATATTTCCTAAAATGAATCCCAATTAAGAATTATTTTGGCCGTGAGGCCAAAATAATTCTTAATTGTGTGTGTGAACACACACATATAAAGCGCCCCGCTGAAATCTCGGGAGTTAGATTCATTGTTTCTATTAACTATAAATGGGTAGTCGACGCAGGGCATTAATTGGTTTATAGAAGCACCTGCAAATCCCAGACATATACCATGCTAAATTTATTACTCCCTTGTCTATGAAGGCGTGTTTTATTAATGAGGTAGTATATTGATGTTGTAAAATTAACAGTCATTATTACTTCTATTTTGTCTATGGCCTCTAAATAAAAAAAAAATATTTAAGGGTTTGAATACGGTCAGACCGTACAGGTTGGGGGAAATTTTTTGTTCCATTTAATATGAAAACTAAATGTTAATTTCCATTTTTTCCATTCTTCAGATAATATGCCGATGTTGGTCAACCTTTTCAGAAAATGGCGTTGATATTGAACAATATAAGTCCCGGATTGAAAATGCTTTAAGCTACTTTTTGCTACGACGACCTCCGTGGCGCAGCGCGCGCTGTCGCATTATAAAGTTGGAGGTCCTGGGTTCGATTCCTGGCTCGTGTCTGGTCTGGTGGGAGGCTTCGGCCTTGGCAAGTTACCACCCTACTGACCAAGACGTGTCGCCAAGCGATTTAGCGTTCCAGCACGATGTTGCGTAGAAACCAATTAGGAGTATGGGTTTACCATACCCCTAACAGGTTAGCAAGCTACTATCTTAGACTGCATCATCACTTACCATCAGGTGAGATTGCCGTCAAGGGCTAACTTGTAGTGGATAAAAAAAAAAGTCTTACTGTTACTGCATTAAATTAGGGGTTACAATACTAGCGCCTTATTTTTGTCACCGTTATGTGTCTATGGCATTTTTATCGAGCTTTACTTTTTCGTTCTCGTATTCTAAATTTAAAACTGACACGCTTTCATACAAATTTCTAAGCCACTACCCTGTTACGTTGACATTGCTATTTGTATGCAGAATTTCAGATTGATACATCCACTGGTGTGGCGTTGATGGATCAGTCAGTAAACTTTGCCGTTTATATTCACAGACTGTTTTAAAGAATGTATTGTAATAGTACGGAACCCTTTGTGGGTGTAAGTAATTTGTATATGTATATCCTATTATAGTATAATTAATTGACTATGTAAATGATAAAAGAGCTTGGGTAAAAATTATTGCTTTTGGATATCTATTATTAAACGACATGATGAGGTAATAACTAAAATAATTAATTTAAAAAATATTTGTTGGCTTCTTTTCAGGGCGATTTTAGAACCTTCATAGAGTTAGTTTAAAGTTTATGAATGTAGTTATCATCATCATCGCACTACTATGTTTTTGCATCAGGTGCCTTTTAATTTGAAAAATAAATTATTTGAATAAAGATTATGATTGATTGATTAAGTCTAAAGTTAAATGTAGCGCACAAATCCTAATACTCTGTACTAAATACTTTTATTTACCTATGCTGTTAAGACCCTCGTCCCTAATAGCATAGAACAAAAAGGAGAAAAAAAAGTGAATATTAAATTAAAACTGCACATTCCATGATGTTAACGTTAAAGCAAGTACATAATAACGCACAAGTGGGAAACTGTGATGTAATCACGATTAACATATTCAAGGCGTCTCGCGGCTCCACCTGTGAGTAGCAACTAACGAAGACCCCTCCAAAACTTCGCTCCATATTCCGCGCTCGCTGTGCGGAATAAAAGCAACGCACCAAGACGGGTCTTAATGAAACGATCGTCGCAAATTCGTCTAAACTTTCGCAACAATGAACAAAGCAGCCGGCGTCATTTAACAGACTACGCGTTATAGTCGAAGAGCTGACCGATTGATATTTAATACGATTTCAAAACCATATTGATAGGTTTATTTGTTTGAATTTTTTGTGTGTAAGCGACCTCCGTGGCGCGCGCTGTCGTTTTATAAGGTTGGAGGTCCTGGGTTCGATTCCCGACTTGAGTTTAGTATGGTGGGACGCTGCGGCCGTGGCTAGTTACAACCCTACCAACAAAGGCGTGTTGCTATGCGATTTAGCGTTCCGGCACGATGTCGTGTAGAAACTAAATAGGAGTATGGGTTTTCCATACCCCTAACAGGTTAGACCGCTACCATCTTAGACTGCATCATCACTTACCATCAGGTGAGATTACCGTCAAGGGCTAACTTCTAGTGGATAAAAACAGATGTGGTAGATCGACCTCCAACAGACGACAGTTGACAGACGACTTCAAACGACCCGCAGGGAGCCGCTAAAAACAAGCGGCTCAAGAACGCGTGCTTTGGAACTCCCTAGAAAAGACATATCCAGCCGTTGCTATCAATCGGCTGATATGATGATGATTTTGCTGGCGAGTAACATTATTATTCTGCCATGCACTTTAAATCAATAAATAATTATATATTATTTCAATTATATAAATAATTAAAAAGCAAATTAATTTAATTCTCAAAAATTTGTGTTTGAAAATCAACGATAAATCGATCACCGCCTCTTGTCCTATTATACGCTTAACCGTATTACAAGAGATCAAATTAAATAACAACAAAACTTTGGGAATTCTCGTCAAGTGTAGTGTACCGTGAACTCCGTGAAGCGAAGGAAGTGATATTAGTTCGATTCCTATTGGAAGTTTCTGACCGCAAAATGTAATGACAGCCTCCCAATTGTGATCAAAATGGGTTCTTATTTAGCCGCCTTGCCTAATATTGCTCGCAAAACTGACATGGTTCGCTTCAGTCCGTTTTAGAGATATTGGAATACGTATTTTGCATCACTGACAATTGAGCTCAAATTGCCATAATTCACAAAAACCGGGCAAACCTGTAAGGTCTGCAGGGTGCAAAGACTTTGTAATCTTTCCAATATCGGAGCAAAAAAGAACAAAGAGCTTACTTGGATGATATGTCTAGTATAATATAAATGAAACTGTACAGATTTAGCTATCAGTCGTGTGTAATAGTAAATTAATTTGAATGGTCACTGTACCTTTATCATAGACTATGTATGTGGTATGTACCACTTAAAACTAAATAGTTAAAGCTTAATTTCAAATCAAGTTATTAAGTACAAATTTGCTTGGGCAAATTTACAAATTAAAAGCTAATCTAGGTAGATCCATTAAAGAGATTATCATAGCCCATAATAAGATATTTAGAAACGCAGACGAAGATAGTTTTCCAAACACCGCCTTGTCATTTATGTAAAACACCATAAAATATATGTTTACATAATATACACTCACTGTTATTTTTATTGTAATTTTTGTTTTATCCCCTTTTTTGTTAATTATCTAAATAAGCCATATGCTGAGTTAGCCTGTAAGAAAGGTGTACAATATCGCCATAAGTTGTAATATCTTTATTGTTTTAAATTTAAATCTTTTTATACAGCGTTGACCATCTATTAAATAAATAAATTAATAAATCAATAACTAAATGCCGTCACTCAGAATTTCTAAATAGAAAAATCCAGTTTCTAAATATTTTAGACGCGACGTGTTTAACGCACAGATGACCTCTTTTCTATAGTCGAATTACCCTAGACCATGGAGACAGTATAAAAAACCCGATGCCAAATGAAAACCGCAGGTGCAGTTTTTCGTCGAGCTGTATTTTCCTTTCACAGACTCAGACACAACAATGATGGCGGTGTAACAATATTCTATTCTGTTCTGGCGATTATTATTGGAACGGGAGCGCTTCATTGTGCGACCGCGACGCGTCCTCGCCAGCGCCGACTGCCCCCTGCCCACCAATATTCATGTATCATGTAAATTACTGTAGAACTTCTGATAGCTTATTGGTTAAGACTCTGAGAACTTGTTTCGGCGTGACTATTTTTTTTATACATGTCGGCGAGTTATTAACTTCATTCAGCGGCGCCAAGAACAACAAGAATTCAATAATTACCCACATTTTAACTGTTGATTATTTTGTTAGCACAGTTTAGACGGTAGCAATCAATTTTGTACAAGTATGCTTTGCTATAAATACGGGCGGTCGTTGCCTTTCTTGGCACTTTCGCTCGTGAGGTCGGACCGTTCGGACCTCTTAGTTATTGTCGCAATAAAAATGTAATCCCTCGAGTTGTGGTTTTAATTACCATGAGCGAAAGTAAACAAAATTAGTAACTAAAAACTACTCGGACGGCCTTGACACGTCATACATAACAAATTAGCCCTTGACGGCATCTCACCTGATGGTAAGTGATGATGCGGTCTAAGGTGGTAGCGGAAAAACATGTTAGGGGTATGGTAAGCCCATACTCCTAATTGGTTTCTACACGACATCGTGCCGGAACGTTAAATCGCTTGGCGACACGTCTTCGTCGGTAGGGTGGTAACTAGCCACGGCCAAAGCCTCCCACCAGACCAAACTCGAGCTGACAACCTCCAACTTTATAATACAACAGCGCGCGCGCTGCGCCACGGAGGTCGACAAAAAAACTTATAAATAAACAATACATCGTGAAGGAAAACCTAAACTTGAGTAGAAACGTATTAATTAAATATCATGCACAATATTATACCTTGAAAGACCTGCATGAGTGCTGTGTAAAGTCAACCAATCTGCATTAAGCCACCATGGTGGACGGCCGCAACCCTTCTCATTGTGAGCGGAGACCGTATATTGGGCCGATAATGGGTTGATAATGATGATGTAGATTACAATCTATTAGCGGAAGTTCACTACCTCGCCTATCAAGTAGTATATGTAGTAATCATGAGTCTAAAATATATTACCCGGGGCAAAACGGTTTGGACTTCTCTTCTATAAAAATTTTGTTGAAAAACATCTTTCCCCTAAAGTAATTTAAAAAGTTCGTCAAACAAAGCAGTGGAAATGTTACCACTTTTACTAAGAACTTTGTTTCTATCAGTATTTCTGTTATTTTAGCAGTTTCAGCACTCCCTTGTTTTGCGTTTTCTAGTCACACTTGGGGAAAATTTTGCATAAAAGCAAAAATGAAGTTGTATATTTTAAATGCGTACGTATGTAGATTACGTATCTGGGTTTCTGATTTTCAGTTGCTGTTTTTCGCTCGAAATGAAATACGTGTAGATTATTATAAATCGAAGTGTTAAGCTTAATTGAGCCTATATTATTTGGTTACGGAACCGAACCCTAAAACCAGTATCAACATACAAAGCAGCACGCTTTAATGATCTTCACTAACTAATCTACTTGCTAACTTTCTGTACAGTTGTTTATGCTCTACATATTTCGAAATAAAAACTCATAGCTACTCATATTATACTTATGTCTGACATGGTTAGTAATGCTTCTTTGAATGCTAACTAGTACATGTGATTATTGAGTAATTAGTGAATGCCGGTGTCTTTGTCAGTGTACAAATATCTGATACGTAAAACTTTTCTTTAGAAACAGCCATCTATTTCTTCAAAAAGCTTAAAGAGTTAATTTGTAAACTGTCAACACAGACTTTATTGTCATTAAGTTTTAAATCTTTTTTTCTATTCCATTTCAAATTCAAATTCAAAATAATCTTTATTCAAATAAAAAAGGCACTTTTGACGCGTCAAAAATTTACATAAGTAGTAGTTATTTCATGGTGATAACTATAAATTATTTTGATTTCTTTACCGTCATCTTCCATTTTACGCTTTTAAGAAATAGGTTTCAGAAGTAAACTATACTTATGTGAATTTTTGCAACTCTGTCTGCCTGAAAAAGTTGCGACAAAATCAGTTCATTCTTTCTAAGCAAAAAGCCCGAATTAACAGTTAAACGCATTTTTAAAGAGGTGTGGTTTATACCTCAACAATCTAAATAGGTATGTTGCTTATGTTCTAGAACTTATTTTAATATGTCTAGAATGTGATGTGATGAAGTGAAACATGCGTTCGACGAAAAATATTTGTGTTTATTTAGTATTGTGTGGTATCTAACTATTTGATAAGACGAAAAAGGGCTGAGTGAAAAAATAAAAATAGGATATTAATTAACAAACAGCAGACATTGGAACTTTAATAAAAGTATTTCTGACAAATAAATAAGGACAAATAACACGGGTTTCTCTCGAAATATAACACCGCTACATCATTATATTTTCATGCTTTATTCAGTAGGAACGTCAATTCTAAAAGCTCGAGGAAGTAACTAAGCGCCTTTAATCTATTTTGAATTTTTCCAAATAAAAATATTGTTGATTCGACCGTCACGGATATAACGAACTCTTAAAATATCTTAGTGGGTAGGACAAAAGAGGCAAGGAGCATTTGAAGAGGGCGGTGCTCTGAGTGAACCACGATTTACGAACCCTCATTGAGAGGAAGAGAGCACTTGACCCCAACCAAGTTTCCCTAGCCGCGACTCATAAATAATGACCGCTAAGCTTTTAATAAAGATTTTGGTAAAATAAATACCGTACGTAGATTATACTTATTATTAAAACTACGTGATGCTAGTAACACCTCCCTTAAATTTAAAACCCTTCTCATTGAGAGGAGACCCGTGCTCTGTAGTGAGCCAGTAATGGGTTATGCATGATGATGTTGATGAATTGATTCGAAACATTATCGATGACAAATAGGCACAGTTCAATCTACATAATCGGTATTTTGAATGATAACTTATGTATATATAGGTATGGTCCACCCAGCACATTATATTACAGTAGATATTGTACCGCCATTAGATCTATAATTATGAGACTAGGTCGCTCCATGTATAAACCTATATCAAGTAGTTGGAGTCCTGAGAGTATCTAATACTAACAGCCACCCGCCCAGATGACTTTGATTAACATTGAGAACTAACACACACTTAAATCGATAAAACACGACGTATCTAAGTTACATAGTCTTGGTCTGATCAAATGTAATACATACCTAAATTATATATTAAATACAAATTTAAAAGTGTGTTTGTTTGATTGATTAGTTATTGGTTCTGGTGACACACTTGTGACAGACAGGATATTTATTATCCAGGATAATTGTAAAAAATTATCTACTGTTAATGATTTATTAATTTCTGCTAACTTTCAACCAACCATTCGGATAAAAAAGAACAGACTTTAAGTTGCAAAACCCATTTTGTTAAAATTAATAGGTAGCTACTGCAAACCTACTTTTTACTGTTTTTTCAAGATTGATTTATCAAGTTTTGTTACTCGCCTCTTTGTACGCAATAAAAACAGATGTCGTAAAGTTAAAACGTTTTTATTGACTTTTCTAATTGGATTTTAGAGAACAAGATTTTAATATTATTAACAATTTTTAAGTTAGTTCAAAGGTAATTAGGATTTAAAAAAGCACAACTGAAATTAGTAGTTCTTTTTTAAATCTTAAATAGATGCGTAGTAACACATATAATTAAATTAACTCTATTAAAAAATATCTATAGATCTAAAAAGCACGAAACAAAAAAAAAACAGAATGGGTTAAATAAAAAACTATGGGCTCTATTCCGTCACTCTACCTACATCCACAGGTGCCTTTTTTATAAGACAAGGTTAAAACAGTTTCCATATATTGATCTTCGTTTTAAAGCACAAAGTTGCGTAGAAGTGTCACCGTCAAAGTTAATTTAAAACTACAAATTATTACATACAATAATGGGATTGGAATCCTTTATAAAACTGACGTCATTTGTAATGCATTATGTTCACCTAAAGAAATTAGCTTTGGCTGATTCATAATTATTTATACTCTTAGGGGTTGTATCTTTTCATACGATGTATATTGCAAAACCATTTACACCCTTCTCATCAAAAAAAACAAACATTACAATCAATTCTCTATTAGCATATAAATCGCCTAATATACACGCAGAATACACAGAAGAAGGCCCTTATTAGTTTCCTTTATCACTGACAGGAGGAGATCGAACTCAAGAAAGATGGCACTCTCCCCAGAGAACATCGTCAGCCGAAAAGTAAGACATTTGTACCTATTTGGCGTGAGACATGTGTTAGAGCGAGGCCTCGTGCCAAACTGGCGGAGGCACTTACGAGGTTTTACGACAGCCATTGCAGTTTACAAGTTCGCTGAAATACAATGGAAATATTTCTTCCGATACCTTTTCGTACACAAGCTAAAATTTCGGTATTTCAATTATGTGACTTTATATTTACTGTAGTAAGTAGTTATAATACCTGACTAATACAGTTACTACGCGCGATGAGTTATGGTTATCTGTAATTAGCTTATTTAATTTTGTATCATCATCATCATCATCGTCATTACTTAATGCAAAGCCGGGTCTCCTAAATATGAGAAGGGTTTGGCCATAGTCCACCACGCTGACCATGTACGGATTGGCAGACTTCGCGACTACGCCTTTGAGAACATTATGGAGAACTCTCAGGCATTCAGGTTTCCTAACGATGTTTTCCTTCACCGTTGAAGCAAGTGATATTTTAATTGCTTAAAAACGCACATAACTCCGAAAAGTAAGAGGTTTATATTCATACCCGAAATAGAACCCCCGACCTCTGATTAGAATGATGGCCTACTAGGCTATCACAGCTTTGAATTGTATATATAAGCAATTAAATTAGATATCACTCATTTTGACGTTTAAGCAAATCATCGTGAGGAAACCTGAATGTCTGAGTGTTTTTCCACAATTTTCTCAAAGGTGTGTGAAGTGTACCGATTCGTAATTGGCCAATGTGGTGGACAACGGCCAAAACCTTTCTTATGCTAAGAAGGGAACCGTGCCCTGTAATGGGTTTAAATTGAATAGGTCATGTAGTACCTAGCTGTAGCAGTGTTACATACTAATATGGCACAAAATATCAATCATGCGTCTATTCCCTAACTAGCTCAGTTTGACAAGTTATACGAAGGTTGGTAGGTAGGTAACCTATTAATAATACCTGGCAAATATTGTAAAAGGTTTTTACCTACAATGTTTTAATTTTAAATCTCTTTAATATAACCTTACATCTACATACAACTTTACGGTACAACTTTACTGCACCATCTAATAGAAAAGTATAAATCAATTTCGTCAGTATTATAGATAAGCAAACATATACATAACTAAATCTTTCCCACCTGTCTGTAAATTAATAGTAACTCTATAATAGGTAAGATGTATAAGTTTATTAGTTACTCAACTGTTGCGTAACTATACATGTTGTAGTAGAAATCTTAGAATGAGTATCACGGAATTTGAATGGCACTTGAATAAATCGTCAGCTACTTAGTTATTCGTTATGGGTGCTTGAATAAAGGTTGACGGCCACCAATACTCCGTAAAGAAAAGAATTCATTTTATCATGTTCTAAAAAAGATCCACATTTGAAGCCAAACATTATATAGAAAAGAACACAGCAACAGATTTAAGGTTTGCTCCTAAACTAAGTGCGTTTCATTTTAGAGTACCCAGCAAAACTATATTAGTGACTTAGCTATATCGTTCAGACTAAAAAGTTTTGTTGGAATAAGTAACAACCTATTTGTTCATTCAAGTCATATCTCACACATCACAAGAAAATCTCGTTTGGTTAAGCTATAAGAAAGGCCCTCTTTCTCTTTAAATATCTAATTTCAAATAGAAAGCTTAGCCATGAAACAAAATCAGTGAGTGTTTATTATAGGAAATAAGCCAGAACTTTTTAGCACAAATATGGTGCTACAAACCTACTTATTCAAAAATTATCTATCATGTTGATAGAACTGCTACTATTTGCTGCAAAAACCTATTTAAAAACAAAATTTTATTGATTTGTCTATTAATATTATTTACGGTTTTTACAAGGGACTTAGACACGGCACTTTTTGCTACTCCAATAACGTTCGGCGTGTGTCGTATTCACCTAAAAAAACCTATTTAAAAACAAAATATTATTTATTTGTCTATTAATATTATTTACGGTTTTTACAAGGGACTTAGACACGGCACTTTTTGCTACTCCAATAACGTTCGGCGTGTGTCGTATTCACCAGTGACCGACACGCTGGCTAGGCCCGGACAATGCTCGCAATTGTAGTTAAATTGGCTTTAATACTTTTGTCAAGGTGAGGTAATACTCTGGTTGCGATTGGATGAGCGGTGACATCGGCCACGGCGGCGGGCGTTCAACTCAGCCGTGCCTTTAAACCTTTAATATCAGTGCTTGTTTTACCACACTAACTACTTCCGCTCCAATGCACACGTAAATTACCCCACAAGCACACAAATAGCGCCTTACAAAAAACTTCATGGGAACTTTAGCTACTTACTAGTACGTCTCAAATCCGAAACTCGGTTTCACACCACTCTCCATACGAAGATTGCGAACATAGTTTATGACAATTTCGCATACGAATTGTACTTGTTGGACGGAGGTGCCGGTATTTTGTTATCGCACTTTCACAACACTTTTAAGTTAACATCTCAACTGCAACTCATAGTTTGGCCGAGTTGTGAGAAGTCTTAGCAGTTGCATGTGTACAACAAGTGATATAAACAAAAGATACGCGAGCGCAAGTTTGTTTGCAGGGGCGAAATGCCACCTGTCACCGCGGCGAACAAGTATGCACTGCCGGGCCGCCACGCCGGGCGCCGGCCGGTGGCTGCGTCCTGCCTTACTCCCGCGTTCACAACTTAGCTGGGGCATGCCTGTTACCCAGTCCAAACTATTAAATAAGCACTAAATATATAGCACACCGCTCATCGCTGGCACGGTACACACCAGTTTCGAACCCTCTTACATTCTCAGCAATGTAAAGTGATGAACTCTTAACAGTCAACACCCGAAATAAAATTGGAGTAGAGAGTAAAACAAGTTGGAAATTAAAGCTACCAATCAAGAAAAAGCTCACTTCGCAAGATGAGTTGACTTGTAGCGCCATCTAGGTGGAGCTTAGTAAACGTCGTAACGCCAACGCCATCTACGCGAATCTATTAAAACTAAGCTACATTGTAGAGATAAATTTGGAGACTTCGCCTGAAGTTTGTCTTTTGGCCATCACAGTGTTAAGGTTTTTCAACAGATGGCAGGAGTTCGTTTTGGGAACTTCTATCATCACTTATACAAAACCCCATCAAAACCCAAAGACTTGAAGTAGATCTGAGAAGGACTCAACAATTATTTAGTACATCTAGTTATAATGCTTCCTAAAATCTGCCTACTTATAGCTCAACTTAATAAATACTAACTTAAGAGCATATTTACAATTTAAAATAGAAATGAATTTGATTATTAGAACCAGTATACAATAACATAGCGAAAGACGATGACTTCTATGTATTACTACGAAAGATTACGATTTATAATTTTGGGTGTATGTAATAAAAGAGGGATGAAAGATAACATACACAGTTATGTCAATTTCTACAGTATTTCATATTGCACCACGGTTACTGGTTAGGAACCCTTCATCTATGAGTTCAAGTCACATTTAATCAGTTCAATGGTGGTAAATTCTGTTTCTTTTTTAACTAGATACTTCTTTCAAAGCATAGTTTTTTTTTATAGAAAATATGGGATATGCCTCACATGCAAAAGATTTTGAACTATGGCTATTTTTCTTCAAAGGTAATCCAGCTTAAAGCAAAAACTTAAGTTTTGCTTTAAACTTTAAACATTTAGTGACAAAGCTATTGAAGTTGCCATGTGCAACTCTCACGGAAATGTCAGTATATTTTTGGTTTTATATTTGCAATGCATTACTTATTAGTTGGCTATTAGTCACATAACATTGACATTCAGGAGTGAATCCACGGCAGGTCGCAGCGCGGGCGGTATGACTCATGGAGTGTGAGCAAACGTGACAAAATTTTACATTAAGGGCGGCTCTTTCTTGCACTTGTAAATATTTAAATAAAAGTCTTAGAAGTATCTGAAATTCGAGATAAACCGCCGATTAAAACAGAGTCTCGCCAAGTGGCCACTCCTTGAGTAGTTTGTATTCTTGACAAGAACTACATATATCTAAGGAGCATACAATACAACTGAGATGACAAAAATGTATCTATATGTCAGCGTTAAATATACTTAACATACTTTTTCTTTTATGTAGTGTGCTTTTATTCTTCCAATCACAAAGCAATGGATTAGTAAACCAGCGACCTTGAAATAATTACATGATGATCTGTAAAGATTCTCCTTTCTAACAAAAAAAGAATGCATGAAATCAGAATACGCGTTAAAGAATTACAACTAAATACACATTTTGACTTTCATCCTCTCTCCCAAGGGAATGGGATGAAAACAATTCTATATGTTGAAACGGAATATCAGCTACTCCTTTACTAAATTTCGTTCAAATCCATCCAGTAGTTTAAGCGTGATGCGCGGCTAAGATTCAGACAGACAGACAAACAGACAGACAAAAAAATAAAAATAAATTGTTTTGGGCTCAGTATCGATAGTATAGCGTCCTTCAATTAAAATTTTCAAAATAAATTTAATGTACAGAATTCATCCTGTTACAGTTTTACTATGCTCGTATTATAGATTTTCAAATGTAAACTGTTTATTGTACTTACGTAAGCATTTAAAAAGAAATAGTATAGTGCCCGCCCTGTAAAAACATCAGAAACTTCAGAACTAATTTCATAACAAACATGATAAGAAATTGGGCCTGAGGTACACGAATAAAAGTAAAATATTTGTTAGATATGAATTTTACTAGAGGAATATAAGGATAAAGGGGGAGGATATCCAGCACAAACAGTGCGTAATGGGACAACAATCTAACTTTCAAGATTTGATCGTATTTGTTGTTGCAAAAGTTTGGCACGGAAAACTCACTAGGAAAATACAAAGTAATCGGACTGTATTAGTCATATATTATTATCATGTTACGTATATGTTATAGTGGTTAAAGCTTTGATACCCGGCGCCAGAAGTTGTTGGGCCAAGTTGTTTTCATTTAAATGATATCTTATAATATACGAATAATACACGTAATGAAGACAACCCCTCTTTTTACTGAGCGAGATTTGTAACGTTTATGTGGAGAAGGTTTACAAGGAATTACAGTTTTTTGCACTAGTAGTATGATATATTATTGGTATTTGTGCAAATAACTAAAATAATATTCGTCCCATCAATCGGCATTGAAGTAAATATCTGTCATTTATAAGTGAAGAGGCGTCTACCCACAACTAGAATTAATAAATAAGTGTTATTGTAGGTTATCGCTATGTACTTATATTTACGTTCATCAAATCCCACGTTTCATCTCTTGAATACTATAAAAAAGAACAAAAGTATAGTCATATGAACCGGGTACGTTACGGATCAAATGATCTACTTGGGTACGTTCCGGAAATATAATAATTAACAGCAAACTACCCTCCATTATCATCTTCTACTGAGCCAATTTCTTGTATGTTGTACGTTGAGAAAGTAGCCATCTCTGTCATAAATGTTACTCAAGCCTCTAAGACACGCTCCGAAAACAAAGCATGAAGAAGCATAAACAGCTTATTCTAGCTCTATTATAAGACCTTCATCCCCATCTGTTGATCAGAATATCATAAGACTATTCTCAAGCTTAATCTCGTTAGATCCACTAATACTCTTGCGGCGACCATATTTGGATTTCATCATCAAACCAGCTTCATGGTCACACACAGAGGTTTGGGACCCAACACTTGCGCCCTGCAAACCTTTATATAAAGCTGTCTTTACCATAATATTGCATTACCACCATGTCTTGCGGTCGACCAACCACAAGGCTCTTGATCAAACAGCGCGTCTTTTGATTTGTCCGCACTAAGAACATAAACTAAAATACAGATGAAGACGATAGTAAGACACGGCGGTTCGGCCATAATTATACTTGGATGATAGTAAATGCTTCAATTACTTGAACCGAAAAAAAAACAAAGAAAAACGATGTTACAAAAAGTTACGTTCTCTCATCCCGTGGCATGATTATTTCTCTGCGTAATAAAACTTAAATGTATTCTTTATAAAAGGAGATCCTTATATCTCTCTATTATTAAATGTACAAACAGTATGTATTGCTGATTGGTTTTGTTTTTAACTGCTAACTGTAGCCGTACGTAATAGTATTTATGTTTCAATCCGACACCCCAACCCTCTCGTAGTTGAGGCTTCTTTCCAAAATGTTTAGGTCTCCTCTCCGAAAGAGGAGACATATCATATCATAAGCATATCCTTCACGACCCTGACGTTCAGATAACTACTGACAACATATTCGTACCACCTATCACACAATCATACGCTACACATCGCCTTCGCCGTCGAAGACGATGTCCCCGTTTTCTTACGTCATCCGGACGTGGGCTCCATCCACGGCCTCGGAGACGTACGGACCACTCATCGTCCGACCCCCCCGTTATCCCAAACGTCGCCTAAGCCGAGGTTCGGCCTCACAAGAGGCGCCCTTAGGCGGCAGACGTTCCTTTAGTTTTCTCGAGCCCTAGGGCTCAAAATTTCTTCTGGCAAAGCCCGGTTAGGCTGTCGCAATCAATAGCGTTAGCAAAGCTAATAGTCAGTTCGAAAGAAAAAATAGTATTTATGCCTTCACGATTTGTATGTCACAGCTGTAGTATGTCGTTTATCACAGTAGACCAAAAAAACTTGTTAAACAAACATAGCATCTAACAAGTGATGACGTCGTTTGTTGCTATTACTGCAGTTAGCCGTACATCAAATAAGCATTAGGATACAGAAACCACAGTGACGGAACGCGCTGTTATTTACGTAACATCGGCTCGTGCAACGTGTGCTGAGAACAATGGCTGGTTAAAGTCCTTTCTGGTCCAGAAATTATGACTGCCCTACATACATCTTAACTGTCTAACAAGCCACTTTTGTAATCAATTTACTGTTGGCCACTCACGAAAAATATTACTGTGATAATTTCCATACGATAACGATGAAAATCTTACGTTTAAAATGATATTTTGTATGGAGATAGTAATCTGTGTTTGTTTCTTTTATAAATTTTAAAATACGTAACATTTTTTCAATTCATTTTGTTGTGTGTTTGTGTTAGTTATTCGACCTTTTCGTGTGATAAATTATTATTGGATTAAATTAAGAAGTCTAAAGAAAAAAGTAGTCGATATTTTAGATTTCACAGGTCTAAGGTCTTTCTACTAGACACTAAGGCAGTGAGCAATGCTAGGATTCAAAGCTTAGGTAATAAATAGATGTAAATATTAACATAGATAATGACCAGGTTCATTTTATCGTAAGTAATCTAATTTTGTGAAGTGTGTATGTGTGTTTGACCACCTCCGTGGTGCAGAGCGTGCGCTGTCTCATATAATGTTGGAGGTCCTGGGGTCGATTCCCGACTCGAGTCTGGTCTGGTGGGAGGCTTTGGCCGTGGCTAGTTACCACCCTACCGACAAAAACTTGTCGCCAAGCGATTTAGCGTTCCGGCACGATGCCGCATAGAAACCATGTCGGTTGGCCCGCTACCATTTTAGATTGCATCATCACTTACCATCAGGTGAGATTGCCGTCAAGGGCTAACTTGTAGTGGAAAAAAAACTGTTTATAATTCCTTTACGCCCGGAATTACTGACTATAACGGAAACGGAAGCGGGAATAAAAATGAGACAGAGGATAATCTTCAATTACAAACGTTGCTTATGGACTATTACCTCAGGAACATTTGAAAACGCTTAATATACACGGACGGAAGTTTAATTTGTATGTGTGATTATATTTAAGGTTTTTGTAATATTTATCTTGCTATCTTTCTATCAGTCTTTGTTTTTTCTTATTTATTTCGGGCTGCAACGTATTTTTTATTTTCTATAGTTAATAAATAATATAGACCGTAGACACTTAAATCTATAAAAAATTAAACATTCGTTTCAAATCATTGCGATGCAGCTGTACAAAGATGGCAAAATAACTGTCTTTATATTATCGAAGAATGTTATTTTTCTTTACGACCAAATTAAATTGCTGCCAAAACTTTGCCAATACCTAACGAAAACTTTAAAATTGCTACTGAAAGTTTTTAATTCTGAGATAGTTTTCAACTGGTTTTATGCCAAGATTGCGTAAATTGGGTCGACTTTATCTCCCACATAATGTAGAAAATGGAATTGGGGTTCGTGGGGGACAAATAATCATGAAAAGTTTTCAATGTAAGCACTAAGCAGATATCTTCCATTTTCAATAGAAAAGGGAACAAATGGAAGAATGGAAACCTAATCAGGGGCGTGTCAAAAACACAAGCTTTCCGTAATAATACTGTGAAAACTTTTTAATATAAACTAAAATAGTGAATCATTTTAATCATCAACATAAGGGCGTTCACTGATAAATGAATCCTTAAGTTTACGGTGACGTCAATTAGTGCAGTAGACGCCGTACAAATCAGTCATTCAGACAAACAGATAGACTGAAAGAAATATAGACAGATGATTAGATTATAGACCTTTATAGCATAAGAAGCTGATATAAAAAAATTGTATCTATAATTTCTTTACAGAATACTTTCACAAATAAAGTAATAAAAAATAAACTATTTTTGTAGGGCGTGTATTGTGGTTTAGTAATTTGAGTTAGTTTATAACTTATGATTGAATGCGAATGGCAGCTTCATTTAAAATATTTATAAAACTTACATTCAGTTTTAGTTGCAAATAATAAAAAAAATCGACTTTTTCTCTTTATCATCTATCTTGGTGTTCATATAATGTGTATTACCTCAGACCAGCATAATCTTCAGGTTCCTAGAGATGTGTGAGACTCCGCGGTATATACAGTATAAAGATATTTTTTTTTAAATTGATTTTACGGCCCTGGATTGAAGCCTGTTTTGCCTCAATGATTAAGATTAATTAGGGGTGCTTTAATGAGTTACTGCACTTTCGATGCTCCTTGCGAAATATCATGAAACCGCACCGCAAGAAAAATTAAAAGTCTGCAAAACCGCCTTGGACAACGTGGTGGGACAACACTCTTCATCCTTCACTCCTATTAGGCCAAGCAGTAGGAGATAAATATGCTGAGAATAATAATGATGATGTCAATGAATAAATCCAAATTGGTATGATAACGCATGGCTCAAACCGCAACTACGTAGCTATGTGTCACGGAAGTGAAAAAGATTACCACTACTTCATATACACAAATGTTCATTACACATTAGAAACCCATTAGGTTCAACTGGTATCGTATCGGTGGCTCCACTGGTGTTCATGGGCGATGTAATCACTTTACATGGTGACCAGTCTGCTCATTTGCCAGCGATGTTAACGAAAAATATATATTAATAAAATTATAATACAACTATTACACCTGACACTGGTTATTGCGGGTTTTTACCAGAGCGCATTTCGAACTCTCATAACTTCAATTTTAAGATTACGAAGGTATTTATCCCATCATTTCACTGCATTGTAAAAAATTGTAACAACATACGAGTATTATAAGAGCATTTTCAAGGCGAATTCTTACTTATTCGTTATTTTTTACTAACAGACAAGCGCTTGTCTGAAATCAAACCTGATAGTAAATGATGATGCAGCTTAAGACTTAATTTTAAGTTACTTATATTAATGGTGGTGGATAAAAACACTATCTATATATTGATCTGCAGTGCCCTACAATTCTGATTAACCTGACTACCATATTATGTACCTACTACTAATTTTAAGGTACTCATATTAAAGGCGCTAGGTAAAACACGGGTAATCCTGGTCTCTATGAGTTAATAACTACCTAAGGATATAGCACCTTACTTATTTGATCCGGTTTGATGGAAAATTAAAATTTGGAGTTATTAAACCAGATAGTTCTTGAGCTCAGAATACGAAATATATCTAGTATGATAACGATAGATAGACATCAGATCGACCTTACGACGACGCGTCTTTTTTGCTAACGCTTGAAGTTAATATACTCAAAGTAATCCAAAATATTTAGATCAAATAATAAAGATGATGGAGCCATCCTTATCGTCAGGGAAAAGAATGGATACAAATTTTAATCTGTGATATAAAGTTTATTTCCATTGATTTATTAATTTTGGACATAAGTCACAGATGAATTAATTAATGTAATGGTGACGTTTTTAAAAAAGCTGTTGAATATACATTACGTTATTGGGACGAAGTTCCTTATCGCGCGTTGTGAAAGGGGGCTAGACGGTAAAAATTCTTACAAAAAGTTGTCACGACACTTTTTGTTATTGTAAGCTGTGCGACGCCGCACAGCTGCCGTAAGATAACGGGGACCTAGTCTTCGCCGGCGAAGACAGTGTGTAGCGTATGATTGTGTGGTAGGTGGTACGAGTATGTTGTCAGTAGTTATCTGATCGTCAGGGTCATGAAGGATATCTTTAGGTCTCCTCTTTCGGAGAGGAGCGCTTAGGTCGGGGGAGAGCATTACGTTAGTAGCACGGGTCAGGTTGCTGATCTAGTATAAGTTACTTATAAAATTCATTCATGCGTTAATATACCTAATGTATTAAGGAAAAGATAATAAAATAACGTTAATTCAACAGTTAGATTCATTAAAGTATTATGACGTTTTCATTTTATTATTCATCCGAGCGTAATGATTGTAAAATACAAGGAATTAATTAAAAGAGACAACTCATTTGCGTTGCACATTACCAACTTCGTTATTAACATTTGAAACTATTTCCTAAAGCATATGAAATCTAATATTGAATTGTCACGGACAATTTTAATTACGAAACAAATCGTGCTAGATTTAAAGAGATGCAATAGTTGTTAAAATATACAATAGCTGTTACGTTATTATATTATTGAACAATCTTCATTCGATTATATAATGGTATGCAAATTGATTTTATGGCAAAATGCTTTTATGTTTATGTTGATCTGACTATAACTTCGTTATGGAGTTCTGGTATGAGGAAAAATTATTTATCACATTTTTCCTCCAGCCTTTGTCAAATTCAATCAAAAGCTCCATTTTCTTTAGCTAATCAGACATTATAAATAACACAAACTCACATTATAAATAATGTCTATCTAGACATAAATTTATAATATGAGTTGAAAGTGTGAATAAAGATTTAATGTATTCCGTTAAAAATAGCATAATAATTTGTAAGTAGATGTAGTTTATACTGGTATTCTGTAACTTTTTGGAAAAGTTTGCATCATATTTCTTCCAGGCCCTGATAACGCCTTGACAGAGTTTATATCGAAATTTTAATAGTTCCTAAAGAAAATAATAATTGGTAGTGATTATTTAAAACTTTATAAATAAATTGCTGTTTCAAAAAGTCTAAAAGCTTCTTGTTTGACGAGCACATGTTCAATCAGCTGCACCCTAAATAACATTTTTAACCCCTACATCTAATTAAAATTTCAAATCTAAACTGAACAGGGGCATTAGGTTTAATCTTTTTTAATCTGTCACATCAAAGAGAAATCGCAGACAGTCTGCGGGCAAAATGAACAAGTGCAATTACAGTAAATTGTTTCAAGAGTTCTTAATTGCGTTGGTATTTCAATGCTCCTTAGGGCTGGAAAATTTAATTGTCTGAGGGCCTTATTGTTTAACGTTTAGGCCTAATTATGACTATGAGCCAAGGTTAATTTGTGCGAGTATGTGCAAAGTTACCGTAATATGTCTTTTGTTGGTAATAATTCAACAGATGCACTAGGGCTCCAACTTCCATGTCGTAACCATGTCGCAGGTAACCAAAGTATTAAAAAAAAGTCAGATAAGCATGCTTGACCGTTCATCGTAGACACTACGTGTATGTATCTAATAACTGCAGCTAACCTAACCCAACAAATTGATTTTCTTCTTACCGAAAATCATAAATTTTCAAATTGATCCCAGCAGATGGGAATTGGAAAATAAAAAAAACTAGAAGTATTTTATAAGTACAGTATTCATCACTTCTCTGATAGTAATCGGATGCGGGCACTTTGTAAGATCGTGTAATTATAACGGCGATACGACACTTGTCGATGGCCATCATGCAACTCACTCAAGTGGAAACACTGCCTGGTTCCCACCGTGTAATTGTATAGCACTGTAGATGCCGACAACCCAAGCTATAGACTATACAGCTAAGACATTTTCTAAAATCAATCTATCTTTAAAATTTTCTGAGTGTATTCTAAAAGGAAACACTGGAAAAGAAAAAATATTATTAAAAGATAGAATAAGTGTCGAAAGAAATTATTTTTCTGAAAAACAAAAAATAATCATGTGAGCTCAAACCCCCGGGCATTCTACTAATTCATACTCTCTTACAAAATAAAGTCGAATACAAATATAATCGACGACCTCCGTGGCGCAGCACGCGCGCTGCTTGCATTATAAAGTTGGAGATCCTGCGTTTGATTCCCAGCTCGAGTCGAGTTTGGTGGGAGGCTTCGGCCTTGGCTAGTTACCACCCTACAGACAAAGACGTGTCGCAAAGCGATTTAGTTTTCCGGCACAATGTCGCGTAGAAACCAATTAGGAGTATGGGATTAGCTTTACCATATCCCTTACAGATTAGCCCGCTACCATCTCAGGCTGCATCATCACTTATCGTCAGGTGAGATTGCCGCGAAAGGCTAACTTGTATTAAAAAAAAATCATATCATTACCTTTGCAATTAATTCGTGATTGTATGCAAATAATAATAATAATTCTAAATTAATTATGTAATAATGATTTAATATAAAATATACTATTGGTATAAAACACATTTAAGTAACCTAGATATTCGCTATTGAAGTAAAAATTACAGACTAAACAATTCGCTTTACAATAAACTCTTTTAAAGCTCAACTAAATTTGTGACTGCGCAGGTAACAATGGGTTAAAGAAAACATTACCCACGCAGTTTCCCACGGAATCATTTACCGTAAATGTACCGGTGATGGAAAAGCCGTGTTCCTTCGCACATTTTTACAGGTGCCTATACTTATCATCGGAAATGTACGGCTCAGAAAACATTTTTCCATTTAGCGTATAGAAAAAGGTACATGACCACAATACGATATAACTTCGATAAGCTCAGAAGTTCCACAGCTGTTGTTTGACTTGCTAAATATGGATGACAATTCGGTATTTGTGTATTAGTCACTTAAGAAATTTGCATATACTGCTACCAAGTTACCCAACTTAGTTCTAAGCTTAGGAACTTATTAAAATACTTCGAGTTACGAAGGCTTAGCCCAGTTGAACCTAATACTCATAGCAAATAATATAATAATAGCAGAATTGTCAATCTTTTAATCTTCGTGATCTTTTGATGACCTCCATATATCCGGTATTTTGTGGGGTATACTAATCCCCTTCATGTATTCCGCGATTTTTTTAAGTTTTGGAGTTTTTTTATCTTTATATTTTTTTTTACAATAGGTGTTTAAAGTGGCCATCTTCAGCAGCACTACATATTCTACACCTTCTTAATCGTCTTACTGTTATCATAATATTACCGTGCTATTGTCTTCCTAGTATCTTCGTAACGGAATTATATAGCGTCTTTCTAGCGTTTTACTAGCGTCTCACTAGTGTCTTAGTAACGTCTTAGTAACGGGATCCTAGAGTCATACCAATGTCTTACTAGCGTCTTAAAAATGAATAGAATATAACTTAGAGCATACCTGTATAAATCGTTCATAAAATACATAGACTGTTTTTTTACATAAATCAGAAATCACGTACCTGTTCAGCCAACTGTAAATGTAATCAATTATTGTTTACCCATAAAAACAATATATTAATTAGTAGTTTTATTAAAAATAGCAATGATACTCTTTGTAAGCCTTTTTTCCCACACAATATGCTAATATATATATATTTTTTTAAATAAAATTAAATAACTGATTTTAAGATCATTTGTAACATAATTAAAGATGCGAATACAAGTTAGTATGTGTTTGTTGCTTTGTGGTGCCCATAAAAAATATAAGTGATATGGGAATCGTTTTTAAGCAGCAATTAAAACAGATACTCCAACAATAGGTAATCAACGAGACCGGGTCGAGTATGATATCATCAGATCTAGGCTGACACTCGCGCTATCGACTCTAGCGTGGGATTAACGCACCAAACGGGTTTCCAGATACGTACATATTAAAACACTTTATAATCAAGTAGTTAATATCATGAACAACCCATTACCGGCTCACTACAGAGCACGGGTCTCCTCTCAATATGTTCTCAGACCCAGAAGGGTTTGGCCATAGTCCACCACGCTGGCCATATGCGGATTGGCAGACTTCAGACGCCTTTTGAGAACATTATGGAGAACTCTCCAGCGTGCAGGTTTGATCACGATGTCTTCCTTCACCGTTGAAGTAAGTGATATTTTTTTTTAAACTCACATAACTCCGAAAAGTTAGAGGTGCGTGCCAGGATTCAAACCGCCGACCTCTGATTAGGAGGCTGACGCCTTAACCACTAGGCTATCACCGCTTTACTAGTTAATATAAATAATAATAAACAAACAAGCAATTCTAGAATTGTGTGGTCTAGTTGAGAAAGCGTATTCTTTTTTTCCACCACAAGTTAGCCCTTGACGGCTATCTTAACAGGTACTGGTGCACAGGACTGTTTAATTTGGTCTTTGAGACACCGAGAAAAGCTGACGACCAAATCACCAACCTAACTCCACATTCGCACACCCACATGGTAACGGACTTGGATATCAGATGCATTTTTATCTGGTGGGAAACTTGGGCCGTTGCTACTTACCTCCCTACCACAAAGAGGTAATGCCAAGCAAACCACGATTTTTCGTCCCGTCATTAACTAAACCAATTTGACGTATGTGTTTACCATACTTCTAATAAGTTAGCCCTTACCATCTTAGACTGTATCATCACTTAACACCAGGTGAGATTTTCGCCAAGGGCTGTACAAATGTATAACTGAGGTTAGTGAAATTTACATAAATAAGTCGTATTCTGGATATGTAACCCAATGCAGCTGCGAAAAGCTTTGGACGGCTAGCTCATCTAACAATTTACAAAGTTGTATCATTAATAAAGTAATAAATATGAAACGTCTATAGTTTCATATGAAATAATACTTAACAGTAGAAATATCCACAAGCCAAGGTTTTGAGTCTAATATCCATTGACACACCGTGCCAATTAGTAGCTATTCTATTATTATTAATGCAATTTTAAATGGAAAATAGGTAGTCAGGCAGCGTGAAGGTCATTTAACAATATAGTAACCTTGGATACAGAGCGCGCTTCCTTTCCGAAGTCAATAAATTAGTAATGAGCAGTAGGTAAATAGGAACTGCCCACGAGTCATAATTAATAACAGTCAGCATACAAGAGCTGGTTTCTAAGTTTGGGCCTAAGATTACCGAGTGTCATTATAAGCTTCTTGTACATATTCAGATTTTGTTGATTTTCAAAACAAATCAAATCAAATCATTTATTTGCATAGGTTGTGCAGTTGATTGGTGTTACATTTAACTAGAGTTTCCTATAATCTGCCCGCAATTAATCATTTAGTAATTCATAGCGATAATCATATTAATAATAAGTATGTCATTTTGTATTGATTACTAATAAGCTGTTCTAGCTCAGTGTTTCGGTTTTGAAAAATCCTACCACAGAGATCCTACATACTTTTAGTCTGGAAAAACAAACCTTTTATTAACGGGCTAATTACAGTGACTTCTGTATACACTTGACTCATATTCTGTATACACTTGTCATTGGCTATATAGTATAATTTATGGTGGCTAAGGATACAAGCCTTTTCTTTGTGAAAAGTAAAGTCAAGATATATATCGGTGTATCTGTTAAACCACGAATAAGTAACAATGAGAAAGTAATAAGTAACAAGGGTATGAAATATTGCTCTTAAATAATTTTAAGTGAGATGGTGATAACGAAACAAATTTTACCTGGCTAAGTTTGTTGTGCGCTCCTTTTTAGTTATCTTCGTGCTAAATTTGGTCAAGCTCGGTTAAGCAGTAGAGCGAAATATAATTATGGAACGAACGAATAAAGTTACAAGACACACCTTCACATCAATAATACTAGTATGGAAGTATGAATAATTCTGAAATAAATAATATACCACTCATGATATCATGTTAAGGTAGGTGGAGATTATAAAATAAGAAGGTACCGTCTGCATTTGTTCTTCTAATCAGCATCTCTTATTAATATTTTACCGAACAATACATCTTAACGATGGTTTACTTAAAGCTATTCGTACGAGTTTAGTAGTGTATTAATTCTAAAAGACAAAAATTATCTACAATCATTTTTGTTTTTTAGAATTATTACCAACATAACTAGTATAAAAATAAATATAAATATATATACCTAATATATTTCTTCTGTTACGAGATCATGAATATAGACATAACCAAGTCATAAGAACAAACTAGCAGGGACTAGATGCCAAGCTTACTCTATATACATTAAAATTAATACGTACTTCTATCTTGCATGGTACATAGTTACTGCAATACATTATTATTCTATAGTTGTGAATACACAATTAACTAAGTTACGTCTTATTTCATTGATTAGAAACTCATTCATTGTGAATTTGTATTAGGTACCTGAATGAGTAGCGAACGCCCGAACAACTTTCAAATTTTACTGATAAGTCTTATCAGCCGTCATACAATTAGAGCGAAGCGAATCGGTTCCTGGTAAAGGTAAATAATAGTTGCGTGTATTTCATTTTCATTCCACGGGACTTAGGAGTGGCAAAAGGCGTGCATTTCTTAGAACTTGAACTCGGAGATGTTTATATAAGCAACCCTTTGTTGTAGCAACAACTCTTATGAGCAAGAAAGGTGTAATGAACGGGTGTTCAAGTGGTACGTATGGTGATGAAGTGCTTTGAGGTCGATGTTTGGATAGAGAATACTTTCCCATTGTCGTGATGTAAGGTATTTCTTTGAGGCCATTGCTTTTAGTTGTTATAAATAAATATACTAAATACCTTATGTCTTATAAAATTCTCTAAATATCAAAAAGAAAGTGTAACAGTAGTGTTTAGATTCCATCTTGTATATTCGTTACCAATGCTAATAATAGTATGATATGTATTTATAATATTATATATATATGTGATATTTATTTATGTGATACATATTTTCTACGGATTAGATTTGTCCATTGCAGATGTAAAGTGATGATAAGAATAAAGCAGAAATTACTTAGCACTACTTTTAAACGTGCCAATTTTGTTTGGAGATTTGCGTACAACAGAATCGGCACTTTCACTCGTAGGTAATGATTTAATTTGTTTTTGTTTTATTTCTTCAGTTACAAGCTATTAAGTGCATATTCTAATTTTCTGCTGCCAATCGATTTAGCGTTCCGGCATGATGTCGCGTAGAAACTAATTAGGAGTATTGGTTTACCATACCCCTAACAGGTTACCATCTTAGAGAGCATCATCACTTACACCAGATGAGATTATCGGCATTAGCCCATGCCGTAGTAGTTGATAAAATAAAATAAATAAATAAAATTAATTCTAATTTAAAATAGCTTTATTCGTGAAGCGTTCATATATATCTAATATAATATTTTTTAAACATGTGCTGATGATTTACCTTCGACCTGACTTTCAGGGGTCAACAAACAAATTAAGCGGAAGTAAAAAAATACAAAATGAAACACATTTTGACATTTAAGCTGCGAATCCGTTGTGTGAACTGTTATTATGATTCGCAACGGCTTCTGAACAACGCAGCCAGCCGTAACTATAGCACAGTTAAATTCATTTTTTTATCATATACAGTCAAGTTCAAATATCTGACATTAATAAACTTTGTTGGCATTCTTTAAATGGTTACCTTTAATTATAATATTATTATTGCGGAAGCGACACTGTTATCCACAAAATTTTTGCATCATTTGAATTTTAAATTAAAGCTACTTAAAAAAATATGTTAGTGATCCAATTACGGTTGTCTAAATTAAAGGAAATCTTAATACAAGAAACTATATCTGTGAAAACTGTGACGTATCGTACTGTGCTGTACGGAACCCTTCATGTCCGACTCGCACTCATCCAGTTTTCTTTTTTCTTATTTCGATAAGTGCTTATTTATAAGAAAAACACCTTTATTTATAAGAGTAGGACAGTTGGTAGTATTGTCAACCAATAAATACACTGCATAATAAACCGAGACGCTATAAAATCTAATATAATCGTATAGCATACCAAACTTTCACAGGGTGCTTATAAAACTAACGATTTCTTTATAATTATTTAAGATTGGCATTAAAATAAATTACGGAATTGTGAACGTTTGAACCCTCTTACAAAATTCAAACAATAAACGCAGTTCGCAATACCTAGCAGCAGTGGTTTGTAGATTATTTATAATGTAGTTTAATTACATTATATTATGACAAAACAAAACTATCTTATTAAGTTAAAATAGAATAGCTATTAAAAGTATGTTGTTTCAACCTCATATAGCTTCACTATGTTAGGTTGAAACATAAAGGCACGGAAGAATATAATAAGAGATATGCATTTATGTTGATCTTTAACACTAAGTTATTTCGATTGCATTATTGTATATTTTGATTTAAGTCTTGGAACTATTGTGTTAAGTGAGATTATTGTTTTGAAAATAATTTATTTATATTCGAAAAATTTAAATTAAAAATGGGGGACTTTTCCATCATATAACTTTCAATAGATAGAGACCGATTTGGTTTGATAGTCTTATAAAAGTAGTTACGCAATTAAATCGATTTAAGGTAGTTCATAAGGTTGGGTCATAAATAATAATGTCACACAACCTGTATACGTTTCAATGGTGTAATAAGTAGGTACACTTAACCTAACATTACAAGTCGTGCGCTTGCCCCTTCCATACCAGCGCCATAATGTGCCGACTGCCGATGCACGCTCAGGAAGCACGCGCCGCTAACCGGCCCACGAACGTTGTCACTCATACCCCACGCTTATGGGCTTGACAAACACCATTTACGGTTTGTAGGGCAAACTAGCTTATATACGAAAACGATTATATATTCCGTGAGCTGTTTAAAAAAATATATTGATCTAAACACGACTAACAAAGACTCTATTCCACATGAGAAAATGGGGTCATACACGTAGCGTTTTTAACCGCTACATCAGCCCATTTTCACTTGGGATAGTATAAGGATTCTTATATATAGGAGTCATCGGATTCTAACGATATGTCTTACATTCAAATCTGTTCAAGATTTTATGTTACATTTATAAATGAATTCATTTTTAGGCAGATGTGTTCTTTAATGTCACGGATTTCATATTTACAACTTTATTTTAAATGACAAATAATTCATAAGTTTATTTAGTATTTGACACATACTATAACAGTTATTGTTGTTTATATTTCAACTTTTGAGTGAATATTAAACATTTTCGAAGAAAGACACAATAGTTCAGAAGAAAGAAATTGTTATATATATCTACTTATTGTATTAAATTTATAAAAAAAAGATTGTCCATTTCATTACGACGAACTGTAAATTACTTCACAATGATTTTATTTACTGTTACTATCGTTTATATTTACCCTTAGACAATAGAACAGAATTACTACTTAAAATAAGTATCATAAAACGTTACTTATATAGGTACTTCGCAAATATTGTAAAAGTGCGGTATCTATTTATATAATTAATGATCTATAGAGGTACGAGCGTAATTTTGAAGATAGAAAAAAAAAACATATTCGTAAAGCACTACTCAAATTAAATGTAATCAAATATAGGCTGATATCTGTAATGTGATGTAAAGCATGTGGTTAGAAAGAGACGGGATCAATACGTCTGAAAACAAGCCTCCATAGACACAAATAAAAGGCATTTCATAATAGAAATGTTAAGGGCAGCCTTACAGACGCCAGTGGGGGTGAATTCGAATCCTGGTGAATAACAAACATCCATCAAGCTAAACTTTCGTATTTATAATACTTTTTTAGATTTACAAATTGAAATTAAAATTTAAAAGTGCTGAGTTTATATATTTAATTCAGATAGGTACTAAGTAATTCACTAAGTACAATATATTACTTTATTATTTGGCATGCCTTAATTTATATATATTTGAGAAAGAAATCTGCATAACCAGCCAGTACGTTCTAAATGGATTTTCTGAAAGCATTTTTACGATACATCTATTTAGCTCTTCTCATGCCAGGCTATATCAGGAAACTACATGCTCATTTCATTAAATTAGTGTTTTAATTTACGTACAATAGTAAATTAATCTCAAAATTAAATTGAATACCAGTTGCATTAACGTCGACGATAAATATCATGGGATAAACTGTATGCATGAGAGTTCTTTGTAATATTTGGCCAGCGTATAGGACTTAGGACTTAAAACCCTTCTCATGCTGAGAGGAGACCTGAACCCTGCAATGGGTTGACAGTGATGATGATGATTATAAGGATTAGGATAATAAGGAAGGATAATTAATATAATATAGTATTCATTTACACCTAAAGCACGTGTGCAATCAAGTCAAAAGATAAATGTTAACAAGGAACAACAAATATTATTCTAAACCAAATAGTGTCTTCCTGATTCAAGCGGCGTGGAATTGAAAGCAGGTTTTTTGGGGCTGTTTCAAATCATTCAATCCCCTTAAGAGGTTCCTTGAGCGATAAGAGACCCCTGGGAGACGAGGCGCAGGTACACAAAGTGTCCCGGCAACGCGTTTTTTTTTTAATAGACAAAAGCAAAACATTCTTGAGTACCTGTTGCTTTCACGTTTTATTTATGCTCACAATATTGAAAAGAAATGTAGAGAACCAAAAATATAGTTATTTTTTTTTTATTAAATATGTTTTACCCTACAGTAGGTAAAACTAGCACCGGGATACGTATATACGTATGAATGAGTTCCTTATATTGTTCTTTTCTTATTCTAGTCGCATAGTCTTTTAGACATGTAAACATTTTTTTTTTGTTTTAAAAACATTATGTACTCATTTTATAATACAGGTAAATGCATTCAGTTAAGAAATGCTTACTTTATCCCTTACTTATTGTAAATACGGCCAAGAATTTATACATGAATCGGTTATTCTAAGCTATTTTCATTTTCTGTGTAGTTGAAACTTCCACCCGAGAAAAGTTGATGGTGATACACTATTTGAGTCAGCTTATAGTAACAATTCAAATAACCACAATGAAAATCACTGGTTCGATGTGTAGTACTCGTATGTACCTACGATAGAGGCGCGGTCTAACTCTATGTTAATTCTAGATACAATTGTCCTTATTCTTACAGTGACTCATAACTCATAATATATTTCGTCTCAGCCACAACAGAACCCTATTTTACGGCCGTACCGAGTATAAACAATTTCTTAACAACGACGTAGCTGCGCAATTTTAAGGTTATGTTAGTATTAAATCAACCGCTGGCGGAGACGTACGTACGGACGCCGGCTGTGTTATTGTGTGCATCTGTTGGGGATCGATACCCGTAAACTTGAGTGCATCTGTGTTCTACACGTAGTTTAAATCGATGTATTAAAAAAAATAGAGTAAACCTGCTCCTGAAGTGATCGGTTCCTAAGGTTCCAAAGGATTTCCACAATTCCCACCATCGAGTCTATATTTGGTATGTTGACCTTTTTTGAATTAGTATAATTGAAAAATAATTAACAATAATCGAATAACTTTTAATATTATTTCGGAGTTAATCCAAGTATTACATTTTTAATTTAAATCAACGGAACCGTTTCGTTTCAAATGTAACGACTCTACTCAAAGACATCCGTACCTAAAGTTCAGAAACAGATGATGTTTTTCTTGTATCTTACCATTAAAATTTACGATATCACTTGCAGAATACAAGCTAAACTGAAAATAACTTAATTAAAATGCTTATACCTAGGGAAACATGAAAAGAAAATGGGTTGAATTTTTAAATCTTAACGATTCTTATCAAGGTGTGGTTTTAATATAGATGTATCTATTCTAGTGGTAAATTTGTTTATTATTTTACTTAAAGAGCTTTGTATATGGCTACTTACAGACAATTTTAATATTTCGATAGATGCCTAATGTGTATGCATTTTTAGTTTATATAAAAGTATGCGAATATTTAAATAACAAAATATAACGTATTCTTCAGTCAGCTGGAAAGTTTATAACTAAATGCTTAAAAAAACACAGTTAGCCGTGCATTGCACTGGGGTGTTCCGTCCCCTTATATTCGGCCCCTCGTAGTCGCTCGCCACACTCCGCTAGACAATTATACCAAAACCCAGCTACGTGTACCCTCACCCTATTACAGACAGCATAGATGCTATTCTCCTTTGTTTTCGATTGTAAAGTGTCGGTCTGTTCGTAGTGCATTCATCCAACGAGGGTGTCGGTTTATTACCTATACGGCATGCATATTGCGGTGCCTATTGTAACGCATATCAATCCATTAGACGATTAATCCAGTCGTATTGTTATTATACCCTTTGTTGTGCAAATGATATCTTGCGGATTGTGTAACCGCTTACATAATCCGATGGTTTATCACTTGATTACCATTAAAATGTGTCCAAGAGTGTAAAGGAATTGAGGGAAGATGTAGGAGGTGCTAGCAGATATCTTTTCGTTGAGAACATAATTAAAACGTTTAATTTTGAACTTAGGTATATACAGCTACATATCATAAAAAAGTCCTCCCGTTTAGTTCTTCCAAACCCCGTTCGTTATTTTAACAATTATATCATCCAAATTACTCACAAAACAGTCGTTCTTACGTTAAATACTTAACAAAAAACAATACTCTCAAATAGAAAGATATCGACAAAAATTCAGAACATACTCATGTTAAGTTAAAGTTAAAACACTAAATAAGATTTCCTAAGAACTAGTTTATTTTATGTTAAAATTGACTTAACCGTGAATCGAACATCATGCAAATGTAAAGAAGTCGTCAAACACGTGGTGTGTTACTGGTTCATGCTTAACGGATCTTGGTGGCTAGGCGGCCTACCAAGTCTAGATATCTAGGTTAAAATAATAAACAGATCCTAGTGATAGAAAATAGTGACAACAACTTGTTTTATTGGATACGTTGTTTATGGGCAAAGCGCCTCATGTAAAAATGATTTTGCGGTCTAACTGGTTTATTGGGCGATTTCAATCGATTAAAATTAACGTACAATTGACTTGAAAATGGGCTTTTAGCTTTTTGTTTCATGTTAACACTTAAATGTTTATTATTAACTAACTAAATCGTCTGTAATTGAACTATTTCAATTGCTCCATGGAACTGTGTATTAACGTAACTTTGTAGTAAGCGACAAATACACTTTCGCGTAAATCTTTTTTGTTCTCTACATTAGCACTACTCTACTAGTGATAGTAATGTGGTGATATTGATATTTTAAATAATAAATTAATAATCACTACTACATGTTTTTTTAGATTTTTAAGCCCAATTTAGGCACCAAAATAATGTTATATATGAACGTGGAAGGGCAAAAGAGTAGAGGAAGACCAAAGAAGAGACGGATGGATTATGTAAAAGAGGATTTGCGGTAAAAGGTGTGGGTAGTGAGGTGACGGCTGATTGAAGTGAGTGGAAGAAGAAGAAGTTTTGTGCCGACCCCACAAAATGTGGGATAAGGGCAAGAAAAAGAAGAAGTTTGCAAACTTTATTTTTGCGAGTACTTTTGTTACTTTGTTAAAGCCTTCTATTCTGTTCTGTCATCGGCCTTTCTAATAGCCACTATAATAAGGATGGCCTGTAAATGATTTTATCTAGTCAGTTTACGAAAGGATCGGCGGGTATAAGTCATAAGTTGGTCCAGGTTACCGATAGGCGTCGAGCAATGGCTTTTTTTGCTGATTTATATCTGATATAATTATTAAGAACAAAAACATTTTTAAGATATATATAAGATTTAATCGCAGTCATTCGCATGCAATTGTGTAAAATGTCTTCAAGGTATGACGATCGTTATAGATCTTTTTATGCGACGCGACCTTAACCAACCGCATAGTAAAACGATTCTACTCGTCGTTTGATTTTGAATAGCACTTTAAAATAACGTTTGGTGCCGATGACGCTAATCCAGTCTGACTCATTCGAATTAATACCAAGCATCCTTGCCAAAACTTTATCATAATATTATGCTCCTTCCAACGAAGGCGTTAGGTCATTACCACAGGCGAACATGTTCACTTATATGGCGATGAGTGGGCTAAAAACGTATAAAACGGTTCTGTTATTCTTATTAAGCAGCTTAGAGAGCGTTACATCCTGGAACGATTATTGTTTCAATTGTTTAAAATTTTCTCTGATAAGTAGTCTACCATCATCATACTCATGTCCGCGTATGTTTCCGACCGTAGTAAATGTTTCCCCAGGATAATATAAGTTCATGTCTAATATGCAAGTTTAGTATCTTTACGTTGGTTGGTTTAGCTACATAAGTAACACAAGGGGTTTTTTTAAACCATGTGAACCCGACATGGCCTTCTTTGACACTCTCACGGGTGGATACCCCACCATAATTTAAACAAAATCTAATTAACGGTTTCCTAGCGCATAGCAAAAAATATTCAAACTGAATTCTGATATATATTTTATTATAGCACAAATAAGTTATTAGCAAATAATTTTGTTATCCAAATAAAAGTTGTATGTTTTTTATGTTATCTCTAATCCATTCGTCACACTGCACTGTGACCAAAACCAAGCAATATTTTATTTCTGTAAGTTTATCGTACAGGTCATGAATTCTGACATTTGTACCATTTTACAAGAGTATTTGGAGCATTCGCAATATTAAAATATAATTTTTAGAAAATTAAAACTTTGCAGCTACTATTATTTTTATGAGTTATATTAATTAGTAGGAAGAAATTTAAGATAATTGCGTCTTTAATACAAATCATGTTTTCCTGATCGTAAGTGGATAGCATTGTGATATGTACAGACAACATACATTGATAGGTTTTAGAGCTAAACTACAAAGTCAAACATCACACAACACGCAGTTAAGTGCAAAACTAACTCTGTGCTAGCGTTCTATCAGAATTAACACGATATATTTCGTTAGTAAGAATATGAACACCTCCCAATATATTATTTGTATTGCAATATTTGGTTGTTAAAACATTATGGTTTGATTTCAACCTAAATATCAACAAGTCCTTGATCTATTACAGTCTGCAACATATTTGACATGGATCTGCATTCTGCAACCTTTCACGTTATTTTACAAGTCACGAAGCAAAACAACACAGCCAATAATATCCTGTGTAGGCTGCATACCTCCAGTAACTAGTTTATTGTATTTAACTGTTTACATAACAATCTTATATTTACATTATAATGTTGCAATAACACTTTTTCTTTTCTATTCACTTCTACTGAGCCCTTGACGGCTATCTCACCTGATGGTAAGTGATAATACGATAAGATGGTAGCGGGCTAACCTGTGAGGGGTATGGTAAACCCACACTCCTGATTTGTTTCTACGCGACATCGTGCAGCAACGCTTAATCGCTTGGCGAGCTTTATCGGTAGGGTGGTAACTAGACACGGCCGAAGCCTCCCACCAGACCAGACTCGAGCCGGGAATCGAACCCAGGGCCTCCAACTTTTATAATGCGACAGCGCACGCACTGCGTCACGAAGGTCGTCAATAGCGTAACTATGGTAATAAACAAAGTATTAGAATGGGACTTTAGTGGAAACACTTTTGTCTTTAAACACCTAAAACCGTCTGTCTTTTAGTAGGTAGTAGGTAGTACGTAGGTAATGGAAATCATGACACCCTTTTTTCAATTACTGTGATACTATTGTAAAGGAATTAACAAGTTTCAATCAGTCAAATTTAATTCAAGGAAACCATTAATTTACAACACTGGCTAATCCCGCCTTTACATTTACATGACCTGCGTCAAAATCAACAAACTATGAAGATAAATTTACGTGTTCTTGATTTACGACTGGAGTTCAAACAGACTAGCCACCCATGTGGAGAAACGTTCCTTACGTTTTTATAGTTAGTTAAACTGTAGAGTAAGCACGATATACAAAACAACATAAGATAAATAACATTTCATTTTATGTAGATAAATCATATGTAAAATAACTGTGATGGCCTAGTGGTTGGGACATCCGCCTCCTGATAAGAGGTCGAGGTTCAATCCCGAGCTCCTTTACCCGATTTCTAACCTGCCAGTGTTATGTGGGTTTTTAAGCGAATATAATATCATTTACTTCAACGGTGAAGGAAAACATCGTGAGGAAACCTACATGCCTGAGAGTTGTCCATTATATTCTCAAAGGCGTGTGAAGTCTGCCAATCCGCACACGGCCAGCGTGTTGGAATATGGCTGAACCCTTCTCACATTGCCAGGAGACACGTGCTCTGTAGTGAGCCGGAAAATTTATAATATTATGGTTATTCAATGTCCAATGAAAAGTGTTTTTGCCAAAAAACTCTTTAAGAGTATTCATACACATTACTATATAATTGAATAACAATAACTATTTTTAAATAACACTAGACGATAATACCCGTGACTTCGTCCAGTTAGAAGTAGATTTTTCATTTTTGAGAAGAATAGAAAAGCCATTATTACTTAACTTGTGTGTTTAAGTCATTGCCTACCAATCACGTGCTAGCACTCACGTTCTCACTCACGTGGCATGTTTACTGATATTTGGCATGTTCGTCAATATTTTCCCATTTCTATAAGTCTTTAGTAAGGAGTTTCCGTTTTTCCTGAGGAGTTTTGTCCAATATCTTAAAATAATATTCCACCAATATTTTATAACTAGATCTTTACGAAATTTGGGCGAAACTCACTGTTGAAACAACCATTTTAAATTTAATAAAAGAAAGTATGGTTGGAATCGATTTAGCTATCATTGACTATTATGTATATCTACTACTTAATAATTTTCATGGACAATACAATTTACCTAGTACTCAAAAAAGGAACAAAAACAAAGATTGGTACGGAAAAACACGACGCAGGCTCTGTTTACGTGACACCGTAACTAAACCTACAGATAAATAATGAATCAACGTACTGCCTACACATAAATTATCAATCAAGGAAAGCGGGAAACTTTATTACATTGATCTTATAAAACAAGATTGGATGATAAACCTAGATGGACACGAGAAAATAAATGCGTTAGGTCTCCCACGTCAGATAATGAAGCCGACATGGGGACAATGGCTTCTTTATACCTACATATCGTTGAGATACATAAGAGGGCGGTCAACGACAGCGTTGAATAGAAGAATTCCTGGACCGGCACATCACAATGACACTCTTTGTGTAGATCTTTTAAACTAATAACTATAGAATAACTAACAAGGCACAAGTCTTGTTTGAAGACCCCACTATTATGGCCTAAAATAAAACTTAAGATAACACAATTTATCTTATTATTATCACTATCATAATTGGTTTACAAATCAAATTTTTAGCTATAATCCCATATATCTTTAGTATCCTTTGAAAAACCATAAATCATTGGCATACATTTTTTTTTCATATAAATTAAAAAAAGAAACTGACCGCAAATAACTAAATAAATAGTGAATTCCGTCAAATAACAATTTTTACTGTTACAAATTTTACTTGTTTGATTGCTTTCTTCTTTTCCCTTGCCATAAGAATTTCGAAATTAACAATTTAAGTTCGTACATATCATCAGGCAAAACACTAATAACTTTATATGGATACAACGTGTACCAGAATCAAGTTACAAGTACTTTGGGACCTTTTACTTACAAAGCTGTGATAGCCTAGTAAGCTGTGATTATGGTCAGAACGTCCTAATCAGAGGTCGGGGGTTCGAACTCCGAAAAGTTAGAAGCCCTCAAACGTTTCAGAGCAATGTGCGTTTTTAAGCAACAAAAATATTAATAACTTCAACAGTGAAGGAAAACATCGTGACTGAAATCTGCATGCCAGAGAGTTCTCCATAATGTTTTCAAAGGCGTGTGAAGTCTGCCAATCCGCACATGGCCAGCGTGGTGGACTATGACCCAACCCTTCTCATATAAAAAGGAGATACGTGCTCGGTCGGAGCCGGCAATGGGTTGATGATGATGACTTAGAAACACTAAATCGTTCGTTTGCAACTTTTCAGGAGTTTTTTTATTGCATAAGCGTCCGTCATTATTTTGTCATGTAACATCCCACATTAAACAGTTAACAACGGCGTAGTGGATTATGTGCCAATTAGAAGATTCAATGCCGACTAATGCGTAGTTTCATCTACGTTTAGTAGTTACATTCATCGTTACGTTTGGTACTAATTGATATTTCTATAATACTTTGGAACATTCTTCACCTTTATCATTAACCTCAACTCTTATCATATCCAATAGAGTGTAGTTTTGTATGCGTCAAATTATACAATTACTATTTTGCATTTGCAAATTACAATGTTATCTACATCTTACGGTATTGGTAGAGACTAATGGTTGGGACTAGAAAGTAGTAGGTAACATTCTCTTATTTGGACTTCCCTCTTCTGGCTTCAAAATATAACTAGTATAACAGATTAAAATATTCAAGTTATTGTCTGCGATTCTATTAGTACGGGTACGTAGCTACGTAATGTCTACTGTAACACTCATCGTCCGTCATTCCAAACGTCGCCTAAGCGGAGGTTCAACCTCACCTAGGTGCCTTTAGGCAGACGTTCCCTTAGTTTCTTCGAGCCCTAGGGCTCAAAATATCTTCTAGCAGAGCTTCTTTCTGAAGCTCGCCAAACAGCCCGGTTACGCTGTGGCAACGAATAGGGTTAGTACAGCTAATAGACAGTCCGAAAAAAAAAATCTACTGTAACTATACGTACACTTCTATTCCAATAATGTTTTTGTTCACAGATCGAGCATGATGATAAAACGTCATGCTCGATCTGTTATTATCCTATTACGAAGAAGCCTCTCATAAGAAAGGGGAGTTAGGACTCTCTAGGCAGCTTCAATATGAATAAACGGCTCAGACGCACGGAATAAACAACGCCAATTTCCTTATACCGGACTGGTATTTAGCATTACTTGATAGAAAAACGCAACTGTTGGAACTCGTTATTGTAGCTGAGGATGAGCCATACACTTGTACCTATCTAAAAAGCTGGAGAGTTATTAAGATTAATCCCGTAAACCAAAGGATTCCTTCTAAATGTTACATAAATCCATGACGAAGACAAAATCTTACAAATTATATTCTTGTTTTGCCGCAAATATGCGTAGCTCACTTTTGTGTTGAATGATATATTTGTATGTCCACCACCGTCGTAAAAGTTACAAAGATAAGTTTCTAACACGGGTTTCAGATAATGTTATTTTGTCTTTTAGTCTTACGTTTTCAAAGAAAGTGTATGTACCTTTGGAAAAATTAAAGCTTATCTTTACACAAACCATAGGTAGTTTCAGTTATTTAACATATTAATGATGTTTAGCGTTGCGTATGTACTTAGTTTTATGTGCTTTGTATTAGGTATTCATATTTAAGGTAGATAGATACTTTATTTAAGGTAGACGGAGCTAAAAATCGTCATCACATTCTTGTCGCTTGCATCGAATCGAACATCGAATGTTATCCTTTCAAAAAACTGTAAATTTAACTTCAGTCCTTATATTGTATTAATTCAACCCTCTCCTACATTCTCAACGCATATAATATTACATTTCTTCATAAGTAGGTAACAAAAGGAATATTTCTTTAATATATAGATTTACTAGTTTCTGAATTACTTTTAGATCATATGAGCACAATAAATCGGTAGGTTAGCCAAAAAGCAGATCCAATAGGATCTGATGGAAAGCTTTATGACATTTCGTCCGCGGAATTGTCTCATAGTTGGAATTCTAATATAAATAAATACAAATAATTCATAATTTATAATTTTTAAATTTTGTCTAATGTGGTCTGGTAAGAGGCTTCTGCCTTGTCTAGGTTACATTTAATACAGACTCGCATAACATAAGTATAGATGTTGAATGATGAATTTCATTATAATCTCACGGATTATTATAACCAGGAGACACTACAAGTTTACGAAAGTACCAAACCTATCGACATATTACCTAAATGAATAAATATATATTCCCTCAGTTTATTGAGTGTTTAATAATTTAAACGAAACCTTAATGCTAGATTCGGTTTTTCTAAATTTCGACACAAAATAAGAACAATCATTCCAAAGTACAGCTAAAAATTTAATGATGTTTCAAATTGAATTAATTGGCACATTGACATTCTCTTGCGATTTCTTATTTGCAATAACATAAAAGCAGTGTAGAAATATTACATCCGCTATCTAAAGTTATCTAACTTTACCAAAAATATATTATATTATATATTTTAGTAGTACTCACAATGAAGACCCCCGACCGCTATTGTATCATAAATTCGGGATGAATGCTTTTCCCGGCAATAATTCTATTTTTTTTCACTTTTTAAACCTTCCCTAGACCTCCACAAACATTTCAAGACCAAGATAAGATAAATTCATTCAGCCGTTCTCGAGTTTTAGCGAGACTAACGAACAGCAATTGATTTATATATATATATAGATGAACAATAATCAAAACGACGATTTTCACGTCTATCAAACCAAACAAAACATCCAAACCAAAGAACTTTCATGTAACGCTCTACTCCAACTTTCACTCCTTTGGGGTGGCTTTTCATTAAATGAATAATAAAACTTTTTGAATGAACAGCTGTTTAGTTGTTTGTGTTGACAAAAAAAAACAATTAGTGAATCAGTCAGGACTTTATAACAATAGGGTTTAATATACGTGAATTTTAATGTAATGTGATTGAGATAAGTATAATAAACAACCATAGTACAAAAAGGTGTTGTAAAATCAGATGTCTTACGTACTCGTATATTCCATCGTCAATCTTAACTTATGCGGGTACTTTCTATTAATAAAGGAAGACAGTCACTGTGGAGACATAACGACAAACTAGAGCAAGTGATTTCACTTGAGAAAAATATAATAAAGGCTGATCAACATAATCATCTACGAGAAGCAATTTCCCAGAAAGATCGTTTGAGATCTAGAGCATTATTGTTGAGAAGTTTTCTCAGTTCAATGGAAAACAGTATTGTGAACTAAAGTAATAAGTAACAGCTGGCATCTGCCCCAATTAGGGGTTGCCGCATGCATGAGAGGTATGTGAACCTAGAAACTATTTAATTTCGGCTGTTTTTATTTATTTTATAATCCTCCCACTTTCCATACTAGTATGTGTGTGTGTGTGTGTGTTTGTGTGTGTGCGTGTGTGGGTCTGTGTTTGTGTTTGTGCCTGCATGTGTACGTGTGCTATTCCGTGAATATTGTGTTTTATATGTTTTGTATAATATGTCGTTTTGCACTTATTTTACACTCATCTTGCACTTATTATACACATGTCCCAAATATTTTTTTTTCTTTTTGATATTAGATACAGTTCACGCCGACAGCTAACTCGCAACAAGACTTCCTCGTTGGTAACCTTGACAATTTAGTATTTTATAAAGGGAATCGAAACAACTATCAAACACTAGGCATTTAAATTATGATTCGATTATAAGTGATATGGGTTGTAGCAATAGCCCACCCAATGAAGAAATATTACCCTGAGGCTTTAGTATCATCTATTATTTAATAACATAGTGTACGCACGAGACCAACAACGACATTTAAATGATACGAGCCTGCATTTCTCCTACCTCATTATTGGGAGGTGTCAAAACATCAACAATACAACACGGGCCACATTCCTCAGCCGTTGCGCGACTATCGCCCTCATAGTTACGCATAAATCTCAGTTTCGTTAACAAGTGTGGGCGCAAAGGCACGAACCCGTTACACGGTACATAAACTTTTATTTAACTCTAGCTGACACGTGCGATTTTGTACCCCTGATAAATTCATTAGGGTCAAACAAAAATATCGATTGCACTTTAGCTTTATATGACCGACTAGCTGTTACCCGCGACTTCGTCTGCGTAGAATTGCTGATTTCCCGTGAGATTGAGGTTTTCCGTGCGAAAAATGCCCTGCTTTTTTTAGATATTTATATGATCTACAATTAATTAGAACATTTTATGGTTTTACCTTTTATAGTTTAGGCAGCGTATGCAAAATAAGTAACTGTTCTGGTCGATTTTTTACACCTTGTGTCCGAAAAAACCCATATATCTTACGGAACCCTATTTTTTCCAAAATAAAATTATGCTATGTTACTCGTGGATAATGTAGCTTTCGAATGGTGAAAGAATTTTTAAAAACGGTCCAGTAGTTTTTGCGTCTATTCATTACAACCAAACAAACAAAGTTCAAATCTCACGATTCTCAAAATCAAAATAATTGAATAATAAAAAAACATATCTTTTCGTAGAATGGAATTTAGTAGCGTTGATCTTTTCCTATAATATATACCCCTATCGCAGATTAATAATATATATATTTATACTAGCTTTTATCCGAAGCTTCGCTCGCATTGAATCGATGAGCTAAGTATCATTATTACAATAGAAATGCATTAATATGATAACTATACATCACACACAAAATTTTTTTTTATTATTTTACGCATTATTTTTACATTTTTTTGAATAGTATTCGCGTGAAAGCCTAACATACAAACTTACATTCACATTTATAATGTTAAGTATGGTATTATTTATTAATAATTTTCATTATTTCTTTATATCATTCGCGCATCTGCTATGTTTTATTGTGTATTGTATGTGAACAGACTTCTGCCCAAACCAGGTCTCGAAATTAAGAGACTTAATCTACTACAATACACTATTATTTATTAAACGGTGATAAACTAGTTTGTTGCTGATGCAGTGGACGACTGCAGCCTGCTTATATCGTTTGGTTTGAACCAAACGATAGCGCGATGCAAAAGCAGCGTACCGCCATCTGTCGGCGCGAATTCCGACATATTTTTTGTAAATATTTTTCCTAAAACCTATTGCGTACAATATACCTGTAACGTTGTTTTGCAAATATAATTACGTGTGCATTCAAGCAGATAGTTTGTCGTGTTATCCTTGACTTTATGTTTTTGTCTTATGTACTTGCTTGACGTAAACAGTAATTCAATACAATTATTGCGGTTATTGTACTTGCGATCACTATTATATTACAACTACACATAAGTCATCGACATGCGGTTTCTTGCTTTATTCATTTAATGTATAAGAAACGTAGAGGATAGGGGAGACTAGGGCTGGTCGGGACGTAAGAAGTCAAAAATTGATTGAAAAGCAACCGATCTTGCCACCATCGGAAAACATCCAGAAAGCCAGGTTTTATGCCTTGAAGGAGCAAATTGCGAATTAAATATTAATGAATGGCTCTGCTCTGGTATGTCCCTCCCCAATTGGACGGGAAACGAGCCATCGTTTCCACCCTTGCAAAAACATGGCACTAATCGATTAAGCGTGCCGCATAGAAACCAATAAGGGATGTGCGTTTAATATAACTGCTGTACCTCTAATAGGTTAGCTCGCTACGTAGACTACCTACCAATGTCACTTACGATCAGGTGAAATTAAAGTAAAGGGCTTAATTGTATTGGGCTACAAACGTAAAAAAAACACTGATTCGCCATGAACCTTTCGCCATCGCAGATCTAATTTTTTATACACTACAAGTTAGCACTTGACGGCTATCTCACCTGGCGGTAAGTGATGATGCAGCCTTGGATGGTAGCGGGCTAACCTGTTAGGAGTATGGTAATCCCACGCTCCTAATTGGTTTCTACATGACATCGTGCCGGAACGCTAAAATCGCTTGGCGACACGTCTTTGTCGGTAGGGTGCTAACTAGCCACGGCCGAAGCCTCCCACCAGACCAGACTCGAGCCGGGAATCGAACCCAGGACCTCCAACTTCATAATGCGACAGCGCACGCACTGCGCCACGGAGGTCGTCAATAATACGCCGTGACCTAATACTGATGCTTTTTCTAATTAATTGTATAAAAAACCACTTAAGCCCATTTATAGTGTTTGATAAATACCGAACAACGTGCATAGGCACCGTCATATAATTAGAACTGATTAGTGCATGTGGCGCCCTTCTGGGCAATGTTAATTGGTTCACAAATAACGGGGCACGCTATACTTCGTAATATTCACACGTTTTATTATGCAAAACGAGGCAAATGAACTTCCTATGTGAGAAATACTAATTGGAAACATATTTAGCTTGGAGGTAATAAAATTATAATAAATCTTCACCAATATAATTCGGTAAAAATTAAAATAAGAGCTAATTTTTTAGCTATTCTAAAACGGTTTATTGAAACCTAACGTAGGTATTAACTCAATTCGGAATTTATCTGATGAGTAGCGAAACAAATTAAATCAGGTTGCACCTTAGTATATATCCTTCAAAGCATATTTCATAAAAGTTACTGTTATAAATTAAACTCTCGATTAGATTAGTTATATATTTTAATGAATTCTGCAAGAAACACGTGCTAATTTTTACAGTCGGAGAAAAGCAAGTAATTAACTATAGATTAAAACAAAACAAAAGTGAAAGATGTTGCCATTTTATGACAGTTACTAAGCGACTAAATAGTCGTTGGGATCTCTTTCTGTCATCGGTTGTTCCTCTGCAATTGAAAGAATAAGACAAAATATTGTTTGACTATAAAAGGCTTATTAGTAACGGATATAAGTATCATTATGATATTTTTATTAGTAAGGAGGATTGAGTGATACCTTGATTAAAAAATCACATCTATAACATTAAAAAAAACTGAATTTTAAAGCACCTACGCTTGTTATTAAAATGCAGATTGGGTGATATTAATTTACGCATTTAGGGTAATTTTGATAGTCGAACCTCTTTTGTACGAATTAGTCGTTTAATAAATTTTGGGCGCAAGACGGCATTCATATCACCAGTTAAGTCGATAAATTACTATTGAAGCTATAAGAACAATATCTGAATTCAAAGAACACGATATGAGAATCATTACGTGGATAAACAAACATATATTTACATAGTTATATGTGGGCTTCATGTTCTTTTAGTATAAGCACATCACGCAAAAGGAGCGCTGTCGACTTGCTCTTGTAGATATTTTATTCAAACGCGTTTGCTTTTATCATCGAATTTATATTTTAATTACGAAAATAGACTAAGCTCATTATTTCGCATGTCCTCTATAAAAATTATTAAAAGGTGAGATTGCCGTCAACGGCTAACTTGTAGTGAAAAAAAAAACAGTTGCATTTTTCAAATATTGTTTATTGCGTCTGACAACTAGTAGACTAGGCTTGCATAGAGCCGGAAGAGCAGTGACCAGGCCGAATTCGGCACATAACGGTACCGAACTGTGCAAATTAACGATGCTTTCAAAACTACTATCGACTTCACTATTAATTGAAACCAATTCCAACTGCCTCATTCGTCAAGTTACTGCCTTCTTTGGGCTAGTTGTTTTCATCATAACTGGTGATACGTGGGCCGTAGGTTCCATTCCCGTGTCGAACCAAAAAACTTTGGGTATTGAATTTAATTCGAAAAACTCAACTGCCAGAAATTGGCACTAACGACCAAATTCTCACTGTCTAACAACCTAGTGCCTCACTGGGATATTGGTTCGACTGTGAACCAAGGCCAGGGTCAAGTGCGATTGCCGTGTCGATCATAAAAAAAATAGGTATTGAACTTTCATATGACAAAAAAGCGAATCTTCAATATCTATTCCTATAAAAACAGAAGTCAGGGAATTGGCTGATCGTGATCAAGGATATGAGTTCCGTCTAGCAATAATTTATTTAACATGAGGAATAAATATTCCTCATGTTAAATAAATAAAAGTTCGTTAGATATAGCATACAAATAGCTTAAAAAAAAAGGTTAACGCCTTCTAGGAGCCACAGTGATTCGCGACCGGTGGATTTCACCATGCTCTAACCATGACTTCACGAAAAGAAATGATGAAAAATGTGATTTATATGAACGATTCATAGATACCTGAAATAAGTTTATATCAAAAAGGTTTTTTGATTTGATTTAACCTTACCTAACCTAAGAATGAAGCTGCGATAGCCTAGTGGTTAGGGCGTCAGCCTAATAATCAGAGGTCGGCGGTTCGAATCCGGGCACGCACCTCGAACTTTTCAGTTATGTGCGTTTTTAAAATAACTAAAATGGTTACATAAAAACACACGTCATGGGTTTTCTCATTGTCGCAACGTGTTTGGAATCGCATGATAGGCACAATATGGATTTCGCGAGGTGGTCTTTGTGTGTTTACCACAATACACCATGAGCGTTTTTATGATTGGTCATTGATAATAAATAGGAACGATACGATGGCTCTACATGCTATACGAGACATGGGCTTGATCAATTTATCGATTCCTGGCCGTATCGTAAATGTCGCTATGTTTTTTTTAATAACAAAAACACGTTCAGATGATTGAACATTTTCGTCATTTGTACATGTGCCTACAAGTGTTATATAGAACAAGTAGTGAGGATATTATTAAATGTATTTTTAGTTTCTATGTATTCGTATAGTAATACCATACAGATCTCACCGTCCGACGCCCCCCCCCGTTATCCCAAACGTCGCCTAAGCCGAGGTTCGGCCTCACAGGAGGCGCCCTTAGGCAGACGTTCCCTAAGATTCTTCGAGCCCTAGGACTCAAAATTTCTTCTGGCAGAGCTTCTTTCCGAAGCTCGCCAAACAGCCCGGTTACGCTGTTGCAACTAATAGGGTTAGTACACCTAATAGTCAGTCCGAACAAAAAAACCATACATATTGTACCCTAAACAAAATATATACTCAGGTAAATTTATTCTTATCGCATTTGTAAGTAACCTACTTATAAAATATTGGACTACATCTAAAGAACCTTGTTCTAGTTTAGCTATAATATTGTGGACTAGCGAAATCAATACGCCCAGCCACCTATTACATAAATGATTTATAATCTCTCCGCCATATTTAAAAACTACAAAATTTCACCGTCTTCGTCTCAATTAATTGCTCGCCACTTTAAGAGAGGTTTTCTGTGGGGATTTCCACAGAAAACATAAGATCTCATGAGCTCATGTCATGTACCAGCGGTTCCTTGTCCACGAGTATTAAAACAGCATTATCGGCTAAGAGTTCGACAAAATTAGCACTTCAGGACACCATCCAAATGAACAAAAAATAGGTACATATTCGGTAAACAAACAGAAAAAGTACATGTTACTGTAAATATATAAAAGTAACGACGTTGCAAATTGTTTCCCCATGCTCGTAATATATCTCTCTCCCCCTTGTCATTTGACCGCAGGGTGATCTATCGGGAACAAAGACCCTCTGATCAGGGAAACCCGGAATTTAATTACATTCTCCTGTTTATCTTTCCCTGGAGACAAATACTCCTTTAACGGTTGACAGCCCTTGCGATCAAATTAATATTAATCGCGGCCATTATCCTACGTAACAATATACTGTCCCATATTTGCCTCGTTACTGTCAATTTATATCAGTTGGACCAATCAGCGAGATGTTCCAGCAAGCTTTTGCTTAGAAATGTTTTACATCTTTTTTTTTTAAAGCTACAAGTTAGCCCTTGACGACAATCTCACTTGATGGTAAGTTATGATGCAGTCTAAGTTGGTAGCGTGCTAACCTGTTAGGGGGTATGGCTAGCCGATACTTCTAATTGGTTTCTACGCGACATCGAGCCGGAACGCTAAATCGCTTGGCGACACGTCTTTGTCGATAGGGTGGTAACTAGCCACGGCCGAATCCTCCCACCAGTCCAGACTCGTGCCGGGAATCGAACCCAGGACCTCCAACTTTACAATGCGATAGCGCACGCACTGCGACACGGAGTTCGTCGACATTTACCTCTTGTTAGTAACGAACATAATTCGTTAAAAGCATCATAGCCAAAATCATTTCTCGCGTTGGTAATGCTTACTTTTAGTAAACTAGTAATTTTTGAGTTTTTAGTGCCATACATATCTACCAGTATGCGCTATTAATTTTACTGATATTATTATAGTTTATTGATGGTGCGTTTTTATTAGATTAGAAATAACGTCCTATTATTGAAACTACTCAAACAAAATGTATGCAGACCTTCTTCTCAATCTAAGAAACTTATGAACATAAAATAATCTAGAACAATATACCTAATAAGATTATTAAATTTAAAGTGTCATAAAAAGGTAGGCTTGCTGCCAATGTCCACATATTCGCGTAAGACATTTATACTAAATACGTATGTGAAAGTGAGGACAATGGTCAATTACGTACAATATAGGGTAAAGAACTCGTTAGTCACATTATATCATTAATGTTTCAATGTGGATGTCCACATTTGCATAATCGTCAATTATTTGCAAGAATTACTGGCGCACAATTGACTTAAGTTGATTTTTGTCGCATCGAAACTTATAAAACAACGATCGCTGTATAATGCGATTGCTGCCCAAAGTATAATTATAGCATTAATACCGCGAGCACCAAGTGGTCATACAGTACCTACTAAACCGTAAAGGCCAATAAATCGTACAGTTGAAACATTCCAGACTTTATTATTCTTAGCACGCGATCCAGAACGCTTGGGGCTACTAAGTTCCTGTGTCATTAAAAGCATTCTTGTCAAAAGTCATAGGTTCAAACTGTTTGCAATAGTAAAAATAACTATTTTCTATGATTTCGTCTCGTTATATTTTAATAACTTATTAACAACACATTTTGATTTCCCATCTAGTTTTGGGTAAGGAATTTTTTTTATTTTGTACAAAGAAGCTTTACAAACCATATAAAACTTTATTTCCTTTTTTTTATTCCACTTTATTTCCACTCCACTTTATTCAAAATAAAATTTTTGCCTTTCATTTCTAGCTGCAATTACGACATCTCAATTGACATTCGGCATTTTCGGATCTTTCCGACTTGACAACATTTTTGTATGTCACCGGGAAGTTAATTTTAGCTATATCTCGTCCATAACCATACCTAAAATATTGTCATTTGTTTACAGTTAAAGTTACTCTGGGACAAATAGTAATACTAATCAAATAAATTATCGTTCCACCTATTCGATTGAGTGAAAATAAAGTAGATAAAACCAAAACAATGTTTTCATTCAATGCAGGAAAAGGGAAAGAGATACCTATCATGCATTTTCTATTTTACTTTCTTTGTTTATATCAGACTTTTAAATGTAGGTAGGTATCTATAATGTAAGCTTACTTGATGCTCTGTATGGAGAACGCGCAGCCGTTTCTCGCCGGATATCCGCAAAGCACCGGCGCGGACGCATTCGACGCACCGCCTGCTTAGATTACACTAATGATAATTTTATTTTAAAACCAATTTCTGGGACTTTTATTCTTCCTTTCGTTTCTACGATTTCCATGTCCTCAATTTCATGATATCATTCATTATATCATCAGTATACATATTGAATGAACTTAATCTAGTTTTATACACTGGAATACCTAAATTTTGGTTGCTTTATTATAACCGAACCAAAAAATTAGTTTTGAAATGAGATTTATTTTTTATCAGTTCTTTGTTCATTTAATTAAGCTTTCTAGTTTTACCGAGATTCTACCGATACCAGAAATAATAAATAAGCGATAATTCACCTATTACTTTTATATTTCTTATCAACTCTCGCTCGATTTTGCAAATTGAACGCCCGAAAGATTTAATGATTAACAATCCGATACATCTCTATTTCCCTTACGGATTATGAATCACATAGCCGATCAAATCAGAAAATTCATCGTTAATATTGAAGTAAGCACATAATAGAATTTAACCGTGTTGGCTAAAGCATTTCGACAGGGTATGCACCCTCAAATCTTCCCCCTCCTATATCTACAGCCTTGTACGAAGCTACGATAATCCCATACGTAATAAGAAAGCATATACCTATCTATAGCTATATGAACACATATACCTATAGCTGAGTATAGCGCTAACTGATCACCGGATGTTGATTATTTGCTGACCTAAACCCACACAGAGTGGGTGTTACGGTGGTATACCTTTGTATGGACACTTGGTGATGGCCATCGACCGACTTATTTTGTAATTTATTACAAACAATAAAACTACCAATCAAGTTAGGCGTAACATTAATTACACGGTGACATTTATTTACCTCCTTGTGTACCAGCACAGAATATATGAAAGGTTATATCATAATTTATATGCCAAAGTTATTACTTTTGAAAATTGGGTATCTGAATATAATATTATATTTTTAATGCTAAGCTAAAATATGAAATGAATGAATGTGAAATAATAATATCAATTTTTCATATAAATATTTTATTCGGTGAAAATATCAATTGAGGCAGGAATGAATGGATGAATTCACATTTTATGAGAAGTAAAAGGTAATAATCTCAATTCTAAGTTCTAAACTAAAAATACATTACTGATACGTTTATAAATGAACGTTACAATTATTTTTTTAAGTAGTGACTTGTATTTATCTAAAGCAGACACCAGATGGTTCCTATATTGAGTTCAAAGTGGTTTATACTAGTTTTTATAGTAACGTATCTATACATTGACGTCCGTAGACGTAAAGGTGATTTAAAAGTAATCGTTTAAGCCTGTAACGAATGAGTAAATGGTTTATTCTAGTAAGTAATATAGTTAGTGTTACAACAGTACGTTACGATCAAGTAAGTATAATTCTAATAATAATAGACTAATAGCAAAGCGGTGGTAGATAAGTGGTTAAGACGTCGGCCATTATTTTTTAGGTGAACGAGTTCGATGCCCGTCTCTTCTAAATTTTCAGAGTTATGCGCGTTTTTTAAATTTAATTTAATTCAAAAAATCACTTGTTTTAACAGTGAAGTAAACCATCATGACATAACCTAAATTCTTGAAAGTGTCACCATAATGTTCTCAGAGGCGTGTGAAGTCTTTCAGTCGGCACTTGACCAGCATGGTGGATTACGACCACAACCCTTTTCAAGCTAAATGGAGACTCGCGTGGTGGGCTTTTAATGGGTTGATAATTGATGGAGATGACGATTAGTAAAAGATATATTTTTCTATCTGTGTAAAATTCGATAGGTTTTCTTTGGTAGGTTGGATATGAGGAATTAGGTAAGAGACAAGTACCTCCTTAACCTTATTTGCAAGCGACCTGCGTCAATTGAACTTTAAGATAACGTTTTCGGCTTCATTCTACCGTTTAACTATATATAGAATTACTCACATGTACATAAAAATGTGAGATAACGATTAAGACCATAACATCTCAGTTACACTAATATTTGTACAGTTTGTTTAGGGTTTATCTATCTAACTCAATTATGCCTCAATTTGACCCGGTACATATTTTTTAGAACAAACTTGAATCAATTTATATTAGGCATCATTTTTTACGTAACGTGGGTTCCAAATGCACACTGGTTCATGGAGATTCATAGAACAATCTCCGCCAGGTATCCTTTTGTAAGTCAAGCATCTTCCACGCTTATATATATATTTCTGTTTACTTGTTATTCACCTTGAACCAAACTACCACTGCACTGATAGGATGAAATTTAGCACAAAGAAAGCTTGTACTCTAAAGACGGACAATGGTTAGATACTTTTAAGCCGAAAAGAATCCACGAGATTCAAAGAAAGAAACTTAATAGTTAAACTGATCGAGACTAAATTTTGCACAGAGATAGTTTACCACCTGGAGATCTATCTCCAGACGTAGAAATACTTTAGATTCCCAGCCATATAAATGTTTCCCAAGGGATTCAAAAATAAGAAACAAATGAGGACGAAATCGCGGGCAACAGCATAGTGAAACTCTAGTTTTACTGCACGAGTAATAAATTCCCAAACTTTTACATTATTTGTTCAAATATGATTTACTGTAAGCCAAGGTATTATTGTCAGTGTTCCCCACGATGTCATTCCGTGTAACGTATTCTTTTATCTACTGCAAGCAAGCTACTGTTTTCATCTCAGCGACGTTCCAATAACCTCTTTTCCACGAGTCATTTGGCTTCATATTTTACAGGTGCTCTAACAATGGGAGCCCCGGCGTGGGGATCCCGCAACGGTGGCGACCGGCCTCGGTTGCTGCGGATGACGCCGCTGAGACACAGTTTCGCGGCGCCCGCCACTCCACCGGCGCCGCCGCCTCGCACGCACGACTATGCTTCTGATGCCGATACCAATAAGAAAGGTGAGAAATTTTGTATCAAACGAGTAGGCTATATCACCTGTTGCTGATTAATGTTGAAATCTAATATGATAGGGTGCTAGCCTGCTAGAGATATGACAGTTATATTACCCTCTTAAAAGGTTTCGCCGGGACATCGTAGCGAAACGCTAAATGGCTTGGCGGTAAAACGCCGTCGATAGCGTGGTTAAAAGGTTAAAATCTTAGAAAATTATCAAGACTGTTAAGGAACGACGTTGCTACTACGCTTATTTTTAGGAAGAGTCCAAAAGTTGTATCTTTATGTTACCTATGATGCTCAAATAATTAGGATTAAGATTGTCCTTCTAAACAGAAAAGGAGATTTAACAACCTAGTAGTATATTTAAAAGCTAAAATTTATGACATGACATTGATGAAATAAATTAAAATAATTGTTGCCTGCTGTTACTATTCAATTTCATGACTAAAATTGTGCAATAACCAACAATCATTTCAAGTTGTACCTACTTGACCGTGTAATCAATTTAAGCTCTCACAAATTTAGTGTCATAAGAGACCGGTTTATACGCTCATAGCATGCAATTTATATTTATAAGACCCAATGCATTTTTCCAGAGGAGAGCTGGAACGCGAACCTGTCTCAAAGATGGAGAAAGTTACGACGTCGCTGTTCACGGTTGCGACCTGGATCTGGCAACGGCAATCGCGAGCCAAGTCCGGTGCGATGCTCGCCGTCGCCCCCAAGGCCAACTTCACAATGCTCGCCCGCACCACCGTCCAAGCTTTCGTTCAGACACCGGGGCAAAGTGTATACCACCGCTTCTTTGCGGGTAACAAGCGGTGCGCCAGATTTACTCCGAGCACTTGGAAAACTAGGCGGCGGGTTGCGAAGGCGAGCTCTATCAGCGCACGACGTCCTCGCACCGCCGCAGCAACAACCTTCAACATTCTACGTCCCTAGTCCAAGTGCTGTAAGGACGCCTCCGTCACCCTCACCGCCTCGACAAAGCGCCACAATTCGAAGACGCTGTAGCTCACCTAACGTGTACAGGGCGAAAGAAGTGCCTCGAGATCGGACGCCACTAATAAACCAGGACGACGAAAGTAGAGATGTTGTTGATTATAGTTACGGACTAGAACGTAAGAATAATGGCAAAGAGATACGCATAAGAAGTCGGCCGTACAGCGAAAACGTCGAAGTGGAGACTATGTACAGAAACGGTTACAACCGACTGTCTTCAGAAGATGCAGAGAGATTGTGGGAAGAGCCTTACAGGTTGCCGAGAGTACAAGTTCGACAAGAGCCCATTCAACAGCTTCGCAACTGTGTCGCTCAGTTGAGAGTGAGCTCGACTCCTCGATCAGCCCGACCTCCACCGGCTCCTCCCGCCTCTGCACAAAAAAGTAATAAACGACCACCCGCACCCGAGCCCCGTGACACTCACTCGTTTGAGGTAAATAAATATACATTTAACAGACAGGCAGATGGATGAAACATCAATAAAAAAGTTTTGATTACGTTATATCCTTATTTTTTTTTATAAATAATAAATCATATGATCTCAGTCAGAAGTAGTTTATTACGTCACATACTGAAACATGAATTTTATTTATTTGTATATTGTTATTGACCACCTCCCTGGCGCAGCGCGCACGCTGTCGCATTATAAAGTTGGAGGTCCTGGGTTCGATTCCTGGGTCGAGTCTGGTCTGGTGGGAGGCTTCGGCCGTGGCTAGTTGCCACCCTACCGACAAAGACGTGTCGCGATTTATCGTTCCAGCACGATGTCGCGTAGAAACCGATTAGGATTATGGGTTGACCATACCCCTAACAGGTAAGTACGCTACCAATTTAGACCGCATCATCATTTACCATCAGGTGAGATTTCCGTCAAGGGCTAATGTAGTAAATAAAAAAAATCTACAGATAAAGTTATAATAAAATTAATAAATTATTTCACATTCTCAGGTTCGATTTACAAAGTCAGCGGGCGGCAAAGGTCTCGGATTCAGCATAGTGGGAGGAAGGGATTCACCGCGGGGAGACATGGGCATCTTCGTCAAAACTATATTCAACAATGGCCAAGCTGCTGAATCTGGCTTGCTTCGGGAAGGTTCTTTACATTTCTGTTACTATAATACCAGTAAACATGTTCACAAGTACTTTAAACAGGTACTAAACCAAATAACAAGGGCAAGTCATGTCACAGATTATTTATGGGCCACAGATATTAACTTCTGATTTTATAACTAAGCGACAAGAAAATTAGCAAGCTTGTAATAAACGAATTCGTGTTAAAATAACATAAATAATACCAATTCAGGTTTTTTTACTGTACAATTTTTACCCTACAGTACCTCTTTGTTACTCTACAGTACGTCGCTGAAAAATATCTTTGGTTAATAATTTATTTTATACGAATAAACTTCTAAAAACCTCATACCGCTGATGAATCTGAAATTGCACAAAATAACGTATTTTGACCACCTAATAATAAATATCATAACGAAAATCGGGTCGTACACACACATTGTTATAACAAATTTCACATCCATTTCTATCGATCTAAAATTCGGATATACAATATCGATATTACATGAGAAAAATAATAACACCTTTCTTCAAAATTTTAATATTTGGGGATTTTGTAAGTCCAGCAAACTGCTTAAGTCTTGTTCAGCATTTCCAATATCTTTGTATTTTGAATTACAAACATTTTCGGAAAAGCCCAATCACATTAATTAGCTAGCTGGCTAATCTAGGGCCAAATTAATTCGAAATTATACGTACAAAAAAAAGTAATATAGACTCGAGAAAGGCTTCGACCGTTAACAGCTGCCCGTAGCGTCTGTGGCCGTGTGTAACCTCATTCAGGATAACAAATGACCCCAGCACACCTGCGAGTTAAGTCATTAAAATAAAGGTTGCTTACATTATCTGTTGGTAAGCGTGTTAAATTAACTTTTACGTTAAATAATTTGGTTATTAATTGAATTACTAAGAAATATATATCAGATAGTCGTGATTCATTATGATCAACCCCATTACCGGCTCACTACAGAGCACGGGTCTCCTCTCAATATGAGAAGGGTTTGGCCATAGTCCACCACGCTGGCCATGCGCGGATTGGCAGACTTCACAGGCCTTTGAGAACATTATGGGGAACTCTCAGGCGTGCAGGTTTCCTCACGATGTTTTCCTTCACCGTTGAAGCAAGTGATATTTTAATGTTTTAAAAACGCACATAACTCCGAAAAGTTAGAGGTGCGTGCCCGGATTCGAACCGCCGACCTCTGATTAGGAGGCTGACGTCCTAACCACTAGGCTATCACCGCTTACCTTAGTTTTGATTACCAGTTGTTAATCGTACATTAATCATGAAGATGCCTAGCTAGAACGCTTTTAAGCTATGTGACTGCCTACTCTTCTGCTTTCTTCATATTTTTCGGTTTTTTTCATTGTTCTCATCCGATCTAAATTAAATGTATACAATCAATGTAAATATTCACTTATTTCACAACAGACACTTCACAAAAGGCATTTCATAAAATATTATATTATTATTCATTAGGTTCTATATCAGACTGAAATAACCTTATTATCTTACTTCCTACTAGTATTATAAATGCGAAGCATGGATGGATGTTTGTAAGTGATTCACGCCAAACATTCGAACGGACTTGGATGTAATTTAGCAAAGAAATAGATCATAGAACCTGGAATAGTACAAAAATTGATTGTAATCCCGGAAAATGTCAGACAACTTTTGAAACGAAACCAGGAGAGATATCTGTCTCAAGGGACTTCTTACATTTTCCTAACATCTTTACATCAAGAATCTTTTTGATCAGGCTGTCAGTTCTTACATATACGGTCAAAATTCACGTGATTAAAACGTTTTAATGTTTGTACCCTTTCATGCTACCATAACGTGATTGATTAAGCTAAAATTTTAAGTTAAGATACCTTATAATCTTCAAAATTCAAAAGTTCCCCCAGGTACTGGTAACTGTACCCAAATTTTCTGTGAATTAACTATTTCTATATCTAACTATACGTCTTAAATATTATATAAATAGAGTAATAATGTTAACATGAGGAAACCTGCATGCCTGAGAGTAAAGTTCTCTGTGCGTAAAGTACACCAATCTGCATTTGGCCTGCATGGTGAACTACGGCCAAAACCCGTCTCATTCAGAGAAGAGACGATGCCATATATGCGTATGCCGGTGATGGGTTATGATGATAATTGAAGACCTCATGAAATATTATATTGTATAATGCCAAATTTCTATGCTTGATGCGTTGCTTGGTAGCTGCCACGCATTCGTCTCTCAATGATACAAAAACCTTAAATTATAAAATTATGTTGGAAAAGAGCCACTATTTCTCGCTGGATAGAATCTGTTTTTCTATCCGAACTTGATGTCTCCGACATATGGACTCATCGTCATATGAAGTAAGCCAACTTGAAATAAATTAATTTTGAATTTGGATTTATTGCTATCTTTCCAGGTGACGAAATTATGTCAGTCAACGGTCGGGGCACAGCCGGGTTGACCCACAGTGAAGCCATAAGGCTCTTCAAGGACGTGCGAGCGGGCCCCGTGCTCCTGCGCGTTACCAGGCGGGCCCCAGCTCGCTGACTGCCCTGCGCCTGCTGCGGGGAACCGCTCCAGGCGCAATACATTCCCAACTATTCCACCTTGTAAATATACGACTACGATATCTTATCGTGTTACGTAAATAGGTCTAATGTATAATATTGCAAAAAGTATTTACTTACAACATAAGATAAATATAAAACCTTTTTATAAATGCCACCACGAACGCGATCCAGCCGTTCTCGAGTGATGCGCTTGGCAACGAAAAGGTGTTATTTTCTATCTTTATGGATTTGATACCAAACCCGCTTGCTGTCTCATTTTATCTTTGTATAACTTTATTGGGTATTTGTACCTTGATTTATCATGACGTGCGTAACCCTATGTAACCCGAACTGAAGCCATAAGGCTTACAGTCCCCACTTTCCACCACGACTACACTATCTTATTGTACATAATGGGATATATTAAATATTGCTAAAAGTATTTACTTACAAGATATGATAATAAGAAACTAATTACTGGGTGATTATTTTTGTTTTTCGACGTCTTGTTATAAACTTTGATTGAGATGATTTATGGATATTTTTAAGGAAAGTTTTTTGATTATATTTTCAGTAGCGCTATTTTTGGCAATACTTTCTAACATTATATTGTATATATCACATATATTATTATTAGTTAGCGTTACTGCATGTTAGGTGTTTATATATCATGTATATAATATCCAAAGACAACATTTTTATAAATAAATATAAAGCTATGTCAAGAAAACTATACACGCGTCAGTATAATGTATGTATAAATAAGGATAATAGGCATTAACCTACAAGTGCCTATGCCGCATTTAAAACTTTATTAAGTTGCATTATTCTTTGTAATTTGTCTAACATAACATGCTGTTAATAGAATGGACAATGTAAAAATTTAATATTTAAAAAAATGTATTTTTGTAAATAGGATAACAATATTCTTACCTGTGAACGATACAACGAATTTGTAAAGAGTAACGACACTTACAAAAACAAAAACAAAAACGCAACGGATCTTAAAAGGCTTAACCTTTTGATTTAAATCAAACTTCAGATTTTTTTTAATGAGGCATAATAACAATAAACAATATTTTATATTGTCATCTGTGATACTTAAAATTATTCAAAGTTTATAATATTATACGAAATATAGTTAGCTAACACTTATTTATTTTTTATAATAAAATAGTTTTATAAGTCATAATTATTACATTTAAGTAACAAAAACCCAATGCACTTCTCATATAATGTAGATACGTATTACTTTTAGTTGATTAAATTCAGTAGGTACAAATTTAACTCCTAACTTAAAGTACTACGGTCGATATCTACTTTAGCTGTAATCACACTGTAATGAATTACTTACTTTTATTCATCGACGTTTATTATTCAAGGTGATAATGTCCATGCAATACCAAAATGTATTTGTATATTATACGTATACTAAAATCGAGAGTTTTCAGCTGAACTTTTAGTTGAGAAATCCAATAATAAGTTTTATCATATTAATTGTTATGATTGTGTCAAAAGTACAAGAAACTGATTATTCTTGTTAAACTACTTGGTTAAATTGCAGACAACATATAATCTACGTTGAAACCATTGATTTGATTGACAAATGACCAATGAGAAACGTGGTAATACTTATAAATGCAATTCATATAGTTTACAACAAATATGTGGGTACAGTAATTATTTTGCTTCATAGTTATTAAAGAGAAACAATGTTCAACTTAATACATTTCTGATTATTATATTTTAACAATGAATAAGTTGTTTTTTTTATTCGGACCTCATTCTGACGTCAGAAGATTATATAAAATATCCTCTTCATACACGAGTTGTTGGATTGACGTCACCAATTTTGTTTTTAATGTCATTCATTACTCAATAAGGGTTTCGTTTGCAGTATTGCGGCATTTGAATTCTGGTATTTTCATACACACATTGTTGAGCAAAGCAAAATTTTTACATTCTTATTTCGTTAACTTTTTCTTAATTAGTATTTGTTTTTAATTTTGAGTTTTATGTTGTTAATGAAATAACATACACTGGCAAATAATGTGCAAATGAAAAATTGTCACCTCCCTTACGTTATTAACTATGATACAAAAAACCATCTGTATGATTTATAGCAGCTATTATACTCATCATCTCTGTTCATCAAGCTATATATATATATATATACAGCATTGTGACGTCACACTTTTGTTTACTTTCGCTTATAGTAATTAAAATCACAACTTGCGGGATTACACATATATTGTTATTAACTCTGGTTTACGAAGTTCTTAACAATATGCAATAAAGACTTCAGCTATTTACTAACTGAAATACTTCAGTCTAATTGACTGATTTTATTACTTGGTAAATTAAGAATTATATATAGATACATATATTACTCCAAACATTTCTTAAACTAGGAATACTCATAGTGTAAGTTAGTAATTGAAACTTTCAATGACATTGTACATTTAATAAAGTTTACGCCATTTGTTTTAATGCAAGATACGTCCAGAAAACAAATCTGATTGTGACATATCTATCATATCTTCCATTTTATAACCACAACACTTTTTGTGTTTATTTATCATAATAAAATACATAAGCAATCATTGTAATGTATACTCTGCCGGGTTAGGTAGTTTATACTAATAGTATTAATCAGTAATACCTGCAACAGTCGTATAAAAAGGTGTTTTAAAATGTAAGCCAAATGTGTACAGAATTGTTCTTAGGTACGGATTTCCATGCCCTTTAGGATAGAAATTTGTAAAATTCTGAAACATGTCTTATCCACTTCTAGCATATTTACCGTGCTTTTGCTAATCAAACAATAATTTAAAAAAATATTATTTTCCGAAATTAGGGCCTAAACTGAACAAGAAAGAATCCGATTCCCATATGGCAAAAACAACACATAATATACACTACGTTAAAAGGTGTTAAAAATAATTAAATAAAAACACAATATTACATTTTAAGATTATATTTTATAAACTTAATCAAAAATATTTTTTATAAACAAAATCGATGAAGATGTTGGTGACAATAATGAAATTATATTGTAAAAAAAAAAATTCATATGAAAGTTACTTAACTACTGCATGATAAAATTTTTGAAATTTTATTAATTATACAACAAACACTTGAAGCTATTTACAAATATATTAACCTAATTGTAAAATTATATAATTAGTGGTAAGGCTAAACAATATTCATGGCAAGTAACCGGGATAAAGCATATTATAACTCGACAGTAGAATGTATTTAGTTTTAATTATAAATGAACGTATACCAGTGATCGGAAAAGGCAGTAAAATTTCATGGAAATCAGACGACTTGTGACGACGTGGTGACTTAATATGAATATGCCATCAAAGCTAAGGCCACACCGCTTTGTACAATTTGCGCTTTGCGGCCATTGATTTACCACTTAGCCGTAGATCGATCATTAACGCTCAAAAAATGGGACGGAAAAGTAATGCACAAATAGCGTCGCGTGCACTCCTTTTCCCCAGTGTGTGAAGAGGCTAGACGAAGGTCACCGATTCTAACACTCGAACCGTATAATCCGAATGAATTACAAAGCACTACGCGCCGGTATAGATAATGTAACGGCCAGATGTCTAGTGTATTACATGGGTTGTAATACATCAATACACCGATATGTAGGAATGTATAGTTAATTGGTGACAAATTCTCGCCTTGTTTTTTTATGACGCGCTCTAACTACGGCTAGTGGTAAATCAATGTTTGCGGCTCTCAAATTCGCGACCAATCACAGGACTCTTGCTCAAACGTCAAGCTAACCTCAACCCGCAAACTCGACCTGTGATTAGTCGCAACTGAATTTGAATGCCGCTGAAGACGCAATAATATGTATTCGCTCTTAAAACAATGATTTACGTTAAGTCCATACTAGCTTGGTTAAGAAATGAAGCTTTCTGGTAAAAAAATCTTTTTGTTTTTTTTACGGCTTTTGTTAAAAAAGTAAACATGCTTTCTAGCTTACTGCGTGGACGGAGGAGATTTTTTTTTCGGACTGTCTATTTGCTGTGCTTCCTCTATTGGTTGCCACAGCGTAACCGGGCTGTAAATGGAGGAGTATGAGAGCCTCCGACCACTGGGTGACTACTAGTTTAAATGTTTTATTAAATAAGAACGTGTAAGTAACTATCTATTGCTATTTTAACGCGTATACTGTATTGTCTCGCACAATTGCAACTGATACAAATCGACATAAATATAAAATGGCACGCATTTACAAAAGTCATGTTGTAATAATCGAGTTTCGAATTCAAATCGACATAAATATAATTATGTAAACCGCATAGAATTATAGAGTAGGTATAACATATCTACAAACTTCGCATTTGCCTCCGAGACTAGTATAAATATTTTCAAATCAATAAATTATTATAGCTTTTTAACAAATTGTTGATTATAGTCTTTATAGAGTAAATTCAACGTGTTAGACAATATCTGCCAATTTAACCATTAATCAATACTATGTACAATGCATCTACTAATGCTGACTAAAAAAGTGAATATAGATCATGAAAATGAACGAAAACCTCAAAGCTCCTTCGTTCCTAAATCAGTCCTTTGAGAATGTGTGCGTACACAATCAATCATCTAAAGAATATTACTTCATATTACTTCAGACATTTAACCAAACAATGATTTCAACTCGTACAAGACGTTCATATTAATCATTCCCCAATTTAATAAATTAAAAATCAAGTAAGTAACTTTAATATTTTAAGCATAACACTATAAGCTTACATAATTTAATTTTACGAATTCGGGTTTCTAAGAACTAATGCCACTCGCCCAGCCGGTAATGCTTTTAAAGCAGCCCATGCTTGAGTTCTTGTGAATCCTTCCATGGATTGTCCACCAGCGGAGATGAGCTCTGCGCCAACGACGATACACCCGCTTTGTGCTGCTGCACCTCCTGAAAACAAAATCAGAAGATCTCAATAAAATATCCGTTCGTCAGCTATATGAACGACTCTTCCTTGTCAAGCAAGTTGACTGAAGGAGAAGGATTGACAAGGAGAAGTTTAGCGACTTGTTAAACTTCTCCTTGTCAATCTGGCTAACGGGTTGAATCATAAATAGATATACAACCTGAAGTTATGAAATTCGCATTGTTTCAACCGCATTCAAGATCTCATGTTGTTTCAAGCCAGTAGGCCAAGATAAATTGTGGCAGGAGCGTCGTGGGATTAATATAGAAAAAGAAATTCTCTTTTCGTTATCAGAGGAATACTTTACCGAGCAGTGGGACATGATTAGGGCTGATGATGATAATGATAGGGATACTATTAAGATGTATTATGATGGAAAATTTATGACATTACCTGCGAATAGCTTTTTGATAGTTAAGGGACGATCGCCTTGAGGAGAATCTCGTCCTCCATCCAAGCCAAAACCTAAGCCAACTCCACCACCAGCTTTTTCCAACATGACGGTCACTACCGGACGGCCTTTCTTGTCGACATCTTTTCTGCTGGCTACATCAGGTTGGTCTCCGTTCGACTCCGCTAAAATAAAACGAAAATTACACCTCAATAAGTTTTTACACTTGCTTTTAACCTTGGCTATCATTAACGGTGATAGCTTATTTTTCGTATCATTTTTTACATTATTATCATTTAATTCTATTAAATGACATAATAATGTATGCAAACAGTTAGCTATTATCGCTATCTACATATAAATACTTATTAAGAAAAAAAAATAGAAATAATGTAGCTTAGGACTGGCTATATTTAAATGGATGGATAGTTCGCACTACTAAGAAATAATGAAACTATAAAGTAGTATTCATACTGTTTAAGGAGTTTCATTCTTACTGGTTTGTGATAGTACAGCACAAATTATTGTCGTGATTATTAAATAGAAAACGATGACAAAAGTAATTATTGCTTTACGTACCATGTTCAGAGCCGTATGCTTTAAGATTTCCGTTTTGTTGGACTTCATTTTCTATTTCAATTATAACTTCCGATCGCTGCTCCTAAAATACACCAACATATGTTTATATTGCTGTTAAATTAAATTATTCTATGATTTTATTATATATAAGAAATGGATATACCTTCAGTATAGTAACAGACTGAGCATGTGTCAAGCCAAACATTGCAATGCCATTTATTTTTGTAACTTTGGATCCCCTTTTAATTCCAGCTTTTGCAGCAATACTATCTTCTAGCACTCGATGTACCTAAAAAAATATAGCATTATTTATGTGCAACTTCCACTACTTACAAAGGTAAATAGTAAATTTCATTAATATTTCAATACTTACAGTTATATCTTTAGCCTCGCAGTCAATTCCACCGGCTAATATTAAACCAACACCAGTCCCGGCACCTTTTATAAGGCGGAAAATTTGAGTTAATGTCGTAGATAATTCACTATTTTTAGGATTGATTAAATGTATTCTATTGTTTTTAGCATCTTCAGTTACCATGGGTGCAATTTTATTTTTAAACGTGCTATCAGAAGTATAAAGCTCTTTTTTCTCATTATATTGAGCTCCATTTCGTTTTTCGCCGAGCTTTTCAACTTGTTTTACTTCTTTATTACTTTGATTCGTACCGAAGCTATTTTTCTTTTGCAGAAACACCGGTTTAACGCTGTCACAGTATTCAAGACAACCCTTATTGAATTCATTTGTTATTTCATCTTTACTGGGTTTTGGTGTTTCTGTCACTTTTTCTACTTCTTGATTTACCTCATTTTGTTTGTTTTTATTTGATAAACTTGTATTGCGTTTCAATCGTGTATTTTTGAAGTCGGATTTCCGCTGACGAATGTTTACTTCACTGTCTGAGTCAGAATCACTGTCAACAAATACTTTGTTACGTCGTCTGTTTTCGCCTTTAGTCGCTATAGCACTCACTGAAGATGTGAGTGTAGAAAGGCGGTCAGACGTTTTATTTGTCGGACTGGGAGATCTGTTAAGAGACTCATGAGAGAATTTAGTTTCAATAACCGGCGAATTGAGCTTGACATCCCTTCCACTTCTACATTTTGCCGAAGCAACAATATTTCTTCTATTAATTGTATCCACGTTGTAAACTTTTGAAACTTTTCTCTTATCTGAGTCAGCGACAGAACTTTCTAGAGAACTACAGCTCGCTTGTGACCCTGATGTTGCTGCTGAGCCTGCTGAGGAGCTGAGTGATATATTTGTATCCGAAGACATAGAACGGCAAATTTTTCTTTTGTTGTAATCTTCAAAATTCTTCTCAGTAATGCATTTATTGGGCATTTCACATTTAATAAGTGAATATGAATTATAATGTGAAATTCGTGGTGATAGACGTGAACTATCTGACTCTATGTTTTCTACGGTATGCATAGGCGAGGAAGCTGATGAACGATAACTAGATTGTGTTGAACTCATAGCTGAATCATTGTCACTATCTACTATGTCAGTTGTTGTGCATATTTTAATTTCAACATTTTTAAAGTCTTGAATGTTTCCATTAGCTTTATTACTTTTATAAACGTCCTTATTATATAATGAACCAGATTTTATAAGTGAATTAGAAAATTCATATGAACTTCGTACTGGTTTTGGAGAAGATGTATTGCTATAATTCATTCTATTTATTACGTCTATCCTATCTCCTAATTTACGTTCTGGTGTCGATTCCTTTGATAAAGAAGAATTGTAAACCTGTAATGATTTTCGCTTAAAAGCTGGCGAATATTTGGGGATGTTATTCGGTATAAAATTCGTTTTCCATTTATTTTCTGCTATTGTTATAGATTTCGAGTTGTTTAAATTGATTTCCTTTTTAGTTTCTTTATTGGATGAATTGTAAAGGAATGTTTTTGATAGAGAATCCATAACTTTTATCTCAGGCAAATCAACTATAGGAGCTTGCACTTCAGGAATAACTAAGCCTCGCAATTTTGACATAGATTTTTTTCTTTGCTCAATTAAGTATTCTAAGTTTGACTTATGGGTCGGAGCTTTTTTGCTGCTATTGTCATCACTAATACTTCGTACATGATACGAAGGACGTGTAAACGTTGCATCTGATGGTAGTGTAGTAGTGCTTCCATAAAATAAAGATTTATTACATATTTCTGGTTGATTAAACCGCTTAATATTTTTTTCTGTAATTGTATTTTCCAAGGCACCAAGAACCTCAGGTCTATCTGCATTTCGTTTAAATGAACGTGGCGATTCATCTAGGTTGTCTTGAGATTTTGTTAAGCGCCTGTCTAAGGATGATACTTCAGAGTAAGCACTTGTATAAGGAGTTGAGTTCTTTCTTAAAGTCGAGTGTGACCTTGTTGGTAAAGTTCCACACTTATCTAAACGATCCGATGATGTACCAAGATCAGTGGAAAACATAGCAATCTTATCTTTTACGCTTGCTTCACTTCTTGCATCTTGAGTTCGTGATGAATAAGAAAACCTAGGACGAGTGCTGTTCCATCCAGTTCCAGTTGAGAGTCGAGGTGGCAGACGAGTTGGTAGGTCGGGAGTTTTTTCAATAGCATCCGAAGGTGTTTCAACGCCATCAGGAGGTTGCCGCGGGCACGATGGCAATGGAGTTTCATCATTTGAAAGACTTTTGTCTTCGGCGTCACTTTTGCTGACACGATCTGAAATTAAAAATTATATTTTTTACTAAGTGTGCTTTTCTTTTTAAAGTAATATCAATATTTTCCTCCTAAAATTAACATGAAAGTTCTGGTTATAGCAAGTTGATATAAAGACAGCTACCGTTCTGTCCCAATTTTCAACACGCAATCGTTCTTCTCAGTAGGTATCTTAAAGGTTTAATTTACATACTCGTTTAGGTTACAGTTAATGGAAATAATAAATATATTACTAGACGGTTTTGTAACGTGCTTTCTAACTTTTAATATCGAATAATATAGATTCCATGTAATAAATAAAAATTACATAATCAAATTTTGGTGGCCAAAAACATGGCCGATGTTGCACATCTAAATGAAATGAAATATTGAAATTTGTGTGAATATGTAATTATAATGTTATAAATGCTGCAAGATATATATTATGAGTTCAAAAATTGATTCCTTACAAAATATGTCTAAAGATAATATATATATTTAAACAAAAGTCTTAAATTTTAAGATTCTTTATTTCGCTTAGTTTCACTGATAATCCAGTTAAATTAATAGTTAGGATTAAATTACAAAAATTCATCAATTGTTTAGTTTATTCAAAAATCGCTTTTTTAACGCATCTCGAATTTGTGAGAGGTAAATACAGCTTTCAATTTGTTATATAAATAATTTATTTTTAACCATGGCTGTCTTGCGACTCCTATAATATTGATCTATTTTTGTTGCGTGTTTGCATTGAATTTTTTTTTAAATTACGAAGTTCAAAAAAATAGTGATAATCATTTCCTAAAATCCATCAAACCTATCGTCAAAGGTTTCGACAAATACGAAAGTGTAATAGTTTTTAAAAATTTAATCTCAAAAACCCCGATGTTGAACTTAGCAATATCCTGTAAAAAATTTGCATTAAAGAGAAAATTGGACTTATTTTAACCGTCTAATGCATTTAACTAACATTCTAAATTCAAAAGTGTTTGTCGGTTCGTCCTTTTCTTCTCTAGAGCAATAAAGCGACTGGTAGGTAAGATTATAAGATAAGATTATGTTTTTGCATAGGTCTCGGAAAAATGGACGATTACTATGGGGTAATAAACCCAAAGCTGTGTGGTAAAACGGCCAAAAGTATTCAAAAGTATCTTCCGCTCTTATAACAGCAGTAAGCTACAAGAAATACCATACACATATTGCTATAGCAAAAGGACAAAGCCGTAGGTAGAGCGGATGGAGATGGAGAAAAACAAGAATTAAAATTGGAAAGCACACGTGTTTTAAATTAAAAATACCTTCTTCTTCAATTGGGTGTAGAATATACGAGTGACGAATTTTAATAATACTGTATGATTTTGTATCCGTCACTAACACCTTCTGTTTGTACATCACGTGTTTTTAAATATTTATCTACATTTACGGAAACTAATTCCAACTGTACCATCACCGTAAGATTATCGCGATTAAACTGGTGGAATTCGCATTTTTCAACAATTATGAATTCACTATGTACGTCACCGAACATACATTTCTAAAGACACAGCACGCTTTAGTCTGTTTATACAAGTGTGCCAAGCAATGAAATTTGGCTTTGTGCAATACAAATGCCGTTTTCATGTCCTTCCTTAGATCCTCATTGTTATTTGTTCGGACCAACAACATTGGAATAGTTTATTTAGCGTGTATCAAACAGTGTTAATACTGCAATAAGAATGATTTATAATATTTAAAATAATGGAAGTAACTTTAATTTGTTCATCGTTATTAGCCTCCTTCTTTATCGTTTAGCATAGCTATGTTTCCTCTTTAATATGAGATAGGATTTTAGTGTTTCGATCGTCCACGTTGTTTCAGTGAGAAATGGCAAGCCTTGACTATTAATATCTAATAGTTTTAATAACCGGAGCCAATGGCTCAGCGTGTTCTTTTTTTCTACAAAGATACCAAGTTTGGAAATTTCTTCTTAACCTTCGTGGTTAGTTTACCAAGTACCTTCCTATACGTAATTTAATTAATTTATTATATTTCGCGCACGTACTTATATATTAACATATTGAAACGGAACCTAAAAATCATTTATTAATCGGAATATATACCTAGGTAGTTGATTTTATGTTATGTGTATCTAACATACAATTCTATAATGGCTATGTTTTTTTTTAAACACGGCCATATAATTATATACTTAATTTATTGTAGCGTTGATTTGTTTAGTAAACGGTTGTTATTTTTGAGCACTGGATATACAAATTAACCCTTGCGTATTTTTTCTAACAACAATATATTGTTATGAATTGAATTCACACCTACATTATGAAGCATATTGCGTACTGTACGTATTTTGAAATATGTATTCGTGAATAAATACTTAACACTTGGACAATTACTGACTTCAATTTATAGTATCTAGCTCGACAGAAGCAAGTGGCATCGAAATTAACCGAACAAAGGCTTAAGATGTATAGTGATATTTAATAAATGGCCAATAAGACTTGGGTTTAGCAAGTACCTCTCACTTAAATGAAAACTTTATAAGTGTATGACCTTTTAACTTGACTATTTAGCGATTAAGAATAATTGACATTTACAAAATTATCATAATTTATTTAACGAATATTTTTAATTAATTATTATCATTAATTTAATTAGTAATATGTATTTGGATCTCGAATATTTTTTTGTCTGATCCTCTTCCTGGTTTCGACTCCCGTTAGGATCGAGAATTTTTATGTATTGACTTTACACTCCTTAGATAAGTCCAACAGTCCCGATTATATGATTCACTATATAGACAAGTCAAACTTGGCTGACTGTCCATCCATTTCCTTACAGGTACCTCTCATAAAAAGCTATAGTTATATTCGCCATGTCTTATAGCAAGCAGTATCCACACATACCGCATGCATAGTTTACGTGACCAGTAAAACGGCTGTAAATGAACGACCATAGCAATAAAAACGGCTACTAACTATACTACTAATATGGATTATGCGTATAGCTTTCGAAGCTCTACACGAGAAAAACACGAACTGGCCCCCACAAAACGTGCAAGTGCAATTAAAAGGCACGCTTGAATTGGCAGCAGGTTAATTTGACGAGATAAGTGCCAGTATAAGATTCTAATAAGAAACAAGTTAGCTTCTTTATTTTCTTTGAACAATATTGCATTATTTCATAAAATTTTATTTATTTATATTTTATTTTGTTCATAAATATATTCACGTAAAACATAGGCTTTCAGTTCTCCACTAAGAAACTAATTTTAATGACTAAGTATGTAATATATAAGCGGTGATAGCCTAGTGGTTAGGGCGTCAGCCTCCTAATCAGAGGTCGGCGGTTCGAATCCGGGCACGCACTTCTTACTTTTCGGAGTTATAAAAAATATTGTTTTACAAAAAATTAAAATATCACTTGCTCCAACGGTGAAGGAAATACATCGTGAGGAAACCTGCATGCCTGAGAGTTCTCCATAATGTTCTCAAAGGCGTGTGAAGTCTGCCAATCCGCACATGGCCAGCATGGACTATGGCCAAACCCTTCTCATATTGAGAGGAGACCCGTGCTCTGTGGTGTGCCGGTAATGGGTTGATCATGGTGATGATGATAATGTAATATATATAGATCAGACTTACGTGTTAAAAACATAATAGCGATTACAAATGTTCGGAATTCCAAGCAGTTAAATAATGGATTCTTGTTACAAACAGTTTTCACAAAATAGCTGCTTTGTAAGATTACGCCTAAACTCGTTAAAACGGTCATAAAAATACCAAGAGTTATGTTTCAACAATGGTTGAACGGAAATTAAATTGTGAAACTCCGAAAATGCTTAATGTGTATTTGTGTCAACCTATATTAATTGAATAGTAAGCATTAAAGTCAAACGTGCGGTAGGTAGGATTACCTATCTACGTCTACATAGATATATCTTTTTTGACACCCACGTATAAACTACCTTTCAAATCTCCTTATAAATATATTTGTGATTCGATCATTTGAAATCTATATCAATGACTTCTATCTTATAGAACTGAAAGACAATAATGTTTATATACAGGTCAACTTTAGATACTATATGCATTTTACGAAAAAGCCACTGATGAGAGGAATTTTGCTATCAACAGCCTTTAAGCCTACCCTGATATACCTAATGCAATCATTTTCATCAGCAAAGTTCTTTTTTAAATGTTTTATATTTATTTAAATAAATTGCTATCTACCGATCTTTATTTGAAGGCCTACATAGACATACCCTATTTATTAATTATCTATGAATTCTTGACCGATACAATTAGACTAGTAAATAAACGAAGCCTTTTTTGTGCAATGCAATGCGAAAATGCGGTCAAATCTCACATCCTCATACCTAGTGCCTACAAAGCTACTTTCATACGTAAGATCAAGAGATAAGCGTAAGTTAAATCACATTTATTAAAGTGAGATAACTGTACAATAATTGATGAAATTCTTAAGCCAGCTCAACTCTCACAAGATAGATAGATAGATAAATAAATAAATTCTAAAATTTTGACTTTATATTGAGCCACTTCTGAGTCTTTCTCTTTTCATGCCGTATTCTTCTCTGTAGAATCTGTTCAGAACCGGTGTTAAAGTCGTTACAAACAGGGAAATTTGAATCTTAAATAAAATAAAATTATTTACAAAGTAAACTACTTGAAATAAAAGAATTTGAATTTGAATTAGAAGGAAGAATAAACAGAATAAATAATAATGTTATATGGAATCAAGTTTTACAAACTATACGGACCGATAAGCGAGATGGAGCGTCTGGGCAGCTTCCGTGTGTCCAGCATGGTAAAAAATTGACGATCAGATCCCAATTTAAACGTCATCTGTTCGAACTCATAACACTACACTTCCATTTATGAAACCTGTTTTCGGCATCCGCTCATTCATAATACATTTACTTTCATCGTCTTAAAAAAAGTGCATAAAAACATTGTCACTAAAAGCGTTACGTGAACGAAATGCTAACCACTTAATTAATAAAACAGCATCTGATGTCACAGAGTGACATGAGAGAGGACCGAGTTAAGAATGCGGAACATTTCCATTAAAGACCGAAATAACAGTTATTTAACATAGGGCGGTGCGTGCGGTGCGCCCACGATGCCGCGCAGCGATCTCTTGACTTGGAACGGCGTGCGCGGAACCGCCGCGGCGGGGCGCGATGCACTGAATCGCCTCGGACTTGCAGAATTTTGCAGCGTCGCCGCCCTTGACGGGGGCGTTGCTCCGAGGCAGGGACGGACAACGAGCTGCGCACGAGACTCCCCCGCATCCCTCGACCCGTCCGACGCCTCACGGACCCCTTTATGGCTCTGGACATCGCCTATGCGCCGGAAACCTTAACAGTCTTCGAAAACCTTCTCTCTACACTATCACAATTTTCAATTTGGCAAAGCCTTTGTTTCTATAGTAAATAAATATTTTTCATCTTATGATTTTTTCCATTTTGATTGGTGGACCAAAATATTTGGATCATCGGTATTTTTCCTATTTCATAAAATTTCGTCGCAGTATTATCTAAAGTTAACTTTGCTTTGTACTTATATCAGTTCATTTTATCAGATATTTTAAAACTAAATAAAAAAACACCTAAATTTAATTATATGTTGGTAGGTAAGTGTTGCTTTCGATAACGAAACAAGTAAAAGCTCACGGTGTTCCAGTTTGTTCGTTTACGTAACTAACTGCCGGTCATCAATCTCGCTGGGATATAAAGATGACTGGGTACCTAAACAGCGGTTCTGTTTTGGGCTATTTTTAGGAGTAAAAGGTATCAGAGGGCGCCGACCGTGCGTACGCGTAACAGACGTCTCTTGCGCATAAAGTGCATCATCATATCCTTTAAAAAGCTCTAATTATTTGGTTTGTTATCCTATTCACATAAAAATGATTATGAAATGAGCTGAACGTTGTGTGATTATTTCTACTATAGCTACGAGAAACACAATAAAGAAGTCTTTGTATGTCTCCCATGTTAACGGTTTGTCCATGCTAATCTTTGTAACTTCAAAAAAATAATTTGAATTTCAATATTGCAGATATCCTCCTCGCATAGGTTGAGACGGGGTGAAATATTGTATGAAAATCCTACGTATTTGAAAGAACTTTATTTGGAACGTTCCTAAAATGTGAGCATATAAAAGAATTTTGTTAAAATCCCACCAAAAAATTGTAATGTCAGAGCAAATATGTTTTTACAAACTTATCGATAATTTTTATTAAGATCAAAATTTACTTTTTAACAAAATACCAACTTTCACAAGATTTTTTTAAACAACCCTTATGAGTGTTGAATATTAATGGTGAAAGTGAAGTACCTACCTAGTAACAAGTAAATCTTACCTACCAGTCCATTTTATCTATTAAATTTGATAAAGGTCTAAGTCGAAGGCAATAAAATAAGTATCATAAAAACACAAAATTATAGCTTTCGTTTAAACACTTATACTAATCACCATTTACTCTATCACACAAATAAAATTAAAGTTTATTAACATAAAGTACTTATGCAATAGGATACAATATACAAAAACATCAAAATCGAGTTATGTCTCATAAAGTGGCTGTGTCGATACTTTCGATGAGCGAAGATCGCAGAGATATAAAGTATGTATCTTTATTACCCCGAAAACCCCGTTTATGGCCGGCATACCTTTTTAAAATATTTCTCAGCTTATCCAGTGTGGGTTGGATCCATTTCGCATAACTACGTTCAATTATATGTATTCGTTGGCCGCAGTTAAGTAAGTATTCAGTTCAATTTGAGAGGTCGGTTCGGACATAAGGATCGCCTGGGAGCGTGCATAGAAGTAACGTCGGCGTGGCCGCAGAAGCTGGAATGCTGACTGCCCTCCGCCAGCGCCCCTCGCAATCCGGACGCGGCCTTTAAACCGCTCCGACGTGTTTGTAGAGTTGTTTGCACATTTTTTTACATTCCCCTCTTTTATTAAAACTCCTATACAGCATCAAAGCGCCATGATAAACTCGTGGTTCTATGATTTGAATTACACAAATAAAATAGCTTTTGATTCGCTGACATTAAAATCGTCATTCTTGCGTTAAGTAGTATCTTGAAAACTAATTAACTTCCAAATTTTAACCCCTACCTTATGTGATACATCGAATATTAACGGCGGCCTTAATTATAACAGTTATCTATATACTTAATTTCTGCTTAAGTTCTGAGTTTGTTCTTTACATGTAACAATGCACCTAGTTGTTAGATCAGCCAGTTCATCAGAAACCTAATCCTTCTATATCAGACATTTCTGAAATGTTTTTACTTTCAAAACATTAATATCCAAATTTAATTATACAAAATATGTTCCAAACGTTCGAGTAAACATTAAATTAAAAATTATCAATCTCCACACTGCAAGAAATATCATTGTTTTCTTATTTTGTTTTCCACGGATTTCGAAACTAAAATTAAATTGTTTTAACAAATGGACTGAACTTTATTAAGAATTGGATTATTTCAAATAATATAAACCCCGTACCAACTTTAAAATGGATAAGTGAAAGAAAGTGCAATCGATTTCACTTTCAAAACTAAATTAACTTTCTCCAGTGACATGTCTTATATAATCTCTACAAGATAAAACGGTCAAAACAGAAACATTTGTATCTTGCATTTCTATCTAAGGTCATCAGGCAAATTCAACGCACTCGCCTCTTTGTATGTACCTATTTTTTGTCTTAACTGGCACCTACTTCCAATTATCTTTCCATCTTTCCAAAATAGATATAGGCGGTACATACATACACTTAAATACGAATATTAACACCTGTTCAAAATAGAATATCCCTTCATTGATGATTTCAAGTAAACTGGCTCTCACAAATAACAAGTTTTTGTCCTATGTACCTCGAAGCTATGAATGAATTGGTACGAAATATTTATAAAGAGGTATGTGTACAGAACTAGGCAGGTATTTCCGACAAATAAAATTCTCCTGTTGTGGCATGCGAACAAACAGAAACCAAGCTTGCTCTGGAATCTGCCAAATCATATTATATTAAACGTTACAACAGCCTTTGTCTTGGCAGCTCTTTGAAAGTCGACTTTATACCCTTTCCACTAGCTGGACATTACAGAAGCAAAATACGCCGAGAGCTTTTTGTTGTCTTACAGGAAATTCCAAGACTTCAATTTTATATGGCAGCCGGATGGGTAAATGGCGAATCGTTGGATTTTTTTAAAGGTAATAACACTTTGAGGGTAATTTCTTTAATGTCATCTATTTTTAATATCAGTCAATGAATGAAAGTAAGTTGAGTGTTCTTGCGGGAATCGTCAATCACTTTCAATCATAAAATGGCTGCATGAAATTGTAATGACGCCATGCAAAGTGCTGCCTGAACAATGAAAGCTGACGGGCAGGTCGCGGTCGTTACCTTAATGGTCGTACGGCGGGATTCCAAGCCACCTTACTTTCCTCGAGGGAATTCATTTGTGTGCACATTTCATAATTGGAATTTTCGTTTAAGAAAACAAAGCTTTCATTCTCGGCTTCATGAGAATGCTGTAATTAATGATCATTTTATCCATTCATTAAACAATTTAATGTGAGATTTTGTTATCATTCTATTTACCTACGGCTAGTTTTTGTTCAGCGTATTACGCAATGTGTTATGCACAGGACTACTAACTCTACACGAGATTGTAATCGCTCTTGGATATTTAATGAATGATGTCTAGTTACTTTTTCAATCATTGAATAATTGTTTTTGACCGGGCTGTGACGTCAATACCGCGGGCGACGTGTGTTTTCTTTTCTTTGTAATAGATAGTAGGTATACCACTGCATTCAAACGGTGATTTGGAGTGATGTGAACGCAGTTTTGCGGCAGATGACGGGTACAAGAGGAAATTTCCAATTCCCGTAACCCGCTGTCAGTGGTCATCGTAATTTATATCCTCTGCAGCATTGTTGCCTGGCAGAGATCGCTTTTCCGTGATAAAGTAGCCAACCATACGTAAAGCTACGTTTTGTAGCATTTTCATACTGTATGTATTTTTTTGGTGTACAACGAGCTACATATTCATTCTATTCCCAGAAAAAAGGCTTTTTAGCTAACTTGATCAGGTTATCGCATTTCAGAGATCGTGATTATGTTGATTGTTCTAACACCATATCAAATTCAAATTCAAATTCAAAATAATCTTTATTCAAATAGTCCTTAAAAAGGCACTTTTGACGCGTCAATAATTTACACAGTAGTTATTTCATGGTGATAACTATATTCGTAAACTTAAAACTAAAGCTATGAGGGTTCCAAACGCGCCCCGGTCTAAGAAGAAGCCCACAATAAACTTAGCCGGGGTTTTTCTTTTTTTTCGTTATCACCATCTCACATAATGAATAAAATTAATAATAAACTATAGTACCTATGGAGATAGAGCAATTCACACCCAAGCTTTTTTATCGTTTATATAATCCTTAATATCGTAATATGATTTTTCTACAAGCTTTCGTTTTATAAAAACTTTGAACTTATTGATAGACATCTCCAAGATATCAATAGGTAATTTATTATAGAATAAAATACAATTTCCTTTGAATGAGTTACTAATTTAACATACATATATTTATCAATAAGTCAAAGATAAGATTTTGGTAATAATAGTATCTAATAAGATATATATTTGATTAAAATTAAGCAAACTGTTTTATGATTTCCAAATCAAAAAGGAACGTTACAACGAATGTTACGCCATGTGCAAGGAATGGGCAGGTGTGACAAAGAGGGCGATCGAACAAGGTGCACTTTCACGACTTTGAACACGTAAGGCTTCCGACGTCTATCTAACAATATACATACAATACCTACCTATTGTTATAAGTTACATAAAGGGCAGCAGACAGACATGTGGCTATTTATAAATATATTTAAATATTTACATCTATGACCTGTATAAGACGATATTATTTTATATAGTTTGCCACGAAAAAAATATTGAGTCTAACATTGAGTGTAGTAGTTATCTACTACCAACATCTTTCTATCCATAGCCCAGAATCATCATCATCATCATGATCAACCCATTACCGGCTCACTACAGAGCACGGGTCTCCTCTCAATATGAGAAGGGTTTGGCCATAGTCCACCACGCTGGCCATGTGCGGATTGGCAGACTTCACTCGCCTTTGAGAACATTATGAACATTAAGAAGTAAACGTAGCGTTGGTCGACCCCCAACAAGGTGGACAGACGACATCAAACGAGTCGCAGGGAGCCGCTGGATACAAGCGGCCCAAGATCGTGACCATTGGAACTCCCTTCAAAAGACCTATGTCCAGCAGTGGACGTCTATCGGTTGAAATGATGATGATGATGATGATGATGAAGAACTCACAGACGTGCAGGTTTCCTCACGATGTTTTCCTTCACCGTTGAAGCAAATGATATTTAATTTTTAAAAACGCACATAACTCCGAAAAGTTAGAGGTGCGTGCCTGGATTCGAACCGCCGACCTCTGATAAGGAGGCTGACGCCCTAACCACTAGGCTATCACTTCTGGGCTTCGCTAGCCCAGAATACAAACTTTTAGATTTAATGATTTCAGAATAAGTCATATTTGTACGGAGTTGTCAAATTATAACGTTTGGAACTAAATATAAAATAACAAAAGTCATTTCATACAAACATAAAAATTATCATAAATCTGTTAAACACGCTAATTTTTATGTGACGTTTTCTAACTTGATTAGTTCATCGGGTGTACAGAAACTTAAGCAACTACTAAGGCTAAAGGATTCAATTAATGCTTCTTTTCATAATAATTATTATTGTATAAACGGATAGAATTTGGTCATCGTCTGAATAGATTGCTGTCAACTGCTAAACATTGTGAGCAATCCAGGTCTTGTGACAACATTTCCCAAAAGCAAGACCGGTTTTATCTCAACCGGTGGAATACTGGCGGTCTTCCAGAAGTAGAAGACATTTCTCAGGCGCATTTTTCTACGATGTTATGTGTATATACGTCGCAAGTCATATACTTAGTCGCATCGATTTGTATTTTGCTATACGCTCTAGATTAGACCCCAAATTGGTGAATTTGGTTGAGAAGGGACCTTGGTTGTTAAGATACTGCGTCTTCTCTCTTGATGTCGTCATTGTTTGACAACGCTGTACACCCTGCCTATTACCCTGCTCAAACCCAAGCATATGATCATGAGTATATTACCACCAACTGTTATTTTCTACATTGTTTAAACCGACTTTAAAATAAAATATTTCTTAAAACCATACCTAGAGACAAAACATTATCGATCCATGTGAACTTCATGAGCTCCGATGAGAAATTTACATAGTCAAACATAGTTTAGCAATGACTATAAATTTGCTAAAATATTGTGACTTAAATACAAACACCGACCAATAAACAGACTTTGAAACTGTTGCAGGCGATAAGGTTTATCTTATACCTATTAGAAATACGAATTTTTAGATTATTCTATGAATAAATAATGTATAATATTAGGGAACTATATAAACTAAAAGATCACGCCACTACTTGAAATTAAATTTTTCTGATCTCATAATTATGCTAGTTTGATTTTAAATCTGTTTTTTTTTAATAAGATAAGATTTTAAACTATAAGTACAACTATCTCACTCACCATCCCAAAAATTTCGTTCGTACAACGACTTTCGTTTATTCGATTCGCTGTCGACAGTCGGTTTCCTGAAATCAAGAAAATAAAATACGTTAGGAAAGCTATATCACAAAAAATATAAAAAATAATATGTAAGAAATGAAAGAATTATTTATAAACGTATATAACATCATGATCATCGGTTGATGATGAGGCCGGCCGGTTTCATACAGTTTAATTCATCTGTTTAATACAGTTGTTTTCTCAGATCGGCAGACTTCACAAGCCTTTGAAAACATATTAGAGACTATCACGTTTGCTGGTTACCTCAAGATAATTTCCCTCACCGCTATTAAAAACGCACATAGCTCCGAAGAATTGTGTAGGTTGCTCCAAAAGCTAGGCCGAAAACTTAACTACTAAGCAATAACCGCTTCATAAAAATAATACTCATATAGTCTTATATTTTAGTACTCAATATATATATTTTTATAATACTGAGACATTTTCTGGGACATATTTAAAGAAGGCAGGCTCAATTTTATTGAAAACCTATCATATATGTTATGCTTTAATTTAATTTTGATTAAAAAAAAAGGACAAAACAACTGCCATATTTGGCCTCCTAAAGGTGAACTGGTGTCTTATTAGGAAACGATGATTATAACATATCAAAACTAGCGATCTTCAAAAGGTGCTCGATGACTACTATCGATGTATATTTTTAATTATCACCCATCCATGATCCATTAACCTTCACCTGAATTTTGTACATTTATTCAACTTAGTTTTGCATATTAAACATCCTTGACCAACGAGTCATATTGGTTGCTTCATATCTTGTAATGCAACAAGTTGTGTGCCTTCTTGGTCGTGTGATTTTAAATTCATGAACACATAGCTGTTGCTAGCGACTTAGTCCTTGTTTGTATACATTTTTAAAAGTCCCGCAAAAACAGTTGGTTTCCCCGAGATAAATCTATTGAGCTAGAAATAGTCAAAAAATTACAAAGTAAATAAACAATAAACAAACTTATTTTTAATATGGATTTGATAAAATAAGGAAGAACTTTTCTGAGATACTTGGCGGTTTTAAACATTAAACGTTTTATATTTTGTAACCACGATTTTTATATTTATAATATTGAAGTTCAGTAATGAATGGTCTTTCAATGAGCTTTTAAGTTTTTGTTTTCAAAGCCATTTCAGCAGCTTGGTTCTATGCCGAAAATCTTCTTTTCTATTAAAATAGAGAGGAAGGAGGATTGTGCAGTAGCAGTGGGACATAAATAGGCTGATGATGATGACGATAATAAGGTGATGTTTAGTATTAACTTTTTTTAACATTCGGCGCCACGTCGATCTTACTATAGTCATTATTGAGGCCGAGGCATTTCATGTCTTTTTTGACATTCGTCAACCATGTAGTTTAGGGTCTTCCCCTTCCCCTTTTCCCTGCAGCCATGGAAAGGCACTTTTTCACTACATAATCTTCAGGTCTACGCATTACATCTCCGTACCTTCTGAGCCTGGATTCTGTAATTTTTTAACTATGGGTGGGTTATGAGAAGAAATCGAAGTTATTCTGCGCAAAATTGTGAAGCAAAAGAACAATACTTAATAAGCACGTGCTAGTAAGGAAATAATTGTTTATCGTCACGTCTTTAATAAGAACCTTACTCCTTATCATCGTACACTATAATTGAATCATTGGGTGACTAACATGTTTGCATAAATGACCAATCATACCTACGCAATAGAATAGTGTATTATGATAGGTCCAAACTTGACCTCATAAGGACAAGGAAGGATACTCATACGTGTAATATTTTTGTAATATTCGAGCTTCAGCTACATACAATATATCTAAATACAACATTAGTATCGTTATAAATACCCAGCCCGGTTACGCTGTGGCAACCAATAGGGTTAGTACAGAAAAAAAAAACAAGAATTTTTATCTTACATTAATCAAGAATATTATTTTTATAATTAGGAACTTCTTCGATTTTTTTATTAGTTTATAGTATTGCTGAAATGTTATAACGTATTTAGAAAGTATATTAAAATAAACGAATAACTATTATTGTAAATGAATAACAGCGTTGTTTCGTTTATTTTATCGAACATACGTATATTTTAAAGCACGCAAACATAGGTAGTTTTAAATGTCCGAACTTTATGCTACATCAACAATTCTTATTCGTAACGTTTAACATGTCCCATTATGTTTTATTTTTCCAGTAAAATCAACAAACAGAATGACTGGCTACGTGAAATATGACACTCCCAGCCGCATTCCTTATGAACTCGAACAATTTACACTTGCTTTGTCGCTAAATTGAATCCAATAACATCGAAAACCTGTCCGGTGCCTCCACTAAAATGTCAGGGTCCGGCGACTGACAATCAGAATGCCAGCAGACTGTACCGAAGCTTGAATACCTAACTAGGTATTTGAAATACCTATCCAATATGCGCGACAAAGCCTTGAAGCTGTTAAATATCGAGCATTAAACAAAACATACCCTTTTAAAATGTATGCTTATCATAATTTATTGCCTCTATTACTTAAAGTTTTCATTATCTATATGAAGATGCAAATTTTTTTTATACACTACAAGTTAGCCCAGCTATCTCACCTGGTGGTAAGTGATGATGCAGTCTAGGATGGTGGCGGGCCAACCTGTTAGGGGTATGGTAAACCCGCACTCCTAACTGGTTTCTACGTCGTACCGGAACGCTCAATCGCTTGGTGACACGTCTTTGTCGGTAGGGTAGTAACTAGCCACGGCCGAAGCCACCAGACCAGACTCGAGCCGGGAATCGAACTCAGGACCTCCAACTTTATAATGCCACAGCGCGCGCACTGCGCCACGAAGGTTGTTAAATGTTAAAACCTTTATATATGTAAGTATGTAATACAAAGACTTCTAATTAAAATCACAGCGAGAAATGGATTGAATATTTTGTTTTTAATTGAATATATGCTTTTTGCATATAGTTGTTGGAAGTTCGAGCTCAAAGTGCAGAGTTTTGTTAATGAGACAAGTAATATTTTTCTTAGAAAAATGAACGGTTTCTAAGGGATAGGTTAAGATAATCTATGCCTTGTTCGTGGTTATCTATTACTGATGTGTCTGGTCTTTTTAAATATGCTTATCCCGGATACTTTATCCCGTGAACTCTTCTAATAATGTTTATTATTAAGTAGACTTGGGGAATTAATATAAATAAGTTTCAACTGCAACAGAAATACCTATACCAGCTGAGATAAGGCTTGATGATACACAAAAGACTACACAGATGGATATTCAACATATGCGATGAACGAAGCAAAGTCATGATATTTGCGTATGTATAAATGACCAATGTCCAGCCCTAAACCTCAACTTCAGATGAACTCCGCCTTCATTAACCGACATAAAAGTATATACCTTCGTTATGCTTGAATGAATAGAGTGATTGATCCACTAATTATAGTTTTTATTCTTACATAAAATTAAATACATATAGATTTATGCCATTGTTATTTCCAACCTTGACCACTGGTTTTATATAAGATATGTATATCGATACTTTGGCTAAAATTACTGTGGTAACAAGAGAAGGTTTGCGTACCAGTTTTGAACCGTTAGACTTTTGAGAATAAGACATGCATACAAAATGCTAATATAAACAATTTTTTAGCCCTGCGACTACTTTGATATTTTCTGTCCACATAATGGGGGGTATACATAGTTGGGGGAAACCAACGTACATCGTACAATCGTTTTAAGTACATCGCATAGTATACTGGCACATTTACAATATAACGTCTACTAGTTCCTCACCAATCCTTAACAGTGCTGTGAAATATAGAAAGGAGAAAAAGAGATAATGACACATTTAGTTATATAACATTTTAATTTCAAAACTCTTGTACTGTCCTTGAAGAAAGTGGAATCAAACACAGTTATTTATATTTTCAATTTTCTTCTTCTTTAATAGTAATATAACATATTTTTACGTGTATTTAGTAGAAAATAATAAGCAGGCAAGGTCAGTACTAAGGTAAGCACTTTTGAGTAAAAGTAAAAACTGAACTCAATAACTTGCTTTAGGTGCATACACTTTTTGCACCAATAACATTGGCAAGTATTCATTTTATATATTTTTGCGAATATTCCAAAATAATGGAAAGTAAATTTTAGTCCATTATTTTGGAATATTACTATTGAAATGCAAATGAGAAATCGAAAAAGGTATATCTGTGTCCGCATGCTGTCAAAACACGTGACAGAAAATAAAAAGTACAGGGAATTGCAAGTGACGCGCGAAAGTCTGCATTTTAGAGCGTGGTGTAACCTAGGTTAACCACGTCGTGACCCCCTCTCGCCCCTTCTACCCTCTCTCCGCATGCGCCCGCGCAGGTTAAGCCGCCCGCCGCTCGCCGGAAACCTTCACGATTATATTCAGTTACACTGATAGTCGATATTGGATCAAAGTTTCTTCATAGTGAAGGCAAACAATGCATGACTCTTTTAACCTTTTGAATTCTTTAAAACCTTTAAAGGAGTGAAAGTCAATGCGAGCTGAATGAGTTATTGTTAAGGCATAAATCCGCAATGCCTCGCGTCTCGTTTTGTTTTTTCGTATTTTTTTGTTTACTTTTCTGCAAGGCTTGGTGCCTTAAAGATGTACTATTTTAATGAAAGTCTTACAAATCATACTTTATCGTCTCCAAAATAATGTGGTCACTTCCCAATTCTTTACGTATAACGATCTCGCCCGATTTTTTAATCATTTCTAACATCTTCGAAATACAAATTCCCGGATCCAAAACTCTTAAACCAATTTTGTTTTCTCTTACTGACACAGCATTTAATACAATTCATTACAATTTATAACTATTGCATTTTTGAATTCTAAGTTGTTTATTAGGTCCTTAAATTACGTGAATAGAACAATAAATACTAATCTATATGTTGCTCCTTAAATAGCTATCCGAGAGGACACGCCAGAGCTATGCGGCACTGCCTCGAGGCTCAAAACATGATTGATTCAGATCAGCTGATATGAGGTACATACATAGGATTTCATCGTTCATAAACATTTCTCATTTACCACTTATACGCATAATATAATATCAGCAATTATCTAATGGATATTACGTAATCTTATTCATACGTATTTATTATTCGGAATTCAGTTCCGCTAGAGTTAAATGCCTTTCAATGAGATTCACTTTCGACGCAATTTTTAATCTAGGCAGTTGTCTTATGGCGTTCAATTGGGGGGCATCTGATATTGCCCCCGAGTTGGCACCGTCCTAAGGACGGACTCTGCCGGCCTGGTTGCGGTTGTGTGCGCGAGCGAAACCCGTGACCCGGCCACCAGGCGGCGGGAAAGGATATACACCGTGGGGGTTTAGTCAGTAAGAGTCTGACATAACTGCCGCGTCTCCTCGGACGCGGAGTATCCATGAGGATTACCCACGTTAAAAAAAAAAAAAAAGGCACTAGAACTAAATAACTATAATGTATTAAACGTGAGTTTTCTTCGTTTTGCTAATCATACCTATATACCTAACTAGATGATAAGGGGATTTTAAAAATAATAAACAACGTTTGTAATTTAACATCATCCCAAGTACTATGCCAATTTTTATCCCCATTTCCATTCTCTTTCCCAACATATAAGATCTAATTTCCGAGAAGCAGTATTTGTGTAATTAGCAGTAGTTGTATTCCATCGACATGAAGTTTAGTTTTAATAATTCGTGTTAGAATCATGGATTTTGCCGACATAGAAACTATATGTTAATGTATGGTATAATCTAGATCTTATCACGATTTCAGCCAAATGGTTCAGTATTTTCGGCGTGAAGCAATAATAAACATAAGCATACACAATTATCACACTTACATACAAATGTTCGCGTTTATTACACTTGTTTATTATTTACACTTATATAGCGCTAAGCTTGAGAAATAAAAATAATTTAGTTACTCGTACTTGATTATTTAATTGTCCTTTCCTAAAAAAACATTCATGCTCTAACTTCTCGTTTACGACGTCAAGCTCTTAAAAAACTTCGTGTGACTTTTGAACAGGTGTTCTGTAGACCCAACAATATAGTGTATGTCTAACCTCACTGTAATAAAAATTCAATTGGACTACGTGTGTTTATTGAAATTTATCTATATATATATTTTCAAGTACTATAAAAAAGTGGCATCTATTTTCTGATATTATAATATTACAAATAAAAATTCACACACTATATTACCTATGTCGAGAAACCAAAAGAAAAGACAAACTCTCTTTGGGATTATAAGAAACAAAGGAAAACAGCATCTCATCAGCAACAGCAAGTTGACGAATGTAGTTATCACCATCAAATCACTAGTATGCAAATTATTGACGCGTCAAAAGTGCCTTTTAAGGGACTATTTGAATTTGAATTTGACTTAGTATAAAATCTGATATTAGTTAAACAAAGCCAATTTTCGAACCGCATGTACCTACATGAAAAATGCAAGTATCTGCATTAAACTGATTTTTTTTCGGTTTAGTGTTTAGCTAGTCTCTGAAGTATTAATTTGGGACTTTTCTAATCTTCAATCTAATTTTCAATTACAAAAAAAATGAACTATTTCCTTGTTTCTATTCCCCGGATTTCACTGTGAATATGGTCTCTCGTTCCGGCGAACTCAATACGACCACAAACCGAAATTCACAGTAAGATTCTTTTGATATTTTACCAGACCACGAACGGTAATAAGGAAATGCCATAATGTGTTGTGGACGCTTGTAAATGCTATTGGGGCGCGTGTAATTTCATACAGACGAAGTTTTTTTATTCAACTACAAATTAAAATCTTCTTCTTTTTATATAATCGTGTGTATTCCTCATCGCTCATGTTGTCCATATCCCTAGGTTGCCTAGCAGAGATTGCTACTATGCGATGAGCCGTTTGTACTACATTAACCTTTGCGTATATAGTCTCGTTATAAATAAATAAATAGTTTTCTCACCTTACAAAAGCTGAAACAAGTATTCAGTTATTTCTATAAGCCTGACACCCTAAGCTCATTGTGACCCAGTAGATAGTTAACTTTTAAAGTACTCAGATACAGTTGAACTTTAGGGAAAAAAGCCTCACCAGTTCAACGATTGAACAATAATAGAAGTATGAGCGCAAAGATATCGCCTTACAGACCAACTTTTAAAATCATTTTTTTTCTGGGACATTCTCGTTGATACTTTAACTGGCTTATATCGCTACAGTGTATTGATAGGACGAAATTTTACCAACTCACTACCACTGGAAACTTAAAGTGTGTTTCACCGCAATCCAACTAGCGGCACCTGCCGATGTCGTCAACGTCTAGAGCTTCAGTTCCTTACTGCTCAGGAGAAAACGCGCTGAAAACCGGCGCTCTCAAAGAAATAATTTTAATTGGACACTTATTATTCTTACCTAACACAATTCAAATGTCACGTCAAATCTTTGTAAAAGATCCTTTCAGGAATACGCTATCAAATTTCAAATATCTATATGTAAATTACACAGGTTAATCGTAAGCAAACACACACCCAATAAATACACGCAAACTATCATTTAAGATGCAGGTATGCGCAATAGCGATACGGATAACTTTGTTGATTAGCATAACCTTATAATTTAGAATAAGAACCCCATTAATGTACTCGAAGCAAGTATAACGTATTTTACGATTTTCATATCGGAGTGGCATACATAATATTACCATGCTATTATAAAATACCTTATAGAGAATACCGGTATTCCTAGTTCAGTACACGTATAACATTGATCGAGCAACCTTCCCTTTTAGTTCGCCTCTAGATATAAATAGCCACTATTGCTTGTACTACCAGTTGTTTTTTTTTATTCTATGGTCTGTTGTTCACTGGTTTATTATGCAGCTTCTTGCCTATTAAACTGTCGGATAAATAATGCTTATCTTCATTTCCATTTCATAGGTATAGATATTCGTACGTTTTTTAGTTATATTTTTTTTTAGTTATTGTAATGTTCCATAAATTAATATTCCTAGATGTTAAAATAAAAAATTGTAAGTGGAATGTTTAAGTAGGTAACAATATCTATTACTGTATATCTAATCATTAGGTTTTATTACTTGGACGTGTTTTGTACTATTCAAAATGCTTGAAAATTTGAAATTTGAAAATAGTTCTAAAGAGTGATTTTTTTTTATTTTTATATATACTACAAGTTAGCCCTTGACGGCTATCTCACCTGGTGGTAAGTGATGATGCAGTCAAGGATGGAAACGGGCTAAACTGTTAGGGGTATGGTAAACCCACACTCCTAATTGGTTTCTACGGTACATCGTGCCGGAACGCTAAATCGCTAGGCAAGACGTCTTTGTCTGAAATTCAATCACCCTAATTTATATGTATTCAAAAATACCTACTATGAAGATTTGATGTCTTGATTCCATAAACATCTTTAAGTATAATAATTCTTAACTGCAAATATAGGTTAATTGGTATGTACATAGCTGCAAGTAAGTACTTTTTATAATAAGGTTTTGGTGATCTTTGTTGTTGTTTATTACAACAGCTTCTTATCTTTAAACCACCACATAAATAATGTATAGGCACTGCTCCCATAATAAGTTTGTTGAATCTTGATATTGTCAACTTACATTCCGTACCTACATTCCATTTTCTTATCTTATTCGTTTATAAGGATAAACGTAGCGTCACTTATTGATAAAGTTTAATAATAAATATTGGTACTGAGGAAAGTTACTAAAGTTATTTTTAGAAACCTCTTTCATTGTTCTATCAGTTATTAAATTAAATGGACACAGATTCTCGAAATTGATCATCATCATCATGAACAACCCATTCTATGCCCACTACAGAGCACGTGTCTCCTCTCAATATGAGAAGGGTTTGGTCATAGTCCACCACGCTGGCCATATGCGGATTGGCAGACTTCACACGCCTTTGAGAACATTATGGAGAGTTCTCAGGCATGCAGGTTTCCTCACGATGTTTTCCTTCACCATTGAAGCAAGTGATATTTTAATTGCTTAAAAACGAACATAACTCCGAAAAGTTATAGGTTCGTGCCGGGGTTTGAACCCCAGACCTCGTAGATAGATATTTTCTTTTCAATGAAAGTATTTTGGCTCATAAATGCAATTATGCTGGTTTTGTTGTAAACAAATCTCTAAACTAAACAAAATTGAAGAGACTATGCCATCGTTTCCCACAAAGAACATAATGAATTTGACAGTACAGTGTTGCGCAACACATTGGTTCTAAAAATACATGATAAGGTTCTGAAAGATAAAACTCCAGCATAAAGGTACCGTTAGAGGGTGACACTTTAGTTCGAAGAATCTCACGTCGTTCTTCATTAGGTACCAACCTATAACTAGTAGGGTTGTCAACTCTCCCCTTCATCTTAAATTCTCTTTGTGCATGTTTAAAATGAGACAAATTTTCTTTAATCATGAATATTTAGTACGTTGCGTCTGTTGAAAGTCAATATATCCTTGGTAATAGCCATTTCATATTCGAAGGCTGTGGTTTTCGTGAGGATGTTTTCCACAGTATAAGTTACCGATACTTCAGAATGCAATATATCTCTGTACCAAGATCACTTCAATAGTTAAGTCACATTCAAACAACATACATTTTGTATTTGCAATTTTAGTTGCGTGGTTAGACAATGCTGCAGAAAATATGCTAGACCCAGTTTCCATAGTACTTAACATTTGCTATCTCACGTGATGATAAGTGATGATGCAGTCTAGGATGGTAGCGGGCTAACCTGTTAGGGGCATGGTTAACCCACACTCCTAATTGGTTTCTACGCGACGTCGTGCCGGAACGCTAAATCGCTTAACGACACGTCTTTGTCGGTAGGGTAGTAACTAGCCACGGCCGAAGCCTCCCACCAGACATTACAGAAACTCCACAACGATTTACCTTGTTTGTATATCTCAAAAATGTGTCTCCATAAATTGGCAACCCTCGTAGCCAGTGTCGTCAGAGCCTCGACAAAAAATATGTTTGCTCCCACACTACATGTTCTGTCCGACAACGTACGGTTAAATTCTTGTTAAATCCTTATATAAAAGTATAAAATATATGATTTATCTTTGGAACATGCTCTGTACCGTTGGCTACAGCAATAATAATTTATTATATTTCTTTGTGTTAATGTTTACTGTGAGGTGACCGCAGTTTTTAACACCACATACCGTTATTTCTAAAAATAATAACCCTGTAATCTCTTGTACAAATAAATAGTGGTTATCATTTCCATTAGACCAAAACGTGTTATTATCGAAGTCATATACTGAAATTCTATATAGATAGATATAGATATAAAATATCTTATGCTTTATCAATACTATGATTGTAACATCTTTTCCTTTGTTTATGAAATAAATACAATAAAATATTTCAAATACGGTATTTATTTTTTTATTTCTCTTTATCTACTACACACCATGCAGACAAATCTAGTTTGTAGTCAATTTTGACAAATTTATCATTTTATTTTGTTCTCATTTACTTCGGTAATTATATCTGTAAACAAAAACAGCAAGTATAATTTGCTATATTCCGCCGACAACCGGGAGATTTGTATAATATAACACCACACAAAATCTTCCACTAGAACCTCAACGTTTCGACCCGACACCGGATCATCCTCAGGAGATGTTGACTTCACAAGCGAGAAAAGTAAAACTTTTGCTTTACTTTTCTCGCTTGTCAAATCTCCCGATTGTCGGCGGTATATAGCAAATTATACTTGCTGTTTATTGTTTATTATGGACTTCCGCAAAGTAACGCCTGCTTCTATTCATTAATTATATCTATTAAAAACTAACATCTTTGCTAATATTTATAATGAATTCATATCTGATAAAAGGTCACTAGGTAGGTATTGCAAACACTAGTTTGCAGATACACTTTAATCTGACATCAATTTGGTCGCCAATTAGTTAGGTATTTGTGTCAGTCTTGTGCATGTTTTTATATCAATAATTTCATAAATTATCTTATGTCAGTCAATCTTTTAGCTATCATAAAAATTGCACAGCAATTTGTGTGCAATTAAACTTTTAGCGAGTATATGCAAAATCCTCTTTTTCTAGTTAAGTGAGAGGTTGAGAGTCAACTTCAAAAAAAATAACACAGCTAAATATTTTATTCATGATAATTCAAAGTCATTCATTTCAACTAGGGATACTTTATGCGCACTCTTAAGACTTCGAGTCTGTCATTTTATGGCTTTATCACCGGTTTAGAAGTCAATTTCTACTGACAAGAAGACGACAAGAAATTTGAAATTGCTCTTATCCAACATCTCCATTTTACAAATTATTTGTCATTATTAATCAAATCGTACTATATCTTGTGAGACATGACAAAGGCCAGCTTCCAAAAAACCTCGTTAGTATTTCCTACAGTATTAACTCTAGTTAGTATTTTATACGAAATATTATGTCGTGATATCATAGAACAACCTGACAGAAGACAAGCTGAATCGATTATGAGAGAACTCTCAGAGGCAAATGACAAATACCGCGGAAATAGATATAACGTTTGTATTGTAGCAGGAAACTGCTTATAATATACGTACGAATGCCTAGCTACGAATAAAATTATTTCAAAGTATTGTTGTCGAATCCAAACAATATGGCTACAAAAATAGTAACTAGCGTTTCAAAAAACGAACCGAATGAATTTTTTATGCAATTCCATCCGCTTCGAAATTACTGCAAATAATTATTTTAAGTGTTCACTAGACAACCGAGTAATATTTTAACACGGATTATAAAGCAAGAAAATAATATTTTACGCTATTGGATGTATCATGCAGGATGATTCGGTCAACAGATCCACCAAAACAACTATTAATGTAAGCAATCTTTTTGGTAATAATTTTGTCAAACACGCTTTACACCAGGTAGTACAAACTGTGTAAATATATAAAAAAAAGTGTTATAAATATAAGTGGGTACAAAATTATGTGCCAGCGTTATATACAAACTTGTATGTTATATTTATTTTTAACCATTTATAAGTTGTAACATTTTACACATCAACTATTTTTTGCCGAACGTCATAATCCGTGAGTCGAATATGAAACCTAACCTAACCTAACCATAGGATTTTCGTATTTCTTTCGTATCTCTTTCCTCCCAAATGTACCTACAATAACATTTGATGAACTTTGAAGTAACAAATTGCAAAACCGGTAGTTGAAAAGTCTGCCTAGTCCACAGATGACCTCATAGCAAATTGAACCCGGGACCTGTCACAATACAGCACAACGCCTGCCGGTTGATATTAATGACATCATCCGTTCGGAATGTTGATTCTACCGAGAAGCCGGCAAGAGTTTCGCGGTAAGCTAAAAAAAACATCAAATAAAACTGCGAATTATTATCTTTAATCTTGTATCTGGCCCAAGAAGGTGAAATCAGTGAACCATACCAACCTACCTTTTGAAACATCCTCTGTCGATAAATAATGAATCGGTCCAGAAATCTAATCTAAAATCCTATTAACAGACAGTCAGAAAAAAGAGCAGATTTTTTTTATTAAATTAAGATAACGAGTATGTTATAGTAAAACTATAGTGTAAAGGATAAACAAGCATGGGTGTGAAATATTGCTCTAATAAGATAGCTCTTAATATAATTTAAAGTGGCATGTGAGATGGTGATAACAAAAAGAAAATTTACCTGGCTACGTTTGTTGTGGGCTTCTTCTTAGACCGGGGCGCTTTTGGAACCCTCATAGCTTTAGTTTTAAGTTTATGAATATAGTTATCACCATCAAATCACTACTGTGTAAATTAATTAAGTATTGACGCGTCAAAAGCGCCTTTTAAAGGACTATTTGAATAAAGATTATTTGAATTTGAAAAAAAAAAATTAATCGTTTATTTTTTAATTTTTTTTTTCGGACTGAGTGTTAACCGCGCTTATTGGTTGCAAGCCCTATTGGTTGCGACAGCGTAACCGGACTGTTACTTAGAAACAAATCTGCTTTAACGATGGTGGGTAATGTAGGATTCTTCTGTCCTAGAAGGAGATTCAGACCCACAACTACACTGCCCCAATGAGGGTCGGTGTCTTTTATTATCACATAATAGTGTTCCTAACCGGGAACGAGAGCTAAATGTGCTGTTATTTTTTTATATCAGAAGAGCAAAATCCAATACCCAACCGTACTTGACCCGATCCGGGAATCGGATTGAAGTATTCGTCATTGATAGTTGGACATGCTAACATAGAGTTCAACTAAGTTACTCATAAGTTATTACTTCATTGGTACAAAGTAATAAAATCTTTGAAGTTACCTTTAAACTATTTCTTATATTTCGCAATGAATCTTTGTGTGTTATGTAGTTCGTATGACAATTTTTAAGTTAGTTAACTTGTATCTGATCTGATGTGAATAGCGTTTACACTTATTTATAAACGTTGTTAAAAAATGTTTATTTTATTATTATTTATTAGGTTTACTTACAAACACTTGTACTGATAGATAGATAGATAGAATATTAGACTTAACACAGCATAGGCAAAAAAAAATATTTGATATAAGAAAAATGTATTATAAACAAAAAAGGATTAAATAACAATGAAAAGAAAAGAAAAATCTGACCAAGAGTACAACAATTATCGAAGATAGAAAGAGAGAAAACGGTGTGTAACTATTCGCCATCTATTCAATGTTTATTATTAACAAGGCCACTAGAGTTAATACTCATATAATTTGTTTTTTCCATTCCATTATATTGGGTTAAGGTATGAGGGTCTTGTGACGGAACCAGGTTATGCTTTAGTTGCGGCTTTAAAACAAATACATGTTTTTTTTTTTAAATCCATCACAAGTTAGCCCTTGATGGCAATCTCACCTGATGGTCAATGATGATGCAGTCTAAGATGATAGCGGGCTAACCTATTAGGGGTACAGTAAAGCCATACTCCTAATTGGTTTCTACGCTACATCGTGCCGGTACGCTAAATCGCTTGGCGATACGTCTTTGTCGGTGGTAACTAGCCACGGCCGAAGCCTCCCACCAGACCAGACTCGAGCCGGGAATCGAACCCAGGACCTCCATTTTTATAATGCCACAGCGAACGCTCAAATGTCAAATGTTATTTGAAGATAAGTTCCTATCCATCTCCTTTATTAATTTGGCATGAAAATTTGTTTTTGAAATTGTATATTATCTGTAATAAGTACTATATAAACTGAAACCAATTTCGAAAATCATTTAGCTCCATATGAACTTCCCCTTAGCGATAAACTACAAGGGTGGGGCACCCTCTACTGCAGTGCACCAACTAGGTACATATTTCTAATTTACATCCGCAGAGGAGTGACCTGTTCTACCAGTGTAAACTAGGCTTAAATTAACATTGTGTCCGTACACTTTCCAATCGATAAACTCAAGTAAAATCTGTAGATAAATAATTAATAAGTCACTCTCGCTTATTAAATAGTTAAGATGTGGAATACTATTTTCTAAGTAATACGTAAGTTAAGTGCATTGGACATAAATAACCCATAGTAACCCACATTGGAGCAGCACGAAGTCTCTCTCTCCTAGGACCATGGCCATAATAGATGATGGCCTGAAGATGATAATGATGTAGGCTACAAATAACATGAACCTGGCCAAAATATAGGGAAGTTTGACATTGAGCTTTTACCCAGCATGTTGCTCCAATATAGGTTGCGGGTTAGATAATATATTGCATTCCTTTAGAATATAGTGTACAATATCTTTACTAATATTATAAATGCGCAGTATTGTATATATGGATGTTTGTTACTCTTTCACGCATAAACTACTGACCATTTAGACTGAAATTTTCAATGAAGATAAATTATACCCTGGGTAAAACATCGTCAAAAAAAACGCGCACGATGTTTTGATTGAATTCTGAATATTTAACGTTCCTTCCTCTAAATAGCATGGACGTTCGGCTTTATAAACCAAAATCGTACACCGATCCTGCTACAGACTTGGTTCAAGGCAGCTTAGCCAATGCAATCTATTGATTTATACTAACGCCATTAGGAGACACCACTATTTTCATTTGAGTTTCCGTGTTGTCCTTTTCTTAGTTATCTACGTGGAGGTAACGGCGCCACGGAATATTAAATGAGTCCCAAAAGGTCGCAGATTATTCCCACACCTCCCACCGCATTGTCTTAACGCCACAGTCCACACTAAATAGTAGAACAAAGTAAATTATAATAGTTAGAAACTCCAAGCTAAGCCAATTTACACACAAAATCGATGGCCGTAAATTATTATTGTAACAGTACAAAGCTTTTTTACTCAATAATAATAAAGATAGATAACATAACTGTATTCTTAACGGTCATAGGTTCGTCTACTAATTATAATTTACTCAAGTTGGTAAGAGCAAGCAAATGTTACCCATTAGGCTGGAATTTTGTTTGAAGTACAATATGTGTGTGCAAATAGCTAAGTAGCCTCTCATAAGCGGAGCAGCCAACCAGTCAATAAGTCGAGAAAGGGACGAGCGTGCGAATAGGGTCAAACGCGCTATTGTCACTACCTCTCGCTCTTTACCGACTTCGCGACATGTATTTCTTGTGCATTTCTGCATAAATATGCTTGTATAGACGCCATGAGTGCAAGATCAAGGTCCAACTCACCGCTTCCGCCTCTTACGCGAGGAATCTATGCGTCGAAACGCGTGCGACTGGCTTGCGGAACCATAGCCGCATTACTGCAATTTCGCAAGCTTTCCAACTAACTATTTAATTGCCATCTGCAGACGCGCCGGTACTTTTTAAAATACACAGGCGTGCGACTTTTATCGGTAGGAAACATAAAGCACAGTTTCTTGTGGGTGTTAAAATAAACGTTGGCGCACAGAACGAGATATTGATACCATCGTCGTGACGGATTCTTATGATTGTAACGAGCGGGTGAAAGTACGATTGGATAGATACAAGCATAAATTTAATAACAGTATTAGATGTATTGGATTGCGGAGACAAGGTCCGCGATGCAGGGCCAATCGGCGCGGACGCGCAAGTACCGTTAGCGGACAAAGCTCGCCGCATGCCGCCGTCTCTGGCGACACGATCAGGCCACTAAGTCTCGAGATAATCTATAAATTATGTCGGGTAATATTAAAATTTCGATAGACACAAACCATAACGGCGGTTTTTTATATCGGCGACAGGTTTTCCCTCGACTACTACCTCATCTGATTGACACCGAAGAATTTAAAATAAAAGACGGAAGCTATATAGTTAGGGCACTGTTATAGACCCTTAATAGGATAACTACATACAAAATCAAATTCTCGTGAAGTATTTATTGTGTTTATTGGTAGATGGCGTGTTTGCGTTTACATAACTCTACTCAAATGATACTATTAGCTAAGGTCCTTGTATCACTTTACAAAAACATTTTCTCCAGACGTCTATGACACTGCATTAATAAATAATCATTAATGTTTGTTTTTTATACAGCATCCATCCTCAGATATCAGACTAAAACGGCTTATTACGAACCGGAATATTATACAAATAATAATTCAGTTTATAACAAAATTAAAATTTAAAAGTCATATAACACGACGAGGAACGATTGAGTTATTTGATATTACAAGGTTATACTCATATGTTCTCTGCTCATTTAACGAGAAAAAGGGTAAACCTTGACTTTTAGTACAAACGTTAAATTTAATAACACCGATAAAATAGCTGTGTAAAATGTGGCTTCGAGTAGTTTTTATGCTTAGATGCAAAGAAAGGATGAGGTAAAAGAAAGCCTACATACGTGTGCTGTCCTAGAATACAACCTTGCAAACCGCTTCTTGGCAAACTAATGTAAGTTATGCCAAATGGTTTCACGTACGCACACAGAATATGCCAATACTGACTGAAAAGGCGTTCCGTTAGAGAGAATATCAGTATGTGACCTCGAATGTTGTAGACTCGTCTAAAATTATTTGCACCTTGGCTCAATTTACATGTGCGACCTTGCGTAAACTTCGACCCATTGCAGGATTAAAAGAGAAAACAGTTCCGCAGGAACAGTTTTCTCGCATCAAAATTTTTTTTTTTGGTAAATAATTAAGAATTAAAACTAAAAAATACATTAAAAAGTTAAGAGCACGAAGTGTAAATGATTAACTACAAAAGTAGTAAAACATACAGCCAGAAAAATCCAATCGCTTATTGGTGTTTCTGAACTCAAACAGTTTTTTGGGATTCCGTTCCTATAGGCTACCAACGGAAATAAAACTTTACTAAGGGAGAATTAAAATTTTCACAAAGTACGTAATGCAACTATAATAAATAGTAACCCAAAGCTTTTACATAGATGGTTATTTATATCGCTGGTTATTACTGTAATACTCGTACATCGTTATTTATCTAAAAAAAAAAACAAAAATATAACTAAAAAATATCTAAAATAAGTACTAATTACTTATTTTATAGTCATGTAAGAGCTGAGTATAAAAAATAAAAAGTCCCATAATACGATAAATTTATTAATACTTAAAATAAATTTGTAACTACAATTCCTGTATTTATAAAATTCTGTTCGGATGAAGCTATAGTATCAATATAAAACTTAAAACTACTTTTTCTACGCAACACGCAAAAGCTGCTAAATGGATTTTAATGCAATTTAGTACAACTCCAGCTGATACAATCTGGTCAGATTCAAGGTTATTTTTTATTCCGAAAAATAATAACATCTCTTCGGATAAGCCGTTTTGGTTTACTTCATAACTCCATTAAATATAAACCAAATTTAACCATTCTTTTCTATTAGAAAGGCTTCTCTATCAGTTGATCGCGACTGCAGTTACGGACAATAAAATTAAAAATTAAATTAAAAAGTGAACGAACGTAGTCGTGGTAAGCAATTACCTACATGGGACAACAAAGTTGTTTGAACTAACAATCAATTACATTAAAGCTGTCACTTATAAAGAGGACGGTATGGATGCTAATGTCGATATTGTAGTGTCCAATATTCATCACGTTTTCTCTTTCGAAAATCAGAATGTGGGTCACAATCACAACGGAACATTTTTACTTACTTTGATTATCTCGAACGAAAATGTACCTACTGCGGCCAGTGTGATCAGCGCAAAGCACCACATATGGCATAATATAATTAACCTCGATGCATTCATTAATTTATATGTTTTGCAAATTTATAAGCAATCAGTTTATTTTTCAAAAAGAAGTCCTGCATTCGGGAAATCAAAATGCTATAAAAACGAAACAGGTTTTTTTTTATCTTATTTTATTCGATATAACGCGTTTATGTTCAACTTTTCACCGACTAACTTGTTTAAAAAACTGTCGGGCACACTTTGTATGCACAGAATTAAGTTAAATTTTGGAAGAGTATTTTTCCCCTTTTCAGACTTTATTATGCTAATTTTTTAATTATACGAAAGATTATTTTTACTTATTTACGTAAAAAAGAAATTTATCCTCGATGCGTTCCGGGATCATTGATCATATTAAGAAAAATATATTGAACCAAAAACAAGTTGACTTTTTATATTGCAATGCATTGCTTTACCTAGTGGTAAGCACAAAAGCAACAAATAACAACTGATTGTCAAAACACACTTCTGTTACAATTTAAATCCAACTCCCTGACAAGGAAAGATAAAAACTGACTTTTAAATATTAAACGGCTATAAACCTCTAGGTTTTGTTTTGTTCGTAGTGGTTTCCTTATTCATTTATAACTATAAATGTTAAATACCCTGTCATACTGATTTATAACACACAAATAATAAATAATTTTAAGGTACGTTAAAATCTTTCATTTTCAGTTATTTTTGTAAACACAATGGTTTTGCTATATTATATGTATATTTGATATTTTAATTCTTTCAGATTCAGTCTTTAAATTGAAATATGAACGGACCGGTTCTGATGCTGCCTATAAAAACATATTGGCGGTTTCTTACCAACACTTGAATACTTGGATATAAAACTAAGTTTAGGACGATTCGGAAAAATGAAAGTCGTAGATAAATTTTGCAAAACTTCCAAAATGTATCGGTTACTTTATAGATAGCACATAGATTTTTTATAACAAACGAGCAAATATTTGACCAGTAAACAATTTAATTTTGAATTATGAATTCAAATCCAAAATATAATTACTACGCACTTTTGAATTGTTGAATCGATATATTGGTAGTGACCTCGATTCGGAAAGTAGGATGTATAGAGAAAATGTCGGAAAGAGACTCAGCGGTTGCTTTTTTCCAACATCCACATTTTAATAATTATTATTGTATTGCGCTTTTCTTAAGCAGCCGTATTATGAAGAAATTCATCGATTTGGCAGCAACGGAGTAAAAAAACTTTACCATTACCTAATACGATTTAAAAAATGTGATTCCAATTAAAGTGCCTCTGAGCTAGAGGCATAATATTTTAATTTGTTTTCGGATTATGCATATTTGATCCAAATTGAAGAGCATTTTATATTTGAGAGTTTTATTTCTTTTATCTCCAAACTGCGGTTCCAAATTGGTTTCAGTTCGTTATATAACTGAAGTGGAATTCCCTGGTGCTATAAAGATTTAATTCGAATGCAATTTGGCACTCACAGCGGTTGAAGCACGAGGCTTATGCAATAGAGGCACTAGTAAACAAACTAGTGTAAACTGACCACGGCTTGGAATTTATTAACTACTTATAAATTGGATAAGAGCAGGCGATACTGCCTGCTTTTAAATACGGAAGGCCATGATATATAATGCAGATAATATATATAGCTTAGTTTGGTATAATCTGCGATAGCCAGACATCAAATTAAAAAGTATAGAGTCAGTTATTTAACACAACTCATACTTGAAGACGATTCGGAGCGAAACGTGCGTAGAGTTTATATTTATAAAGATCTGTATGGTGTTGCTTATAAAAAATTAAATTAGGCTGCACCGTTCACATTTGAATATAATTATTCAATTCAAACGCTAATGCGTGCAATTAAACTTTTTGTAAAAAAAGAATGGTCTTCTAACACTCGTTACCATCATCAACTTAATTTAAAATTGTAACCACCATAAAATTTAATGATACATTGGTCGTAATTAGACTACGAGGCTAGCTCCCTAATTTCTGGTTGCTTTTTTTATACACTACAAGATAGCCCTTGACGGCTATCTCACCTAGTGGTAAGTGATGATGCTGACTAGGATGGTAGCGGGCTAACCTGTTAGGGGTATGGTAAACCCACGCTCCTAATTGATTGTCGAAGCCTGCCCCCCGACCAGACTCGAACCGGGATCGATCACAGGACCTCCAACTTTATAATGCGACAGCGCACTCACTGCGCCACCGAGGTCGACAAAAAAAAATTTTGGTTTAATATTTATCTAAATTATAATATTTATCGGACGAAAAAGTATAAAACATCGGTATACGCTATCTGCATACAAAATGTTCATACAAGGCAATTACTTTATCATATTTATTGCTAAAAGCAACTATTGAAATTGGTTATCTCCATATTAGCCCAAAGGGTAGTCGTACCCGAAGCCTGCCAATAACCTGTAAAGGATATGTCTAAATTTGATTTCAAAATAACCTTATTATCTAAAATTGAATATTATAAAGATGTTTTTAATAAAAGCATTACAGAAGAGGTATTTAAACATTGTAAGTAGTTTTCTAGAGTTCCGTACCTAATATATTACTTGCACCTCAAGGTCCATGCTTTAGGAGTTGAATCTTATGTATTCAAATATCTGATGCTTCTCATATGACTTCTTCTTACACTTTCTTTCTTTAGTAGATTAAGGTTAGTTTTTGATTTGAAACTAATGAAATTAATTGAAAGTACTCGTAATTGATTTTTTTTGGAACGGTAGTTGTTTTTTTCATTTTTCAAAGATTGTTTATAGATATGAATAGGCATTTATAGATGTGAATAGGCATTTTCTAGGCAAGCGCGCTCCAACCTAGACCTCGTCAGTGCTTTCTAGTATTGATTAAGATACCAAGCTGAATTTATCGCAAAATACGGCATATGGCATATGTTGCGGCATATCATAATATACATGGTAAAAAAACAGTATGATACCAACGTTATGTTCGAAACAATTCATCATCATCATGGTCATCCCATTCCCGCTTCACTACAGAGCACGGTTCTCCTCTCAATATGAGAAGGGTTTGGTCATAGTCCACCACGCTGGCCATGAGCGGATTGGCAGACTTCACACGCCTTTAAGAACATTATGAAGAACTCTCAGGCGTGCAGGTTTCCTCACGATGTTTTCCTTCACCATTGAAGCAAGTGATATTTTAATCGCTTAAAAACGCACATAACTTCGAAAAGTTAGAGGTGCGTGCCCGGGTTCGAACCGCCGACCTCTGATTAGGGGGCTGACGTCCTAACCACTAGGCTATCACAGCTTGTCGAAACAATTGTTTGAAAGTAATATGGATACATTACTATGTCATCTACTTGTATGTTATTATTAAGTGTAAAGAGTTTTTTATCGTGGAACCCTTTATGTGCGATTCCGGCTCTCACTTGACCTAATCATTTTGACCGTATCAAGTGAGTACAGTTACAAAGTGGGTGTAACGCGGTAGCGATTAGAAATGCCAAGAGCTGTACCTACTTCATTTCACTCGATGCTATTGATTATATTGTGTTACTTTAGATCTCTGAAATTCGATCGGAGAGCACATCTTTTTGAGATGAGTTAGTAAGACATGTAAAAACTATACTTTATGTAAGCTTTGACATTTGGCGTTAATGTCTGTGACACAGTTTTTTCAACTAATACAGATGTTATCGTTCATTAAATTTAAGATTCCTCTGTAAATTTGAGACACAATAAAGAATTTTTTCATTTTCATTTTGCATACAGGTTTATTGAGTTTTACGAATCTTATTTTATTATAATGTAGGTTAAGGTTATTAAAATTACGATTTGTATATAATTATAGAATAATTTGTATATAAATATATTAAGAACTTTAGCGTAGCGAACGTTAAAATCCACAACAAAATTTAAAATTTAATTACAACCTCTCGGTATATAGGACCCAAAGTTTATAACTTAAGTACAGTGAGACTTTTTTTTTATAAACTACAAGTTGCCCTTGACGGTTATCTCACTTGGTGGTAAGTGATGATGCTGTCTAGGGTGGTAGCGAGCTAACTTTTTAATGGTATGGTATTAAAGAAACTTTTGTTTTTTATACCATACATTTTTATTATTATCACACATGTTCCCGCAATTTTTTATGTGAAAAAGCCGACTTTATCTGATGATATGAAATCTGTAAAGGTATTTTAAATTTTAATGTTTATTATTATAAAACATGTTTATAAACATGACTTTTAAATATTTGAATTCAGACTACGCTGTGCAAGGATCCTGCGCACTTCCCGTAATAAAAAAGGGAGATACCAGTACGTACGGCAAACAAACGCACACATCTATCTAAAGAAACTACGTTACATAATGTCTGGACATACAAAGAGGATACGAGTTCATCTCTAATAGTGGAAGTGAAGTAATGGAGTATTTTATTTAAATAAAATAACGGAATGGAAGAGTAACACTGTTTGCTACTTTATAAACTTTCTCCAATGAGCTAAGCAAAGCTCTAGTGATTAATTTTCGGCAAAAAAAAATTAAGTATCAATTATGGTACCAAACTATACATCCAGTATTAGTAAGTAGTACCTCATAGATATAGAATTTAGGCCGTTTCAAACTACTGACTGACTATTCATACCCCGTCGGAAGCGGCGCAGTCTTGCCAGCGTCACTTCTGGAGGGGACGCGTAAACGCAATTCCCAGTGTTAAAAAAAGACTGCAAAACTACTTACGAGTATCTATATATATAAAAGCGAATGGTTACTGAAGTGCTTACTTACTTACTTAATGATTAAACACGAGATCTCAAAAACTATTGTACGTATAAAGCTATAATTTAGCAAGTAGGTAGTTGATAGTTAAGAGATGTCAGCTAAGAAAGGATATTTGGAAATTTCATTAGGGGTAGAATAGGGGTTGGATGTTTGTATGAAATTCCTTTGTTTTCGGAGTTAGAGACGCAAAAAATCGCATTAAGATTAATAATAATAAATAAAAACATGTACATCATTTTTTTTTAAATAATTTTACCTTTTATGGGTGGTAAAATAGGGGAGGATAGTTTTTGCTGTTTTTTTTTTATTATTAAGTCTACAAGCTTGAAATTTTGAAAAAACCTTTTTGCTTTAAGGGAAAAAATAATAATAATATAGTAAATTTTCAATTGTCTGTTTGTGGCATCTAACGTGTAAACTAGTGAAGAACATTTGCCTGTAGCTTACTTTCTGAAACAGGGTATTGGCCACACGGGAAACCTCAATCTCACGGGAAATCAGCAATTCTACGCAGAAGAAGTCGCGGGCAACAGCTTTCTCTTAATAAAATTCAAATAATAAAAAGTAATATTGAGTGCAAATTATTTTTAGCAAAACAACCTTCAAAGTCCGCGTAATAATTAATTAGCGCATGATCAATTTATAGTTGTTGGTAATGATCATCCATCTTAATAGTAATATGTTCTATTCGTTTGATTTGTAAACGCATAACCTTAATACTTATTAACGAAGAATACGTTTCACTTGAAACGTATTCTTCGACTCGTTTGCCAATTGATCTATTGAACTACTTGTAATCTACTTTAACGAGAATCGCCGTTATATGTCAATATGCTTGCTCTATAGTAAAGTTCTTTCTATTTATAATCGGTACGCGAGTTCATACTTTCTTTTAAACACGATTAGATTTCTTACGAACTCTAATCAATCTTGCGCTCAAAGGCTCATTTTGTTTGACCTAAAATGTTAATAATATTGAATTAAACCACGAATATGATTTTGCTGTTTAATATTCGCTTATCTTCTCGACAAATGTAAAAAATATAAGGTGATTGACAGTGAAAAAATTAATACAATTTAAAGTTTTCTGTAACATAGTTCGAACAGTTTTCAATTTCTACTGTATATTATTAGTATATACTAAATTGGAGTTCATTTATTCAATAAACGAAGAGATGTGTTAAAATACCGACGCAAGTGTTATTTTTTTTCCACTACAAGTTAGCCCTTGACGGCATTCTCACCTGATGGTAAGTGATGATGCAGTCTAAGATGGTAGCGGCCTAACCTGATATGGTAAATCCATATTCCTCATTGGTTTCTACACGACATCGTGCTGGAACGCTAAATCCCTTGGCAACACGCCTTTGTCGGTAGGGTGGTAACTAGCCACGGCCGCAGCCTCCCATCAGACCGGACTCGAGCCGGGAATCGAACCCAGGACCTCCAACTTTATAATGCGACAGTACACCTCAGTGTATTATTTGCTAAGTGCGTCATTTATCTTTATTAGAGTCTCAATCTTTTTCTTCTTCATCTTCTTCTTTCTCTTATCCGACGCTAATTAGTGCGGTCGGTACAACATGTCTTGTGTTTATAAATGGCCGTCTGCCTCACGTCAACCACCTTCGGGTATTTTTTACTGATGGGATAATCGCCACTTTTCAAAGAGGAAAGATTATAGTCGCATAATCAGTAAGATATTATTATTTCGGATCCACTTTCGGTACAGTACCATTTGCATTGGACTCCTTTTGTTATCTTGAAAATATGACAGAGATATTATAGCTGCATTCGTCAAAAAACAATCACGGGAAATAAATAAAAGGAACCCACGTTCATTAATCACTTTTCATAGTGTACCAACAATGACACTATATTGCAGGTCACATTCGTAACATAGTTCGCGTATTGTACATATCGTAGATCTTCATAATGGTTCATTATGTCTGTGGGCCATTTATTATCGTATCATCTTCGCTTGTTTGTCATAATCGATCAACAAAGCGTACCATACGCTAATGGCTTTTTTCTCATCTGGCATAAGTACCTTCACGTCGGCCTATTAATGAAACATTATTTTTTGAGTTCCATTGTCGAGTGTTCTAAGATGACATATTTTAAGATTCATCAGAGTCATTTGTCACAGCATCCGAGTTGTTAATAAAGTATTATCATAACAAAAGACTACAGATATATATTATAATAAAAAACTATAATGAATATTTTTTTTTTCATACTCACACACAAGTTGGCCCTTGACGGCTATCTCACCTAGTGGTAAGTGATGATACAATCTAGGATGGTAGTGGACTAACCTGTTATGGGTATGGTAAACCCACACTCCTAATTGGTTTCTACACGACATCATGCCGGAACGCTAAATCGCTTGGCGACACGTCTTTGTTCGGTAGGGTGGTAACTAGCCACAGCCGAAGCCTCCCACCAGACCAGACTGGAACTGGGAATCGAACCCAGGACCTCCAACTTTATAATACGACAGCGCTCGCACTGCGCCACGGAGGTCGTCAAAAGTACTATCATAACAAAAGATTACAGATATATATTATAATAGCCTGCTCACTGTATATAAAACAAAATGTATCAATGTTTATTAATCATTTTAAGGGTCATATATCATTAATGTCATGCTGTTGCAGATCATATATTATACGTGTCATAGATCTTCGTACTAGTACATTATGTCTATCTGTATGTATTAAAGAATCATCTTCGCTAGTTTGTCATACTCAATCTTCATCATTCCATATAATAATGGTCCCCTATCTTAATAACATTGCCTCATTATTTTTAGACAATGTTAACAGCATATATATATATATCATCACGATCAACCCATTACTGGCTCACTACAAGTCTACACGGGTCTCCTCTCAATATGAGAAGGGTTTGGCCATAGTCCACCACGTTGGCCATGTGCGGATTGGCAGACTTCACATGCCTTTGAGAACATTATGGAGAACTCTCGGTTGTGCAGGTTTCCTCACGATGTTTTCCTTCATCGTTGAAGCAAGTGGTTTTTTTTAAACGCACATTACTCCGAAAGTACCTCTAGTGCGTGGCCGAATTCGAACCGCCGACCTCTGATTAGGAGGCTGACGCCCTAACCACTAGGCTATCACCGCTTCGCTTGTATTTAATAATATTTATACATATATATATCTCACTAATTATTAAATACTTTCAACCCAAAGTAAACACTAAATAACCGCAAATGAGTATGTCAAGCAAGCAAGACCGCGAAACGAAATCAAATACATGTAACAGTAACATTCCAATGACCTGCAACTCTATTTCGCATATTGAAATACCTATCTCGTTTCGCCTTGAATGTAATTCACTCACATTAGGATTACCGGCTGGCTTGTATTCTCGGTAAGCACTTCTCGGGTATCCTGTATAAATGTCATGGAGCACCAAGTCATTATTATTCGTATCGGGCTTTTAACATTTCCATACAAAAACATTTCGATACTTCTTACCCATGCCACTTATCTGGTGCACCTAAGAAATAGCTTTCCCACCTTCGCATCGTGCATTTAAAATAGGATATAGCAACCCTCACACACATCCTTGTACGGTAAATATAATATTCGTTACTGCAAATACGCTTATGTCATCAGATAAAATGACTCATTGTTGGAAAAATAACGCCAACCTGCAATACGTGCTTGAGATGAATCAACAGCAACAATCTATGGCATAACATTTTATCTCTTCATGCCCCAGAGATCTCCTTAATTCCCACTTCTTACAATTCGCTATTTCCTCACCTACGGGATATTTTTGCCAAGGAAACTAGCGTTAAAACTACTGTGCATCAAATTACCTAATTATTTATATTAAATTGATATAAAAATACTAAAATAAAATTAGTTTTATAAATTTTAATATTTAAAAAGGCCGTCTTTTGATTAGAAAGTGAACTCTACAAAGAACCTTTCTTTTGTTAGATTCTTACTGAGAGTTAAAGAGTTCAATCTTTCGGTATGCGAATGAGTCGCGAGAATTTCCTAGCTATACCGACCACAGTCCCTATCTCCGGGTCAAGAAGGTCAGGTGCCAATCATTTTGCATAAACACAGACACCTAGTGCGGATCAAAACAAATCCTAGTCTCTCTATAGAAGATCGTAACGGTGCATATTGACTTTAACCCATTGATCACCAATAGTTATTTTCTATCCCACACAGATATACCAATTCAACTTAAAAACTATCAGCAATATTTTGTTCATAGAAATTTATAAATTTAAGCTTATTAGTCGTTGATCATTACTTATTATTGATCTCATATTAGTTTCTACGTAATTTGCAAATACTTAGATGTTGTTTTTTAAAAAGACAGTATAAAATATACCTTAACGTAATGTATTGAAGGTATACAAGTGCTACAAAGGTCTGAAAGTAGGTAAACTAGTCAGGTATCGGTAAAATGGCGTGTATTTCATCAAATATCGGTGTGCATATTCCAGTAATATCTTTGTTGAAACTGAATACATTTACCAGTTCAAAGCTCTATCAGGATAGTTCGCGTACACAGTATAACGTGTCAAAGAGTTTACACAATAGGTTGTGTAGGCCGGTGCATTTTCAGGGTGAGAGGCAAGGGCGTGGGGGTGCAGTTGGCCGTTACCACCCTCTCTGCTTGCCATTGTTACGTTAGTTTGCTTGGAAATACGGAAACTCTCCGTGTGTGTCACCGTTACGAATAAAATATTCTTTTCTTTCTTCACTAGACCTTTGTTTCTGTGTAATTGGTAAAAATATCGTTCATACGAAGAAACAATGAAAACTCTTTGTAACTTCGTATTTATCTACTCTCCATTATACGTAGGCTTTTTAATCATGTTTAATAAAGATGTTTGGATAAGGAATTGCGACCCCTTGAAACCTAGTGAAATTAAAAATATTTTTTCTTAAAATTAGTAAACTTTAAATTGAAATCACTAATGTTGTAATTAGAAGGTTTTTAAAGTATTTAAATTTAGTCGATAAGTATTAACAAGGTATAATTGATATAAAATATCTTATTTCAAAAACACGATTTTTAATACACATTTTTAAGTGAATTAAAGCCATATTCTCAGGGTTCAAACCCCCAATAATAATATCTAGTTATGCGCATCAAAGGGCCATAATCTCAGAATTATGTTTCGAATATACACACTTTTCCAAATGAAAAGTGCATTGACCGCCGTAAGAGTTCTGGGCGGCTGTTAAAATAGGTGGTTGCTCTTATTTCCAATTCACTATATACCTATCGGTTAGCCACAATTAAACTTTCCTTACTCGAAGCTCCTGAACGGAAACATTTCACATAATTCATGGGCTTAATTTCCAGCCGATTCTTACATTTGTAAACACGAGAAACATTAGATCGCTTCCGTTACGAAGAAACGGTCCATTTCTAACCACTGCACCGCACCGGTTCGAGTTTATAAATGGATGTTTTCAATTGCAGACAGTGATTATTTCTGAGGTGAAAATAAACTTTCTCACACCGAGCATGGCAGGCACATTTACAACAGATAGGGCTACTTTTATGTTTCCAATTTTTAGGGTTTCGCAGTTAACAAATAATCCTTAAAGTTTCAGCAGTCGCAAAAGTCCCATTCTTTCGAAGCATAACATAGACAGTCTTACTACTAGACAACTATAATTTTGTTGGGTATACTTTAAAATGACGCCGCCAAAGTCTCAAGATTCTTGTAGTCACGGATGATCGTAATTAAATAGGAAAGGAACCTATCCTAAGAAGAAAAAAGGCCATAGGAACGAGCTAAAAATTAATCCTTAACAGGATTTAACGAAATAATATACTTATCTAAAATATATGGATTGTTGTAATTGGTACATATATAGGCAATTTAATTAAATTAAAAATAAAAATCTAGTTTGTTGTGGGTTATTTCACATTGTACGCTTTCTTTGTTGCATGTTATAAAATCAGCAAAGGGTAACGCACTCGAGTCTTGTAGGCTTTATCTAGACTTAACGCTAGGTAAATAACGTTCTTTGTTCGAGTGATAACGCCTGTATATGAATCACTAGATAACTAAAGTATCATTTATAATATTTACCGATCCTAATAGGTACCCACTTAACATTTTCTTATTAATTTAATGATTTATTTTATCAGTAAACTATATGTTAATAATATAAACTGTACAAAAACTATATAAGTATACCAAACCTAAGTGACTGAAACATATAATTTACTTTTGGATGTGAAAAATGCAAGAAATATTTCGAATTAAATTACACGTACTGTCGTACGCATAAATCGTCGTCTCAAATACAATGAAAACTAATATTAATGTGCTTTCAGATTATTATTATGATCATTGTCACAAGTTTGTCATAAGAGACCTTGAAAACCGGTCGTTTTTGATGAAGTAAATATTTCTATCATACACTTTACGAGTTGGAAGTAGAAAGCTAAAGATCAGAGAAATAATATTTAGCAGTATTTTTCGTCTTTAACGCCCAGTGGTTTGTCTATTAAAAATAATTGTAATACTTACACATTGTCGGTGACGTCACTAGATTCATCCAATTCTCCGATAGTGTCAAGTGATGCTCCAGAACCATCTTCTCTAGTTTCCACAGGAGGCGGCGGTGGCGCTGTCGTTGGTCTTGTGCACGTTGGTGATTCGCTGCCGCTGTCTTTGTATTGAGTTTTAGGCACAAAATCAATAAGGCGAGGGAGTACTTCTGGTACAGAATTATCTTCTGCTTTGTCATCAGACTTATTATTCATTTCAATTTCTGACCTCTGCAGCCAAGATTCAATACATGTTTTCTTTGTTGCTGTTAAAAGAGGTTCTGATAGTGGCGGTGAAACTAATTCTGGAATAGGAATTGGACGACGTTTCTTTTCACTAGCCGAACGTTCCACTTTTGTATTCCTTGGCATTGGTTTCGGTTTATCTGCAACGATTTCTTGCTTTACAAGTTTATCACTCGTTTTCGTAGAATCGTTTGTTTCCGCATACCGTTTTGAAATTTGTGTGAGATTATTATTTTTATCATTCAGTTCCACCTTCTTTGTAATGGTACTTCCAAGAATTATAGCTGTATTCTGAATGGGTAAGTCATGGTTTTTCAGTCCGTTTTCTGATACTTTTTTCTCACTTTTTCTAGAATTATCCCCAATTTCCATAAGTTTTGCGCTGGTCATATCTTTTAGTATATCAGAATCAATGTTTTCAATACTATTTAGTACTTTTTGGATATCAATTGATTTTGGCTGCATTATTGGTGTTGATGGAATACTATTTTCAACCGAACTTGCCATTGATCCCAATCTATCAACAACTGTTGAAATAGAACTGCCAGTATCATCCGACTCTGCGTCTGCTAAGATGAGACAGCGTTCCCATTCATTAGAGAGCAAATCTATGTAAACTTCGGCTTCTGCAGGTATGGCTTTACCATCTGATAGTCTCCGTACTAAGCGTCTTACTTCTTCAGGTGAACCTTTTCTTAGGTAAGCAATACTTTCCTTATTTTGCCTATGTATGTGACTATCAAAGGATGATTTTCGTGACAATTTATTTATCATAGGCATAACTGCATGCTGTGCTGTAACAGAACTATGCAACATATCCTTGCCATTTTCACCTTCTTTAGATGTGTCAATGTTGCAAAGAGTATTTTGCTCGCCAAGAGTTTGTAGAATAGATTTATCTTTGAAAGAATTCTTCTTGCCCAATTTCCTTGGTGGAACAGGAGGAGGTAATGTTAGTGGTCTAGTTATTTCGGAGCTCTGTCTGTTATCTGTAACATTTTCTTTATGGTCCATATTGTTTAGTTCAAGAAGTTTATCAGCTTCAATATGTCGTACAAGCAGCTCTAGGGTTTCGTCTGAGTCTTTTAAGCGACGCACACATTCAATTCTTGTTAATTCAGAAACAGTAACTCCATCGATAGCCAGTATTTCATCTCCGGGTATCAGTTTACCCCAGGGCGTAGAAGCGTTAGCAGCGGGGCTTTCTTCTGCACATGATTGAACCAAAAGTCTTCTCACTCTCTCAGCGGCAGCAGAACCACCTTCAAACTTAAGTCCTAATCCGAGGCGTGCTCCGCGTGGTCTACATACAGTTACTTTAGCCGCGCCAGCCGCAGCACCGACTGTAAGTACTGTTACGAACGCAGAGTCCTGCACGGCAGGCTTATTATCGCCTACCGGAACTATAGTGATGAACTCCTCGACCGCCGCCCCTGTCTCCATACCGCGTGTGACGCACACCCGAGCAGTTTGAATAACCGCTTTTGGGTCAGAATCTGTCGACAAAAAGTATATATGAGATTGCATAATACGCAATAATGGTTAAAGTTGCGCGCACGGCGAATGGCACTCGAGAACAGCGCAAAGCCTCTCTCTTTCACCGTTGCGCTTGAGTCTACAATTTAAGAAAAACCAAGATACGTTTAAATATACAATTTAACATTATCTGCTTATAAAAATATATTATATACTTCACACAGAATCTCTTAATTATGCTTTGAATATTATCTAACTGATTTAAAAACTCTAAGCTTACTTAAATGTGTTTAAATGTTGGAATAGTAAAAGTTCCTATGTCTACTATTTACAAGTATTAAAGTACTGATAGTTCATGATTTGCATGTGATATCCGAAGGTCATGGTCATATCCGGTGATTATCAGCTGATATTAACTAATTAATTTTCAGAAAATTTTCTTGTTCCCTCTATTCTACTTCGACTATATTCAAAACTGTCTTTATTCAAATATTTAAGCACATTGCAAGCGGGATAAGCTAACGACTATGACACAATTTACACAAGTGTTTAAAATAAAAGCTCTTATTTGTGTGTCTATCTATCATGTGCCTTCTTTATCAATTATCCTGTTATATTAAAGGAATGGGCGAGTCACTGACTGCTTAAGCCAGATATCTTCATATATATCTATTATAATTTACAACTAAGGCATGAGCTAACAAATATTTTTTTATTTGAAAATTCATACTCTAAGGGGGCAACATCGACACACCTCGAATTTGAAATGAAAATCTTTAAGATATGAAATTTAAATCATGAAAACATGTGAGAAGCCGCGATTAAAAGCTAGCTATGTATATAGATTTCTACTATATTTCTACTAAATATAATATATATTCTCATATTAATTCACTGCAAAGGTATTGATATCGAAAGATGTTAAAATTTTTACTACTTTAACGTGTGCTTATATCCTACTCACGATTGCGAGTACTTTCGTCTATCAATATGAAAGTATCACGAGCGTGTTCGAGAACGCATTGGACTCAAGCAGACACATCATCGGAACAGAGATGTGGGTTAGTGGCACCATCGACAGCGCCGGAGTCAGCGCGCCGAGATCGAGGTATTAGCATACCGCCTAGGGCTGCGACCCGTTACACCCGAGTTCCGTTTAAGGGCCTCTCGCTCTCACGTTTCTCTTCAATTTTCACACAAACCGCAATCTCGGCTTGTTATTTTGTGTATATTTTTTACTGAATTTAACTACAATTCGATTTCAATTACCTTTATTACATAAAATAAAATTGATGTTTTATTAACTTTCCATTGTAGTTATGAATAGGTCAATGTTTAGAGAATCTAAATTCAAAAATTTCATAATAGCTCTATTTATGTAAAGCTATCACAAGCATCTATGAAACGCTCATATATAATATGTTGCACCTCACGTATTAAATAATTTTTCATTATATAAATTCCCGACGTAAGGTGATAACATCATTCTTTAATTTAAAACTAAAGCTAGGAGGATTCCAAACGCGCCCAGGTCTAAGAAGATCTCAATAAACTTAGCCTTTTTTTATATTATCATCAACTCACATAGTCAATAATAAATTATAATTGCTTATAAAGTTAGAGCAATTTAGACTTTTAGATTAGAGCTTTTTATCATAACCCTTAATATCTAATAGGAGTTCTCTATAAGCTTACGTTTTATAAAAACTATAAAGGTATTGAGAGACCTCTTCAAGATATATTACCTTGGTCAATGGAATCTGAAAGCTCAAACCAGCATTAATAATTTTGTTCTGATCTCTCCTTTGATAGTATTGTTTTATGACCAGCAGCGGGCATATTGACGATGAAAGCACTAAAAGGAATTTAGATGTTGTTACACAGTTATTTTTTTTTTCTGTGCCATGATGATAGGTAAACCACATCTTAATCTCAATTACTCACGTCCATGTTACACTTTAAAAGTATCTACGCAATAATATAATTTGAAAGCAAATCAAACTATGGCTGTATGATTTCACGATCTCTTTTCTAATAGTAACCTTCCCATACTAAATGTTAAAAATATTCACTAGCATTATACAACGTCTTCAATGATACCTCTGCATCTAATGGCAATGGTATTTATCTTTTAAAAAATATTGCGAAAGAAATCGCTGCCTAACAGACCATTACAGATCATAAATGACCTCGGTTTGTTTTGTATGACTGTTTTCATCCGAAAAGAGAGCGAATTTACTCTTATGTTTTTGTTACACGTCCGTTCTTATCGAGTAAACAAAGAAAAGAAACAGTGTAATATATATGTGGTATTGTTCCACGATATCACATAATTGAATCTTCACAACCTAACCTACTTAAATATAATTCGAAAGAATGAACCTACCTTTCATAATTTGTATATTTATCACGTTCGCGAACTCTAGTCAGGTATAATCAAAACTAAGTACCGTTTAAAAAGAATTATTAAAACAAACACAAAGTTCATTGATATAATTTTAGGAGATTAATAAATATTCATGATTGTATATATTGTATGAATAAAACCTAACGTAAACACTTATTTTGGGTTAAGAAGCGTACTAGTAATTATACAGTAGGGTGCTCAAGTAGGTGAAACGCAACGTTGCTTAAAATTTGATAGTTAGATTATGCGGACCGCAAATAGGTCATTGTTACTACCTACTCTCCATGCCAACGAAGAGATTACAAGGCCTTAATAGGTTTAATTTTTAAACATACATTTTAGAATAAGCATACCGAAACGTATGAGTCGGAGAATTTATATAATAAATTGAATGAAATTATTAGGTATAACAGTAAGCATTAACTTTAAAGTAAACATTGATAATAATCAAAATATTTTTTTTAATAATGGTACATTTTAATAAAAATGTTTTAGTTTATAGTAAACATTAATCTTAATTAGAAAAAAAACAGTTAACACCACAAAGAACCTGGCAAGATCTCGTATTGCTCTGATATCGGAGCATCTCAGGCAATATTGACTCTACAAAGCCTTGCAACGTATCGTACTATAATATGAAGCCAGTGTATTTAGGTGGGTATTCGCGGTGTTGATTAGGAATTATAAATTGCACCGCTCATTATAAAGAAAATATTCATTGTATACAGACTTCCGTAAGCAAACGGCTGTGTCTATCCGCAATACCAAAAATAACTACTTACAGCTTATTATCTAGGTGATCTTTAGATATTATTATCTTGATCAAAATTCGTACGGTGGGTTGTTAACAACTTTAATTACGTATACAATTGCTATCTAAACCAGTTCTACACAAAAACTACGAGGTACGTAGCTTACACGCAATGCATCCTATATTTTCGTGCATGAAATACAGTGAGTGAGTATGTTGGCACAATTTTCATAGTACAAGCAAATAGTGGCCGATCGCTGTAGCACGACTAATTAGACCATCCTTGATAGTGCTTGTGTAAGCAACAAAACCAGCCTCGATACAATAACCGTGCATGTTATTTATTTTAATTGCAGTAGCTCCTTCGGCTACTGCTGATGCATTTGAGTTTTTTTTTTCGGACTGTCTATTAGCTGTACTAACCCTATTGGTTGCCACAGCGTAACCGGGCTGTTGAAAGAAGCTCTGCCAGAAGAAATTTTGAGCCCTAGGCTCGAAGAAACTAAGGGAACGTTTACCTAAGGGCGCCTCCTGTGAGGCCGAACCTCGGCTTAGGCGACGTTTGGGATAACGGGGGGGTCGGACAGTGAGTGGTCCGTACGTCTCCGAGGCCGTGGATGGAGCCCACGTCCGGATGACGTAAGATAGCGGGGACCTTGTCTTCGCCGGCGAAGACGGTGTGTAGCGTATGATTGTGTGATAGGTGGTACGAGTATGTTGTCAGTAGTCAGTAGTTATCTGATCGTCAGGGTCGGGAACGATATGTTTAGGTCTCCTCTTTCGGAGAGGAGCGCTTAGGTCGGGGGAGCATTTGAGTCTACGTATTTGTATTTTATATTCCACACTAAGCCAAATAATCTTGCAAGTCGCGTTCCCGGTTTTGTATTTTAATTTTATAATCAGAAATATAGCAATTGGTAATAATTGGATGACTATGGAATACGTGAGTGTGCAAGATAATTCTTATTGTGTCTAGTGGGAGGCTTCTGCCGTGGCTACATAGCTACATATTTAATATACCCTTAACAGTCTAGCCAGCTTTCACTGTAAGCTGTATCATCACTTACCATCAGGTGATATTACAGTTAAGGGTGGAATGTGGAGGAATTTAAAAAAAAATCATTTCTCTTCTTAAATCTTTAATATATAAATTTTATATGTTTGCATAATTTTGAAGATTGACGCATTATAAGGCGTTACTTAAGATAAATATCAATAAAAAATCTATCTTTCGTTACATACTTACAGTTTACAGTTGACATTTACTGTTTTAGTTATACTGGATTTAAGAAGCTTTACTGCTCGGTACTAAAAACAAACAATACAGCTGAACTTAAACAATTTTATTACCTATGAACCCGCCACGGTAAATTTATTATAAATAATTATATTATTTAAATAATGACAGATGTGAGGTATGACTAAAACCTTCATAACTCCTTTGGACTTATAGCTTGAGTATTAAAAGAAATGACGAGAACACATTGCCACATCCGTTATTATGTAAAATATCCTGTTTTCTAAACATTTTGCAATTTATTAGAGTTGGCTTTCGAACGCTCGAACCCATGACTCCATTGGCACGCGACATTTACATAGCAGCCAGGTAACTTGTCTCGTCACATCGCAGTTGTGAACCATCAAATCGTAACAAAATTCGTGAAATTTTATGAACAAACATTGTAAAAGCTTTTTAACAAAGTAACGAAATGCTTATGCTGTAATGGCAAATTCTTCTTCTCTTATTTGAAGGAGAATATTAAAATATTTATTTTATATGTTGTTTTTAATATCAAAAATGAAGATCGAACTTAACGTATAACAAGTCACTCAAAAATAATAATTTAGGACACAGCATAATGTTTAACTTGTAATAAACTTAAGACTCGTATATTAACGACCGTATACAGGAATAGGTATACATTTAAATTCTAGTTCTACATCCATCTTTCCTAATGTCAATGTAAATAAAGTTTATAATTCACATTTTCTCCTTAATCAACTGAACTTATTAATATTTACTTATAGATGAAAGTATTAAACTTGATATTATTTTTTTATATATTGCTTTTGATGTTGAAGTTAATAGGTTTAAATGCGATCGTGCTCAATGATTTATTTTTAAAGTGTATTGCCTAAAGAGATATACTATTGGCACACATTCGTATTGCTTCCAATTAAATAATTAAACGTTGCGATATACAAATGTATAAAACCGGAAACATATATTAATTTAACACGTTTATTCTGATACCTTTGCAAAATCTGGTACATGTCTGTAATTATTTAGCAGTATTTTGCTTGGTATATATCTGATGGCATTTAAAACTGGCTGCGATTTCACCGAAGAGTGGCCCAGACTTTATCTATGAGAAGTGTCACCGAAATGTAAAGAATTAGATAAGAAATGCCAAGGTTTGATAACGAAATTTAATTAAAAATACCGTCAAGTGCGAATAGGTCTTGTGCCCTGATATGATCTCGTAGCCGTGTCAACTCGACATCCTGATGAGTATTAAAAATGCGCAAATGTATATATTGAACTGTTTCTTTCACGCATTAACAGAGAAACCCATTGACGTGTTTTCAATGCAGAGATAGCAAATATTGGTCTATTTATCGGTATATACAGTCATATAGTTGTATCGTAAAAAATACTCTCTGGGACCGCGACCGAGAGAAAAAAAACTTAGTTACCTATGTACGTTATAGAGAACGTCAAACTGTACATCAGAATCAATCTTCTCAACATTTGCACGGAGATTAATTCCATCTTGGAGACAGACATATAATGTTTAGTAGCCCGGAAAACAAAAAAAAATATTTTCCTTTTTGTACATTTTATACATTTTTACAGTCTTGCATGATAATAATTAAAAAATAATGCAAGATATTATAATATTTAAGGAATGAATATTGAAATTATCTTTGCTTTTACCCCACAATAACAAATTTGAATTGTTCGGTAATATAATAACGTTATATGGGTGCCATATGTGTTTTACTAAGTTTTTTTAAAAAGGCTATTAACAAACCATCTTTATTTAGTGAATTTGTACTATCATCCGATCATTATATCGAGAAGCAAAAAAAATCTTTTCATTTCTTCTACTTCCTAATCCGATTTGGCTCATTCATCATCTTAAAGATCAGAAGACGTTTTGATGTGTCATTAAAGAATAATTTTGTCGAAAACGAAATTTCGTCGAGAAGTAATATTAAAAATTTTGTAGGTGTAATCGAAAATTGACTGAATAATGTAACGTGAAAAACGGTGAAGATAAAATATTTAAAAGTTTTAATATCCGTCTGCGTCTTAACTCGCAAATGGGATTGGTTTTGTGCAAATAGCCAAGTTATGAGTGAAGTGGGCGTTCGTGGCATGATATCAGACATCGTTTACCACGGTCGCATCGGGTTACCAGGTGACAGACATTTGCAGGATTCGCAAAGAAATTGTTTATACGCCATCCTATTATTTAATGCAAAAATCCATGAAAATTTTAAACGAATTCCCTGATACCTTTTCTTAGCTTACATCTGTAAGCTTTACGGAGGTAATCCAAGTATGGATTAGAAGGATAAAGAATTAATGACTTGTCCGCATGTAATCTGCGATAAAGAGTAGCGATTATAGCTCAGTAATATGAGAATATATATGTGTTTTTATTTTCCTACTTTCAAACAATTGCCTATTATTACAGAATGACAAATATCTATTAAATTTATTACCGCTATAGAAGTCTTCTACTATTATTATACTATATAATTACTATATGCAGTTAACTTATTATGGAGTTTCCTTTATGAAGTTATTCGTGGAATTTTGCAAAGGTATTGCTGATCGGTATAAGAATAGGTAAGTTATTTAATAACTGAAATAAACTTTTATAATTGTTTGATTAAACCAACATCATTATCATCATTATTATTAGGAAAAAATATAATTTCCACTGCTAGGCTTCTTATACCTAGCTCTAAATCGCACAGTTTTATATATTTTTATATACGCTACAAGTTAGCCCTTGACGGCTATCTCATCTGGTGGTCAGCGATGATGCAGTCTAGTGGGCTAACTTTTTAGGAATATGCCTATAAGGTAAACCCACACTCCTAATTGATTTCTACGCGACATCGTGATACGTCTTTGTCAGTAGGGTGGTTACTAGCCACGGCCGAAGCCTCCCACCAGACCAGACTCGAGCTAGGAATCGAACCCAGGTCCTCCAACTTTATAATGTGATAGCGCACGCACTGCGCCATGGAGGTCGTCGAACAGTCCCGATTTAAAGCCTCCACGTAGTTTTAATGTGGGTTGGCGGGTTTTTACGATTATTATCCATCTGTACCTCCGTGATTAAAACCAGTGTAGATGACTTAAAATGCTATCTGAGCTGGTGATTCAACACTTGATCGATCCTGGAATCGAAGCCAGGAAGTCATAACCATGCACTACTCCATTACGGCTTGATGAGCATAAACCTAATGATTTGATAAAGAACCTAGACGTAATTTAAATGCTAATCTTGATAAGATAAGATTTTATTGATTAAAACGCCTAGGATTTACAATATATATAATTTGTCCCTACCCTCTGCACTAGGTAAACCTATATTGCAGAGGGAAAAAAGGGGTTTTCCCGCGTTAAAAAATATATCGAGATTTAGGAGATTTTTAAAATGCAAATTTAAATGCCGTTAAATGGTTACCCCACTGTCTTTGCAGAGCTTAGAGAGGTGAACATCCTTCCGAAGCTGACCAATGAGATCGATTTCAAAACGCAATAAAAAGCCAAATGGACGAAAATTATTGCGTGCTAGCACGTTATGTCAGATAATATCAGGTTTTGGTCTAAAACCGCATGAATGAAGATTAAGAATTCATTAATGATTCGGAATTATTTTTATAACATAAATAACATTCAGATAAATAAGTAATTAGTAACCGATGTCAAAAATATGGTGTGACAAACTTTCTAATACATCAACCATGAAATATAGGTACATCGCGAAATATTACACGCAATACAAAAAAAAAATTGGGTTCGTTTTTTTTTTGGGTTTTTATTTCATAATTATCATTAAAGAACTGTCATAGTATAGTATTGGAATTCATATATATTCAAAATTATATAATCCACAGCTTATAACTAAAGCCGGCAAAAACTCCTGACATCGACATATTACAATTTAACAATCAATATTCTATTTTCTGGGAGGTGAATGTTGAGCTGACATTTACAAAACAATCTTGCTAGTACTTCGAATAAATAAATGACTTTTAAAACTTATGCATTGATAAGTCTTTTTAACTTTCGGAATCCTGTTATAAAAACTCTTATGACATTCACACACGCATTAAAAAAGTATTTTGCAGATGATTTGCAAATGTCATTTTTTATTTTATACTAAATAATTATAAACATAATGCGAAACTACTGTAGTTATACTTTATTTTTTTAATACAAAAGGGATTTGTGCGATTCAAGTTTATAATAAATTTATCGTACAGTTCTTTACTGCAATATAAATATAGTTTGTATGTCAGTAGCTTTAAGACATAACAAGGTCGAGTAGATTAGGGTGTCCGCTTCCTAATCAGAGGTCGGGGGTTCGATCCCGGGCACACACCTCTAACTTTTTTGAGTTATGCGCGTTTTAAGCATTAAAAATATCACTTGCTTCAACGGTTAATTCTTTCGATTGACTTTTGTGCGATGCTAATTCAGGACTAATTAAGGACTTTTGTATATTTTTTGAACCTTAAAGTGTAATATGACGATGGTAAACTATAAAAGCATTTTTTACTACAGTTTAGTTTTTCTTTTGAGGTTTGCAACAATATAACGCACAATATTATGAACTAGCATGACTTCCTTGACTTAAGCATGTTCAAATACTAGACATAGACCTTGTCTCTTATGTAAATATGGCATATATAGCTTCAAGTTGATCCAATGTGGTACTGAGGGTTTTAAGGATTATTGTGCTTACGTATCTACTAATTGGATACGATACGATCATACTACACAAACATACTCATTAACCCGCATTATAGAAGCATCACCGCAGTTACCAGCAGAGATTTCAGATTTCTTAGTACGTTGATGATGATCATTGTGAAAAACAAATAATATTGAAATAATACTACAATACTATTCAATTGAAGAATATTTAAGAGACAGCAATATATAGTTAGGTATTACATGCAATTATAATCCTTAGCATAAGTTAATTAGAAAAAGGTTTATAAACATTTAAATTTTTATTTGACATATTGATTGACCATAAACATAAATTGTTAAAACATTATTCTTGCATGCCTACCCGGCGGATTGTAAGCATCTATAATTCGATGTAACACCAATACCGACTCAATCTATGCAAAATAAATGATTTGATTTGATTTGATTTGAAAAAAAAATACCAGATTACATTAATATGGAAGGCATGATTATTTTCACCAAACGCGGCTTTACTATCCTAGCGGACGACTCGCAAGATAATGGTTATTCCATCTGTATAGTTGCAATAACAAACATTATATTAAAACAATGATGTTATCACCAATCGTAATTTATATGAGCAGTAGAAAGTTTAGAACTGTAACTTAGAAACTCTTTTCAATTATTTATTCGATTGCAGATTAGTTGGTACCTACCACATAACCAATCTTTGGTTTAAACCAATCTCAACTAGAATTGATTTTGTTTTATTAAAATAGAAAGGAGTTTGTGATCAGTTCAATAACTATTTATACAACAGCTCGAACGAATATAAATTATATTTCAATACATTCAATTGATTAAGATACAAGTAACAATAAGATGAATACATTTGTGAAAAAAAAATTAAGAATAAACTGTTATGATGGTAAGTTAATTTATATTGAAAAAACATTGCGCTAAGGCGGGCGGGAAAAGAAAATAGCTTATGTGCAGGTGGTGCGGAAAACAGCAGACGGGTCGCAGGGCGCGGGGCGGGAGGTGCGGGTGGCGGGGCAGAAACGCGGCGCACCCGGGACGCCCGGGACGCGCCGCAGCCTCGCTCCCGCCCCTAATCTCATTACACGCACGCGGCGCCTACCTCGACCTTAGCCCGGTTTCTGACATGGGAACCCGCATAATACCCAGCTCACCTTGCTATTGTTTATATCGTCCGGCAACTCATATTTTATCACGATATAGAGCGCAAACTTACCCTTCTATGGCGTAAGCTCCAAATCTCAGCTGTCAACGCATCAATATCGGTCACGGTACACTGGTGATACAGTCCGGCAGCACTTGTTAATACATTATTAGCACATTGATAAGGCCGCGAATTTGTGGAGGAAAATGTTTGATGACAGCGACGGTGCGGTTCGGCGTATCGCACACGGGTGCGGCGCGACGTCGGCGGCGCGGCGGCGTGTGCGCGCGCGCTGGCGGTGGGGCCGACCGGTCGCAACCGGGCCGCGCTCTCACCGTCTCGGCCGCCCTGCCACAATGTTCGCTATAATCGCACTTGACACCGTGCCGTGTTTGATCTCGAAGAAAGTTCCACGTTTCTATGTCATTTGTTTAAGTTGGACAAAAAATTCCAAAATCAAGAAATTACTCTCGGTTTCCAGCCGACGTTCTAATACGACTGGCGCCAATACACGAAGCCGAGTCAACAATTGTTATAATTGAATTAGGTGATTGTACAGTTCATACCTATTTGGCTTCGTTTTTTTTTCTCGGTAGAGGTTTTCCGAGTATTGATTTGTCATGAACTTGACTGCGATGGCTAACGATTTTCACTTGTTATCTTGAGAAGGTAGATACTTATGTGAAAGTATTAATTATTTTACATACCGATAACCCATGAGATAAGATGTCAATCAATATACTTTCTTGTCATACCAGACAATCGACATTTAATTCAATTTATTGTTCTTCATTAAACTTTGTGTCAATCACGAAATGCATTCGAATAGTATACGAGTGCTGAAACTTAATAGACAGCAATCACAATAAAATTAATGTAGCTGAATAATTATTAAAGGTGAAGTCTGCGCAATGACGTAGCAAAAGCTCAACAATGGATTATCTTAAATTCATTTAAGGTATAGATGCGAAACATTTTTAGCTATTTAAGTTATTTATCAAGCAAGCTGTGATAGCCTAGTGGTCAGGACGTCAGCCTCCTAATCAGAGGTCGGGGGTTCGAACCCGGGCACGCACCTATAACTTTTCGGAGTTATGTGCGTTTTTAAGCAATTAAAATATCACTTGCTTCAACAGTGAAGGAAAACATCGTGAGGAAACCTCTACGCCTGAGAGTTCTCCATAATGTTCTCAAAGGCGTGTGAAGTCTGCCAATCCGCACATGGCCAGCGTGGTGGACTATGGCCAAACCGTTCTCATATTGAAGGGAGACCCGTGCTCTGTAGTGAGTCGTGAATGGGTTGATCATGATGATGATGATGAAGTTATTTATTCTTATTTAACACACATAGTTTCTTCTTATTTTGGGAGTTTAATCCAGAAGGACACATAAGATTGTTCTTTTCTCTCAAGATCCATCCCCTTCCTGAGCCATCAGTTTGCTATCGAGAGTTATTTCGAATCGTCCCATATCATCGTCCTATATACAGAAACTCATGCTGTTTTTTTTTTTTATTTAAATTTGATGACGAATCATTATTTTAAGTTATTCAATAAATATCATCAGGTTTAATATCGTTTTATTTTATGTGTTATATATTTATAATTTTATTTAATTTGTTCCAAAATAATGACTACGGAGTTCATTCGTTAAATTCTTTTGCCGTCATTTTTGCGAATATGTTGATTACGAAATATAACATCGTTATGAAACAATTTCATAGCAATTATTTTTTTCTCAGTTGCACCTTGAAACAAGTGCTAACTGAGGCGTAGATTTTAACGGATCCGTTTCAACTATCACTCTTAATTCATCATCATCTCCGGTCGATTACGATGCCTGTTCTTGAGATCGGAACTTCCTTCCACAGCGGATGCTATTAATACAACACGCGCTGTTCGTTTGTTCTTTTTGTTTGCTCTATTGTTAATATTGTATACCATCTCTACAGTCTAATGCGATGCTCCCGTCACTGGAAGTCGTAGGTTTTCTAAATAGATTATGTATGTTTTTTTTATACAGTACAAGTTAGCCCTTGACGGCAATCTCACCTGATGGTAAGTGATGATGCAGTCTAACCTAACCTAACCAATTACCTGGTATCGTATAGCCACGCTCCTAATTGGCTTTTACGCGACGTCGTGCCGGAACGCTAAATCGCTTGGCCATACGTCTTTGTCGGTAGGGTAGTAACTAGCCACGGTCGAAGCCTCCCACCAGACAGACTCGAGCCGGGAATCGAACCTAGCAAAATATGATTAGCCTATATGCATCCACTGCTGGACATAGGCCTCTTTGAAGCAGCGCAAACTTATCCTATCTCCTGCTTTTGGCATGCAGTCGATACCTGCCACTTTTTGGAGGTGACCGCTTCTTCTAGCTACAGAACGGCTTATACTCCGTTTGGATTTTTATTATATTTATTCATTTATTATTAAGCTAATTAATGACTAATTGAAATAAAAATTACAACGTTTTTTGTGCGATAAAATAAACCATAATGGCAGAATTCAATTATAAGGTATATTGGAAAGTTAGTCACTTTGATTAGTATGTAATTCCTATATTTCACATATACACATTACTCAGATACTTGCTATCGATTCCATTATAATGTAGTTAGAACTACGTCACACGCACATTTATAGATACGAGAGATACAGAACATTCCTTATGCGAAGGACTGCCTACAAAACAAAATACTTATACAAGGAAGACATAGATAATATAAACAACAATTAAATTGATTATCTTTTTCTTTATATAATTAGTATGTAGGAAATTAATTCATATTTTTTATAATATATTAATTCTATAAGCTCAAGAATTTGTAGCTTAAACATAATACTAGATATAAATTGTAAGGTTTTTATGAAATTTTATCTGTACCAGTGCTGCTTGGTGGGTATATGCTTTAATTATACTTACGAGGATATATGTTCCTCTTACTTCAAAAGTGTATATCTTTGCACAGAAGTGGGATATTTATTAGGATTATGATATTAAGTCTACTACGATTTATAGCTAGTTAAAAAAAGTGTAACCGTGTCATATCTATTTCAAAATTAATTTATTTTTTAACGTAATTTTCAGTTGCAAATGTCAATCCCATTCAAATGACCATCAAAGTAGAATTATTCATTCAATATAGAAATGAGCCGTCATCAAACTTCTTAAACATAATAATAGTAAACCACAAAAAAGAACAATCCAATCAAACATTACATAAGCTAAAATACATGCTAACTGCAAATAACTAGGGAAATAACTTTAAAGCTCATTCATTTTACCGAAACTTATTAAGCTCTGTAGTTACAACTTACAACAGACCCCAAAGCGAGTACGAATTCCCCGAGAGCAACATTTTTCACATTTCAGGTTAATGAAAATCACCGCTTTCATCCATAATGGGAGAGCAAGAGGTTCACTTAATTGCCTCGTAAGGTATGAACGAGAACTAAACTCGTCGTAAGGCCGGGCTCGAACACGACGGCCCTTGTAAGCTAAGCAAGTTAACACGCAAACTCGTATAGTTTGCTTTAACGTCGTCTACTAATTTACTACCTACCTACCTATATGCCTAAAACAAATTGTAATAAAAAAGATTAAATGCTCTTTATTGGTCAACCCATTCATGTTATCAATATCTGCCATAATTTTCTCTAAATTGATCTTGTTTAAATTATCTAATGGCCTATTTTTTTGTTTGTGTTTATCCTTTTGTTTTGTGGAACACTGTATTTATTTCTTGGAGATGATTACTGCAACACAGTTTATACTTCGGCAGGATCATCGTTTTCATGTGTTTAAGCTTCCTGTATTGTTTGTTTCCAAATAAAAATCTTTTATCTTATCTTTATCTAAATCGATAAAAATTCGAGTATACATACTGTAAATGCACCGAGAAAACCGAAGAGGTTTGTCCTCGGTACTAGTTCAATTCTACCGAGTATATGAATTCAAGCTTTCTGCACTCTTCCTTATTAAGTACCCGTATTTGGTTAGGTGCACTGCGCCACACTAAAGCGACCCGTGGGTAGTATTCTTTTGATAGTAGTCGATTTCTTGGTTTGTTTCGGTTATCTTTTCATGACGTAAGCAGTTTCTTCGTAAGGTTAGTTTTTTAAATAATATCCCCAAAGGGTTTGAAGAGGGGTTGAATTTGTACGCGTAATTCTGTAATTGCCAATAATAGCTATCAACTATAAATAAGTGATAGACATAATTTTTTTATGAAAATTACGTTACGACGTTCTGTCGCTGATAGTTTCTGGTAACATAGGTTAACCTATTCTTGATTTTATGACGTTTCAAATTTTTACTACAAGAAGGCCGAAGAGTTCTATGCATGTATAATAATAGCAGTTTTACGATACAAAAGGGTCCAGTAAAGCTTTTCGAAAAAAAGGTTTTTTTTTTGAGAATCGAATTAATTTCATAGTGTATGATAGCCATATTTTTTTTAACAGCTGCCCTAAGGTCCCAAGGTATTTGAAATTCTGTTTTTATTTTCTAATTTTTGATACTATATCTCTATGTCTGATAGTTTTTGGAGGCTGTAGTATTACTTGATTTTTCTGATATCCTATATTTTTCCTTCCTTAGTTTGCTTTCTCCACGTATAAATCTAATTTCGAGGAAATTTGCTATAGCAAACTTTATCTGACGACCTCCGTGGCGCAGCGCGTGCGCTGTTGCATTTTAAAGTTGGAGGTCCTGGGTTCGATTCCCGGCTCGAGTCTGGTCTGGTGGGCGACTTCGGCCGTGGCTAGTTACCTCCCTACCGATAAAGACGTGTCGCCAAGCGATTTAGCGTTCCGGCACGATGTCGCGTAGAAACCAATTAGGAGTGTGGGTTTACCATGTCCCTAACAGGTTAGCCTGCTACCATCCTAGACTGCATCATCACTTACCATCAGGTGAGATTGCCGTCAAGGGCTAACTTGTAGTGGATAAAAAAAAATAGTATTCGTTTGAAATTAAAAATTTCACGTCACCTTAAATTAAATACCAACGCGTATGAATCAGGAATATATAACTTCACACTTGCTATTATGCAAAATTATGCCGAAATATGACAAGAGAACATAAAAATACTGACCATGCTAAAACTGCCAATAACCAACAAAACAAAACTACCGATGTGCATGTGTTATATTCCATATAACATGTGTCATATTCTATATATTATATGGTACTTCAAATTGTCGACATGTTTACTTCACTGGAGGAAGAGTAGGTAATTACAAGATTACTTTGTCAGTCATGAGATCGCTACACTTTAGCGGCTTGTTAGCGGAAAGTTTGGCTTGCTTACTTAAAAATTAAATTCAAATACTTGCTTCAGGTAAATGCGTCCAGGATGGGAAGTATACGTAGATATACTTAAACGAAAATATATACCCAACCTGCTGTGAAGAAGCTGTGGTAGCCGAGTGGATGTCAGCCTCTTAATCAGAGGTCGAGAGTTCGAATCCGGGCCTATAACGCACGCATATCTATAACTTTTCGGAGTTATGTGCGTTTTTAAGCATTTAAAATATCACTTGCTTCAACGGTGAAGGAAAACATCGTGAGGAAACCTGCACTTCTGAGAGTTCTCCATAATGTTCTTAAAGACGTGTGAAGTCTGCCAAGCCGCACATGGCCAGCGTGGTGTACTAAGGCCGAACCCTTCTCATATTGAGAGGAGACCCGTGCTCTGTAGTGATCCGGCAATGGGTTGATCGTGATGATTATAACCAACCGACATTAACCCGTATGCCGTCACGACAATGGCATAACGCTCTTATATACTATCGCTCTCGATTCGCTTGCGTGCAGGCATATATCTTCTATATTATTATAAATAAGATAATATATTACCGCCATTATTTTTATTACTACATATAATGTATATTTTAAGTCAAACTATAAAGGAGTTGGTTAAATAAAATGGACAAGAAAAATGTAGTCGTAAATAACAAGGTATCCACGATAATCCCTAAATAAGAATAAATCCATAGCTATAGCAAGCGTAAGTGAAAACGATATTACGTCATTCAGCTTTAGATAGTGGTCAAAGTTGATTTGAATGTCAACCTGTTCTGTTCCACAGTAACTATTATGGTTATTATTAGTGACTGCTTTGCCGATCGAATAAATCACATGATTTTAATCATAGGCCCTAACTTTCTCTTTTCATCACGAAACTCTCCTAGCGTGTAATCATTCGACTTTGATTCAAATTAATCATATGGGTATAATATATTTAAATTAACTAGTGATCAACAAGTGGTGGAATTTTGAACGATTTTATAGAAAAAACAGTGTACATGTTTTTTTTTTTGGTAACCCTAAAAAAGCATTTGATGTGCTTTTATAGCTAAATTAAAATAAAGAAAAAGTATACATCACACACAACAATCTAGACAATTCCCTTCGGCCGTGGCTAGTTACCACCCTACCGACAAAGACGTGTCGTGAAGCCTTTTAGCGTTCCGGCACGATGTCGCGTCGAAACCAATTAGGAGTATGGGTCTTCCATACCCCTAACAGGTGAGCCCGCTACCATCTTAGACTGCATCATCACTTACCATCAGGTGAAATTGCCGTCAAGGACTAACTTGTAGTGGAAAAAAAAAACCTTTGGAAGGACTGAGTTCGAGACTTAGCAAATATGCTATAACGGTGAATGAATACATCGCTATTATCATTAAAAAAATATATATGCAAAAGCGTTCCGATCCACAATTTACAAGTTGGCTAAGTACAATTAGTTTTTTCAATAAACGATCGAACCTACACACACACATATATAACATATAGACATGTATAAATACTTACTTGATGACTGAAAAATTTTAGTTAAATTGATGCACGGTCTCAAAAAGTTTAAGACTTTCCTATTCCCTTATTCTTTCTTATAGTAATAGAACATTTTTTTATTCTCTCCTTGTGTAATTAGTTTTTTTTTTGTTTGTCTATTATTAGTTAATTTAAAATAGTTTCCATTTAGCATATCATATTGTTAGCGTCATATTAGCATCGATTAGAATTATTATGCATGCTGTAGCTACCTCTAAGTTGAATTATATGTGTATCTAACACGTAGGTTTTTAAAATGTACATATTTTTACATATGATTCAGTTGGTGGCGCTTCGAATAAATAAATGAATGCACTATTGTCACTTTATTTCCAAACTTCCAACTTTAAAAACTTTTTGAATTACTATGTTTAATTTAGTTTCTCCGCTGGTCGCTTGCTACATCATAGGAGGGAGTTTTAAAGCATATACTCACCAGGGTGCACTAGAAAAATATATATAAAAGGACATAATACTTGAAAAAGTTGTATCTCGGATAAACCACAGCGAAGACTTTTTGTGGAAATTCAAAACATAGTCTCGATACCAAGCGCTTAGCTACTAAAGAAATCGCGATATGATTTCGCACAGGGACATTTTAAATGGTGTGGTCTTAGGATAAGTCCTCCTTTTAATACCCAAGAAGTAGTGTTTCTTGTTTTTAAAATCAGAGGAAGTAGCGGGCATTAGCATAGTGATTGAATAATCGGACGGCTTACAAAAGACCGAATTATTATGTTTATATTGCACTTTTACAGCTCTTACATTAAACATAAACTCATTTCACCCCTAAAGATAACAGTTATTAAAATACGCTCATAATTTAACCCGAATCCGATTAAAACCGACTCGGTTAGTCGTTAAAAACGTTAAAAGTCATATTGATACTTCATATCAACCGATTTTATATTTATTTATATTACACAACTTAGCCCTTGACTGCCAGTGATGATGCAATCTAAGATGGAAGCGGACTAACCTGTTGTGGGTATAAAATTTTCTAAACCCATACTTCTAATTGATTTCTACGCGATATCGTGCTGAAGCCTCCCACCAAACCAGACCAGAATAAAATCAGAAATAGTATTTTCTATATTGCCCAGGGATCGAAACTGGTACCTCACATATATAAGACCACAGAGCCCTGCACCAAGACCCAAGAATACTGCACAAGCAGACAGGAATTCAAAAATGCCATAAGATTCCTATGAATATAACATTAATAACTATGTAGTTTAAAAAAAAAAAAACTTACAACAAAACACTGTTTATGTTCTTTGTTATTTAATATGTAAAATATTAAGACAACATAAATGTAACATATGTAAAGGTCCATTAATCAGCATTGGTGCTCCTTGGTGGTGCTATGTTCTAAAACCCACTCTTCTATGAGAGAGTACTCCATAGAACTAGACTTGAACCCAGCTATGGTCATCTACGACGCGCACTCTCTATAATTCTATAATTACCCCATTGATGAACGTTTATTAAGTACCTTTTTATACAGTATTATCTTGTGGCATCTTACAGACGCTTTTAAATTACTCCAATTGGGTTCTTGAAATTTGAATGAATCAAAACGGCAAAGTATCTAGTAAGTGTCATTAGAAAACATCTTCGTCTTCAATCGATAGTGTTATTTAGGTCAAATGTTATTGTGAATGGTAATGTGCCGTCATCAATTTGTAATCAGTCCTTGATTATCAATTACCCTGCTCTATTTGGTGCTCAAGTATGCTGTAAGAGCAATAAAAAATACTTCGATAAGTTTAAATATATTTAATGCGGCATATATAACGGTAGCTATAAAGTGTGGAATATCTTTGTAACCCGCTTTCGTTGGCTTATTGGGTGTGCCATACACTTATCAAGCAATGATTTACAAAGTTGGTACCATTATCTCAATCAGGATCTTCAGGATTAGCGTTTTTTTTATCCCTATACACGGTACTGTCCTTCACCGTGTTGTAATCGTATAGAAATGAGTTTCTTTCTACTTTTTAGTTAGCTTAGCTGCGAAAGCGTATTTTTTTTTTTTAATTGTTTACTTTTTATTATTACACTTTAATGAATAAATAAGTAGAATAATGAAAGAGTTATTGTATGTGTTAAAAATCCTTTCTTAGCGAGAGCCAACGTTATTGCCCACAACATACCCAATTTCAGTCCAATGAAATGTTTTTTTATATACTACAAGTCAGCCCTTAACGGCTATCTCACCTGGTGGTAAGTGATGATGCTGTCTAGGATGGTTGCCGGCTAACCTGTTAGGATTATAGTAAACCCAGGCTCCTAATTGGTTTCTACGCGACGCTAAATCGCTTACGTCTTTGTCGGTAGGGTGGGCACTAGACCAGACTCAAGCCGGGAATCGAACCCAGAACCTCCATTTTTATAATGCGACATATTAAAAAAACTTATCGGTCATTGTTTCATTTTACCCTCTTAGCTTTAGTTTTAATTTGGCGAGTGTCGTAATCACCATCACTTTACGGAAATAATGAAATATGTGATATATATTAACGATTCATAGATGCCTGTAATAGGTTCACATGAATAAAGCTATTTTGATTTGATTTGTAACATTTAAATAATTTGACCAGTTACAGATTCATTTTCTTCTTCTTTCCGCATCTTGTAATCAAGGAATATCGTGAAATAAAAATAAATGGCGATACCCAGATATGAGGTACATTTTTAACACGACTTAATTAATGTTTTTATCAATGGCAAAAACCTTTATCATATTTACAACCTTCCATTGGTTACGAAACATTTTTATATGTATTGCTAATACGGAAACTCTGTTTTCAACGAAATTCAAAATGGCCGTTACAGTTTTCATGGTTGGTTTCGCAGTGAAGTAATCGGTGGGAATGCACTAATGATCGGTTGCAGCTGAATAGCGTGTAATATGCGATTTGCAAGCGGGCATTCAGTACTCACGCGACGACCGCGCCTCTGACCACGTTTGTGATAACATTATAAAATACCGGCTATGTGCGGGTTAAACTCGCGTAAGAAAGGTTTGGTACTAAGGCGCAATATGAAAAGCAACATTGTACTGAACACACTAATCTTCTTAAAATGGAAAGAGGGTAGGCAGAATATCCAAACGGCCCAAATCATGATCAACCCATTACAGGCTCACTACAGAGCACGTTCTCGTCTTAATATGAGAATGGTTTGGCCATAGTCCACCACGCTGGCCATGTGCGGATTGGCAGACTTCACACGCCTTTGAGAACATTATGGAGAACTCTCAGGCGTGCAGGTTTCCTCACGATGTTTTCCTTCACCGTTGAAGCAAGTGATATTTTAATTGTTTAAAAACGCACATAACTCTGAAAAGTTATAGATGCGTGCCCAGGTTCGAATCCTCGACCTCTGATTAGGAGGCTGACTCCTAACCACTAGGCTATCACAGCTTTTTTTCCCGCTTAACGATAGTCAATATTATTAATACAAAGATATATATGTATGTTTGTTTTAAACAGGCTTAACACTGAACCAATCTTGACTAATTATGGCACAGAGAAGGATTGCATTCTAGAGACGGATGTAAGCTACTTTCAGGATCTTAGGAAAACAAAGCATTGCCACGAGTTCTAAATATACTTATTGCGCAATTCTTGGATAGGCCATAAAACAAGGCCCTAATACAAATGCCTGTATGCATCGTTTTATGTCGCAAATCTTTTATGGTCATTAGAATAACTAAGGCCCGGTTGTTTCATACAAATGGTTATCGTAAAATGTATTCGTTAGCAATTAAAATACACGTACTAATCTGAACGTCTAGTATCTTATTACCGTTGCTTATTGTCAAAACATACAGAAAGAAGAATATAATTATATGACAACCAGTGATTGAATACTGGTTAACTTTACCGTAACCTTTCACAGACGTAAGGGCTAATGGATGGTGAATCAATTAATATCAATATAATTTATTTTTTTAACTTACGTTTTCGATATTTTTAACGCAAACGCGTCCGTCAAAATGTGTTCACTTGTATGTGTATCAAATTTAATTTCTTTGAGTTGCAAACTGTTGAAATATTTTATACTTACTAACTATATTAACCTATAGATGTCCATAGGCCTTTCCGAGAGCGCGCCATCACACACGGTTCTCCCTCTTCCTTATCTACCCGCTACCAAAGATTCTTTTTACGTAATTGGGCCAGTGGTCTTTCTACACTGCGCTCACTGGTATGCGGTCTCCAGAACACTAGATGTTTTGACTCATCCGTTTTTAATAAATGTACTTTAAACCTAAGTAACCGCTGGCTATCTGTTGTATTATTACTGTACTGGCTTAGAAATTCAAAGTTACTATTAAGAGTTTTTATTTATTACCATAGAGTTGATACTATCCTTAAACTCAGACGATGCTTATGTAGTCATTAAAATTATATTTATTACTTTCAAATTCAAATAATCTTTATTCAAATAGTCCTTTAAAAGGCGCCTTTTTGACGCGTCAATAATTTACATAGTAGTGATTTGATGGTGATAACTACATTCGTAAACTTAAAACTAAAGCCCCGGTCTAAGAAGAAGCCCACAACAAACATAGCCAAGTAAATTTTCTTTTAGTTATCACCATCTCACATGCCACTTAAAGTTATATTATGAGCTATCTTATTAGAGCAATATTTCACACCCATGCTTGTTTATCATTTACGTAATCCTTTACTCTATAGTAGGACTTTTCTACAAGCTTACGTTTTATATAAACTTTGAACTTATTGAGAGACATCCCAGAAATGATCCTTTACGATCACGAACATACTTTCTTATGTACTCTTTAATTCTTTCAAATTATTTATTGCAGAACATAAACGGCTGGCTATCTTCTATTCTTCTATATCTTGTATTATTGACTTGGCTTACAAAAGACAATAGTGCAGGAGTTGAATGACGGACAAATGTTACGCAAGTCCGGCATTTAATTTTTTTTGTACGTCAATTTTAATTATTATTAACCTAACAATTGAACTGTCATGTCATCATCAGCACTATTGCAATCAAGTACCAGCTCACTAAAGGTCACGGATACTCTCAGAAAGGGAAGGGGTTAGGTAAACCATAACCCGTTGCCACAGGTCATCATAATAAATATTCTAGAGCTGAATCGTAAACATCGCTTAGGCCGCCATTTGTAGATGGTACTAGTATTTTTCTGATATGTGAAGCAGTCGATGTCCAAAGCTTGAACCGAAGAACTTGTGACGTCAAGATTAATTAGCTACTAGCTAATGTACTAGACTTAGTCCGGTTTAAAAACCGCATTTTTATCATAAGTGAGGAAAAATTGATTCAGTAAATTGGAATAGCAAACGCGCGCGTGGCCGTGAATATTTTTTGTTTTAAAATAAAGAGCTGTAGGTAGGTGCAGATTTTTTTTTTTGCATCACAAGTTAGCCCTTGACGGCATCTCACCTGATGGTAAGTGATGATGCGGTCTAAGATGGTAGTGGGCTAACCTGTTAGGGGTAAGGTAAACTTATACTCCTAATTGGTTTCTACACGACATCGTGCCGGAACGCTAAATTGCTTGGCGAAACGTCTTGTCGGTAGGGTGGTAACTAGCCACGGCCGAAGCCTCCTACCAGACTACTACGCTACGGAGGTCATTAAAGATGAAAACGTTAATGACTCTATTACGTTTCGATACTTGAAATAATCCCTACGATTGTATGTCGAAGCGGCGGTAGCCTAGTGGTTAGAGCGTCAGCCTCCTAATCAGAGGTCGGCGGTTCGAATCCGGGCACGCACCTCCAACTTTTCGGAGCTATGTGTGTTTTTACACATTTAAAATATCACTTGCTTCAACGGTAAAGGAAAACATCGTGAGGAAACCTGCACGCCTGAGTGCATAATGTTCTCAAAGGCGTGTGAAGTCTGCCAATCCGCACATGGCCAGCGTGGTGAACTATGGCCAAACCCTTCTCATATTGAGAGGAGACCCGTGCTCTGTAGTGAGCCTTGAATGAGTTGATCATGTTGTTGTTGTTGATTGTATGTGTATCTGTGTACAAATGTTATTCATTCTTGTACTTAAGATACAGGATACACAATTAATCAATTGTTCGCTTACTTAGTCCACGCACACAAATACATTTAATGCACTATCTCTCGTTTACCCGTTAACTTTGACATTTGACTTCTAAAGGGTTCTTTATTTCGCCTAGTTTCTAGCAAATGATCCGCCTTTGTCTTTGTAAACCATTCAGCAATAGACTTCTAAGTAGGGTGGCCATTTCTTATATTATGCTTTGCACGGTATATTCGTAGATACCCGTTTATCTACTTAATAACATTTGAGATAGTGCACATCGTAAAGACAACAATGTGCTTTTTACCAAAGATATTTCTCTTATTGTACGAAACTTATCTTCGTGTGTATGATTTTTTATATAGACTACAAATTAGCTCTTCACGGCTATCTCACCTGGTGGTTGTAAGTAATGATGCAGTCTAGGAAGGTAGCGGGCTAACCTGTTAGGGATATGGTAAACCCACACTCCTAATTGGTTTCTACGCTACATTGTGCCGGAACGCTTAATCGCTTGGCGACACATTTTTTTAGGTAGGGTGGTAACTAGCCACGGCCGAAGCCTCCCACCAAACAAAACTTCTGGATATCCTCTGTCGATACGCCAACATGTTCTGTCATATCCCGGCATACAATCGCAAAGACGGTGCAACCCTACAAGTAGAGCGCTTTCACAAAGTTTCGCAATCTACTCCTAGACACATTTACCATTTACCAAATATATTCAGACCGCCCAATAAGTGCTGAACTGGATCGTGAACTCCAAGTATAGCATTGTTCTACTCTCCATCCAAATCACATACAATTAATTATTACCGACCGCACCATTAATGGAGACGATGTTATAGTTACAAACCAAATAACGTGCAGAATACGTTGAGTGGAGTATGAAGTGGTTAATTTAAATTGTTACAGTTCAGATTCTGCCACGTCAGCAGATCCTATTGTCTCCTGGCATATTTATCAGAAATAATAAGATCACTAAGAAATATAAAAAAAATTGGTACATCGTCTTCAGTCTTTCTCAGCTAAGCAATGCTCCAGGCATCGGTTCTTTGGTTCTCTATGGCATTGTTACCTGCACGTTTAAAGCATTGTTTTTTTATGTTATATTATTTATTTATTTTTATTATTTTTGCACCAAATTTGTGATAACGAACACTTATTGACGCCCTCCGTGGTGCAGTGCGTGCGCTGTCGCATTTTAAAAAAGTTGGAGGTCCTGGGTTCGATTCCCGGCTCGAGTCTGGTCTGGTGGGAGACTTTGGCCGTGGCTATTTACCACCCTACCGACAAAGACGTGTCGCCAAGCGATTTAGTGTTCCGGCACGATGTCGCGTAGAAACCAACTAGGAGCGTGGGTTTACCATACTTCTAACAGGTTAGCACGCTACCAGCCTAGACAGCATCATCACTTACCACCAGGTGAGATAGCCGTCAAGGGTGTATAAAAAAAAAAACTTATATAAGAAATATACAAAGGAAAGCTTATCTCTATACGAGATCTCTTCCAGCTACCCTCAGATGTGAGTAAGATGATGTAAGATGATAGATGTGATTTTATAAAGTGGAATAGGTCAAACAAGATCTACGTTCTAAATTATACTTAAAAATTGAAAAAAGGAAAAAAAATGTAAATATAATATGATATGTATAAATAATATATAAATAAACATACTTAAAATATAATATAAAAATAAACGAAACTAATAAGTAAATGTTGTAATGTATGTTAATTTTGACGCCTCATTTTTTTGATAACACTCAGTAGCTAGACCCAGGCCTTCTAACTCGTGGAAGAGTGATATTTAGACTTAGTGAAGTACGGACACTGCTGCAATGCGGATTTGTGGGTTTTAACGATCATATAGACATGATGATAATTATCGGCCCCATCGCCATTTTCACATGCTACATGAACATAGAGGGAGCAGCTGTCTACTGAGAAGAAAAGCTACCCCACAAGCAACCGAACTCAACAGAGAACTCAGCAGAGATAGGTACCTACCTCCTATCTCTGCTTACTACATTAATTTATATAGGTACTACAAGAAACATACAAATTATAAATAAAACACATATGCTTGGATCTTTGTTTTGTGTTATTTTTGTTCCAGATCTGTAATAACAAACACTTATTTAGAAAGGAAAGCTTATCTTATACGCACTAAAATCTATTGTTGGCGAAACATATACTTTAACATGTTTTAATTTTCTATGTATGTTTCTATTAATGAGTATTTACAAACTGCAAAAGTGTACAATTATTTTTAAATAAAATAAACGCCGAGGAACAAAAAAATACATAAATTATTTGGATAGAATTCCATATGAATTCCTTAACAAACTTCGAAATTATCGAAATTAGAACAATCAACTTGGACTAAAAATCCTTTTTGGTATACAACAAACTACACAAAATACATAACTATTGGGAAATAGTATTCAAATAGTTTATTATACATCATCAGAACCTGATTCGATGATATGTGACCATCTGGAAAATACCCTTCGAAGTAAAAATTACACAAATGACCGAATTGAGAACCTCCTTTTTTGAAATCATAAAATAGGTATTGTTAATTATTTAAAGTATTTTGACTACTGGTGGAAATATACTGTAGTACCCCTAATAGGACCTAGGATTTACTTCCGATTGTAGTATATATATGAGAACTTTAACGTTAACATTTCCTACGTAGATACATGCTTTTAACTACCTCCGTGGCGCAGTGCGTCTCCTGCAGCATGATCTGATTCCCGGCTCAAGTCTGGTCTGGTGTGGGGCCTGGGCCACGGCTAGCTACCACCCTATTGCAAAGACATACCGCTATGCATTGCTGCCGTTGAAACCATTTTCCTAATCGGTTTCTACGCGACATCGTGCCGGAACGCTAAATCGCTTGGCGACACGTCTTTGTCGGTAGGGTGGTAACTAGCCACAGCCGAAGCCTCCCACCAGACCAGGCTCGAGCCGAGAATCGAACCCAGGACCTCCAACTTTATAATTCGACAGCGCACGCACTGCGCCACGGAGGTCGTCAAAAAAAAGTCATCGTCAAAGTACAAAAGCTTTGACCTTTTCATTTATGCACTAAATTTTACACTACAAGTGAAAGTAGGTTTTTTATCTATTCCATTTATGTCACTTGGGTCATGGAAGACCTGCACAGACATCGAAAGTGAAATAGTTATTATTATGTAAATTAATATTCCCAGCGACATTTGTAATGAATGAAAAAAATTGTACTCAGGTTTCGCATATGCAAATTTATTAATTATCTTGCATACCTTGGAGTGAATGTGCGAATTAGTGAAGATGTAGTCTTCAACTATAGTATAGAGACTTTGATATAATTTTGACACAAAATTCTATAATTGCATTGCCTAACAATTTTGAGGATAATTTTATAAATATTTTCACTGCTTTTAAACTAAGAAAGTAAATAAAATATTATCATCATCATCATCATCAACCAATTGTCGGCTCCCTACAGAGCACGGGTATCCTCTCAATATGAGAAGGGTTTGGCCATAGTCCACCACGCTGGCCAGATGCGGATTGGCAGACTTCACACGCCTTTGAAAACATTATGGAGAACTCTCCGGCGTGCAGGTTTCCTCCCGATGTTTTCCTTCACCGTTGAAGCAAGCGATTTTTTTTTTTTAATATCACTAGTAGTATTTATTCCCAGCGATATTTATAATGAATGAAACTATTTGTACTCAGGTTTCAAATTTGCTAATTTATTAATCATCTTGCGTACCTTGAGTGAATACGAAAGTTCGACTATAGTCTACTATACTAGTACTTCCACATGAAATAACCTGCAGTTAGAAATAACATGAGCTTTGATATTTTTTTTTTTTTCACAAAATTCTAAAATTGACCTAACAATTTTAAGGATAAGTTTATAAATATTTTCCATGCTTTTATGTTTAGAAAGAAAAAAATATTATCATGTTAAGTACAATTTATTCCCAGCGACATTTATAATGAATGAAATTACGTGTACTCAGGTGTCATGTGCTAATTTATTAGTAGTCTGGCGTTCCTTGGAGTCAATGTGCGAATTAGTAAAGTCGACAGCTCGTGGCACTAGGCTGCAGTACGGGGCGAGCGGGGCGGGGAGGGAACGAGGAAGAGGGCAGTGTCCCTCATTGATCGCAAGCCGCGCAGCATCCCCGCACCTCCCTCCCTCCGCTCGACACAACCACAAAATTCAACACTCAAAATTGCAATCGTTGGTATTCGAAAGCTCATCTCATTCTTAACCCCATTAAAGTCGTGACCGATGGGCATGGATATGGCCTATGGCTTTTTTCTCCACATGCCGTTTGGTATTTTGGTGCACTTTTTTCTTAAAATCCAATGCTAACTCTGATACGCAAGTATGGGGATAATGAAGTAGTAATAAATCTACCAAAGCAAAACATTTTGTGCATAAATACATACGATATGTGGTTACCTAGAATGCGCAACTCTCAAAGTATAGCTTTCTATCTATCTGCAGTCGTATATAATGTATGAACAAGGTAAAGCTAACAAATACATGTACGTAATATTGGTTATATTAAAACCGAAGAAGTTTGCTTTATTATTATAACATAAGATGAATAGATGCTTTAGTAAATAATCGTCCCATTAAATTGTAATAAATCTTTGACAGTAGCTTTGTGTAAAAACAACAGCTCGCAGCGTTTGTAAAGGGACAAAAATTTACATAATTAGATAGAGCACAAGAGAAAGAGTTTTAGGTGCGAGTGTTCGAGCGTGCGGGCCAACCTGCAAGCAGCGGCGCGGCCATTGCGCCGAGTGGGACAGGGTTACCAGACAGCATACAGTTTAGAATTTATTATTATATAAATAACGATTCTTAAGTCTTAAAAACTTAAAGATTCATCTTGAAGATAGTCACAGGCTGCAAATACTTTGGTAAGGCGATAAAGTTTCAGTGAAATAGAAGAAAAATCCTGTTACTCTCAAAACAATCGTTCGTTTTATTGTACGATAAAAATGCCGTTGTTTGATTTATTTCACAAACTCATAATATTAGCGGCCCCCTTTTCCCTGGGTGTCAGCGTTGCAACGCCAGGCACTTCGGCAGACGGCAATGGTAACCCTGAAGCGAGGCGCGCGGCGCGTGAATGGGCGGCGGCGAGGCGGCTGCGCGCCTGCGGCACCTCCGCCAGTCCGCACACCGGCGGCTCCGCTGCCCCACGGTCGGCCGCACTCCGCTGAACAACAATGCTCAAAAACACAACCTAACTCGACAGACCCAGCGGCGGCGCAGTCGGCGATGCTCGAGGATCGGACGGCACGCGTGGCCGTCGGCGAGCGGTCCTGAAGAAGATTTGATTTATGAAAACCGTCAAAGAATTATTTTTTAAGCTGATCGTATTCGACGGATCGGAATAGGGCGGGAGTGCGGCTCCGGGAGGCGGGGGCCGGTGTCGCGGTTGTCGCGGATCGGGAAGATGGCGCGGCGCGCGGGCGCGGCGTGCGGCGCGGGCTCGCGGCGCTGACATGGCCGGCCGGGCGCGCCGCTCGCTGCAGGCGGCGCCCGCGGTGCTGCTGCTGCTAGGCCTGCTGTGGCCGAGGGGTAAGCTGCTGCGCGTAGTCCTGCCACCCATCGAACCCCCCTACCGAACCCTCACTACTGCGTCTAACTTATTTCAAAATTCTTCATTAAGTACAGCATAAGTAGATTTTCTAACCTATATTCGTGTACCTTACGTCATACACGCTATCTTCATTTAGTTAAATCATATGTTAAACCTGATTCTGCCCATGAGGTTAAGCGGGAAGGATAAGCGGCTCTGTCATTGTGCATGCGTACCATTCCTGACTGCAATGAAATCTTCAAACAATTTCTCTATTAAATATACTACGAGAAGTTCCATTTTCATTTCGCCGCGTGAAAAACCTAGTTCACGTAACTTACCATGCTTATCTACTTTCCTCATTCATTAAATAAATTACGAACATAATTAAGGCTTAAATGACAGTATTATTTTTTAATATAATGTAAAAAATGTACACAGATAGGTATAAGTCTGCAGGTTTAAAATTTACTTATACGTGTAACTTTTTTTTCTTGTACATAGCTTTTTCTGAGTATTTAAGCATGATTGGCATTCTAATTAGAAAAACGATTTGTCCGACTGCTCCGTCACTACCTCAACAGTTTTATTTAACTATACTTAATTAGAGAGGAAGCTTTAATATTTTGTACTAACCGCGAAAATTCTGGCCTAGCTTTGTACCACTGCAGTTATCTTGTCACAGTATTTCGCTTGACTAAGGTCAGGTCACCTATGGGACTAGTAATCTTCCGATTGAAGGTCAACGGTGATTTACAATGATTCTTTTATTTTAAATTAAATTATAATTATAACTAGCCAAATTACCGATATATCAGTTTTTCAATTGCCTAAATTAATCAGAAAAAGTATTTGTCAAGTTTTTAACCGATTTATTCCAATGGGCTATATATGGGCTACTTACTCTAGTGCTAAATTAGGTCTGTTATCCTGTAAAGCTAGAATTAAGAGGAGATAATTAAATTAAATAAATAATAATAAATAATAGATAGGGCAAAAGCCCTATCTATTATTATATTTAAAAAAAATCGGTTTGCCAAGTTTTCAAGTTACACAAAGTTGACATCTATTTGGGCCATATATCAACCTACCTTTGCGTCATGTTCCTACCAGCTATCTACATTTTTTTACGAGATTCTAACAGCTAATATCCAAAGAATTTGTCTACCTACTCTAAATCAGTATACCTACTTTCAAATTATAAGAAGAACAATAAAGTGTAAATTAACAGCATTAATGTGGATATTTTTGAAAAACACGAGATGTAGTCCATATCAACTTTTTGCAGAACGCTTAATGCCCACGTCTAGCACATTTAAGCCCGCCTACAAACGCCTAGTTGAGTACCGAAATACCGTGAAAGATTCTGCCCGTCGAAACATAAGTGGTGAAAATTCCAGACAAAAGAATGTGCTTTTAAGCGATGGCATTTTATTGGAGGCAATCTGAAGAGCGTTTATCGTCAGATAACGTAACAAGTATGAGAGAGTTCGCGAGAATGTTCGAGTGGTCAAGTCAACGTTCCTTGGATAATATTTAATAGAGTCCATCACAATCAAAACAGAAAAAAATTAGCCATATTCGGCATTCACATATAACCATTATAGATATGGGTGGACAGCAGTTTCTCTTTTGTCTGGTGGGAGGCTTCATGGCTAGTTACCACCCTACCGACAAAGACGTGTCGCAAAGCGGTTTAGTGTTCCGGCACGATGTCGCGTAGAAACCCATTAGGTGCATGGGTTTACCATACTCCTAACAGGTTAGCCCGTAACCATCTTAGACTGCATTATCACTTACACCAGGTGAGATTGCCGTCAAGGGCTAACTTTTGGAAGTAGATTGAAAAAAAAAAACTATATAATGCAGACCCAATTTGTATCAAGATAATTTGTTTAAGTTTTGAATTGATTACGTATATTTGTTTCATAACTACGATTTTTGTCAATTTAGAACTATAGATTTAATTCACACTAGTCAAAACCCCAACAGCAAAATTTACAAATAAATTAAACACATTAAATTCGACGTTTCAAATATTTTAATTTTTAATAACAATTTAAGCCTAAAGCATTTTCAATTCTGTACAAATCTATATGGCGGTTGTTTAAGCTTAATTACGTTCATGAATCGTTAATATTCGCATATTTGTATTTTGTTAAACTGTCCATTCAATTATGAATTCAACTTTTTTTTTCAACATATAATAAAAACTTCATCGCTCAATACATTGAAGTGTAACGAATATGTAACTTTATTCCTTATGTAACTTTATTTTAGTAACAAATTGCTATCTTCACTCATCGTTTCTAGGTGCACAAGTACGCGCATAAGACTAAATCAAATCAAATCGAAGTATTTCAACCACCACGGGCCTTAATATATTATATTTTTCTATTACTGAGCCTCAGACTTTTCTTTTTTTAATCTTAATATTTTTTGAAGAAGCTGAAAAACTGAAATAGTAACGTTCACCGAATATAAACATTCTTCAAGTTCATACGAGACGTTTTCGAGATACCTAAGCACTATTAATTCATACTGCACGAAGATAAAAAAAAATTACATGAAACCAACAATTAAAACGTGTTTATATGCTGAAATGTGGCCTTATCGCTTGAACAGCAAAGAATTGTGAAATTATAAAGATTATCTAAATTATGATAATCATGAAACATCTATGTGAACCTCAAACAGAATTCGGATTAGATGTTTGAGAAATGAAATCATGCGTTTCACATAAATATTATTTTCTTACACAATGTTGCCTTGATTATCCAGTTGAAGAGGCGTGTAATCATGTCTCAGATGTGATAATATTATCATTAGGTAAAGAAAGAAAACTGAGAATAAAATTATATACTTATTGACCAAAGTACCAACGCATTTCATTGAAATGCAAAAGTGTGGATGAAACAAATATTCCAATAATTTGCTTTTTTTCGAGCTTTATTCTATTAAGATTAAAACATAAATTAATGCTACTATTGCATCGTTTTGAAGCGGTGATAGCCTAGTGGTTAGGACGTCAGCCTCCTAATCAGAGGTCGGCGGTTCGAATCCGGGCACGCACCTCTAACTTTTCGGAGTTATGTGCATTTAAAAAAAAAAAAATATCACTTGCTGCAACGGTGAAGGAAAACATCGTGAGGAAACCTGCACGCCTGAGAGTTCTTCATAATGTTCTCAAAGGCGTGTGAAGTCTGCCAATCCGCACATGGCCAGCGTGGTGGACTATGAGCAAACCCTTCTCATATTGAGAGGAGACCCGTGCTCTGTAGTGAGCCGGTAATGGGTTGATATTAAGATCAAAACATAAATTAATGCTGCTATTGCATCGTTACATAGTATGTGTATACATAGATTATTTATATTATGTATAATCAGTAAAAACAAAAATGATATTAGATAAATAAATAGAAAACATCGATATTTTGAGCACATATTTTCTGCAATAGTAAACATCTTGCAATATTCTCAAATTCTCATCATCGACGTAGATAGGCACCTAGGTAATATTGGCTGTTATTGGTTCACTCCGCAAACGGCTTTAATATCATGTGCCTTCTTAGGATAAGTCTAAGGAAAGGATATGAGATTTTTAAAGCTCCAAAGAAAATCTTATTCATATTTTGTTATTATTTGAAAAAGTAGGTACCCGATAACTTTCTCTCTTTTATGACTTATAAAGAAAATTTGAAGCAGTAGCAGAAGAATTAAAAGTGAATTAAATAGATTAAGTGTTGATAAATTTCAATTAAAATTACATGTTACTGTAACAAATGGTAATAGCCTAGTGACTAGCTAACTAAAAGCGGTGATAGCCTAGTGGTTAGGGCGTCAGTCTCCTAATCAGAGGTCGGCGGTTTGAATCCGGGCATGCAACTCTAACTTTTCGAGTTTGAGAGTTATGTGCTTTTTTAAAAATTAAAATATCACTTGCTTCAACGGTGAAGGAAAACATCGTGAGGAAACCTGCACGCCTGAGAGTTCTCCATAATGTTCTCAAAGGCGTGTGAAGTCTGCCAATCCACACATGGCCAGCGTGGTGGACTATGGCCAAACCCTTCTCATATTGAAAGGTGACCTTGCTTTTTTAATAAAAATGAAAATATTTGGACTGCTAATAAATATAACTTAGAAATAACATTATTTAAATGTTTAAATTTTAATGAAATAATATAAGTGGAAATGAGTTATTGCGAGAATGCTTAGAAATAAGTCAAATGAAACAACATGTCAGCTCGAACCACATCTCACGCTGTGAAAATTAATTTCATTCCTACCATCTGGGTACCTGGCATTCTTCTACCCGTAAAGCTAGATCATTTCTAGCGCGAACTTGAATTGTGGAATATCTTTGGGATTATTCAAGGGGCGGTTAAACAAATTCCTTAAAAGTCGGAAACGCATGGGTGGTTCCCAGGTGCTGCAGATGGTCTTGGGCGGTCATCACTTATTATTAGGTGACCTGCTTGCTCGTTTGCCCTCTATTTATTTATATAAAAATCAAATAACCCTTGAAGTAAGTTTATTATATGTTTGTGGATAATCATACCACCGTCGATACATAATAAACATAATCTTAGTAGTGATATAGAAACGAAAAAATGTACTATGATGGAACTGTATCAGTGCGGACGGATGATGTTTTGTCAAAAGACTTCCATCCCAGTGCAGGTGTGCGCCAAGGATGCATAACCTCACCGCTTTTGTTAACTGCTTACACCGAGCTCATAATGAGCGTTACTCTTGAAGGCTGGACAGAAGGTGTTTCTATTGGTGGCTACAACATATCAAATTTGCGCTACGCCAATGATACCACCCTGTTTGCGACCAGTGCTCTTCAGAACTACTTCTCAAAATGGAGTGCTTGAGCCTAAAGTTCGGATTAAAGATAAAACAACAATAAAACTAAGACGTACGACGACGATTGTAGACTGAGCCAACAATAACTCGCCAGATTGCAAAATGCGTTATCATACTACTTAGGTAGTCCAATGATATATATATCTTGGTGCTTCAATTTCGAACAATGGATATTTCGTAGAAGAAGTAAAGCTATGTTTTTCGATAGGTAGAACTGCGATGGCAGGCTGAAGAAAATATGGACGAACAGGAACATAACAAAAGCTACTAAGATCCGGCTACTTCAAACTCTTATTTTCCTTTTATTTTTCTACGCTGCTAAGACGTGAACTTTGCGACTGGTCGAGAAGTAGAAGATTGATGCTCTGGAGATGTGGTGCTGAAGGCGAATGTTAGGAGTCTCATAGACCGAATTTCGTACCAACGTCTCAATACTCAAAGAACTCGGCATTAAAAAACGACTTTCGACGTTAGTACAGAGTCGCATCTTAAAATACTTTGGACACGTCTCCCAGCGTGCGAGTGGCTCCATAGAACGTCTTGTCGTGCAAGGCAAGGTGGAGGGCACTGGAGGTCGAGGAAGGCCACCCATGCGATGGACCGATCAGATTAAGTCTGGTATGGGCGGTCCTTTGCACGACTGCACCAGACTTTCGGCCAACCGTGAGAAGTGGTGCATGCTCGTGAGGATTACGACATCTGCTTCGTGATGACCACGTGCAGCGTGCACGAGTCAAGAGTGTTACGACGAAGATGAAGAAGATTTAAACAATGTACCTTTAATAAAGATATGTGTATTACGTAGTTAACATTTATACGTCTATATGCAAACAAATCCATGCTTACAGAAGGCGGCTTTTATGTTAATCTAGATCATAAACTCGAGCGTGAAAGAGAAATAATAATCATTCAGGCACACTTTCGCATTTTATGTTCTGTTAGGATTTAATTCTTTATTAACATACTACAATAAATTCATAGCTATACATAAAGCTATTAACTAAAGCTATCAATACAGTTAAGAAAGTTAGTAACGAGGGAGTATCGTATAGAGGCTCGCATCCTCTTTGATTAAAATATAAGATCAAATTCTATGACGCCTAGACAGACTGAGCAGGGAAAGTATAGACGTCTGTTCAAAACACTGTGATAGAAGCAACTTGAAACCTTTTGACTTGTAGTATTGTTAAGGTTAGATAGTAATTACTTTGTTAAGTCATGCAGTCCAGTTAAAACAGATAATGGCGACTTCTTATTTGCAATGCGAGTTGTCACCATCTCCCACACCATATGGAATGTACCATAGTGAATTTAGATCATAGGGCAACTTGGGCTTATACGAAGATTTGCACTCAGGGGAAACAGTTAATACTTTATTGATTGAAGAGAGTTGACGACTGACTAAAAAAATGCTGTGATAGCCTAGTGGTTAGGACGTCTGCCTAATAATCAGAGGTAGGGGGTTAAATCCCGAGCACGCACCTTTAACTTTTCGGAGATATGTGCGTTCTTAAACAATTAAAATATCACGTGCTTCAACGGTGAAGGAAAACATCGTGAGGAAACCTGCAAGCCTGAGAGTTCTCCATAATGTTCTCAAAGGCGTGCGAAGTCTGCCAATCCGCACATGGTCAGTGTGGTAGACTATGGCCAAACCCTTTTCATATTGAGAGGAGACCTGTGCTCTGCAATGAGCCGTCAATGGATTGTTAATGATGATGATGATGATGATAATGACGACTGACTAGTGGTCTTATATCTAGTAAAGTATTTATAGTTCCATCGCTGTGCACAGACATTCTCTGTGTGTATGGCGGAGTTCATTATGAGCTTTTATCGCCGGACACAACCATCGATTCAAATCTCTACTGCGAACAACTTATTGCATAGATTAAAGCAAGAAGTTGAGACAAAGTTTCCGGAATGGATAGATCTTATGGTTGTAGTCCTTGCACAATAATGCTATTACACAACACACACATATTAAGCCACTCCGCAAAAATTAAGAAACTTAGGCTGCGAAGTGTTAATGCAACCGCCATGCGCCTTAAGATATCCACCTGTTTAGGTTTATGACGATTTCCTTAGGCAATGTCAGGATAACTTCAACAGAGACTGCCAAAACTTCTTGTCGTATTTTGTTGTTATAGTTGCTGTAGACGTACAAACATTTCTGCAGAAATGGGATCAAATCACTAACTAAAGATTGCAAAAAGTCATAGAACAAAATACCACATAAATATTATATATGAAGTTAATAGTATAGTAACAACTATACTACTAACTTCATATACAATATGTCATTTTATATGAAGTATTTCATATAAAATGCGAACAACACTTTTTTTAATACACTACAAGTTAGCCCTTAATGGCTATATCACCTGGTGGTAAGATGATGATGATGCAGTCTAGGATGATAGCGAGCTAACCTCTTAGAGGTATTGTAAACCCATACTGCTAATTGGTTTCTACGCGGCATCGTGTCGGAACGTTCAATCGCTTGGCCGAAGCCTCCCACCAAACCAGACTCGAGATGAGAATTGAACCCAGGACCTCCAACTTTATAATACGACAGCGCACGCATTGCGCTACGGAGATCTTCAAAACAACATTGTTCCCCAATATATCGAATTAATGACAAGCTAAATGTGATTTACATTGAATGTATCTCCCTCAGAGGTTCGCTGTGGACACCACGAAAAGCGGCTGCTACACCATCTGTTGGACCATTACAACGTGTTGGAGCGGCCCGTGGTTAACGAGAGTGACCCGCTTCAGCTCTCCTTCGGCCTTACGCTCATGCAGATCATAGACGTGGTAAAATGTTGTAGCATTCATTCCTACTAATGTATTACGCTTTTATGTGTGGTAGTCACTTCACTCGACTAGCAGCTGCTTCTATATCGATGAAAGAATCATATCATCAGTTGTCATTTTTATACTCTTGCAAATTAAAGCCTACTTAATTTCTTTAAATCTATTTATGTCTGTACGTCTGTTTCTCTTTAACTCTTACCATAATATCGCCTTTACATTTGAAAAAGGCTTTATGTTATCAAATTATTAAAAATGATACCTAGCAAACCTTTAAAGAGATAATTTTACTTAAAGTCTGTGTTAGTAGTAGCCTTTGGAATGTCTATGTTATAGTTTAAATATTGTAGGTATGCTTACTGCTTCCTTGATGATTTATGTTGTAGGCAAATTAAAAAATAACTTCCTAACAAAAGAAAACAAAGCTTAATTAAGCTGTACCTTCATTCGTTATTAAATAAAAAAATAATAAAAACCTCAACTAAAATTCTTTAATTAAATATTTCTTCGCAGGATGAAAAGAACCAGCTACTAATAACTAACATCTGGCTTAAACTAGTAAGTATTAGGGCTTTAAACGGGAATTTAAACTTTCATTATGACGTGAATTTAGTTTAAAATAAAAAATGACGTCAAAAATTTAAATTGTCTTATGGGACACATCGGTGCAGAGACCTATTCTGGTAACGCCTTTTTTAAGTTGTTATGGGATTCTAGTCTATCTCATCAGGTAGATGTCAGAAATATGACTGATTATGCCTTTGCCCTTTTGCCAGTTTCAATTTTAGGCGTCCTTTCTAATAAGAATATAAAAAACCTTTATCCTTTTTATATTCTATAATTTAGTTAACCTAAAAACGTAATATTACGTACTAACGCAACATTTCTAAAAGATAACCGACCTAAACATCGTGTTTCTATAATATTAGTGTATTTCATAATTTAAATTATTATCTTTACCTTGCCTAGGAATGGAATGATATGAACTTGAGGTGGAACACTTCGGATTTCGGTGGGGTAAAAGATTTAAGAGTACCGCCCCATAGACTATGGAAACCAGATGTTCTTATGTACAACAGGTAATATATTTTTTAATACCATTCTTATTAGGTCTTCCTGTATCTCAGAGACAACAGCATTAATTTTTTTATTTATTTATTTAGTGCGGATGAAGGATTCGACAGCACCTATCCCACAAACGTAGTAGTGCGTAACAACGGCTCCTGTCTCTATGTACCACCTGGAATATTTAAAAGTACATGCAAAATAGACATCACGTGGTTTCCTTTCGACGACCAAAGATGCGAAATGAAATTTGGCAGCTGGACTTACGATGGTTATCAAGTAAGCAAAATAAGCCCGCTTTGATTAAAATTAAATAGACAACATTGCTGCTTATAAATTACCGTTAGCACTGAAGCTTTTGGTTATAAAATCATGTGGGTGCATTTTACCTTTTACTTTATAGCTGGATCTTCAATTACAAGATGAAGGTGGTGGAGACATCAGCAGTTTTGTAACAAACGGTGAATGGGAATTAATAGGTAAATGGTATTTTTATATTCTTTAGTTTTCTTAAGTCAAAACTTAATCATGTCTTTTACTCGTTATTTATTTATTTATTCATAAGGTATGTCAGCGATAAGTTGTAAATTACATTTATATCCATCTAAATAAGTTAGTGCTGGTGCTGTTACAATTTATCAATTACATGCATACTCAACATACATACATTACAGGCATACATTGCCAACATTCTTCGAACAATATTTATTAAATAGTTCTTTACTTATTTATAGTTAGATAGTTATTAAATATTTAAAAATTTAATTAGATAGTTAGATGCATTTAACTTCTTACTGGTTGCTCAGCGAGTTACATTCGACCATTGCAGCAACTCTCTTTCATATATACTCTAATTATATGCTCAAAAAAAGAGATACACGGTTTTTCTTCACTTACGTATATACGACAATATATTTGTAAACGTAATAAAGATGTAGATAGTAATGATTTTTTGTTTTTTAAATGCATAATTAAAAGTCGATTTTATGATGTTCAATACAAAATATGATTAGTTTTATTTAATTTTTCGGTACAGAAACCCTTTTATCCTTTACAAATAATGGCAATACTGGACTGTTTTCCTAGGTAACTATCAATATATATCGAATATTTTGAACAGGAGCACCGCATTGAGCAGCATTTCCCCCAATAACATGTTGGACCTATTTTTGTCGCTTTATCCACAGGAGTACCAGGCAAGCGTAACGAGATCTACTACAACTGTTGCCCCGAGCCGTACATCGATATTACTTTCGCGGTGGTGATTAGACGGAAAACTTTATACTACTTTTTCAATCTGATCGTTCCATGCGTGCTTATAGCCTCTATGGCTTTATTGGGATTTACTTTACCACCTGATTCCGGCGAAAAACTATCATTAGGTAAAATAAAATTAGTTTCGTTTATTACATAATTTTAATTTGAACGGACACCTCAATGTTTCGTTACGTATTTGTAGGTGTTACAATTCTGCTGTCGCTGACAGTTTTCTTGAACATGGTAGCAGAGACGATGCCAGCGACGTCAGACGCTGTACCGCTATTGGGTACATATTTCAACTGCATCATGTTTATGGTGGCTTCGTCGGTGGTGTCTACAATCCTTATCCTCAACTACCACCACCGACATGCAGACACACACGAGATGAGCGATTGGGTTCGTATTTTAACCAAACCTAGCTACACTAACATGTTAATAAGCTTCCACGATTCTTAGACATACCTTCCAGAATCTGTTTACCCCGCAAACTATATAATATGTGTACCTTTACCCGCCTAAGTTTTTTGTGGGCTTCTTCTTAGACCGGGGCGCGTCCGGAACCCTCATTGATTTAGTTTTAAGTTTACGAATATAGTTATCACCATGAAATAACTACTATGTAAATTATTGACGCGTCAAAAGTGCCTTTTTAAGGACTATTTGAATAAAGATTATTTTGAATTTGAATTTAAATCAATAGTGAATATTTATTTTATTTATTTTCTCTTAATTCTAGCCTTACGGGATTATAAACCTAATTTGCTAGAGTAGCCTTATATAAAAGTATAACCTAAATTTACGTATTCCACATATAACATATAATCCACGATGTCACTCCTGTGAGTTCATTCAGATTGCAACTGAATAGGTCCAGCCTCTCTGGGACAACGTTCAGAGTCAATATCAATAAAGTAGCGCGCAATACCTTTAGCTGTTAAATCACGACCTCAGTCAGGCGGTATCTTATATATTAAAAAAATATATGCCTAACTTTAAGTCTAGGGGATTTTGCTTTGATTATATAAGACCTACTCAATGATCGATTATATAGTTACTGAATTAATATGTGTATTCTGTAGATTCGGTGCGTGTTTCTCTACTGGCTGCCTTGGATCCTCCGAATGTCCCGGCCAGGCTCTGCAACAACGCCACCGCCAGCACGCGCTCCTCCTCCGCCGGATCTGGAGTTGCGCGAACGCTCGTCCAAGTCGCTCCTAGCTAACGTGCTCGACATCGACGACGACTTCCGGCATACCCACGCACAGCAGCCACCTTGCTGCCGATACTACAGGTCCCTCGACGATCTACACGAACACTACTCGCCGTAAATAGCACGGTTACAATACTACAACCCGCCTCGAACGTTCCGCAGTTCAACCCGGCCCTAACAGCTTAACAAACATCAATACCAATTCATCTAATTTCACATCTTAGATTATTCATAATAACTGTAGGATAAAAAATACATACCTACTGGGTCTTGGGTCTTTTTCTATCGCATTGTTCAGCATAACTCCCGTAGCGCCCTACGTTCCTCTGCCGAACCCGTAGAGTAGAACGCACAGATTTTCAGTGAGTTACAGAACCATGTGTTTGCAGAAGTGGCGAAGAAAACGGCGCGGGTCTAGCGGCACACAGCTGTTTCGGTGTCGACTACGAGCTCTCGCTCATACTAAAAGAGCTTCGAGTCATCACAGATCAGGTCTGCAAAGGCATCCAAGTTCTTCTTTTCAGTAACTTGACCGGAATTTAACAAATTTCAAATGATTGTTGCAGATGCGCAAAGATGACGAAGACGCGGACGTTTCGCGCGACTGGAAATTCGCTGCCATGGTCGTGGACAGACTGTGCCTTATTATCTTTACCCTGTTCACAATCATTGCCACGCTAGCCGTGCTGCTGTCCGCGCCGCACATCATGGTGTCGTAGCGACCCGCCCGCCTGCGGCTGCGCATGCGTAACGTTCTGTGATACCGCGAATATGTATTAAGTTGTGATGTGTGAAGCGGTGCGAGCGTCGAAGCCGCGACGAAGAAGTTGCCGCCGCCCGCCTCGCCGCCCGCGCCCCCCTATAGAGATAAGTTACCGCTGACTGCCATCCCTACGCATTGAAACAAATACTGCCTATCCTGTATCTTGTCCTTTTATTTCTGAGGCCTCTCTTTCAGCGGCTTAGTCTATGCTCTTCCAAAATTGAACGACTGGTGTTTTTACACAGAGAACAATAAACATTCCTTCTCACGCAGCTATCTTTGACATGCACAAAAACATATGCAAATAATTTTCTGTTACAAAGTGATTTTATGCATAAAATTCTGAAAATGTTCAGATAAATATTTAAAAAAAATTGTTATGGTTGCGAAAGTGACTTATGACGTCGAAACGGCGTTCTTATGGCAATGCTTATAGTGATCTACGCTAGAGTAGTCGCCATTTCAAAAATCGTAGCACAAAAACGTCTTCCTTCTTACCGTTGATCAACCTGTCGCGTTAAAATTTAAATCTTTGTTAAAATTATCTCTCTCGAATCTTGAAATTTATGTACAGTTTAGGATTTGGGCAGTGAAGCAATGGCCCTTCGTTTCCTTCTTATTCGATTCTGTGAATCGTGTTTATGATCCCTAACTTTATTTTCAGATGTATTTGTGTCAGTAGCTAGTATAGAACTTTACAAACAATGTTGATTCAATTGGTACAGGTTGTGAACGGGCCTCGTTGTGAACGGGTCGATATTGTTATAAATGGTAAAATATCCAAAGCTATAGCTTAATAAAACGTTCGTTAAAAGTTGTAGTTAAAGTATTATTTTATTAAAGTCATACTCGGGTCTTTCGGATTAACGTATACAAATAATTACATTACATGGTGATATCACGTTTGTACCTTGTACTTCTTTCGATACGATCATACCTAATACTGAAATATTGTAGCTTTTTAAAGTTTCTCAATCAGCGATATATCAAACCGAAATATAGGCATACTTTTAATATACAACCATCAGTTGATTCATGACATCCGCTAATAATTTTATTGTTAAACCAAAACATCTGTTTATCTTTGCTGGTGTCTCCATCGTGGCGCCTCAGAACCATGAACCGATATCGATATTCTATAGAACTCGATTGGGTTACCTCACACGGCTTAAAATCCCATGAAAACTAATAATTTTATATAATGTACGCCGAGATTTGGTTAACTATATTATTATTATCATCATCTCACCCAACTTTATTGTCAGTCATTTATAAATTTGTCTACTTAAGATTAATTTCACGAAAACATTGTAAGCCTCTTAAAAGAAAAACGCACAATTTGTATTTGGAGCTGCTCGGGTACATTTAGTCTAAACGCTTGTACCCTCGCAGGCCTCCCGAAATTCTGTTTTTCTTGTCTGAGGTACTGCTTCAAAATAATCATGGGCGTTCCTTTGGAAGTTGCGGAACGAATATGATTATGTGCCAATGTTTTCCATCATCTCTTTGTTTGTTTATTGTTATATAACGAGTTCTCCTGAGCCGTTGAGGTCGAGGAGAGCCGTGCGGAGGATAAGGCGCATTGGGTACCCTCTTGTTTGGTACAACTATCTTCGTATTGGATAGTATTTTAATGCGCCGCATCCACGCCGGCGTTGGGACGATGTTGGTCCCCGTAATTTGTTCAATTCTTAGGGTTAATACTCTGAATTGCACTTTGTTTATTAAATATAAACGAATGAAACTGTCTTTTATTTTTGCGTAAATCAGGCTTACCAATTCTTATATTCTAATATGTACAGAACGGCACATACAAGTATCTAAGTAGGCCTTGACCTAAATATTCTTGGGTAGAAGCCGAAGTTACTGTAGACAATCGATGATAGCTATCCCGAGGGATATCTGCACATGCGCATACTTTGTTTGAGCGAAACAGGAACAAGTAAAGATTTCAACCTCAGCAAATGACTTACGAGAGCATATTAGTTGGTTTACAATAAAAAAAAACACATATAAGGGAAATACAAAGAAAATACTTCGGTTTTTTTCCGACGAATTTAAAGAATACAAATTCGATGAAGGTTATAGGTTTGGTAATCGTTATTTTACCTAGGTACCCTAGGACATAATGACTTTTATACCAAAGATCTATTTTTTAGGGTATCTAAAAATATATAGATATATCTTAAATGTTTTTGTTGAATTTAATTAACAGAAACTTTTGACTACAATGACCCTACTCATATATTCAGATAACACCATATGCTTCTGAGACTACAGATTAGGGGTTGGGACAGATCAATTAAGTAAGATGAAGAACATAATTGGATTACTTTTTAATCTATGGCAATATATACTATGTTTAAGATCATAGCCCTCCAACAGTTATTAGGGCAGCGTGGAAGATATTAGCTCTAAATCTCACATATAAGAGAGATATTACTAACCTAACATTTAATAATGATCATATTGAAAATACTGTAAACCTATATTTTCTGTACACCTAGTATTTACGTAAAAAAGCTCTGTACTGAGTTTAATGATCCGGTGGTAAAGGATTGGCCCCATAAACTGAATCTACTCTAAAGTTGGGCGGGTAAATGCGGGTTAGGGCGGGCGGGCGGGAGAGAGTCGGGGCTTGCGGCAGCGCGGAGCGGCGCTTCGTGAAGTGAGTACTTTCTGCCGTGCGGTAGTGGATGCCGCCATGACGGCAGGGTCGCGCGCCCCACTGCTCGTCATCGCACTCTTTGCAGCACTTTATTCAGGTACGTGATAATGATTTTTACAGCATAATCAAATCTTACATTAAAAATTTCAATACCTTATCAATACATTCACATTCATTTACTCCGTTAGTTCATATAACTACAATTGTAGTATTTTTATAATTATTAATATAATATACCTACGTTATTTAATGAATTTGTTATATATCTTAATAAATTATGAAAATATTTAAAAAATCTCTAGTTTTAAATTGAACAGATGAACAATTCATGTATTCACGGTTTTCTTATTATCAAAAGAGTGCAATGCAATATTTTATTTTATTCAAACAAACATAACATCGTTTATTATTAAATTTGTGTTAAAAGGTACGAAAGTAAAATTGTTCAGATTACCGCATATTTCAAGAAATTCAACTCAATTCATCTTGTACAAATATGATCCTTATTGATCGAGGCTGCAGCATCAGTGTTAACAGTGAACGCGCCTCTTGACTACTCCATCAAGCAAAATGTGTTTATGAAACAAAATCTCTACCTTACAAGTTTATTGAAGCAGTATACTATGATTGAACTATGATTAACTAAATATAATTTTAGTAGAAGGGTACAAAATAATGTACCGACATTTTATGTTTCCTCTGTACAAATAATGCGTAAGTAGAATTCGAGAAAACCAGATATTTATTTCCATAGTAGGGAATAGATAGCGCTTCGAATATTTCTTCAACCGAATAAATATATTATAGAGTATGCTTATAGTTACAATAACAAAATTGGCAATTATATCACTTTGTACGCAAGATATCAGTTTCGTAGAAGAATTTACCGCGATTGTCCCGTAAATCATTTCAATTTAAATCAGAATATATTTATTATCAGGATGGTGTTCGGAGGACGAAGAACGCCTCGTCCGAGATCTGTTTCGAGGTTACAACAAGCTCATCCGGCCTGTTCAAAACATGACACAAAAAGTAGACGTTCGTTTTGGCCTTGCCTTCGTTCAACTCATTAACGTGGTGAGTTATAAATTTTATATCTTAAATAAAGTAAGATAGATTTAATGTAAGAGAGAAAGAGAGAACTTGGTTTTATTTAATGCAAGAGAAAAAGAGAGAATTTGAGATAAACAAATATTTGATATGCTTAAACAGAATGAGAAGAATCAAATCATGAAATCGAACGTTTGGTTGCGATTGGTATGGATGGACTACCAGCTGATGTGGGACGAGGCTGATTATGGAGGCATTGGAGTATTGAGATTACCTCCTGACAAGGTTTGGAAGCCGGACATCGTGCTTTTCAATAAGTAAGTCTCTTAATCACCACAAATTTTGTTATTGTTCGTTTACCGATATTAATAATAAACCATTTAATTCCAAATAAAGTCTAAAGGGACTTAATAATATATTTTAGTTATTATGTTAAATATTTATTTATTTTGTAATATTTTTAGTTTTAGGTTAATCTAAGTTTTATATGTATTTCTAACAACTAATTGTCTAATTAATCATTAGATAAATTATTCCAAATCCAATGTGACATTACTAATAAATATAGATAGAGTAAGTATTACAATATAATAATAATACTATATATTATAATAGCAATATATTGGACCATTTCTATATACTATATAGAACCATGACGATATAAGAAATTATATAAAAAAATTAAAATTTACGCTTTCCAAAAGGCATACATAAAGGCATACTCAAGAATAAGCCCAAAGACATGTTCAGTGAAAAATTGATTCGCTTCATACACTAAATCTCTTTACTTACATATAAATACACCTATAAAATGTATTCATATTACTCACCCACCCACTCACATTCAAACTCACACACACATCCACACACATATGTACTGACCCACACACCCATCCACCCACTCATTTCTCACTCTCGTGTATGAATGTGATTAAGTCCCAACTTTAAGGCATAATAGTTTTTTTTTTGCACATTTAGAAGAGACCACACCCAAGATACGGGCTATCCTAGTTTGGGGGTCAGGGTTGTTTAAGAAAAGTTGTATTAAGTTAAAATAAATGACTATTTTTATTAATACAATATCATAAATAAAATAAAAAAAAACTTATTTTCTTTTTGTAAGTTTACTGATACTCTCATTTAATTAATGTATTCTAAATATGTTTAATATTATAGCGCGGATGGCAATTATGAGGTGCGATACAAATCGAATGTGCTCATTTACCCAAATGGAGAAGTTTTATGGGTGCCCCCAGCCATATATCAGGTGAATATCAATCGACGTAGAATTATCAAAAAATAATTGAATACCACAGCTGCTTTAGGCATAATATCTAAATTACTGTTTTGTTTTCAGAGTTCCTGTACCATAGACGTAACATACTTTCCATTCGATCAACAAACTTGCATCATGAAATTCGGATCATGGACTTTCAATGGAGACCAAGTATCGCTCGCTTTATATAATAACAAAAATTTCGTAGATCTCTCCGATTACTGGAAATCTGGAACTTGGGATATAATTGAAGTACCTGCTTATTTAAATATATACGAAGGCAACCACCCAACGGAAACGGATATTACGTTTTACATAATTATCAGGAGAAAGACATTGTTTTATACCGTCAACTTGATTCTTCCAACCGTGTTGATTTCCTTCCTCTGCGTTCTTGTGTTCTACTTACCGGCAGAAGCTGGAGAAAAAGTAAGTTCATGCGTCCATAGCAATATTATTAATGCGATAGTGTCTCATTGTTTGTATGCAAACCTATTTTCGACTCAAACTCTGCACAAAGTATAATATAAGATAAGTGGAACAAAGTATAACATAAGATAAGATAAATACTCTTACTTACTATTGCACACAAATTTTAAAGAAACAAGTATAGAGTATGCAAAGGCGGTCTTATTGCTTAAGCAATCTCTTCCAGACAACCCTTGGGGAAAGAATTAAATAAAAGAATAGAATTTTTAAATAAGTTATAATATCACAACAAGTTATCTATAAAAAAAATATAAATATATACTTTTATGTATAAATAAATAAATAAATATATATCACATATACACATATACGATTCATTATTATGGCATTTAGTCATATAAAACTTTTTAAAAATAAAAATATTTTTAAAAAAGTATTGTGATATCCTGAAGCTGCAGTGTTATCAGGAAAGGTGGAGGCTCTTGTATCCCAAGCGAAACATTTCTATAAAGCTCAACGTTCTGGGTATAAATATATATTCTCTTATTTTCAGGTTACGTTAGGTATAAGCATTTTACTGTCCCTTGTGGTGTTTCTGCTGCTGGTGTCAAAGATTCTTCCGCCAACCTCGCTGGTCTTGCCACTTATTGCCAAATATTTACTGTTTACATTTATCATGAACACTGTCAGTATCCTCGTTACTGTCATCATTATTAACTGGAACTTCAGAGGACCTCGGACGCACAGGTAAGTTGAAAATATATGAATACAACATGAACATATTGGCTCTTAATATTATATCCGAATGAGTAGCTATAAAAAAACATTTTTTATGAAATTATTTTTCATTTTAGTTCCAAAAAGGTTAAATACAATATGTTTCTATTGAGCTCCACACTAGGTAACCTGTGCCGTGGAAACCTTTATAAAATTTATTGCGTTTTAAAAATAGACTAGGATAGATTAATTCAAATATGTTTGAAATATTTCCTAAAATTATAATCGCTACGAAAATGCGAACAATACAAAAACATATGGTAAGGTAGACTAAAATAAAAATATATAATATAATGTTATATAATAAAGAAATACTATATTATATGTTTTTATGTGTAATATTAAATGGTATCGTAAAAATACCACCCATCACATCTTCTATTCATCTTCTACTCTTATTGACTATCTACTCTTCTCATTGATAGACACAGGCTTCCTTCCGCATTTAAACAAACAGACATACCGCGCTGTTCAACTATTTTAAATATTTATGATAAAAGAGGACTTAAATTCATGATTGTTTCAGAATGCCACTTTGGATCCGAAGTGTTTTCCTACACTACTTACCGGCTGGACTTCTTATGCGTCGACCTCGGAAGACACGTTTGCGTTGGATGATGGAAATGCCCGGCATGGGTGCTCCTCCGCAACAGCCTCACGACTTGCCAAAGCACATAAGGTATTTTACCATTAATCATATACAGGAAAATTTTATAATTTAGAAAGACCAGTTAGTTGATCTCTATAATTAAACATAGTATGACCAATGTTTCTAGTCCCGAAGGTGAGTTACACGTAGGTATGTTATAATCCCTATTTGATTAATAATTTTGGTTGGACAGCGCCATCGGAGCTAAACAAAGCAAAATGGAAGCGATGGAGTTATCGGATTTGCATCATCCAAATTGCAAAATTAATCGAGCATCTGGCGGTGGCGGCGAGGTTGGTGCTCTGGGAGGTCTTGGAGCTCTTGGCGGCCTAGGCCTCGGCGAGAGACGAGAATCTGAAAGCTCTGATTCGCTGCTTTTGTCTCCTGAAGCTGCTAAAGCTACTGAAGCCGTCGAATTTATTGCAGAACACTTACGTAATGAAGATCTCTACATACAAGTAAGTTTTATGAGGCTGCTGAATACCAAAGAGGATAGCAACATAGCAATGTGCGACAAAAATATAGTTTTATTTGATATATTAATACAGTGACGTTCGTCCTATTTTTTATTAAAGCATCTTATGGATGTAGAAGTTTCTTTCGAGTTTTATCCATATTATTCGTGCCTTTTATCCAGAATATCGCTTTTAGCTGAGTATCGAACTACCTGATATCGCCTGAATATCGCAAGTAACAAACAAGTTGCCTTCCTTACCACTGGAAAGCGAGCGTCATACCATAGGTCCCCGACTAATGATATGTGTTAAATATTTATTAGCTGTATATCGATTTAAGTTATAACAAGTTGTTACCTACTTAATACAATGCTTTCTTTTTCTGATTCTTTCAGACGCGCGAAGATTGGAAGTATGTTGCAATGGTGATAGACAGGCTGCAGCTCTACATTTTCTTTATCGTTACAACCGCCGGAACGGTCGGAATATTAATGGACGCTCCACATATTTTTGAATACGTGGATCAGGATCGTATTATAGAAATATACAGAGGGAAATAAGATTCTAAGAGAGACATGTAATAAATAATTCATAAGTAATATACTTAATAGCGTTAATGTCTAACCAGTATTATATATATAAACTACATATTATGTTATAAACTAATAAATATACCTATTTTATTTCAGAAAACAAATAGAATAATAAAATGGCTGTGTTTCATATTTAGAAAAATCACAGTAACTAGCAATAGAGTTATTTTTATTTTATGTAAGTACCTTAAGTATAATCCTTTTTTTTTTACTTGTTTAATTAATATAAACAATCTATTCATTACATTTTAGTGTACCTAAGTCCATTTTAAAAATAGAATAATGTCATGTGACATTTCAAAAAGATAATTACCTACTTTACAATAAAAAATAAGAAAAAGATTCCATAATATTAATAAGACGAGTAATAAAAAAATCGACTTCAGGTAGATGTTTCTATAAGTAGGCATAGCTTTACCATGAAACGTAATAAGTATATTTATAAATAACTAGGATTATTATATAATAATCATTTTCACGTACAATTATGTTGTGGGTTACTTAATTACAAGCCTGTAAATCTAAAATAATACGAAAAAAACGGCTAATAAGTTAGCCACAGCCTGCCTCAAAATAGAAGTTTGTAGGCAGTAATTTAAATATAGGTAGGTATGTGTTATAGTAAAGAACAATTGATTTTTACCGGCGCCACCGGCCACTCACAATTCCCGCGCAATACTGGCTTTGGAAAGCCAATTGCGCCAACATAATAATAAATGTAAAAGTGTTTGTGTTCCGAATAGTTTATTTACAAAAAATGAGAAAATTTCCAAATCATTAAAACAATCCACATTGAAAGAAGGTGATTATGCTCATGACGTTTCAAGTAGATCCTTAATAGTATCAGAATGTGTCAAATTAATAGTCTGTATAGACACAAGTTATGCCACAGTAGTAGTAGTATTACCTACTAGACTGTGGAAAAAATTTTTAGAAATAAGAATTGGGAAAAAGTTATATTTACGCACCGACATTAAAGGCCAGTAAACCTGTAAGTACTTTGATTTATCGTGTGGTACTACCTACCTTGCAGGTAACTAAGTATTTCATAGTGTTATGATATTAGGTGATAGTATGTACGGTTGGCTGTCTGTATCTCCTATTTATATAAAAATTTACTTTATTAAATAATTTTAAACTGTAACAAGAGTCTTCTACCAAAGCTTCCACTAAACGTTTAAGTGTATTTTAAGAAAATATTATCTTTCTTCAATGCTTTTCATTCTTACTTTGTACCTACCAAAAATGGATAGTTACTGTATCAGGGTACGTACCTAGTTATTTAAATTATATTTTTTGTTTTTGATAAACTTCCAAATAAAATACTAATTGCCTCATTTAGCCTTTCACTTAATACCTACACGAATCACGTCACGTCAATCTTCATCTTAAATGTGTTGGATCGTAATCATAAGCCTATTTTCATACTCGCTTTTCGATATCGATGATAGTAAGTAGCAAATGGCTTGAATTAAAAAGACGCTGGGTTTTGCATTAGGCTTCTTATAATTCATCATCATTATGATCAACACATTGCCGGCTCACTACAGAGCACGGGTCTCCTCTCAATATGAGAAGGGTTTGGCTATAGTCCACCACGCTGGCCATGGCCATTGGCAGACTTCACACGCCTTTGAGAACATTATGGAGAATTCTCAGGCATGCCGGTTTCCTCACGATGTTTTCCTTCACTGTTGAAGCAAGTGATACGCAAATAACTCCGAAAATTTCGAGGTGAGTCCCCGGGATCGAACCCCCGACCTCTGATTATGTGGCGGACTTCCTAACTAGGATATCACATCTGCACATATTGGGAGACGAAGATGCGGTCACCAGCTAATAGAAAATATTACAATTAAAGACATTTGGTTTTAATATTCTTTATTTCACCACAAAAAGATATAGTCCGATTAGTGTTATCTAATTGCATATAAATTGCTCACATTTAGAGGTTCCATTAAAAATATATCGATCGCCACTTAAATACTAGACTAAAGTATTCTAGAAAATCAAAATTACAAAAACTTCAGCCCTTACAATTTTTATTATAATATAAACTAAGTAACAACTATAAAACCAATTCTTGACAAAGTAATGCAAGGTAATATCATTTACATAGATTAACTAATTGGGCTAAAAACATAGTATGTTATGGGTATAATTATGAGGGCATTCTATTCTAGTTCTTATATACTCCTAAATATCAATAGATATCACGAAAAAAAAAGTTTTTACGTAATTACGTTTTTTCCCTTCATTAGAACAACTGTTCTTGTATCCAGTTCATTTTTATGGTACTAGTTGCCCCAAGGTGGTAGGTCGTAAGAACTATATTATTATATTCCTGCCAGGATGGCAAGATACTTTTGGAGCGGAGATGGGTAAAAGTTGTTTTTATTTTATTTCGAATATCTTCATCATTATACCAAGCCAACACTGTTCCGTGTTATATCCGTATCGTAAAATTCCTGTTTAACATTTATTCCACATTTTGTAGACAGTCGCTGTCACACTCACGAGTGGGCAATCTATATTGGCGCGGCCCTGCCTTTTAACGATCTATATTGTTGTATGTCAACTCTGGTGTACACAAATCTTAATATTAAACTTAATTGGCAGACAAAATACAGTACTATTCTTTACCACTAAATGAAAATGTGAGACGACTTCACAATTTAGATTAGTGAAACGACCTGTGTACATAAAATTGGCACCCCTAAATCAATTATCTTAGTAAATACACTTAAATATTGACATATAATTATTAATGTCGATAGATAACATAGGTCGAGGACTCACAGTCAAACCTGGTTTAGTATTAAGACGACTCTCGTGGGTTTTCTCTAGTCTGTCAATCCGGCTATATTTCTAGAACTTTTACCACTTGTTATGACAAACTAGTGCAGCCAAAAAAAAACAGTGTTTCAAACACATTTTAACTTATGTTACGCATGTACTTGGTAACCTACAAATAGGCAGGGTACATAATTATTTATTCTAACCTAAGTTTACTTAGGACTATAGACAACAGGGTGAAAAATTAAAAATAAATAAATGACGTTTATTTATTTTACGTTTAAATAAATTATTAAAAATGCAACTGATTTAAAGTGTCCACAATACCAACGTTAAATACCAAAAGTCCACGTATGTACGCAAATACCGCTCTTAGGCCTGGTTTTCCGAATACACTTACGTAGAAATTTGTTCCAGTTGTATATTTCAGTAACTGTCTTCTTGAGTGCGGTAAACTTACGTTACGCGAACTTTAAAAGACACCGTCATGAATTATAATATTGAATCTACTTAAAACAAAACTTGCAATAAGGACTAACAAATAAATATATTTTAAGATTTGGGACTGATCATTTACTCTTTCTTTCTTTTTTGGATTAGGTTATGCTAATTATTTGCAGCTAAATGAACTCTGGACTCCTAAAGAAGCAAACACTTCAGTTAATTTTTTTATTAAAATTTAATTTAAACTCTTCTTACGAAGTAGACATTTACACAATATTAAACATTATTTTTTTGGAACATTCAGTGTATTCTATATTGGTGAGTAATAACATTTTTTGGTGGGACTATGCGTTCAGATACTCTGGCAAAATTCATAATTAATATGAAAATGTATGTAATTACGATATTAAAGTCACAAAGGTGAAATTCCTTGAGGATGATATAATAAAATGCAACTGTCTGCTGTCAGAACAAAAATATGTCATAGGAACACAAAACAACTCATATTGAATGAGACACTTAATAGAACTCTCGCCTAGTTTATATAACTTATACTATACTACTATTTCTTACAATGCAAGTTAATCAATAAAAACAAATTTGCAATAATCAAATCAGAAAATCGTACTTATAAACTTAAATTATTAATTTTGGATCACTGCAAGTTTGCGCGATTTAACACTCGCAGTAATCGCAAGTAGTCAGTTTGTTAACACGGTACCATAGCCATGAAAAAAAAAAAGGCTATAGTGGCGATAACTGCGGGCGCCTGTGATTTATAAATAATGTATCACTACATATAGACGATATATACTCAGGAAAGTTAAAAACCGTTATAAGATGTGGAATATTTAATATTCTATCCTTTATATAAACTTATTTTATAAAAAAAATACACAAAATATTAAATCACGCCCAACTCTTTTAACTTAGTCTCCTACTGCGATTAACACTTAAAAAAGTAACATCAAAAGATTGCTCCACAAATTATTTAACGTACATGCTAACATCAACATTAGTTTCTTATACGTCTTTATTTTAAAATCTTAACTTAGTGTCATATTCTAGACTAGGCTTTAATCATCGCCATCGTCATGTGTAGGTGATGTTGGTGAGTAATTAGGTGATGTGGGTGAGTAAGTTGATGGGCCAACTGAAGATGGCGAATAAGCTGGTGAAGTAGGAGAATATGTAGGAGGCGTAGGAGTGTAAGTTGGTGAGGTTGGTGATGTTGGAGAATATTTGGTTGATGATGGTGAATAGCTTGGCGACGAAGGGGAATATTTTGGAGACGAAGGAGAGTAATTTGGTGAAGAAGGTGAATAACTAGTACTTCCTGGATGCTGAGGTGATGATGGAGAATATGCTGTACTAGTTGGCGAGTATTGAGGACTCTTTGGAGAATATTGTGGACTTGTAGGTGAATATGTAGAACTACCTCCTGCATGTGACGGAGATGTTGGCGAATAGCTCGGTGATGGTGAATATTGCGGTGATGACGATGAATAACTTGGAGAAGTTGGCGAATATGACGGAATTGTGGGTGAATAAACCGGTGCGGCTGACGGAAAATTAGGCGAAGATGGTGAATAGCTAAGCGATGCTGGGCTGTAGGCAGGACTAGTTGACGAATAGCTAGGCGACGACGGTGAATATCCAGGAGATGACGGCGAATAAACTGCACTAGTAGGTGAATAGGATGGACTTGTGGGGGAATAGATTGGGCTTGTAGGTGAATAGCTAGGAGAAGTGGCGGAATAACTAGGAGATGTGGGTGAATATGCAGGACTTGTTGGAGAATAACTAGTGTGCGACGTGGGTGAATAGTTGGGGGATGTTGACGAATATGATGGTGATGAAGGAGAATAGCCCGGCGAAGTTGGTGAATAACCGGACGACGAAGGTGAGTAAATAGGAGAAGTCGGAGAGTAATTAGGCGAAGTAGGAGAATAATTACGTGAAGCTGGAGAATACGCCGGACTAGTGGGTGAGTAGTGTGAAGAAGAAGGAGTGAGACAAGGTGAAGCCGCAACATATACAGGGCTTGTCGGAGAATATGACGGTGAAGCTCCTGCTGGAGAAGCGTAAGGTGATAAAGGAGCTCCAGGCGAGCCGGGTGATCCAGGTTGAGGCGACCACGAACTGCTATATGCCGGAGATAGTCCTGAAGCGTCAGAGGCGCCTGATGGAGAGAATGAAGGACCACCGGGAGTCATACTGCTTCCAACTAAAAAAAGAAACAAAAGAACATTGTATTTATTGGACATAGTTTAATAGAGCAAATTTCATGATAATCTCGTAGATATCCTTACCTTGACCTGGAGACCAAACACTGCTACCATATCCAGGAGTGTTCTGATTAGACCATGGTGTCATCAAAGGAGTCATTGAAGGTGTACCAACACCAAAGTACATGCCTCCTCCAACTCCCATGCCTACTGATAGCCCACCCATTTCCATTCCATGTTTGCACTTCTCAGCATCAAGTAACAAGTCAAAACATCCTAAAAATAATTTAAAATATCATATAATATCTTTACATTTTAATAATATTAAAAAATACTTATTTAAAAACATTTTGATGCGTACCGGTTCCCATCCTGGGTAATTGCCCCATAATTATGTTTTCAGATACACCTCTCATAGGATCAACTTCAGCATGACTAGCCGCATCCAATAGGACATCTACTGTCTCCTCAAATGAGCATCTCATCAAAGCTCCAGTATCTTGCCTGTTAATACCGTGACGAGTGATAGCCATAAGATGACCTTTTGCAGTCATAACGTCACAAAGTAAGGCAAGATGGCGGTAGTTTACGTATAAACCGTAGAACTGCAAGACAGCATTCATTTCCTTTTCTACAGATTTTCGCACAGCTTCAATTCCGAGTACTTGGAATATTTCACAAATGTCGTTACTAAATGTTCGTATTGGATCGACGTCACGTTCCGACAGAACTTTCATTAATGAAGTACCATCCGTTTCCAATAACCATTCTGCAATAGCTTTGAATTCACCTTGCTCTGTTATAGTGATACGCTTTTTCGCTTCTGTTTGGGGCAAGTGCATATACACTTTAGCGATAGCTTCTATTCCTTGCAAAGTCATATCTGATAGCATATTAGCTTCTATGCACCTGAGGAACATATCATCTTCCATCTTATCAACAGTTTCCTCATCGTTGTCCTGGAATTTACTCTCTTCATTATTCATAATTCTGATACGTAACACAAGTTTTTCAGCATTGTCGTCATTGAAAATACAATTCAAGTCATCTCCAAATCCAGCGTTAATTTTCTCAGCAATTTGTTCCATGGTTAATTTTTTATCTGTCATCCTCTTACGATCCAATTCAATTCGTAAGAGCCACGGAGAAATCTTTGTGGGGTCAAAATCTGGCATCTCGTAATAAACGTTGACGAATTCTTGATCTTCAGCAATAACTGTATTTTGTGGATCAGGATCATAGTAAATAGCAGTATTAGCAGTGACTTTACGCAAAGTTGTATGTTCCAATCGACATAAAACGTTTTTGGCTTTTTCTGCATCTCTAGCTGCTCCTCCAGTAAGAAAAACTGTTAGCGAGGGAGCTTTAGGTTTCTTTGAAATGTTAATGATTTCCTTTAGACGTGGGACACCGAGGGTTACGTTTTTGGACGATACACCAGCAAAATGGAAAGTATTCAATGTCATTTGAGTAGCAGGTTCTCCAAGAGATTGAGCTGCCAAAGCACCAACCATTTCACCGGGATTTACCTGTGCTTGTTGGAAACGTGTTTCAATTTCTCCAATCAACCATTCAAAAGCCTCACTTGACAGCCGGTGTTCTTCAGATACTAATTTAGTGCAAAGGGTAGACCTTACTAAACATTGGAAAAGAAGAGTAGCATTTTCATTAGCCTGTTTAGATAGGCGATCATCTCCAGCCACAATAACACATTTGTTTAATAGCTCCTTAACACCCTGTATAACTTTAATAGGGCTTAAGTCTGTAGGCAGTCTCTTATTAATGTGGAAAATCTTTTGTACATTCCAAATCATTCTCCTGAAATTACAGGGTAATACAACTTTGGACTCACCACTTGGGAAAATTAACCGTAGGTTCTCTCGGTCTTTTGACAACTGTGCCCATTCACTCTCAAGATCAGCAATCACATATCCAGATTCTGTAAGTTCTTTTATGATATCTTCACTAAAGATTCTCTTTAAATATCTTTCATTTGTTGGGTCAAATTTGAACTTTCTTTCAAAAGCTTTATTAGACAGTTTTATTGTCGGCAGACTCTGGAATTCTACAGTTTCTCCGGCTAAACCATCTTCTCCATATCTTAATTGAATTAGTTGTCCTACAGAATTACGAACAGTACCATCATAATGTACCATGACAGACTCCATAGCCTTTATTAATCGTCGTTGAATATATCCTGTCTCCGCAGTCTTTACGGCAGTATCAATAAGACCTTCACGACCACCCATGGCGTGGAAATAGAATTCGGAAGGAGTCAAACCAGCAAGATAAGAATTCTCTACAAACCCTCTTGACTCAGGACCATAATCGTCTTTAATGAAATGTGGCAATGTTCTTTTCCGAAAACCAAATGGAATACGCTTTCCTTCAACGTTCTGTTGACCCACACAAGCAATAACCTGAGAAATATTAATATTTGACCCTTTGGATCCTGCAACCACCATAGCCTTGAGGTTATTGTATTCTGTTAGAGATTTTTTAGCAGAGCCACCTGTTTTGTCACGAGCGTCATTTAATATACGATTTACTTGATTTTCGAATGTCTGCCTAAGAGTATTACCTGGAGTAGGTTCAAGCTCCATATTGTGAGCTTTCTGAATTACTTCTATGACATCGTCTTTAGCTTTGACGATAGCTCGCTGAATCTCTTGATATGTTTGTGGATCGGCAATAGTATCTCCAATACCAATTGAATGACCTTCTAATAACAACCAATTATTAATAACTGTTTGAATATTACCATAAAAGCGTCCAGCTGTTTCATGCCCCAATTCCAACATGCATATATGTAATAAGGAACCTGCTGATGCACCGAGAGATTTTTTACACAAAATCCCCATCAGTAATTCACCATGCTCAACAATAACTTTAGTGTCACCAGGTGAAATCCAATTGTATGGTCCATCGTCTTCTTCATCAGGATGTGTAGAATGTGTTCGGACCATATTAACATTTCCAGGAATGATTAATGTAAATATTTGCTTTCCAGTCCAAAGTGGCTGAGGTTTCAAAATACATGGTTGAGGAATTTTCCCATCCCAAGTAGGCAAAAACATAAGCAAGTTCATTACTTGTTCTTTGGTGAGAAACACATCTCTTTTTGTCATTTTCCGTACAGCTGTTAATGTATCCTGCACAATACCCATAACCGGTTTATTTGCTTGTGGAGTGATAATCTGTCTAGGAGTGATATGAATATTTTCTACTTCAGCACGAGTTTCCATGGATTGTGGTACATGTAAATTCATTTCATCCCCATCAAAATCAGCATTATAAGGTGAAGTACAACTTAAATTCATACGGAATGTTGACCAAGGCAAAACTTTGACCCTATGACCCATCATACTCATCTTGTGCAGAGTTGGTTGTCGGTTGAAAATAACCAAATCATCATCTCTCAAATGACGTTCTACCTTATATCCATATTGCAAATGTAAATCCGATGGTTTAGGGTGGAATCGTAAATCTATTCTCTCACCATTATCACGCACAATATATTTAGCACCTGGATACTGAGCATTTCCTCTCCGAACCAATTCATGCATCCTATCAATATTAAAAGGCGTAACTAATTCCGGGAATGTTAGATTCTGTGCAATAGATCTTGGTACTCCTACTTGATCAATTCTTAAGTTAGGATCAGGTGTAATTACTGTACGTGCTGAAAAGTCAACACGCTTTCCCATAAGATTTCCTCTTATTCTGCCTTCTTTGCCTTTTAATCTTGCCTTTATAGCCTTTAACGGTTTTCCTGATTTTTGCATAGCCCTAAAATAAAAAGGTTATAAATAAAATTTGAATTACATATTGTTGCTTTTTTTTTGGTGATTTAGCCTCTCATTCAAATTGAGACTGAGTTTACACACAAGTTTTCAGATTTGTTTAAGATAAATTTAATTTAAGCACCTTTAAATTGAATATCACTTGCTATAGCTATGAAGGAAGGCCTTTGTGGTAGACTATGGGGGACGTCGTTACGTCCTCGTTGGTGTTGATTGGAGAATTTAGCAAAAAGCTGCAATTTTGTCCATATCATACTTACTTTGGCATTCCAGGCATATCATTGTCTACAAAGGTAGCAACATGAAACTGTAACATTCTAATGTTATCTGTGAGTACATGTGCAGCAGCTCCTGACTGTTCATTTCTCATTAATTCATTATTTGCTTTGATAATATCTGCAAGTTTATGAGTTAAATCATCTTGATTTTTAGCTGATCCAAACATAACAACCGCTGGTCTAACAGCTAAAGGTGGGACTGGGAGAACTGTGACAATCATCCAGTCTGGTCTTGCAAATTTAGGATCCATACCTAATATGAATGATTCATCATCTGAAACAATAAAGATTATGATATCTTTAGCAATACAATGCCTAGAAAACCCATCATTGTGATTAAGAAGACAGTCCCATCTGCAGACTTACAAACAGTTCGAAATAATCAAGTGTGGAGACAGGCTTGTGGGCAGAAGAACCCATAAAACTAGAATTTGTAAAATTTATAATATAGATACTAATGAAGACAAATCACAAATGTAGAGTGTACCCTAAATAAATAGGAATTTGAAAAAATTCTTTATGTAGATCACAATATCTAAGTTACAACAGCAATAATAGAATTTATTGTTCTGATGCAGTTACATTACTGACAAATAGCCATACAGAATGCTACTCAATTGTTTAGTATTCTTATTGTTTACCCAGCAATTTTATTTTTTAATATATAATTATTCAGCTGCATTGAAAATTTTGAATTGCATATGGACAAGCTGATGCCCACAAATTCATCTCCACAGTTTATGAATTTAAAATCAAAAATCCTTAGTGGAACCTGTAAGCATCATAATATTTATGTTACCATTCACTAATTTCACATTATCACTACCACCAGGTAAGATTGCTGTTTAGGAATGACTTTTGTAAAAAAGACAGACATCCTCTTTTTTAAATTAAAAAAGCACAGCAAAAATTTGATTTACATATCTATCCATATAATAAAGATAACTGTTCACCTATTCTGGATGTTTTAAAATCTTCTGCATTCTTAATAGCAAAATTCATAATCCCCTACATTAATATTCTTTCAAAGTTTTACTTGTAAAGCATACTATGCAAACATTATCTTTAGGTACCTGTAATGTGTTTCAAAATCTCATACACTCTCTCTGCAGTAATGATAATTTTTTTGTCCTGTGTATCTTCATTAGCATGCTTCCATTCTGCTGTAAGATCCAAGCCTTGTCTTCTAATGGACGGTTGGTAGTGCCCACAACCCCCATGACCAGAACTCTTCTTAGCCTCTTCTCCTTCTTTGCCAATATCCATATCCTCACCGCCTTCACAAATATTTTTTCCTTTACACAAATCATAAACATATGTCAGACGTTTACGAGGCTGGCCCTTTGATTTCATGATTACTTCTTTGATCTTTGGGTTGGTCTAAAAGTTCAAAACATGTTTATTACAGAAATATTCCGTAATAATAAATTTAGATTAATAATTTTTAATAAATATATCATAGTAATTACCGGGCTAACAAGCAGCTTGGAACAATAAAAGCAGACACATCTCAATATTTTAATTGTCTTTGTTATGAAACCAATATGAAAAACTGGTTTTGCCAAATCTATGTGGCCAAAGTGACCTGGACACTCTGTCATATTACCAGCGCAAGTCTGGCACCTAGAACTCCTATCTATAACCCCTTGTCGTGGGTCCATAAGGCCTCCAAGTTTAGGTCTTCCACCTTCCATCGTTTCCGGGAAGCGGATGCCCCCTTCTGTGACTGACATTCGTCGCTGAAAATAAAATACTATATGAAGTTCCGAACACGACGAAACAGGCTGTGATAGTAAAAAACTTTCAAGGATAAGTATCATTATTTGTCTATATTTTGGTTAATAAAGTACGCGTTATTGTCACTTGAAACCAATTATATTTATTGCATATAAACATATCTTATACATAAACATTGAATCAAAGAGTTACTGAAAAACACGACGCAGTCATAGAAGCACCCTTGCACAACACTGGAATTTTATTATTAAATCAAACTATTTTCCGAGAACATCATTTATTTCATCACTGAAACGCATTAAACATTGAACTTACAATTTCATCTGGAGATATTATTCCGAATTGTACTCTTTTAACTAGGCGCAAAGGCGCCTTTGAGTCGTTCGTGGTCGCCATTTTACTCGACTGATGACAATTTTGATTTATTCATTGGATTTTATTTCTTAGATTGTCTATGGATGCTATGAAAACATTGAGCTTCTTAATCACTTGGCCAAAGAGAATATAATCACTACGTTTTACACTTGGTGTTAGGATATTTAAAAAAATTTAGAACCTTCCGAACAAAGACAATTATTCAATATAAGCAATATTCAAAGAATAATTTAAATACAAACATGGAAGGATAAGAAAACGATAGCACTACTAAATTCTATCTGCTATCTCAAGATTTTGGATTGGATTGATTTAAAAAAGTTTGTTAAGAATCATTTAATGTTTCAGTTACTTTTAAAAAATCCTGTTGAAGTTGGTTGACAAAGACTAACTTACAATAAACGGACAGTTGTTCTAAACAAAACTTTCACCCAAACAAACAACATATCTCACCAATGATGGAGGGATACATGTTTCCACAAAAATACTTAACAGTAGTTACTAAACCTATATTTTCTAAAGTGTAGTTAGTATTTTTTGTTTCCAATGAAGCAAATTTTGCTAAACCTATAATAATAAACTGCTAATCCTTCCAGTATATTGATGGGGTTAGCAATATATTTAAAGCTATCATTATCTGTTTCTATCCCTTTTTTTTTCTTTTTTTTTTCCCGCTGGGATGCGTAACATCCCATCCGGAAGCCGGACTCCGACGGGGTATGTGGGACTCGCCGGCGGCCGGATTGGCGACCAGAATACCCACTAAAACCCAGCGATGCTCCTACGCGTCGCCTGGTGGCTGGGTCACGGGAACACCCGAGCAATCGACCGCAACCCAACCAGCATCTGTTTCTATCCCTGCTGAAAGGGGCAGAACTAGATTATGGCTGTCAATTCGGTTTATAGTTTAAAGATGTAAAATAATATTGGGCGGTATTATTTATTCTATGTTTTTGAATTGTGTAATATTAAAACATAGAGTTTAAAAGTAGTTGTGTTATATTTTTCGTTTTTATCAATAGTGATTTTATAAGGGTTTCTCTCTGTTTCTTCTTTACGCCATGAATAATAAAGCAATGCTCTGAAAACTTATATCTACGCATGCGTGGTAGCGACTTTACCTACGACTTAAATTGTGAAATATATAATGTTGGTTCTCTGCTTTAAAATATTTTAGACTATATTCCACAGACTTATGTACAACATATAAAAAAACATAAGAATCACATTTGCGTTTTCATAGACAGCAAGTCCTTCCTTAAATATTGATAACTTTTTTAAATTTAATTTCCGGTTTACATAAGACATGTCAATTATGGTTATATATGTAAATTTCAAATAACAGTAACAGTAATAACAGTAGTCGGAATAAGTAGTGAATTTCATGACGTTATCCGAATATGAACATATAATACACATATTATATCACTATATCCTATTTATTAGATTTTAATTATAGTATATAAAGTTACTAATGTTACCAGAATAAAGGAAATTGACTAGTTACATTCCTAGGGACCAATAATTAATAAAAAATAATGAATACATATATATTCATTAATATTTCTCCTCCTAAAAATATGGATTATACGTTGACGGCAAATTTATTCAAACGTGTTATATTGCAGACAATTAAAAAAAAACAAGAAATTTGAAACCTAATGTATCAAGGCTATTATGAAAATCTATATAAATCTTCAGATTCTGAAGATTTATATAGATTTTAGCAGCAATGAATTAATAACCATACAATTATTGCGAGTCTTGCTTTATCCCTGGAGTGCTGGCATGGTTCTTATATATATAACAGCGCAAATAAATTGATATTATACTACTATATATTTCTATATATTTCACCAGAAAATTAAACTAGCTAGCTAAAAAGTTATGAATATTTACAATTATAGGATCCGTATTGAAATGTCTAAATAATATCGTTTCCGATGTTATTTAGACCGATAATATAATGACAACTATCTTGACTTCTGATTACAGGGTAATTTTCAAAATAGTTCTATTTAGTAATCGTTTTAAGAATGTAGTAGAATTTAATCGTTACCCACAACTAGTCTGCCAATGCTTCCCATCACTATAGGTTGAGTGACAAATTTGATCTTTCGATTTGACGCCATATACATTTACATTTATTGCATTAGCTTTTGGTACGGTCCTGTAGTCTGTACCTTGGAAAACCAAACTAAAAACTATATTTGATTTCATCAATGTATCCTCTAAAATCTGGATTTATTATTTATTCTTCGAACACATACCAAGTATCGAATAAGCTCATTTATGCTTAGATCTGCCTTATCTTTTAAAAATAAAGATTTTTGTAATTTTTTGCACCACTGCTACCACTACCACCACTATTTGTAGAACTATACTTGGAGCTAGGTATAATGTTATAATAGGTTTTATTTATTTTAACAAGCTTCATCGTAGGATGATCATGTAGTTTTATCTACAATGCGATATAAACCTTCACGAAGGCGTAATATTAGGTTATAATTTTAGACGATTCTTCAACAACAATAAAAATACTCATCGAAAATTATTGCAGTTTTTATTTTATTTCAAGTAACGAAGATAATATAAAAACTAGATAGTTTTACAGAACCCGTATTTTTTATACAATTATTTTTATTAATAAATTTATAGACTGCAACTTTAAATACGACTTTCGTAGTTTCCGTTTCGTTATATATTACATACCTTACTAATGTAAATGTAATGACCGGACAGGAAAAATATTGCCTAGATAAGTAATCCTTAGAATCTTTTCTTTTACAGGAAAAAGTCCTTAACACAGTCACATCAAAGTATCCATATAATTATCGTTCCATTTTCCATTATGATGTTCAGAACCTTTATATTGATAGGCGTTTTAATGGCTTTTGACAAATTTTGGCGGTAGAGTTATTATAGTAGTATATTTTCAAACTCATTCTCTAATAGGTGCTTTACGATCTTTGTAACTGCAAGATAACGTTCTTAGGAGAAATGCATTCAGACTTCTGTAGTAAGAATTTGCAATAAGACAAAAACCTTTTTTGATGTTGATCAATATTTTCTTGGAGGGATCAAAACTCTGTGGATTCAACTGAGGATACCACAAATGACATAATTGATTATGAATGAAGTCTCATTATTACTCGCCATAAATATTCGGAATTAGTCGCCGCTAATTTAAATTAATGAAACTACAGTAGCCGTTTAAACTATTTTATTGCAAAGTGTTAATAAATATACTTTGGCAAAGAAAAATCTAGCTTACTGAAATGTTATACACAACGGTGCTCATTCAATGCGTTTGTTTCATTACAGCTTAGAATAATTTAGTCTCATTATACTTTGCTACAGGAGGCGCTACTTGTGTTAAATTCTAAAAAGTCTTTGAGCAATGTTGTCCGCCTCTTTTCTGCTATGTCCATTTGATTTTCTAAATCGCCTCTATCAGTTGTTTCGGCTCTCTCCACTTTCCAAGACAGATTTTCAATTTCAGCTTCTAATTGCGCCTGAAAGATTTAAAATATTAAATTTAAATAAGGGAAACCTAATGATGTCAATTCTGCTGTATACCATTCTCCAAACTTGGCAGGTCTTTAAAATAGTTAAAATAGTGCTGATCTTTGTATATTGTTTCCTTTTTTTACTTTTATTTTAGGCTGAGATCTAAGCTATATTAAGTTTTAGCAAAAACTTGTATAAAAACGAGAAAGACATTTGTCAGACACCACTGTATCTTGTTTTAATTCTCAGCAGAACAAAATCAACCGATTTTGTTCTGCTAGATGTGAGATTAGATTAGATATTTAGGTGCCACAGAATCCATCATTTTTTTAAATAGCAAATTAGCTATTAAACCTTCTATAATTGAGTATATATGCTACCTGTTGATATTCAAAGAGTTCTTTTCTAGGACCATTTTCCATGTAATATGCAAACGGATAAGTGTATTGGAGAGTATATCTACAACGTTTAAGAAGTCTCGCTGCATCCCAAAGGTATTGCCAATCAATCCAGGTTCCTTCTCCAGCCATGACCTGATAATATGTGAACTGATATTATTTCCAAACTTACGATAAAATCAACACAGTTTTTCGGTAAATCTCTCGAATGTTGCCGACTGGTGACGAAAATACGTAAATATTATATATTAATATTTAATATATTCATAAAACATTTGCGATAAATATACAACTTGCGTTTGTAAGTTCAGTGTTTTATATGAAGAAACAGTTGGCAAGTTTTAAGACAGACTGCAGTTGTTTTTCACATTTTTAATTTATATGGAATTGAAACTCCAATGGAGAAAGTATAAAACAACGGTTACAATATTATGGAAACAAAAAATAGCAAGTCAATTGATTTAAACATCACAATAAAATAAATGTATTGCGAATAGTTCCTGATCCATCACTTCTTACTTCAAAAGTCAATCTTTCAAGCTTTTTAATAGAAGCTTGGTAACTTTTCCCTTGAATTTTGAATCATAAAATTAAATATTTAACAAACCTTTTGATTAATACGACTCTTCAAACTTGCGAGTGTTTGCTCCTCTAGCTTTAAAGACCTTGCATGGTTTTCCCATCGCTCGTAGTAATGTAAATATTTTTTTAATGCCTCTCTTGCCTATAATAAAAAAATACCAAACTACAACAACAACAATAAGCATTTTTATATAAGAATACAAGATTTGAATATATATTAATAATTAAATAGATTTATAATAATTATTTAAAATATTTACCTGTGCATGTTGATTGTCAGTACCTAAATTTGGATCTTCTTTGTAGCGACTGCATTCATAATATTCAGACCCATGACTTTTCCAATCACCTAAGCAGACCCAACAAAAGTCATGTCTGCAAGCCCCACATTGCATATGATTGCAGCCTCCATTTTTTTCAATGCATATCTGACATTTCGGGCAGTCCTGTACAATAAGTTTTTAATATAAAAACAGATTAGCTGCAGCAGTGGCCGTGTGAGTGAAGTGTCATCTAACGTCTCTACGCCCTAACAATAGTTTCTGATGTAATTAATGAGAGGAAAACTGTAGTTACATTTTTCAATTGTTTAGACCAAAGAGATAAATAATTAAGTGAACACCAGTTTTACAGTTATTTATACATAATCTTAACCTGTTACAAAACTCATGTATATAATTAAAAGATAGCAATGTGGGTCTATGATCATGCTTAGCATTTTACTCTTGGTGTGGCCAAGTGGGAGAATATCTAGATATAATATGTTTCTGTGATTATTGCCAAATTATAATAACATTGGTCTTTGTTGTTTAAATAAAGGTATCTTAAATGTGGTGCATATTAACATACCTTTGTATGAGCACTTATATAATTAGCAGTTTCAGAATCATCAGCACATTTAGTAAGCCAACGACGGATTGTTTGACAATCGGTAGGAGCATGATGAGGTGCCCCACAAGAAAAGCAAGTAAGAAGTTCACAGCCACGACATTCCACTCTGCGTGCCCCTATGCGAACCCAAGCTTGATAAATCCACTGTAATTTAAAAAAGGATAAAAACCTTATAAAAGACATTATTATCAGCATTATTATTTTATTTTATTCAATATATTCAATTGTAGGTTATAGTATTTTATTTATACTCAATTGTAGATTTTATACCTGACAATTAGGTCCGGGACAGAATCTAAGTTGTGGATGAGACTTAACATGATCCTTGAACATAAACTGTTGGTAGCGTTCCCTTATTGCTGGTTTGGCTACATGAGACAGCACAAAATCTTCTGGAGCTCTCACTTCACAGTCCTGGGCCATACATTGTATAGTATTTGATACACCTAATGAAATAGATTGTTAGTTCCAGCTACTAAAATTGGTAATATTATACAGAACTAGTATTATAACAATAAAATAATGATCTTTGTAAATAAGCAACATTACTTAGTTACAAAGTTCACTTTGTTTCTTAAAACAAGATTTTATGGTAAAATTACCAAGAGAATAAATGTTTGGTAACATTTCTTTTATATTACATTGCAGGCAAACAAGCAGACGGGTCACCTGATTTTAAGCGATTACCGTGCCCATGAACATCTGCAGCACCAATGCATTGCCAGCTGAAGAACCCATGTTCCAAATTGTTTCTACTTGGCATCATACTGGAACGCTAAATTGCTTGGAGTCTTTGCCAGTAGGCTGGTAATCCCAAATTATAATACAACACACTGCACCGCAGAGGACATCATGAGGGAAATTCTAGGTACATATTTGTATATAGTATGGTAGAGAGAAGCTTTTCTTACATTAATTACCAATTTAAACTAAAATAATACACATTTCTTGCATAAATATATTTCATACATCTAAATGTAATTATGAAATAACTTGTTTCTATTATACTCAAATAGTATTTCACATAATTTTTTAAGCCAAACACATTTAGAATACATTTATTTTAGCTTAACCAATTTGAGCACTATTTTTTTAAGCTTGCAGAATTTACAGGAATACTATACAACAAGTTTGGCTGCTAATAAAGGAACTACTAAAATCTACCTAGATAATTGAGTTACAAGGATTTTAAATTACATTCTGCAGTAAGTGTTTGTTGCAATATTTAACTAATTACCTGTATACATTTTTTCTTTTTTATTATGTTGACTGGAGTGACCTTAACTTTAATTTACATATACAAAGATTTGGTATTAACTAAAGTCAGTATTAATAAAGGTTAGGAGTTAGTAAGCTAATATTGATCTACTCTCAAAGTAAAATTTTATCCTTGATGCCACACATTTTAACACCAGATTAAGTTGACAATTATGTATTTTGACAATGTGTTGTAAATTTTATGAATTCCTAAGTTTTGAAATCCTCAAAAATAATCAATTATTCACAAATAAATATATAAATTTAATTGTTTTCTATATATATCTAATCAATTTGATGAAAAAAAAAAATGTTATGATTGATTATTTTTAAACTTTTCTAGTTTTCCACAAAACAAGACTTAATCAATGCACTGCATAATATTTGTATCCCACTCATTATTATGGTGACCCACTTGTATAAAGTTGTTGCTAAGAAGGCACTTTAAACCTAGTTTGATAAATATCGAAGAAGAAATATTGTCTTTAACCAAGGATAGACATCCTTGATAAAGACAATTTTTCTTTATAATAAACAATATTTCCTTTACTCTAGGATTTACAAGTGAAGTTCCAGTTTTTCCAGTCAGTTTTCCAGTATATTATGCAATAATTATTAAAAGAGTGATTAAACTTTTAATTCTAAACAACCCTTAAAATTTTATAAAGAATGAATGTAAGAATGTGTGGGTAAGTATCACATACTAGTTATTGTAGTATGCAGATAACAGTAACAAATGAAATATATTAAATAAACAAATATATACAAACCTTGCATAATTTGTACTTCAAAATGCATAGCCCAACAATCATCACAAAAATAGTGCATACATGCAAGTGCACTGTATTTGTTTATTGGAGGAGTGCTTGCACAAACTGCACAAACTGATTGACTACAGTTTCCTTGTACCAGAGGCAAGCTGGGCTTCACACGACTGTAAACCAAAACTTCATTGGCATTTTCTTGATACTTCTTTAATATCTCTTGAGCATTCCATTCATATGCATGAAGCATAACCTAAAAAATTAATGAAATTAAAATTATGTCTGAAAGGAGATTTTAAAAAGAACTGTGCAGCAGGAAATAAGTTGTACCTTAGCCAGAGAAGGTGTTATTTGAAGGCTATTACTTAGCAGTTCTATGGATTCGTTTAGCAATTTCTCCACTTCTTCAACTCTTAGACAAGAAAACACAAAATATTCAGGATCTGATTTACTTCGATCGACTGCTTCCATATCACAGTCGTCTTGTTCACCGTAGTAGTCGTAATCATCTCCGTCATTGTCCGAATATTCCATATCAGATTCAGCAGACATTTTGTTGGCTGACTAAAGCTTAGACTAAATAATCATAAATTCGTTTCGATGAACAACACTAAAACACACATCATTTATTTTTAAATTAATTTAACGGATTTATTAAAATAAATCAATTTTGTTACTTGTATATTCCCAAGATTTCAAGTCGAACCTTTACAAAACACAAATCAAAGATAAAATAAAATACTTTGTTTTGCTGTCAGATCCAAGTCAGATCGTTACCTACTCCAAAGAGAATGTAATCACTATGTTTTAACCTACTCTATGCCTTTACTGCTATGCTTCTTATATTTTTCTTACCACAGATTAATATCGATAGCAGGTATTTCTATATTATATAGATGATTTTTATTACATAACTTTAACACATGACTTTATGGTGCTCGTGTTAGTTTCTACTCTTTTCACCAGATATTATGATCGACGTGAAGAATTGTGTTATCACTACATTGAGCATATTAATTGAGTTAGAGTTTGGTCAAGTTGTTTTTTTTTTTAAATACCTATATGTTACGGCACTGGCCGTACGGCACTTTATGTCTTCATTGGCTTTTCTGATAAGTTGGTTGAGTTGGTATTATGGTCTACACAGACAAACAAGCAAAAAAATTTGTGTGGATAACCGTCAACAAGTGTCATGCAAAGGTCACCTTGATGAAGTTCACCTTCTTCGGCGTTCAAATTATTTAAAGTAATTACTTGTGAATTTGTTAAATTGTGGCTGTTTTATAAAATAAAAATCTTCGTACAAGTTATAAATTTAATTATGAAATGTTTTATATTCAGTATAAGAAGAGCGTTGCAACATTAATTTACTAATTTCATAATTGTCGCATCTAGGTATTTAGGTGTTTTCAACCTCAAGAAAAATGGATGGATCAGTATCGCAGAGGTTTATAGAGCGGGGCTCTCATAAAGGCAAAGGCCTGGCAGTGTTCACAAGTGGTGGTGATTCTCAGGGTATGAATGCTGCTGTACGATCGGTAGTTCGAATGGGCATCTACTTGGGATGTAAAGTTTATTTTATCAGAGAAGGATACCAGGGTATGGTTGATGGTGGAGATAATATTGAAGAAGCCAACTGGTCATCTGTGAGTTCTATTATCCATAAAGGTGGTACAATCATAGGATCAGCTAGATGTATGGATTTCATGTAAGTTTCAATAACACTACTTTTCAGTTGCAAAATTATTGTTAGTTTTGTGCTATATTTTTTAAGTTTATTTAATATTGAATAAAGTGTAAAATAAGTTGTGATTAAAAATATGAAATTGAAAAAAATCTTGATTAATTACACAAATAAGAAAACAAATAGTATATATGTAAATATAGAGTATCAAATGTAAAAATATTTATATTGAATTTTTTTATGCTGCAAAAAGTGTTTAAACATCCCCTCCGGAAGTGACACAGGCAGAATGCAAAACTGTGCCTTTTATGACAGGATATAAGGTACTCTCTGGTGGCCAGAGTGTAGACCAGAATACCCAATAATACCTAGTGGCTGGGTCACGGGAATACTAGCACACTCTTGCAACAATTTATGTTGATTATTCTGCTAAACTACTAGAGAAAATGTTCTATAATTATTAATTAATGTAACATTATTAAAGGGACATTACTACTTGTAAATCTGCAAGTTTATTAAAATACTTGTGTGCTTATAACAAAATTGGCACCACAAGCAAACAACATTAGTAGTTTAGGTGTAGCTCTATTTCACTACAATATAAATTCATTAAACTTGTTTTAGTAAAAGAGAAGGTCGTCTTAAGGCTGCATACAACTTAGTGACTCGAGGGATTACTAATTTGGTGGTGATTGGTGGTGATGGTTCACTAACTGGAGCCAATCTTTTCCGCCAAGAATGGTCTAGCTTACTTGACGAATTATTAGAGAACAATAAAATTACAAAAGACCAGAGGGAGAAATACAAATTTTTACACATTGCTGGAATGGTAATTATTAACACTGTATACTTTGTAAGTAGAAGGCTGTGATGGCCTAGTGGTCAGGAAGTCTGCCTCCTAAGAGGTTTAGGGTTTGATCCATAATGTAATAATGTAAGTAATGAGATGTAAAATAATTATTATCCAGGGGAAAGAGAGTCCTACTCAGAGTTCAAAGAACTAAAACTATACCAACATTGTAGGCAACAACTAGACATTTTTTTTTAAATTCTGCTTATATATTACTTAACATTTTTATTCAAACTTAAACCAACAGGTGGGCTCCATTGACAACGATTTCTGTGGTACTGACATGACTATTGGTACAGACTCTGCTCTACACCGCATTATAGAAGCTATTGATGCTATTGTTAGTACTGCATATTCGCATCAAAGAACATTTATCATGGAGGTTATGGGCAGACATTGTGGGTAAGAAAATATATGCACTTTAAACTTTATCAAAAACAATGTTACTAATTCTTTTCTTAATCTTAATTAGACAAGTAATATTAAATGAATACCATTAAATTATTCATGTTATTGAATGGATTAAAGTAATTTACCTTGACGGTAAATTTTTGTTAATTAGCACCTAAATAGTTAATTTTTCATATTTACCAAAAACTAATATAAAAATACTATTGTACTAATGACTTAAGATTCTGCTTGATTTTAGTTAATCATAGAAACTTAACTTAATTTTTATAATAATTATCAGTTTGTTGATATAGATATCTTGCCACGGTCACAGCCTTGTCATCAGAAGCAGATTTTGTGTTTATCCCAGAGTCACCACCATCAGTGGACTGGCCAGATAAACTTTGTGATAAGTTAGAACAGGCAAGCTTTTCTCAACTATTATGCACCTTGCCCTTGTTATGTGTGAATTTCTTTTCCTCTATTTTCCCTGTAGTTCCCTATTTGCATACATAATTTAAGTATCTCTTTAGTTTTCTTGCAGTATTCACGGCACTGTGTACGGATGCTACATATAGTTTTATTTGCGAAGAGCCAGCGCCTCTCAATTGGGATAAAAAGTTGTGTGACAAAATAAAAGAGGCAAGAATTCAATATTCATTTTTATGTGGGAGCAGGATCACTGTGAATTTTCCATTTTCATCTTATTGATTGGTGTAAAATGTTTCAATTTACTATCATTTTTCTATATCAAATATCCAAATTTCAATGGTATTTCATAACAGGAAATAATCCAATAATATTGGCTAATTCACACAAAATATTCGTTGGGACAACCTGGTTTGATAATTCTGGACTCAAGCTAGGCCTATAGTTAAGATCCGCCTAGGCACAGCTGGTGGCGATGACTGCCTGCCGGCCTGGGTGGTTTATTGCTTGCTTTCTTTTCGGCTTTTTTGGATTCCTTGGCTGACTCATTACCACGAATCCCGAAAGGACTCGAAGCTAGTAGGCCTTCCTCCGACAAATCGCCATGTGTTATTACGTCGTGTAGTTTTATTAAATATGAATAAACCTACTCGCAACAGTTCCAACTCGAAATTTTTGCCATTGTTTTTTTTTTGTATACAAAATTGGTATCATTTGCATGGTCCCATTATGCTTGGGTGCTGCTTGTTGCAGTTATCTGGCATTAGTGGCCGCTCTGGCGAGCGAAGCTGATCAAGTATTCATTCCCGAAGACCCTGTTCCCAATAAGTGGGTCGAAAAACTTTGCAAACGTTTACAACAGGTACGCCGACTTGATTGAGTGGCACTGATCACGTCATGTAACACGCAATGTACAATGAAATAGTTTGTTTTGTCTATAATAGCTATTTGTAGCTGAAGGTGATAGTTACGTATTAACATTTCGTAATAAAATCAATTTCATAAATCATATTTTGTTAAACTTAAACAAACTGCTATCAGATATTAAATTTATGTTTCGTGACTCTTTAATAACTAGTTGTTGTGCATTGTGTGGTGTGGTATCTTTTGTTGCTAGTGTTAATAACATATTCTTATACCTATCCTAATCTCAGTATTTTCTACTTCTAAATTCAACCACATATACCTTTAAAATTGCTCGTCATAAAGGAAGTATTGGATGATTCGAAAACGCATGAACTGTGTCTATATATTGTCTTTAACCTTATGCATGTCTTTGGTTCATTTGTTGATCTAACAATTTCCTACCTCTTCAATAATATACACAATTAAAAAGGTAGGATCTACGTAACAGCAATAGAGTAAACTTTTAACTCTATATCGCGTGTTACGGTGTCCTTAAAACTATCTGTATTGCTGTGAGTACCTGCACGGAACTATTAATTTGGCGGTCTAGTTATAGGGCTCATAAATGCGCTTTTTATATTTCGTTATATGGAATTGTACGCCACCGAGTTTCTCTTTATATCTTGCATGTTATTTATAGCTATGAACCAGATGGTGGTTTCACACTGGCCAAGCAAAGCGCGATATGTAATTTTTACGCATGACAAATTTAAATTAATTTTGTTGTGAAAGGTCTGGATGCGCCAGGATAAACAAGACACGAATTGATAATAAAATTAGATTCATTTCGTTTCTATTCTCCCACATTCACTCTTGATTGAAATTGTGAGTAATTTCAACCCGCGCATATACAATCTACTTCTCGCCCTTTCTTTGTGAAACCAACACTAATCTCAGTTTATTTAAAACCAAGAAGCGATCCTTGTAGCGCTTATGAATCCCTTTATATACCTACACCATACGGCATATTATCAAACTTTTCGTAGTATGGGCCTGTCTCACTTAAGAATAAAACCAAACATAATTTTTTTGTTCTTGAGGCGGTTTGTACGCGGAAATGCTTATATTGATGATTTTCAAATCATCTGCAGGAGCGTAAGTCGGGACAGCGTTTGAACATTATTATCGTGGCTGAAGGAGCTATCGACCGCGAAGGGAAGCCGATCACTGCTGAGCTGGTGAAGAAGGTGGTTGTGGATAACCTACAGCAGGACACGCGCATCACAGTCCTTGGCCACGTGCAGCGCGGAGGATCGCCCTCGGCTTTCGATAGAATTCTGGTACGTTCTGTCGTCTCATTTTATTTATTTTTTATTATGAACTACAAGTTAGCTCTTAACGGCAATCTCATCTGATGGTAAGTGATGAGTGAGTCTAAGATATGGAAAACCCATACTCCTAATTGGTTTCTACACGACTGGTCGAAATCAGTTGGACGACCGTCACTTATCAATTATCATGAAGAATATTTTTTTTAATGTTTTATTATTAATCGGACTATAGGTACGTCTGCGGTTTTGTTAAATAACCGCGGGAGCCCTTTGTTTCCCCGGGATAAAATAATTTAATCTCGGTGTCCGGGATGGAATCTATGCATCCCAAAATATAATTTTTCTTTTATTTATCTATTGATGATCGCATGATCCAACTAGGCAGTTTTAAGTAGTAGTTTATTATACACGTCAGACGCCTTCATTCCCATCCGCAGCAGAAATCGCTCTGAACCGTAACAATTCTCGACACAACAAACATTTATTGTAATGTGTATATATCTACATATTATACTGCACGTATGCAGTCTACGTTAGGTGACAAGTCATCTGAAAAGAAACAAAACCGTTTTAGGATCACTTCCGAAAATTTTTAATCTATAATAAAAAAATGGCAATTTTGTTAATTAGTATCAAATATTGTTCAGGGTTGTCGCATGGGTGCGGAAGCTGTAATGGCTCTTATGGAGGCAACTCCAGAAACCGAGCCATGTGTGGTGACCTTAGATGGAAACCAAGCAGTGCGGCTGCCTCTGATGGAGTGCGTGCGTCGTACTAAAGCTGTTGCTCAGGTGATGTATTTTTGTATGAATAAAAATCCATATTTTGTCCACTATGCGTTCTGATTTCGATGAAACTTTGGTATGGTGTTCTAGGGAACCCCCAGAGGGTTCCGAGCTTAAAAAACATCTATAAATAAATCTATTTCTAAACGTGGCATTTCGACGCATGCTGGGTTACAGTTAGTAACAAATAAAATTGAAATGGCGGTAGTTGTTAAAGATTCCGTCTTAAAAAATTGTGACCTGATATTATTTTTGCTAATTTTGATACATGATTCGTAGTTGAGATTTATTTTAAGAATACATTTCATTGATCTGCTAGAACGTAATGATCTAAGTGCCAACTGCGCATAGAAATGTAAGCCATTACAATGTATGTTTTTCCGTGCAATTAAGTATTACAACATAAAATTATAATATAAGGTTATGTTCATCAAAATATCGGGGTTTTCATAAATGCACTCATAAGTGATAATGCGGTCTTAAATAGTAGCGGGTTAACCGTGGTTATGTAAAACCTAGGTAGGTGTAACACTTAGTCTGTTTCCATACGGCAGCGTACCGTAATGCTGATTCGGTAGGAGGTACGTCTTTGCCGGTAAGACGTCAGAAGATCATCAGACCAGTTAATAGAAAGTGCAATAATTATTGCATATAATTATATTACAAATTTCACTTGTCTGGAATCTAATCCGTCATCCTTCTAAGACCACATTGCCAGGGAGATAAGCAAACTGTGTATTTCATGTGGTCATTATATTCAGGCTATGGCTGACAAAAACTGGGATCTCGCCGTTCAGCTGCGCGGGCGCAGCTTTGCACGTAACTTGGAAACTTATAAGATGTTAACTCGCCTGAAGCCTCCCAAGGAAGCCTTTGATGAGTCAGGCAAGCCTGTAGTAAGTATATTTATTTTATCGACGAAAACAAAATGTGTAGTACCAATAGTCCAACATTTTAAAGTAATATACACATACACTCATTTTTACAACTTCATGAGGGCGATAGTGCGTTCATCTTTTAATCATCAAGTTTAACAGTAAGACAAAAGAGTAAATGATGTTCGAAAGTGTACAACTGACAGTTAGTGACGTCATTGATAAAGCTTTTGATAAAAAGCTCTTCTAAACAGTGGTGTAATAATAATAGCCTAGTAACCACCACTTCCTACCCGCATTAAGGCAGCTTGGTGTGTCTGTAAATCAAAACGCTATCTTCCTGGAGTAGCAAGTTCATCCGATCAACAGATGATAAATTTCCACTCTCTATTCTTATGTAAGCGGGGACCAACACCATTCCTTTAAAGTAATTAGAAAAAAAGAACATTAAATATCGTAGGTTGATAAAAAATATGAAGCTGTTCTCACAATGCAGGAAGGGTTAACCTTAGCGGTGATGCACGTAGGCGCGCCCGCATGCGGCATGAACGCAGCCGTGCGCTCCTTCGTGAGGAACTGCATCTACAGAGGCGACACCGTCCTAGGCATACACGACGGTATCGAAGGCTTCATCAGTGGGAACATCGTGAAGATGGAGTGGTGAGTGGAGCTGAAAAACTACTTCCAATCAAATAGTCAAAAAACTTACATTTTCAATTAAAATAATATAATTTTGGGGAATCGTTAGCTCGGAATCGCAATCGATCTAGTTTTATTAGCAACTTCAACGTTACATGAAATGAAAATGAAATGAAATGAAAATACACTTTATTGTACACCATACAAAAGAAGAAATATAGACAGTAAAGAAACGCAAAGAAAAGAAAACAGGTACAATAGGCGGCCTTATCGCTAATGAGCGATCTCGGCCAGGCAACCCAGACCAGGATATAGTATATAGTTACACAGTTTGTGGAAGTTCATACATACAAAGTTTAGATTTTGGTTGAAAAAATCTATATACAGTAAGTTAAGTTTGAACACCATAATGTTTTGTATGTACTTATGAACGATGTTTATGCAAATTTTTTCTCACTCCCATTATCACCTGTTTTAAAAAAAGGGTTTAAGAATGATAAAGAATTTAAGTCTTACCAATTTATTCCAGATCGATTAAAAATAAAGCTACCTATGAGATTCTTGTGCTCAATATAATTTTTCTTTTATTTATCTATAGCTGGATGAGACATCGTAAAATAAGCTCTTAGTTTGTGCTAGTCACCTGATTCGGAAGTTCTGGTTTCTTTACTGTAAAATTATTTAGAGAAAATTAAAAAAAAAAAGTGAAAATATATTATTATTTGAAGGTCTGATGTAACTGGGTGGGTTGCCCAAGGCGGTGCATTCTTAGGAACGAAACGTACCCTTCCCGGTGATAAGAAGAGCGCGATAGCCGCCCGTATCAAGGAGTTTAACATACAAGGACTACTTATTATCGGTGGATTTGAGGTGAGGAAATACTTTGCTAATAAAAATTTTAATTACCAAGTACGGCGGTTAAACTATTGCGTGGCTGACATCTATATGTGTTCCTCATATAAAAGTTGAAGTAACCTAGTATTAGCGCATAAAAAAAATTTTTTTTTTTTTTATTTCATATAAAATTAACGCAAAATTATAAAATGTATTGTAAGTTGACATTAAATCTATCAGGAAATCATAAATCATTAGTCGAATTTCGTTTTTACTGTTAATGTCTTAATTAAAACTTCAGAAGTTAGTACTCAAATTATTTTATTAAGGCCTTGTGGGGATTTGTTTTTAATCAAAAATTTCAGGCAGTGCGTAACGCGTTGGTACATGAAATCAGTGGAAAAGAATTTGTGACTAAACCGGAGTTATAAAGTCTATTTCACTTATACGTAATCGCTTACGATACTTCAAAACAATCCATTCTCTCTGCTTTCTGACTAGTCAGTGATAGAAACAGCTCTAAATATGGTATTTTATTCAGAGCAAAATGTAATCTATTAACATTGTTATATAGCTCAAATTCATACACATTTGAACAGTTGGAAGCTTGGCGGAAAATTTGTAAAATGAAATACCAGTGGTACACAATTTGCGACCCTAAAGTTATACTCATTCGGTCCATTTTAATTTCAAAGTACACTGTTCCAGATTATGCTGCAAATTATACCGCATAGGAATTAATAGCTAAAATGAGTGATTTGTTATAGGCATATCAAGCTGGATTAGAGATATACGAGTCCCGGTCTCAATACCCCGAGTTTTGTCTGCCTCTAGTGGTTGTTCCCGCAACGATAAGTAACAACGTGCCCGGCACTGACTTCTCTCTAGGAGCTGATACCGCACTTAACGAGATCACCGAGATATGTGACCGCATCCGACAGTCTGCTCAGGTAAGTCCCACAGTTGGGCCCAAGCCGATTCTTTTATAATAGAGATCAGTTTATATGATTAATTAACTCTCAGAGATCGTTGACATAAGTATATAAGGCAAAATGTGCGTAAATATATACATTACGGGGTGTGAGGTTACGATAATTTATGTATGGATTCAGCAGTAATTATTCACCATTAGCAATATATCTCATAAGTTTTAAAATAACTGCTAGCTAAGAACTATAACTACTAACTGTAAATACTGACTGTTCCGATAACATTTTGCTTTTCAATGGCTTAACGTAAGGCAAAACGTTATCATAATAGTAAAGCTATTTATATAAGAATTTATCATCTTCATCTGTTTTCCTACCAACAACAATACTTGTAAGGTGAAATAAATTATAACTATTAATTCCTTTTTCCATCATTCTTAGTATAATAAAGTTCTTTATTTATTCGTAATCTGTAGCATTTCATTGTTTCCATTGTTCGTTGTGCAGTGTGGCATTATTATTTATCGCGTGATTAGTAAATAAACAAAACCGGATGGGATAAAGAGGTAGTTTTACTAAAATGTAATAATTTACTCTTTGTATTGTAAAAATGTTCGGTCATGTATATTGAATGTTTAATACAGTTCTGTTTTCGATTACCGGGTCAGACCAGAAATTTTAATACGTCTTTGATATTTAGTCAAAGAGGAAAAATGGAGGTCTATCGAACGCACAATATACTCGGAGATAAATTTTACGTGCGCATCTCACCGAAATAAGTTTCACATATCTTCTTATTACGCAAAACGTTCTCACAAAAAAACTTTCATTGAATACTAACCTTTTTTCATTTTTTAATAAATTATTTATATTCCACAGGAACTATTACCATTTTGTATAATCTTATTGTATGTCATAATAAAGAAATTCGATAAACAGTTTCTTTGTCTTGTTGTCTATTACAACTTTACCAATATAAGAGAGTTTTTCAGTTACAATGACCAGGTGCAATCCAAATATTTATGCTCTATTAATACTTATGCAAATCTTTTTAAACAGGGTACCAAACGCCGTGTATTCGTCGTGGAGACTATGGGAGGCTATTGCGGATATCTCGCCACTTTAGCAGGTTAAATTAACTTTTTTAACTAGGTACTATAAAATACCCTTAAACGTGATCAAAGGTGGTGATACGGTATTTCGCGTTACACAGTAACCTGTAATACCGTATTAAAATCGGTGCAGCAGTTTTTCAGTAGAAGCATAACATAAAATGAGTAAAAACACGTACGCAGGGTTTCCTTGTGACTAAATTATTTTTTTACTTCATCTTTATTACTTCCATAACGTTATTCTTGTGTAGTTTCATATTCTTTTCGGACTTTGTTACAGTTTACTTTAATACTAATTATTTTTGTACAGGTTTAGCCGGTGGCGCCGACGCTGCGTATATTTACGAGGAGAAATTTTCCATTAAGGACTTACAGCAGGATGTTTACCATATCGCGTCCAAGATGACTGGGGGCATACAACGCGGTCTCATACTCCGCAATGAGAAAGCCAACGAGAACTATAACACGGAATTCATTTACCGCCTCTACTCTGAGGAAGGCAAAGGGCTTTTCACTGCTAGAATGAATGTTCTCGGTAAGCTTTCTTCATATAGTACCTATGTCATTAAAAATAAACGGTCGTGTCCATGTACGATAGATGTGTAAATTATTATAGAATCAAATCAAATTAATTACCTTTAAGCAATAACTAAATGTATATGATCTCGAACCCTGCTGCATTATTGTTTTTATAAAAAGTGACGAGAGCATTGTCACATCACCATTATCGTTATCCTCCATGGTAGTATAAATCTATATCTATATATCTTCAAATATGTATATAGAAATAAAACAACTTACCTGAAAGCTACCCATATATTGGAATATTTATTTCGGTAAATTAGTGACCGGAACGGTGAATTAAAACGAAATTACTGTCTCTGTCTCGATGAAGAGAAGATGTTTTTTATTCGGACTGTCTATTAGCTTTTTTTTTTATCGTGGGTAAATCCTCATGGACACCTCTGCGCCACGGGGAGGCACAGAGGTTATGTCAGATTCCTACTGACTAAAACCCCCACGTGTTCCTACTAACCGCTGTATGGTGGAGCCACGGGAAAGGGACTGTCTATTAGCTGTGTTAACCCTATTGGTTGCCACAGCGTAACCGGAAGTGGCTGTGTTATATAATACACTTTAGGTTCTATTTAACGGAAATAGTCACTTCAAAATTGATTTTCGACATAAATTGTGGTTCATATAAGCCATTTTCTTATACCCCTTTATTTTTGTAGGTCATATGCAGCAAGGCGGATCACCAACACCTTTCGATCGCAACATGGGGACTAAAATGGCCGCCAAGTGCCTTCATTGGCTTGTGGATACTATTCACCAGGGGCCAGCATGTGGAGCCGACTCCGCTTGTCTACTTGGCGTCGTGAAGCGACAATATAAATTTACACCACTTGAGGAATTGAAGTCCCAGACAAACTTTGCGTAAGTTTCTTTTCTCGAATTAAATTATAGCCATGTTCGGAATTCAGAATTCTAGAATGAATAAATTACAATTCTGTTGCAATTTAAGTAAGTATCACAAATTTAAGTATCATGACCCTGGAATCATCTTAATACTTAAGTATGTATTTCGAGTGAACGTCAAAGAGTATGTAATCACTATGTTATACTGCACATTTTTTTTACAGGCTGCTTTGGTTAGTCGCCGTTTTCAGTATAATAAAACAAGGTTTTTTTAAAATGTTTGAGGTGCCAAAAACAGTAGTAAAATAGATTTCAACTCATTTAACTCAGTTACTTAATTGTAACTGAGTTAGTAGAGTTGTTCAAAGTTATTAATTTTATCAGATCATTTATTAAAGTTATAGCTGTTCCCCTCGGTATGGTGAGCGTTAACCAAGGGACATAATCATAAAGCATAATATGAGCCTCGCGGCAACTACGTGAATTATAACCTCAACTTCACGTCCCTATAAATAGTAAGATGTAAAATGGAAAAGTCTACTTAAAGTTGTCTTTTTTTTAATGATTATTAGGACTTTTAATTATTTTCGACATAATATGTGTTATTGAAGCTGTGAAAGCCTAGTGGTTAGGTTAGCCGTCAACCTCTTAATCAGAGGTCGGCGGTTCGCATCCGGGCACGCCTCAACCTCTAACTTTTCGGAGTTATGTGCGTTTTTAAAAATTAAAATATCACTTGCTTCAACGGTAAAGGAAAACATCGTGAGGAAACCTGCACGCCTGATAGTTCTCCATAATGTTCTCAAAGGCGTGTGAAATTTGCCAATCCGCACATGGCCAGCGTGGTGGACTATGGCCAAAACCCTTCTCAGATTGGGTGGAGACCCGTGCTCTGTAGTGAGCCAGTAATGGGTAGATCATGATGACGATGTGTTATTGGGGCTAACATACAAGTAGATGGCTACTAAAGACTAGTTTATTTTTTATACGACGTTAGTCAGCGCACGCGGATAGGGAAGCCTGGTAGGGTGGTTTTAATGGTCTGCTTTATAAATACCATAATTTCAGACTAATTCAGGATAAAATATATTTCCATAATTACAGAGTTAATCGATCACAAATCTTTATACTCGTATATACAAAGTTTTCCTTATAATATTATAAATAGAAGTTCATGTACTAATAATCTATTTCTGTTTCCAGCCAAAGAATAGCTAAGCAGCAATGGTGGATGAAATTGCGCCCATTGCTTCGTATTTTGGCCAAACACGATTCCACTTACGAGGAAGAGGGCATGTACATGACAGTCGAACAAGGGGAGATTGACTCCGAAAATGTTATATAAAAATAAAAAACTAGTCACATTAGTAAATAAATGTCTGTAACTCTGTAAAATGCTTGATGTCAATGGTTTCGACTCGAAAGGCAAATGGGTTCACTACATTTGCCTAAAAAAAGCTGCTACATACACTTTTACATATGTAAAAGTGCAAAGATATAGTATTATTATAACCTTACAAAGTTATTAATATAAGTTATTTAATTGTAGATATTTGACCAGTTCTATTACAAAAATGTATTTATTGTTAGTAGTAAATGTAAATGTTGGTTTCTTTTTAGGTACATAATTTATTTTTATCGAGAATAAACCATATATTTTTTAGAATGACAAAAAGAAACATCTAAATCCATTTAGATCTAAATTTATTTAGTTACTGCTATTTTTTACTGATATTTGAGATTATATTTTTATACATTTGTTCAACTTGATTGCTTAAGTATACTATCAAGCAATATGTCAATAATTAAGGAAAAATAAAGTTTGAATTTATTTATTGGAATTATATTTGTATCCAATTGGAAGGTTATATAACCATACATATATTTAAAATTTAATCATTTTGAGTTCTTATTTCCTAAATTGTAGATAAGGATAAACCTTAATGTGTATGCATATTTAATACACTATGTTAAAGTTTAATATAATATTTAAACAAGCTATTTGTTTTTTTTACTGACCTTGATTCAGTAGTGAGATACTTTTCTGTCCAATACGATCACATCTCATATTAATATATTAATTTCTTAAGTAAATTATTATTGCTCGAATTTATTTTACTCTTGCTCAACTTGCAAAATTTTAGTCAACAGTTAAATCCAAATAAAGCATTTTGATCTGATGGAAGAACGTGTTAAGATTTACATTACAAAAACATTGTATAATATATTAGCATTTATATTATCTTCTGTGTAACTGAACCTTAACATCAAATTCAAATAATGAAATATTTAATAATAATCAATTATTATTCAAATAGTCCTTTAAAAGGCACTTTGGACGCGTCAGTAATTAATATCGTAGTGATTTGATGGTGATAACTACATTCGTAAACTTAAATTTAAAACTATGAGGGTTCCAAATGCGCCCTGGTAAATTTTCCAGAAGAAGCCCACAAACTTAGCCAGGTAAATTTTCTTTTTGTTATCATCATCTCACATGCCACTTAAAATTGTGTTAAGAGCTATCATAACAATATTTCCTATCCACCTTTTTTATCATTTACATAATCCTTTACACTATAGTAGGACTTTACTACAAGCTTACGTTTTATGTAAACTTTGAACTTATTAAATCCCCTTCGAAACTAATGGCTGGAAGGAGTTTAATAAAATATAACACCTTTTCTTGCAGAAATTAATGATGGGTGACGGTGTTGGTCATAATAGCTCATATAGTTGGTCATATTGTGTTTGTATTCTCTTTGTTAAAAAGAGAATACTCAGAAGTCGGTATGGCAACTTAGAAATTGATTTATAGACAATAAAGATTCTACATCAGAATATTAATAATTATTTTAATTATGAAATTCTTATTATTCCATGAACCCAATTTATTTTACACTGTATTTTTGAAATAATCAATTAAATAATAGTTAAATTGATTGAGTTATTTGTTCTTCAATAGAAATTAAGAATAATATACGTCGCTCAATTGACTAATTGACTGCCAACACAACTGTCAATAAACAAGATCCTCATGTTGACGTTTGACCGCGTAGCAAGTGAAAGTGTCACGTCAGTAGCTCAGTAAAATTGCTGTCAAATTTGTGAGACATTAGTTTTGTCGGCTGCTTTTAATTTGAAATTGTGGTAATTTCACTTACTATTTTTATATTCAATGAGTGATGATACTTAAATAAAATTAATACAGTGGATATAAAGTTTATACGAATTGAACATAATATAATTCTCAGTTCTAGGTTAAAACCTGGAAGATGGGTGTAAAACCTGCAATTGGAAGAAAATCTAACAAGAACCCCCCTTTTTTTAGTCACGAATTTGTGATTCAAAATCATGCTGATATTGTTTCATGTATGGTTATGGTCTTCCTGGTTGGACTGATGGTACAGGTAAGCCATAGGCGGATGCCACGTAATCCGTAAATTAATGATTTTTCATATTGTTTTTGTGATTAAACATATGGTAGGTACCTAGGCTTTTAATTTATCGCTCTTATTTACAGACGACAAGCCCATTGGCGAGTATATTCATCAGTTTGCACCACAACGTCAGTGGTCTAGAACCGACGCAAAGTTTACCGAAGGGCGAGCCTTACACCTATGAAGCTGGTTGGAAAGATTCCTGTGCTGTGTTCTTTTACTGCTTAGTATGCATAGTTATGCATGCTATCCTCCAAGAGTACTTCTTAGATGTAAGTCATCAAAATATTTAAAATAAGGATAATCCTTGCAAAACGATTATTATCACTATATACTACCTAACACGCCCGTGTGCAAAATAAATACATACTTGTATAAAACCAAAAGAGATATAATAAACTTAAATAAATAAAAATAAATAAACCTACATACACATTACATATTTGCACCGGGCGGAGGATTACACCCCAGGAGGGGAGACCACACGGCCGGGGGTCAGGGCGACAGGTTGAGAAACCGGTGGACTATTCTAGCCGAGTCCAGCAAGACCGCTTTTTGCATCCTGGCTGTGAGCAAACTGCGACTGAACCCCAGTCGCCTCAGATGGTGAGCGAGGCTTACTGGGAACAACCCATTCGCAGATATTACGATTGGGATGGTTTCAGCAGACTGCACATGCCATATGTCGGAAACCTTGTGAGCCAGATTGAGATACTTTTGCAAAATTATATTATTGTTAAGGCTTTTATTTGTGCTAAGGACCCTTTGCCAATGTTTGAACAGCTAAAAAACAGTAAAGCCAATGTAGAAATATAGTAACAAACATGAATTTAAACACATGTTTGAAATTTCTAAACTCAGCAAGTCCTAGTTCAATGGTTTTCTTTATGCAATAACTTTCTTATATACATTTTTTTTATGTATGAAGGTTATTTTACACTGTAAAATGTTATGACTCTTTGTTAATGTGATTTAATCTAATAAACCTCGACAAGAATGGCAGAAAATAATCATAAAGGTTTTTATTTATAGAGAATATCAAAGAAGTATCATCTCTCAAAGTCAAGATTGAATTCTCTCAATGAATCAGGCCAGCTTGTTGTGTTCCAACTTGTAACATTTCTATGGGGTGGCGATGCCATTATTCGTGAAGGATTTATTTTCAATATATCACTGCTTTGGGATGGTAAGTTTATTATATCCATATAATTTGTGTTTATTGTTAGCTAAGCCTTATTGTTAATAATATTACTAATTATTTGTATCAGTATTGCTTACTAAAACATTTCATCATCATCATCATCCTCCACCACATATTAGTTGTCAATTCCCGAAGAAACTCCACAATGCTGAAATTAAAAGATTTATATTACCAGGGTTGATGGCTGTACATGCTCGTTGAAGCTTGAAAAACAACATCTAACCAAGTTCTTAAGCTGATAAGCAAATTTGTTGATAAAAAGTTTATATAAAATGTAAGCGTGCAGAAAAGTTCTATTATAGTATAAAAGATTATGATAATGATAAGTAAGCTGGAGTATGAAATATTGTTCAAATAATATAAAGCTCTAAAATAAATTTCGGTGGCATGTGAGATGGTGATAACAAAAAGAGAAGTTACCTGGCTAAGTTAGTTGTTTTATCTTTAGACCAGGGTGCTTTTGGAACCGTCAACTCACTACTATGTAATTGACGCATCTAAAGTGCCCTTTAAAGGATTATTTGAATAATGGTTAATCATTGATTGGTTGAAAATCTTAATAACTAATGTTTCACCTAGTCAAGGAATCATAGCCAGTACCAGTAAACTTTAGTTGCACATGCTCAATTATAAACAAAGTTACTAAAGTGTATTTAGTATACCAAAACTTAATATTGTAAATAGTCTAAACTATTATAGATATTTTAAGATAATATTAACATACAATGAATTTTTTTTTTAAGTTCATCAGTTACTGATTTGAATACCTATTGTGTTTCTAGGCTACCCGAACCATCCAATGAGCTTCTTACTCAAGTTATGGTGGGTAGTCCAAGCATCATACTGGATCCACACTATTCCGGAGCTATATTTCCAGCGTGTCAAGAAAGATGAGTGGAAAGGTCGCATCAGACATGCTGCTGTAGCCTTGATATTCATTGCCTTGCCTTACGGCTTCAAGTAAGTATTTTATCATATTTTGTACTGTGAACTGTTTATGGTTTCAGTTGCTTTTATTTAAATAAACAATAAAAATTAAGGTAATCTAAACATAATTTTCACTTACAGGTGTCTCTTACTTTATTTGACAAAATTAATGCTGCTTTTATCTTAAAACAGGTGTTAGCTATATCTTAGGTTTAACATCTCAAACTCACTTAAACTCTTGCATTAAAATAATAAAAATTGAATAATCCGAGCATACACTTAATTTACACTTGGACTAGTTATGTTATTAATAAACATGGAGTTACCTCGTAATACATTCCTTCACTGGGTTTAATGTGTTTGCTTCTACATTTTCTAGTTTAATTAGTGGGTTGCCATGTGGGTTAATTTCTATCTATAATTTGTTAATTTATTCCTATTTTTATTTTAGTTTATTACTTACTTACACAATCTTATTGAAAACATATTCATAAAGAAGTGAACGTTCTTATTAATAAAAGTGTGCCAGATTGCAATTTTTTGACCCAACCTAAAATAATAAAGGGAATAAAGCATAACATCTCATGATTTGCATACAAACATTAAACTAAGTCTCTGTCTATGTATCTTGAGAAAATAAATTGCATGTGCAGACCTAACCTAATCACTCGTAATTTTTTTTGTCTGACAGGTTCCAAAGAGTTGGAGTTTGTCTTATTGTACTTCATGCTTTGGCTGAGTTTGTGACTCACTTCTACCGTCTCAACACCATCCTCAGGGGAGAAAGGGAAGAGTACTATGACAGATGTAAGCTTAAATATTAAAGCAATATTAATCTTAAACTAATTTATATTTGTATACCAATCTACACTTGTTTTGAATTTTTAAGTGATATCTAAGTTTTTTTATTTTGTAGTTATACTGCTTTGGTATGTACGGTACGTCACTACAGGACACTTACCAAAAATGAACATCACGTCATGGCAACAAATTTTAATCAAGCCTTTATTACTTACATTTAAAAATGAAAAAAAAAACTAAATCACAAAACTAATTTCCAGTGGATTGTAGTTACTGATTTATCGACTAAGCATATAGCTCCCTATTGGTGGATTTGCTTTACAACTTCGGCATCGTAACTCCCACAAAATCTATTCATAACCGCAAAATTCTATGCATTGGCCAAAGTGTGGCCTTCTTCAAAGTTAAGAACAAAAGGTACAAAAATAGGCATAAAAGTCATAAATCTTGGAATGAAAATAAGTTAACAATATTTAATCTTGTGTGGATTAAACATTTTTAATTTATGGAAATCGACGACTCACTGTTTTTCTTAACACAAGCTATACTTACAAGAATATTGTATTGAGTGTTTTTTGCAGTGCTAAGCGTTCTGAACGGCGTGGTGTTCGTGGTGGTGCGTTTATGCTCGCTGGTGCTTGGCGTGCTCACATTCTACTTCGGCATCGCGGGCGCGGCTCCATTTCTGCTGCGAGTGGCGGCCCTCTGCCTACTTATCTCGTTCCAGGTCAGCTATATGACAAGACCAGCAGTAACTTACTCTAACTTAATCTCAATTGACCCCATGAGTAAGAGTACCAGTAGCATAACCTCACTTGAACCTAAGTCTACTCTAAGGCTGGGATCTATTTATTTATTTAAACAACAAATTTTACTCATACCAAGTACGAAAGTGCATTAGACATTAAATTAAATTTAATTAATTCAATAATTGCACTCATGCACAGAAGCGGTGATAGCCTAGTGGTTAGGGCGTAAGCCTCCTAATCAGAGGTCGGCGGTTCGAATCCGGGCACGCACGTCAACTTTTCGGAGTTATGTGCGTTTTTAAATAATTAAAATATTGCTTCAACGGTGAAGGAAAATATCGTGAGGAAACCTGCACGCCTGAGAGTTCTCCATAATGTTCTCAAAGGCGTGTGAAGTCTGCCAATCTGCACATGGCCAGCGTGGTGGACTATGGCCAAACCCTTCTCATATTGAGAGGAGACCCGCGCTCTATAGTGAGCCGAGAATGGGCTGATCATGATGATGATGACTCATGCACTGATTCATCTGGAAATGGTCTACATATATATTGTGAATTAACGCGGTACTGGCTTGAGACTGTCCGGACCTCTATCTAAACAAATAAAGTGCAAGAGATGTTTTGACCTTTATATATAATCACCTGGAAACACAAGGACCTTCATAAATTGTTTCACTTTTTATTTTTTATATTTCTGCAGGTTTACCTGATGTTCAACTTCATCTCAGAAGCTATTAAGCAACAACAAGAGGCGCGCCATCTCGCTCTAAGCAAGCCTAAAAAGGAAAAGAAAGAGAAGCCTAAAAAAGAAAAAGGTATTTTTACTTTATTACTTGACCCCTATTCTTATGGAAATGTTTATATTAATTAATATTAATTATTTTACAATAAACAGATAATATTATAAGAAAGAATATCTCAGGTTGTCTTTAAATACCACATTGAATGACAAGCTTTCATCCTAGCATTATTTCTATTAATCTTTTGTTTGAATATAGTTCTCCTGTTTAAAGTAGTAGGGTTTGCCTGTAACTTGGATTGCGTTGATTTTTTTTTAAATTCTGACACTATTTAAAAAAATCCACAATAAATAAACGATATTTTTTCCTCTCTCAATTAAACTAATATAGATACCGATCATCTTTTGCTTGCAGTGAAGAAACTCCACAACGAAGACTCTGACCTCCCGGAAGTAGATCAGAACACCAACAAAACACTCCGACAGCGACAAGGCACAGTCAAGTCAAAGTAAATAACGCACACTAACCTCTACATAAAATTGAATGTTGCCCCCTTCCATTCTTCATAACTGTACACATTCATGTATTTTCTCAATAAATACATTTTAAATATTTTCTAAATGTCCATGCACAAAAGGAACTATTTGTTGTATGTAATATGTAAAATTATAAGAAAAAAAAAATCTTACTGTAGATGTCAAAATATTATTATAGTAAACGTTTAACGAAATTTTTATTTGAGATTGTTAATTTTAATATTATTATAAAACATGTATTTGTGACTTCATGACATTTTTATTTTACCACCCAATATTATAATTATTATCTATACAATGTGTAACACGTGCTGTAAGATGTATTTATGTAACTGAATGTATCGTTAAGATTACGAAACGCACTATTTGTCTTTATGTATAGTGGATACAGGGTTGTAAAAATATCTCTAAAACATGTAAAAAAAAAAAACTTAAAGTATAGGTTAAAATGTTGTTTATATTAATATATTGATAAGATTTTACAGTTCTGTGTAGTATGTACACACAACAAAAACTAAACGAAAATATTCCATGCAATTGTTTTGTGCATTTCAAACGCCGAAGGTTTCGTATCGTGAATTCCAATGCATTTTTTTTTTAAATTGTTTATACTTTATTTTTATAGAGTTTATATTCTTCGATAACATGACCATATCTATTTTTCTACGACAATAGACGTTATTGCACATCTCAATGATATTTAGGTGCTTTATTCCATCTCTTATATTTACAATTATACTGTACTATATTTCATAGATACATTAAGTGTACGATAGTTCAGGACCTACCAAATTTGTGTACGAAATAGTTGAATTGAACTGTGAGAATGATTCAGGTTGTTGTTATAATTATTGTAACTGAATTAGATGTTAATATAATTATTCTTCCTAAAATGAAATTGTGCTCATAAATTATTTTATTATGTTCAAGAGGATTGTCAATTTTAAAGGCTTGATGTTATTATTTTTATTTCTGAATACATTTTTTAAGATAATAATATGGTTTTTTTATTTTTTAATAAGTACCTATACACCATTTTTTAACTTATCTTATATAAATATTAATAAACATCTTGATATTGCTTATCCTTTATATTGCCTGTCTTTTAGTGCAAATAATGTTGGCGGACCTCGAGGGATACCAGGCTGCGTACTAGAAGAGTTATTTAAATATAAAATTGTGACGCACACATCAAAGAGTCAAGCGTTTTTATAATATTTGTAACGTTATCCAAAATTACAATACATTTAATATAATGCTAGTTGAACACCTTGAGTTATCATTATTAGTGTTGAATTCTTGAACAAAGTAATCAAACTAAGAAGTTACACAAATTTTGTAGGTGGGTAACGTATCTATTTTGGTCCATTCTTAATATTTGTAACGGCGCGGCGTCCAAATGAGAAACGACACCCGTTTTGAAGATGGTTAAAAGTATTCCGTAATTATTATGACAGCTACATTTAATATTTTATTTGTCAAAGTTCTTACTTTAAAATTAATTATTTTACATTAAAATATTTATTATGACAAGTATTAAACTTTATGGACTATTGTTATGGCATAGTAATTCCCCGTTGTTTTCGAGTTGATTAAACATTGGTAGGTTAGAATATTAATGGATACTTTGACGAGTTGTCAAGACCAAGGTAAGATGACACAAGAGTGTAATTAATAAGATTGTTTTATTAAATATGTAAGACTAAAATTACGTAACTCTATGTAATAACTATAGGTCCAAGAGGTCGCTTTTTGACACAAAGGGACCTTTTCAAACAATATCGTCTTGGGCACTTTATATGGGTGTTTTTTTGGATGGATGGCGTAGTACCTATCTACTAATTTACGTTGTAGATTATATTGTTCTGATTGATCGTTTTCTGAATATCTTTAACAACCATGGCACGGGAATGTAGTGTTTTCCACCCGTAGTTTAGATAATGAGCGGTAAGTTTGAAACTTACTTATACGTATTCATGTGCCTGCGATTTAAATTAATAAACCTTTAGTTCGGAAAAATATTTATCCGATTTTGTATATCGTGACAGAAACTTATCTTAGAAACTATGTTAGTAGCCTAGGATTGCTAAATGTAACTCTATATATTGTTATTAAAAAACATTTACTTATGATAGTTTTAGTAGGTACCTATTTCTAATACCTATGTATTAACATGCCCCTGACATTTGCTCTTTTCCAGGATAGTCAGAAAGGACTAATTAGTTAGTCTACAGGCTAATGTTAAAGAGTCAAGTTTTAAGTCGCCAATCATCATCATCATCATCATCATTTTATCAACTGATAGACGTCTAATGCTGGAAATAGGTCTTTTGTAGGGAGTTCCAATGTCCACGGTCTAGGGCCGCTTGTTTCCAGCGGCTCCCTACGACTTGTCAGATGTCGTCTGTCCATTTAGTTGGGGCTCGCCATTGCAGCACCTTGGTACCCCAACATTCATCCAACTCGCTGAGCTATGGCGGTAACTCTGGTACTTCTTCTCCATTTCTGATTCGATCACGTAGAGATACTCTATATATAGCGTAGAGTTGGAGTCTGCATATTATGACGAGGAACTACGAAACGCACTTGACCGGCTTTGTTATTAGAAAATTGAGATCGACTTTTTCACATTTTCCTTAGCCAACCTATTTAAGTAGTTATCTAGTGCTCAGTTTGTAAACCTAAAACACAGCCTTCCGGTGTGTTTCCTATTGTTATCTCTTAAATTTTAGGTTTCCACACAAATCATGGTTGACTAGACACCGTTTTGCTTAGCGTGTCACTACGAGCGTTATAAGTATGAATCTACAGTTATAAGTATGTAATGATCATGTACTTAAAAATGAATAGATTTCATTAGTTCAGCACTAAAATAGTTTATTGCATATCCAATTATTTTTCTTTTTAGTGGGTTGTAATTTATTGAAGATTAATAGCCTAATGAGTTCTAAAGTAACAAACCTTTTTTTAACGCTTTGAAATGCCTCTACGAATCCCCTCCGAAAGAGACGCAGGTAGAACAGTGCCGCTTTCAGCAGGGTATGTTTGACTACCTACCGATCAGGATACCCACTAAAACTCAGCGATGCTTCGTCACTTTACCCGCCTTCGAAGCGTACTGGCGTGGATGCTAGTAGTAGAGTACTCCGGCGTCCAGGTGCCAAGGCGGTGTCCTCGCTATCAGGCTATCTGGCTATCAGGCTATCTGGGACGAAATGGTGAAGTTAAAAACCTAAGAACAAATTACAACCAGATTGAGAACCGCCTATTTTTAATGTAATACCAACTGAAAATGGGGGCCACCGTATTAAAAATAAGTAATGTGTTTGTGTTACCGAATATTTTTTACATTCATATATTTGGCGTGGCCAACGATGGACGAGCGGTATTAGTTGTAGCTGCAGGGCCTTCTGGTACAGGGTTCACAGGATTCATGGCGTAGGTCTCATATTTATATGAAATACATACAGACATATTTATATAAAATATAAATAATAAGTAATTTTTTTTTTTCCTTTTAATTATCATACCATCATCATGATCAACCCATTACCGGCTCACTACAGAGCACAGGTCTCCTCTCAATATTTCTCATATTGAGAATTTTGGGTTTGGCCATAGTCCACCACGCTGGCCATGTGCGGATTGGCAGACTTCACACGCCTTTGAGAACATTATCGAGAACTCTCAGGCGTGCAGGTTTCCTCACGATGTTTTCCTTCACCGTTGAAGCAAGTGACATTTTAATTTTTAAAAACGCACATAACTCCGAAAAGTTAGAGGTGCGTGCCCGGATTCGAACCGCCGACCTCTGATTAGGAGGCTGACGCCCTAACCACTAGGCTATCACCGCTTTTTTTTATTTTATCTTATGATCTAGCCTAATACGCGTTTACGTAAACTTAATACAGGCATCTATGAAGGGTTCATATAATATATTTTTGATTATTTTAATTCGTACATTTGTTTACCTAAACCGAACCTATGAGGGTTCAAAACGCACCCCTAAATCTCTTTTGAGAGAAGGCCTGTCCCTTAGGCACAATTACCTACGTGTCTTATCGTTTACCTGATAGTAGTTAACAATCAATTAAAATGTATGTTTTTTACTCATAGAATATCAATACTTCTATATTAATATTGTAAAGAGGAAAGATTTGCTTGGTTATTGGTAACCGACAAACGATAAAACTGCTCGACATATTTTATTATTCCTTTAACTATTAGAAATCTATATGTATACCTAAGTAGCTATATATTTACTTCACAATTGCAATTTTAACGGAAAATATAGGTATTTGTAAAGCAAATCAGAAAGGTAAGCACTAAAAAACTTTTTCCGTATGTGCTGGCTAAAGGATACGCTGTAAGCTAGTTGGTAAACTAATTGAGATGAGAGCTTTGATCTGAAATCAGAAATAAAAAGCAAGAGGGGAGTGTTAGGAATTTATTGGTAATCATCCATCTTTGATATTGAATTAAAAATCTCATTTTTATGAAATATTAAAAAAAATTAAAATGTTATTTACGTGGCTAATATTTTGATGTTAACTTTTTTGCTAACACAAACCGTTATTACGGATGTCCACGTAAATGCGCACGACTGCATATACGTTGCCTTTAAAGCCTCCGACTGTACAAAGTATATAAGCATTTGTACTTCACCGTAGAAGCCAGTTTGGAGCCAGCATCTGCGGAGGTACAACGTCAACATGCAGCGTATCACTTTAATCGTGTTTGCGGCCGCCGTGGCCATGGCTTTAGCAGGTTAGTGCCCCCCCAGTTTTTGTCATCACCCAAGCTGACTCGACAGTTGTGTTTCCTTTTATACTAACAATCCATGTGGGTAATATCCGATTGGTTTTAGCTAAGGCTATTGAAAACCGTTTCCTGTGACTTTTTTAATTAAGTTTTTTGTATAATATACTTTACACAAGTTTTTGTGGCTCTGTTACCTACGTTGTCACGCTATGGTGCCGGTGCAATAAAAAAGGTTTTAACAAGCCTTTTTTGTATGAGAATTCAGTTTTTATTGCTCTACAATATTTACAAATAGAGCCTTTTTATAATTATTTATTATTATTCTTGAAATAGAATATCTTTTCTGAAATTTGTGGTAATTTTTGTACAACTAGCATACTAGCATTAGGTACAACTTTTATAAATGTATGTTCATCGTAATCCTATAAAATATTTTCACGATTTTTATTTAAACAAGTATTTGATTTCGTTGGTTTTATATCACTTCTCAATAATCTGGTAATGCAACGTGAAACTGAACTTGAACTGGTAATGGACGCGTTTAAAAACAAACAAAATTCAGTACTCAAATAAAAAAACTGTTCTTAGTAAGTAATAGGTTTACCTGTTTGAAACAATGAGTCAACAGCTGGTTAACAGTAAATTTAAAATAGGATTATTGTGTGATAAATTTCAAATGTGATGAATTTACCTACCTCAAATACTTTTTTTTGATTTTTTCGGAGTATATACAGTTTTTACAGCAGGAACGGTATTCTGAGATACAAAATGAACGTCAAGATTTAATTTATTTGTGCATTGGAGCTTTAATTGCTTAAACGAACTTTAGCAGCCTAACAATCCTCATATAATTGGAAATGAATTCATCAATGGAATCATTGAATCGCAAGGTTATATTTCAAAGCTCACGAATTATCCGCATGATGATCTCAACATTTCTCAGAGTTACTTATATACCTACATCCTTTGGATGAGCAATTAAGTAAGTAAAATGAATAACAACACATAAATGCATAAACGCTATAATATAATATGCAGGTATAATAAGCATCTATTTGGGATTCATAAACTTATTTCAGAAAATGGAATTCTAATAGGACCACTATGTTCGTTCGTCAGTCTGTCCTATCTTTTATTTAGTGTTTCGAAATGAAAAGAACCCTGGTCTCTCCAAACGTTGCAATTATCACGCAGGGACGTCTGAATATCGCAATAGGCTTTTACTGATTAATAAAATTCTAGTTATCCGAAGATATCAAATACCTATTAATTAATTTAAGGCTTTGAATTGTAATATGCGAGATGCTAAATAAACTATGATCTGATTTTTATTTCAGCTGCGAGGTTCTCGTTTCCATGACAATGAGGGTAAAATAAAGCCTATCTTACTCGCTGATAATGTAACTTAACTATGGTGAAAGAATTTTCAAATTTATTGGGGATAACCTCGAACATCCAAACTCACAAAGCTCCTTTACCTCTTTATAATATAACATATATTAGTATAGATGTATAGACGAAACTCTCCTGGCGCGTCCTGGCTGGAGGGCAGCCCTCGCTGAGTACCCCTGGTAGGTGGAGGCACCAGGAGCCAGGTCAAAAAGCGAGGAACTTACACCTACAGAAATTCCTATCAAAGTTTATTTTCTTGATATACTGATCAATATTTATAGAACGCAGAGGTAAAACATACAAAAAATTATTTTTAATTATACACACAGTAGTCTTGACTTTGAGGTTATGTTCTACTTTTCAGAGGGACAGTACTACGTGCCCCGCGCGTACTACATAATTGACGCGGAGGGGCACGCCTCCCCCCCCGTTCCTCTCCGCAGGTTGCGGCGCTCTCTGAACACCTACCCGTTGCCCTACGCTAACGGAGCATCTGCGAATGCAAACGCTAATGCTGAAGCCCAGGGTTGTAAGTAACTTTGATTCACTCTATTACTTCTTACTACTCAGCCGCTTTGAATCACGTGAATGAATTTGTAAACAGAATTCTATTTTTACTCACGACGGAACGGTAGATATCCTTATTGCCGTTGTGAAAATAATATATGAGTTAAGATTTTTTGAAACTCTGCATATAAATGTTGCGGTGCATGGCATCCGACTCTTGTCTTTTATGAGACAAAGTATAAATATTCGCAAGTGTTTATTGTACGCATAATGATCATCCATGTGAAATGATAGTTAAATCATGTTTTTACACTAACAAGCAAAAATTTCACAGCGGCAATGAAGTCGTGTGAAATGATTTGTGTGTTTTGGAAATAGGTAAGTAAGTTTTCATTTCAAAAAAGAGCTTTCTTGAAAAATTTAAATTTATCGATTTGTAGACAATAGATCAACAGGAACTCCATAAGTAATTAGTTGTAAAAGTAGTATGCAATTTTAGTACCTTACGACGACGTGCTGCAATAAAAAGCTGTGTAAATTGGACGTGCGTTACCGTATATGTAAAACCTATGTACTTACACAATACAACTGTTTTACAATTACCGTTTATAAGGCTGTAAGAAATCTACTTGTTGATTTGACAGTTCAAGCGCGCGAAATGCATTTCGAATGTCAAATTAGACGCCCTCTACAAGAACGTTAGTTTTTAGAGCGAATAAGGACCCCGTCCCATTAGAATGTAATAAAAATAATATGGAATACGGTTACTTACAATATATAACAGTTACATGATAAGTACCAAGTATTAGTATATCTACTGACATCAAAAATTGATAATATTTTCTAAAGTAGAAAAATTTCATTTATAGTAACAATATGGTAAAAATAAGCAATTGAAGCCATAATTACAATATTTATGGCTTCAATAGGAATTTCTATAATAACATAAAGATTCAAAATGCGCGGTTAACGTGTGATAATAATCGTCGAATCCCACAGTCATATCGAAGCTTTAAACCCATGCAGAATAGCAGTGTAATGCTAATAAGCTAGGGGTTTAAAATTAAATCAACTTCCATGTGTCAAAACATTAACTAATGAATTAAGTATTTAAACATTATAAACGCAATGAGATGGTTTAACGGGTCCGTAAATAGCTAGGTACTTGCTAATATAAGGCCAAAGACCTTAGTTTACAGTTTCGTAATTTAATTTTCTTTTCGGACTGTCTATTAGCTGTACTGTCTATTGGTTGCCACAGCGTAACCGGGCAGCTTCGGAAAGAGCTCTGCCAGAAGAAATTTTGAGCCCTAGGGCTCGAAGAAACTAAGGGAACGTCTGCCTGAGGGCGAACCTCGGCTTAGGCGACGTTTGGGATAACGGGGGGGTCGGACACTGAACAATTCTCACTGGTATTACAAACATGAGAAATGGGTGCCCATTTCTTGCGATATCAGCTCCAAAAAATTAATAATCATGATCCAAAAAACAATACATATATAATTGTTTTAATTATGCCATATTTTTAGGAAACCACTTAATTGAGTTATTAAATAATATCAATTTAACATTATTAACTTCTTAACAATTATACGTTTCCTTGAACATCTAAACAAACTGCCGCGTTTTTTGCCGTGTTAATTGCTGAACTCTTAAGTAGGTGTAACATCTATCATAACTACTTCCTTGGTTTTTTGCATCTGCGGAGTCTGGTGCTAGTCCTTCACAACCAACCATGAATTGGAACCATGCATAAATAAAAAAAAAAAAAAAAATATCACTTGCTTCAACGGTGAAGGCAAATATCGTGAGGAAACCTGCACGCCTGAGAGTTTTCCATAATGTTCTCAAAGGCGTGTGAAGTATGCCAATCCGCACATGGCCAGCGTGGTGGACTATGGTCAAAAGCCTTACCATATTGAGAGGAGACCCGAGCTCTGTAGTGAGCCGGTAATGGGTTGATCATGATGATGATGATGATAAATATTAAATTGACCGATTGAAATAGTTTTTAAAGCTGAACAATTTTCCACAATGTTCTCAATGGCGTGTTAAGGTCACCAAGTATTTGGTCAGCATGATGGAATATGTACCCTTCTCACGCTGAGCGACCCGTGCCATCTAATAGGGGGTTAATAATGATTAGTATAATATTTGATTAGGGAATGACTATCAAAAGTCATACATATAGGCAACTTTATTGAATAATATGTATGGTACGTTTACAACTCATTCCATATTCACTCACAAGAGTGACATCATGGATGATATGTTACCGGAATATTTAAATTTAGGCAATTTTTATATATATATATACTTTTGTATTAGGCTACTCTAGCAAATTAGGTTTTTATCCTGTTAAGTTAGAATAAGAGGAGATAAATAAATAAATAAAAATATTCTCGATAAAATAAATCACATTTTCTTTTATAAAGGTGAAATTTGTTACATAGAAAGATATGTAGCTGTAACCATAAAAATCATAATATATGGTCTGTAGGGAAGTCTTTTAAATATCGTTTAGTGTATTTTTATGTATAATAAAGTCGTGAATTAGAAAATTCAAATAAAGTACAAAAAATATGTAATCAGCCGATTTGAACGCGTTTTTAGCTTCACAGAGATGTCATATTTATTTAAAAGTAATGGGTCACTAGAGGGGACTGTGAATGTTTGTTTTCGTTGTGATTTTTCAATATTATTTATCGTTTCCAAAGGCTAATTGTAACATAAAAGTTTATTTCTCTTATATACTCCTCTCATACGTCCTATTAAATAATACCCAGACTACAGTTGCTAAATATTATGAGCAACAACTTGCTCTGTACACGACGTGTGAACGACTTTTAGTTTAAATATAGAATGCAGTAAGTAGTTGCATTTCATCGAAACGCAACACCGATTTGTATGCGCGCTAGCTGTCGCCTGTACAGCATATAATGAACATTCCATTGTAACAGTAGAGTTGGACGTGTAGAGCAAGTTCAATCGCCGCCGGCGCTTGTCTCCGTTCATCTAACGGTCCATACTCTACCGGTCAGTAGTTATTAGGTTTATTGGTAACGCAAAAAATGATAAATTCTATCGGAAACGGGAGCACTTATTTTCTAATAGACAGCAGCTGTATATTGAGCGATGTAATACCGGTGAATTCTAACGGTTGCTAGAATTAATGTGGCGTAAGTATACTTTTATTATAAACTAGCTTATGCCTTTGACTGCGTGTGTTTTAACGGTTTGAAAACCTGTTGTAATAAGATACGTTGATCAATGGGTCGCCTTTGGAGTTTTGAAGGAGCATTAGTTCACAATTCTAAGAGCGAATAGTAATAATCATTAAAGTTAGTGTTATCTTGAATGAAGAAGGTCAACCAAGAAACATATTTTTTTTTTCAAGTGTTCACACTCACTCTTGACATAATATGCATACAAGCATCAGATATCGTGAAGAATTTGCTGCTGTCCCATAATACGAACCAGATCTACCTAGACAGACGTTGGGCAATACTAAACCGATGAGAAAAACAAAAAACAAAAAAGGAATGTTTTTTTTTTCAGGGGGCGGTAATGCGAACGCCAACGCCAACGCTCACGCAGTTGCTGGATCTCGCGGAGGGGGCGCTGGTGGCTGGGAGCTTCCAGCCTGGAATTACGGTTCCTCAAATCCTAATACTCTCAGGTAATATCTGCGACGTTTCCGTCGTCTAAGACCAAGATATTTGTCACAGTTGTCACTTTGACTTCAGTTTGGAAGTTGTACCAATTCGGCTAAGCACGAATCTCAACGCTTAACTGCAAAGTTTGAATTGTTCAAATAACTATAATTATTTGTTTACCTATATATGTTCATTTAAGTTTGAATCACTGTTTTTCACAATATCAGAAACTCAAATCACGGTATAAAGATGTTCGTAACTTTATTATTTCTTATTTACGTATTGCTAGATATTTAGTTTTAAAATCACTACATTGTCAAAGTCAGTCTTAAAACTCCGTAGAAGTCATGTCAGGTAAATTAATTTCTGCATAATAAAATTGTGATATGACAATATTTCAACACTCGTATTATATAATAAATAAGCAAGTTTGTATGGATGAATGGATTTTTAACAATGTTTTATACAAAAACTGCGGACCGAATTTCGTATTATAGCCTATAACTATCTAAATCTAAAATAACAAGTCTAATTTGTGATGTCTTATTCAAAATGTATTAAATAAACAATGATAGTTTCATTCTAAGACCTACCAATTGGTTTCAGATAACAGATTTGTATACAAAATAATTATCATAATTTTGCAAACTGTTCAAAATGAGTTAGAAAAAAATCTGCCATCTGAATTGTATTTTAGTGTTCGCTTGAAAAATCATTAGTGCTATATATTCTCGTAAATAATGTATGGTTGGGCTCTGAGACAGATCTGAACAACTCCGGGGTAGTCACCATTGCAATTGACGTTTGTTGAAAAGCATAAAAATATTTTATATCCCCACCAGCTGGTTGCTATAAAATCAGAGCAATGAGCTCAATCTAGATCTGAGCTTAGATTTTGCACGGAACAGTTTAATTTTATAGAAAGCTATTTTATTTCGTGTATTATTCTTTGATGATATTGAAGTGGCCATTTATAAATAAAATTATGAAAAGTATCCGGAATTCGGTATCCGGAAAATAAATAATTATAACTAAAATTGAACTCTAGATGAATAGGGATTTCAATAGGCGATCTCTATTTATTATGTTTGACACATTTTTCATTGACCAACCACTCACTATATAATATATTTTTGTGTGTGTTCATAGGCACTAACTGAAGCTTTAAGAACAAACTAATTCCATGGTGTCGGCTCATCCATCCAGAGTGAATTTTCCACCAGTTGCAAGCTCGCGCCGCCTGCGCATCGCCGTGCAACTGCCGGAAGATCAGCTATTTATTGTAATTAACATTCTATACTAATAAAGTGTTTTATTTGTTATATAATATTTCATAGTTTCATTTTTCCCCATGTTTTACAAAGAAAGTTTTAAAGAAGGCACTTGTCTCATGGTGAATTACACTCTTCATTATAATAAAAAAAAACTCATTGTCATAGCCAAGTCTGTTAGAGTAATAAACAGTAAGTTCTGTACAAACTTTTCATAGAAACTCTGTCATAACCAAAAAATATCAGCGTTGTTATATTATCTATTATATTATTATTATTCTAGATTTGTACACCAAAAAAATAAGGATAATACAAAAGGTGGTCTTATCGCTTAGTAGCGATATCTGCCAGGATATCCTAAGTATTATTAAATAGAAATGCGTTCTATAATTATTGTAAACTTTACTGAATCAATAGTATTTTTGTTTGCGTTTCCCCTCACAATTAATTTCAATAGAAAAAAAAAAAGTTTAGAGATTGCAAGCGTAAAGCACAAATGTATATTATATAGTATTGGTACCGAACCTGTTATACACAAATCTCTAAACTAAATTGATAAGTCTAAATCTAGTGCTGCCTGTATAGCGCTTTTATACTCGTATATATACGCTATACACCTGTCAATTTAATTTAGTTCAGAGATATACGTTCAACCGAATTGGCACCACTATTTAAATTTACACGTTGAAAAATAATATTATTTTATTCCTATATTTTATTTACACATAAATAAATACAATTTAGAAATTATCATAAATTCATATGGTATTTGTCACGTGAGGTTGCCTAAAGATGGTCGGCCTTTTTTCATTTAGTTAGGTACCTACGAGAACAATGTTATATGTGTAGATAAAAGCCTAAAACCTTTAAATTAACTTTTTATAAAACATAAATAACTTATATTTTTATGAACTTATTCAGTGTGAGGTTGCTGACCGACCGATCTTTTTCAGACATTTGTGTTTTAATACAATTACAAGGATAAAGTTTTTTAATCACCAAATAATGTTAGTTATTGATAACCTTAAGATAAAATATACCATATCTTAATTAGAATTTGTACTGTGTGGAAATTTGAATTCTTTAACATATAAAGAATATCAAACAAACAAAAGCATCGAGAGCTTAGCGCTCGTTGAAGTCTTTAATGAAGGTAAATAATCATGTGCTTAGATAAGATTTTATTTTTATAAAATAAGCAAATGAAAACTATATAGCGTAGATACTTTGATTTTGTTTAGCCAATTTACAACAAAACATGTTTGTGACGGACAAATTAATTAGTTAATCTTTCTCCATTCAAAAATACTCATACATACTTAATTACAAAAATTTGCATTTTCTATTTGATTTAGCAATTATATGTCCACTTTGCGAACTAGTAAATAATACGAAAAAAAGGGGTAAGAAACAAACAAACACTTAGAATTTAAAATATAATTGTCGATATTTGCGAGTTGTGTATAGCAGCTTAGCCTAGTAATGGTTACGAACCTAAGTTAAACTATATATATAAGATAAGCTATGTATAACTATTTATACTCTAGCCAATTAAGGCTACATTTTAATAGAATTATCGACGTCGTACAATCATTCATTTGCATGTATTCCTAAATAATTTTCTTCGCAGGTATATTTTCGAAACTCTTTTTACGTGACGCGGCGTCCGTTAGCTAATTTCTAATACACTTGAATTTCAGCGCTGGTGAAACGCGTCGTCAGTTCGGCCCAGTCCTGGGCGGGCGGTCAGTTACTTCAAGTTCATCGGTCGGAATCGACTCGTCCGGCAAGGGATACTATGATCAATACACATCGGTCACAAACTGAATACCAGATCTGAGATCACCGAAAACTCATAGCACTCAAGTTATTAATATCACCAAAACTACACACTGAAATTATTTATTTACTTCACGGGAATATTAAAGTTGTCAATAATTGAGATTGAGATACAATATATCCACGTTGGTTCTCATATTTTAAAATAACGGTCAGTATTTTCATATTGTCTATGATTTCATAATATAAGACCCTAACCCAAAAAAGAAAACTCAAGTGATATAAATACGTTTCAAAGTGGATGTTCCGATAGTAACGTTTTTTCGTTAGTATAAGGGTTTGTTTATTTATTTAATACTTATTAATAAAGTTACATAATCTTAATTAACACCAAAGTCTATCAAAGTAGTAGGTATATGCTTATCATCATTATTGTGAATTTATTTAGAGCTGTACAAATATTGATTTCTTATAAAGAAATAGTTTTTCAGTTTTATTATATAATATCGCGATACTTACTTATATTATAATATACTTGGTTTAACTATTAAATAAATAATATTGTTTTATTATGATTAATATGGTGATGCAATATAAACATAGTCTAGTGATGATGATGATCATTCATTGATCAACCCATTACCGGCTCACTACAGAGCACGGGTCTCCTCTCAATATGAGACGGTTTGGCCATAGTCCACCACGCTGGCCATGTGCGGACACGCCTTTGAGAACATTATGGAGAACTCTCAGGCGTGCAGGTTTCCTCACGATGTTTTCCTTCATCGTTGAAGCAAGTGATATTTTAATTTTTAAAAAAGTCTAGGAATTCTAGTAATTTTATTGTTATGGTAAAAATGAATAAAACAAAGTGTTGATCATATTATTTTATTTAAAATTAAAAATACAGTTCAAGAATAATACTGCTAAGAGAGCCTCCTTATTTATAGTTATCAGTACCCGTACGTATTACAATTATTTTAAAACTGCTACTAAAATATAAAACAGATTTTATTTTATTTACCAGCAAATATAAAATAGAAAAATAAACTCTGCTATATTAAACCTAAGATTTTAAAAGGTTTTTAAGTAGAAAGGTGTTAAGTGTATTTACTTGTGGGGTAGTTCCAATCTGTACTGGGGTTTGTTGTAGTTGTACCCGGGAGACGGCTCAGGTGCAGGCGCGGGTGTTGGTACAGGTGAAGGTGAAGGCGCTACCGGCTGAGGGACGATAGGTACAAAAGGTGGCGTTACAATGACAGCGTCATCTGTAAATCCAACATCACGAGCGAATGGCAAGAACTGCTGCTGGTACTGTCCACGATAAAACTGAGGTTGGAATTGTTGTGGTTGGAAATATTGCTGGCGAATATTAGGGACTCCGTACTGCTGCTGAACGTTGGGTACTCCATACTGTGTTGGCAACTCCATCCGTCCGAACATGTTTTCCAAGAAAGGGAATTTATTCGTAATTTTCGACCACAGTCCACCGTTGCCGCCGACTTGGTTGCTTCCGCCGTTCCCCCAAAATAACTGTTGCGATGGTTCAAAGCCGAAGTTACGGTTTAATTCCACTGCATAAGGGTCGTTTGGATCTATGTTGTAGGGAAGTTCGCGTTGCACATTGTAACTTACAACACTACCTAAAATGAATAAAAAAAAAAAACAATTAGTATGACACTGATGTTATTACACTTATTTGCATTTGCACTAATTAATTAATTATATATGAAAACAAAAAAGCTGATTAATCGTAAACTAAGATTAAGTGTAATAATTCAATGATGATATTATTGTATTATTAATAAATCAATTTAAACTGTAAATCACAATTGAACATACAAGATGTCGCACAACCTACCTACGATGCTACAAAACAAAATGATGACCGGTGCATTCATTTTCGCACGAGTTACTGGACCCCAACTGAGTGTCACATGGCCTTTATACCGGCCGTGTTTACTCCTAAATGAGGACCTTGAAGAAAAATTCTCGTAACCCAATATTGAAAGTGTGAGGTAATCCGTGGTGGCGGCTCACCCAGCGGCCAGCGGATGGTACCGCGTGGACAATGGGTGTGACATCTAGGTGACTCGTGTGCCGCGAGTAGTCTGCATTCACAGGTCGCGCCGAAAATAAACTATTCGCGATCGATCGCATATGTCCGGCACATAATAAAAGAGATTCGATTACGTAAGTTACGTAAGGACCCCATTTTATGCATTTTTATACATCTAGCTCTTGAATTGTAAATTTCGCTGCCCGATGTCAAAAAATGACGTTTTCTTATACGGTATGTATATGTGATCATGCGTTTCTTGAAGGTGAATGCGACAAAAATGCTCACTGCTCGGTTAATAAGCAAGTTATATTGCACATAGCTGTTTTATTCAAAGAAATCGATTTTTCGACAGTTTGGGTTAGAATTTTGCAAAGGCTGGTCCTATTTTCTATTTCATTTCGCAAAAATATAACATAGATACCTAGAGAGTCACGGCGTCAGGCAGGCAGCAGGTTAAAAAATATAACTATTTAAACAGAATATAGCATCTTGTGTGGACCGCATAGGATAAGGGCAAGAAGAAGAGAATTGGTCCAGGGTCGATATCAGTAGTAAACCCGCATAAAAAAAAAAGTTTTTTTTTCTTTGGGTTAGTATCGTATGGGGTAATAGTTTGATTACTTTTCGATCGTAAATATCGTTTGACGTGTACTTCTTGACGGCTTAATCCAAAAGTATAACTGTATTGTTATTGTGATTACTGTCTCACTCCGGTGCTGTCAGTTTGTTAAAGACTCCTAGCGACGCCTTACCGACGAAGACGTGACGCCAAGCGATATAGCGTTCCGGTAAGTTGTCGTGTAGAAGTCGATTAGAAGTATGCTATAAAATATCTACTTTAACTGCCGTTAGAGGATTCTTGGCATCACTTATGCCCATACCAAAATGATAAAACTAATAAACATTAAGTACATATGGAGTTATAAATTAACTGCCCTTATATCGCAAGATCTATAATTATTTTTATCTATCATCTTAAATCCATCCAAGAAAAAACATTTTAACTTTAATATATTAATTAGGTAGTAGACGTAGATAAAGAAACAAAAAGCTTTTTTGTTATTGCTATAGCCATACTTTAACATTAATAATTTAAAACAAAAAAAAAATTGTAAAAACGGTCAGCCTGTATAAGATATCTATTCGTGAAAAATGCATTGAAACTCGTCCGTGCGTGTTTACCCAACATAATCGGCATTATTCATAAGATAACGTGTATTTGTCTTCGATAGTTGTCACGGTATTGTCGTTCGTAGCGCAGAAGCGTTTTGCGAAATATTGCTTCATAGCACTCACGACCTAAAGATACCTAATTACGAATGATTAAGTGTTTTAAAGCTAAATTTACGTGGTTACACATACGTACCTTAGATAACATTTCAGCACAGGTACCTTACCTTAGATAAGATTTCAGTGTTATCGGAATATTAACCAGATTACATTTTTCAAACCGTGAATAGAGTGAGGGTGTGATTTCATAGAATTTACTTACCTATTTAACTTTCCTTTGTGATAGAAACATTACCATGTTTATATACTCATGCTATTAAGTTATCCAGATTATAATTAATTATTTAATTTAGTTTCGTTTTAAGTCAGGTAACAGTTTTAATTTGTTATTATGTACGACCTTTACAATATTTATGCATGATGTGGCTACCTATAAGTAGAATTACATGTGGCACAATACCTCATAATATTTAATTAAGTTTATTTATTTAACATGTAATTTTGTTGGTTGTCCAAGTAAATAAATAAATAAAATAAGAATAGAGAAACATATAAATTGAGATGGGTGTTCTAAAGGCTTCCTCTTAGAAGATAAAAGAATATCGCTTTATGGTATTTTTAGGACATTAACGATCTAGGGCTATCCCTAGATCGTTAATACAGTTACCAGTCCAGTGTCCTGTGGGGCGACGATGCTGAACGTGAACATGAAATTACATCTTTTATTTATGTTAAGAAGATATACCTTCGTGATAATTAGGTATTACATTTTGTTAAATTTCATCACCAAGAATTCATCGCCATTGCACACTGATGGTCGCCGTGCAGTAGAATTAGTATGCAGAGACGTGCTACATCATCTTACTGATAAACTTTACTCTTCAGAGACATATTCAGATATTCCCATACTTCGCTATGGAGTCTTGGAAGACTGCGTAGCGTATTTCGCTATCCCAGATTTGCCTTTGCTATTTTACCTTTGCAAGGGGTAAAAATGAAGTAAGCTATTTCTTATCTAATATTACTAATAATAATTTATAGTAAAATAAGTAGCAGATAAAACGTAACCCACCTTTTTAGAAAGTATTTCTTGAAGCCTATTCGACTAGGCTTGTAACAATAATGTTAATTTCCTAATGATTAAATTAATTTCGATTCAAATGTATTCACAGCAAATAAATCAAAAGTTTATCTTTAAATCTAGCTTAAAGTTCAACAATTGATCATCCAATTTTGTAAGTGGTCAAGGGGTCAAATTAACTTGTTTTATAGGCATATTAACCGCACGTCAGTGAAACTTTTTAATTTTTTTAAAACAAAGGTTGATTGACGAAGATTATATAATTTTCTTCGTCTAGAAAGCAAGACATATAAAGAAGTTGTAATTGTAATGATTAAAAAATATAAAAAAAAAACAAAGGTTCAGACGACCTATGTGGCGCAGCGCGCGCTGGCGCATCATAAAGTCTGAGGTCTGGTCTAATGGGAGGCTTCGGCCGTGGCTAGTTACCGTGGCGACCCTACCGACAAAGACGTGTAGCCAAGCGATGTAGCGTGCCGGCACGATGTTGTGTAGAAACCAATTATGAGTATAGGTTTACCATACCCCTAACAGGTTAGCCCGCTTCCATCTTAGATTGCATCATCACTTACCATCAGGTGAGATTGCCGATAAGGGTTGACTAGTGGACAAAAAAAAGGTTCAAAATAACCTTTGTCTATTGGTTCCATTTATCATTCGTTCAGTTGCTCTCCGAGAACCTAAATTCATCTCATCATTTCTTAACTATGGCGGATAATATGGCGGATTTGAAGACAGGATTCAGTTGTTAGAAATTTAATCCCCTTAAATAAAAAAAGCTTAAAATTTTTAAAACGGCTCTATAAAAATCAGTATTAGTTGGTACCTACTTGGTGTAAAGTGATTCTGACTTAAATCATTGAACTTTAACACAGCATCAGTAACTAACTGTCGGTTTGGTGGGCAGTAATGAGTGTATTTAATGAGCGTCGGGTAGGTAACAACATTATGTTAAGTAGGTTATTTTATAATGCGTAAACAACCATTCGCGAGACTATAGAGGAATTTTTGAGTTGACCCGAAAAACATATGTCACACTTATCTTATTACCTTAATGAAGATATTAAACCGAAATAATGAAGTTAAGTTATGTTAACAACTACCAACCTATCCACTACACAAATAACCAAATAAAATATGACTACATCTTTTAATGTACCTAGGTATATACTTGTTGATTGATACAGTATATACATACCTTTTCAATCTATTTAATTATTAGACAGTCGAAATATAGAGTAGGTTATTTAAAAAGTAATTCTTATCATTATAATCGTGCCTAACTTACAAAAAGACGTTAATGCTAAATCTTGGAAATAGGTAGCATCTAGACGTTAACAACTTTTATTTTAGTTTATATGAGAAAAAAGGGAAATCAACAATAACCGTTTAGCGGGCGACCTTTATGTATTGCACAGAGAAAACTACCTATTATTACAGATACATCATTTAATGGTAACCCCGTAATTATTTTTTAAACGGGATTCTTCATATTTGGCAACGTTTATTAATGTTATAGGCACAACTGCCAACTGCGCAAGTCGCGTACGTTTTATTATTTATGAGCAATACAATGAAAAGTTTATCTTAAAAGCTTATTCGATGTCTCATTGTGCAATAACTGTTTTAAGAAAGTTTCCTTCGCAATACCATGAGTAGATGAGTATTTAAAACGGGGCGACGATTCAGAAATAAATTATTTCGACATGATATTAAATTCATACATTCTACTGGTTTGCGATAAAAGACATTATTCATTAACCATTTATGAACTAAAACTATAAGACTAAAATATAGCAATTTAGTTCATATGCATTATATCTGAGTAAGCGGTGATAGCCTAGTGGTTAGGGCGTCAGCCTCCTAATCAGAGGTCGGCGGTTCGAATCCGGGCACGTACCTCTTTTCGGAGTAACGTGGGTTTTAAAAAGAAATATCACTTGCTTCAACGGTGAAGGAAAACATTGTGAGGAAACCTGCACGCCTGAGAGTTCTCCATAATGTTCTCAAAGGCGTGTGAAGTTTGCCAATCCGAACACGGCCAGCGTGGTGGACTATGGCCAAACCCTTCTCATATTGAGAGGAGACCCGTGCTCTGTAGAGAAAGGTAGCAGAACCTAAGTTACCGATAGATCTATATATTATATATATATAGCAAGTTGCGAAGCTGAATTATAAAATTCCATATTATATATTTCAGCTTTAAATTCCTGACAAACGTATTCCAAGATAAGAGTTATATTTACGAACCTTTTAAGTATTTAAGTAAAGATTAATCCTCTTAACCTATTTAAGTTAAGAATAATCCTCTTAAAAGTCTATATGCAAAGTCATTAAGATTCTAAGCACACTATAGCACTACTTGAATGTCGGGTCATTCAGTTACGTACCATATTTATTTAAATGTGTTAAAAAGTTTGTTCATTTGCAAATACCTGTGTATACAGGTAGGTTAGTATTTATCAGTTTTGAAGAAGTCGAAAGTATTAGTTCGATGGTTCCTTGCCGATCGTACTAATGGTGTTCAATCGTGAACAATGACAAGAGTCTGATTCTGGAAAAAGTCGCTTGATGAGCTACGGGTAGTACTGCTTAAATGATATTTTTAAAAGTTCCAAGGTCATTGATATGGCCCAAAGTATTAGCAAGTTTAAGTGACGTTGAATTGATTTGGTAGAGTCAATAATTCACTATTTTTCTAACTCTACTTACACTAGGACTGAGACTAGGTAGAGACCTATAAATCTATTACCTCTGACAAAAAATAAAGTTTAAACGTTTTAAGACTAACTTTGGCTGAGCAACGTTAAAGCAAATTCTACAGATCTGTCTTGGAGACCTTGTTTAGTCTTTGGAACGTCCTCCATGTAAATCACAGATTAGGTAAATTTATAGAATTAAGGTTGGCGAGAAGCAGATAAGAAAAAGTATAGCAACACCCTGTTGTGGTACTTCTTTTAACTCTCTTTTACAAATGAGCCCTTGAATACAAAGTGGTAAGTGATAATGCAGGCTAAGATACTAGCGGTCTAACCTGAGTTGATAGCTCTATTTTCACAAGCTGACGTGATTACCAAAGTTTATATAAATAATTATTCTAGTGGTATTTGAAGGCGAAATGTTTAAACAACAAAAGGTAACTAAACGCGGCGAAATGCACACACGAAACAAGATTAAGAGCCACGAGTCGAACCCGGGAGCTCCGTGGCGCAGCGCGCGCGCTGTTGCATTATAAAGTTGGAGGTCCTGGGTTCGATTCCCGGCTCGAGTCTGGTCTGGTGGGAGGCTGCGGCCGTGGCTAGTTACCACCCTACCGACAAAGGCGTGTCGCCAAGCGATTTAGCGTTCCGGCACGATGTCGTGTAGAAACCAATTAGGAGTATGGCTTTACCATACCCCTAACAGGTTAGCCCGCTACCATCTTAGACTGCATCATCACTTACCATCAGGTGAGATTGCCGTCAAGGGCTTACTTGTAGTGGATAAAAAAAAAAAAAAAAAGAGCTTCTACTTTATTAAACTACTGCGCACGCGCTGCCCGCGGAGGTCGTCCAACCTCAAGGTGTATACGAATTGGACCGAGCAGTTCTCATAGAGAGGTTAGGAAAGCTTTGTAATAGCGGAAGTGCACGGCTCTTGGTGCCGGAACCATATTCTAGCTAGTTAGATTAGCATTCAGCGCAATCGCAAATACTTAAACGGAGCCGTTCGGTTGCATGACCGTGAAAGCTTGCACAATAGCAGCTAGTCGACTGTTTAAAACGCAATCGGATTACCCCCGAGTGGCGTCTTTTTTAAAAATATAATTTATTTCAATATATTAAAGGTTTAGGTACTTCATATCGTCATCATGATCAACTTATTGCCGGCTCACGACAGAGCACGGATCTCCTCTCAATATGAGAAGGGCTAAGCCATAGTCCACCACACTAGCCATGTGAGGATTGGCAAACTTCACACGCCTTTGAGAACATTACGGAGAACTCTCAGGCATGCAGGTTTGCTTACTTTGTTTTCCTTCACCATTGAAGCAAGTCATATCTTAATTGCTTAAAAACACACATAACTCCGAAGAGTGAGAGGTTCGGATCGAACCCCTGACCTCTGATTGGGAGGCGGACGTCCTAACCACTAACTAGGCTATTGGAGCTATATAATATAATAATTCTATTTTAAATACAAACACAACTATTAGTTTGTTTCGTATCGCCTACTTGTTAAAGCAAGGCAATATTAACGTATCAATCAATTGCTTATTTAATTTGTGAAAAAAGCAAATGGATAAAGTCCATTATTCACAAATAATTATCTCCGAAATATCATGGATGATTGGGCTTTACTAATCTTTCCAAGAGCTTTTGAATTCAACTAGGCCAACTTTTAAGCTACATTAAAATCTTAAAAATTCAATATATATGTAGATTCTATCAAGAAGAAGCCGATTACAAATGTAATGTTAGGACGAAGATCCAGTTTAATGGTTAGGTACATGAAAGGATGAATTAAGGTTTTTTGTTTTACTAACATAATAACTTATTTCATTTTATATATGGATAATAAATATCCAAGTTTAAAATGTCTCGTTTTAAAAATTGTACCAGTTTATTGTGGCTTCGTCGTAGTCCATACAACATAGGCCCGGGTCTCCCTTCCTTAAGGCCCCTTAGGCTTCACGATATTTTCCGATTAAAATAAATGCATTTAACTACGAAAATTCAGAGGCTAGTAAAGCAACTAAGTAAAAGACAAGTATCTATTACTACTGTCTACTAACAGACCATCGAATAGGTCACACCAAAAGGTTGGCCGCAGTCTTAACCTATAAGCTTTCACAGCTCAAATTGGTATACAGAAATATTATTTACGATTAAAATCTAAAATAACTGCTCCATTAGGTTATGGTGATATCATCAAATAATTAAATTTATATAATTAATGAAGCGCTGGATCTAATACAACGTACAAGAAAACCATTTCGACCTTTCAATATGCTATAAATTAAACAGATAAAACGCCGAAATTAGCTCATTCGATTTATAGCTAAAAACTTTGATTAAAAGAGAGCAAAAGAAATAGTGCCTAAAGGTCAACCTTTAAATGGGTTGGCAGTCAGGTATGATACCAACGAGAAGTATGTAGGTAGGTATACTCGTAAATGTTATTAGTGAGTAACCTACGAAGTTATATTAGATGGCAAGGTATGTGACCGTTTGCATTTGACAGGATGTGATAGATGGGTCACAGCGATGAAAAGGTAATGCCGATGGAAATACCTATCTATTGTTTGATATTGATTTATATATATAGACATATTATACTGTCTGCCTGTATGTAAAATTACTGGATCATTTTATATACAGGGAACCTTTGGGTTTATCGCAAAGCAATATAAAAACATTTTGCTTTTTTCATATTATTTGTTGACCGACAGTAACCCAACAGCTATTGTTACAGTCATTATTTTCATTAACTGTATCAAATATATAATAACGTTTTAATAGAACATCAAGCAAACTAAGCATGCTTCTTTATTTTATTATATATATATATATATATATATATATTTTATAAATATATATATATATATATATATATATATATATATATATATATATATATATATATATATATATATGTATATAGACTATGGACAAAATAGGTAGAGGCATCTGTAAGTGCTGGCTGGGTTGCGGTCGTGTATCAGTCACATGACCTAAGCACCAGGCGACTGGTTGGATTTGGAATTGGAACACCGTGGAGAATAGGTAACCCACGATGAAATTAAAAAAAAAAGGGATATTCGCTCTGAGGGTTACGAATTTAGGAAGGAACAGTAATAATTCAAGACAGGAATTTTAATAATTGATTCCGGATTTTTTACTACTACATTATATACACGTTTTATTTTATATTTTTTATAGCAATAAGAGACCCACCTTGACACATACCCCAAAAGGGCATTGGTGCACGGACTGACAAACGGAAAGACAGACACTCTGACAGACTATAGTATACAATAATTATTATGTAAGATGTTCAGAACTATATAACGAATCATATTAAGACAATACAAGGCTGATCTAAAAGGCTGAGCAAAAAAGGTAATTTAGACAATTTACTACATTAGATACAATGTTAAAACATACACTACCTACGTTAGGTACATGCGTATGTCAGGAGATGGCCCTGAATAGAACAATATGAATTAATGGGTGCGACGAACCTAATCTTATAATATTGTTCGTATTGTACGTGAATATGTACCTACTATAATTAAATAATATATGTAAACGTATTCTCGGAATCGGTACCAAAGTTTATGAGATAAACCCAGACAGTTAGCAGACCCATGTCACGATTGAAGCCAAACCTCCAAAAGAAAGATGGAAACAAATTTACTCAAACATTGTTACTCATCTATTCACTACATAAATATAAAAAAGTAATTGACAAAATATTTATCAACATAACAATTACTTTTCTATATTCCGTGCATGTGGACAAAGAAGGGGAAAACCAAGACGAAAAAGAAATCTTAGTTAATATGCAATAATTGAAACTATTTTTTTTACTTTACTTTTGGAACGTCATGTCTATTGGTTATTAGTGATTCTACCACCGGTTAAGAAGGCAGATTTTACCGAGAAGAAGCCGGCAAGAAAGTCATGTAGGTAAGTGGATATTTCTTAACCAGCTTGTTATATAATATTCTATATTGTACACCATAAAAAACAAATACAAAACAGTAAAGAAACATACATAAAAAAGAAAAGAGTTACAATAGGCGGCCTTATCGTTATTTCGCCAGGCAACCTAGCAAAGGAAATACCTAATACATTTATAATTCGAAAAATAAGCACGGTTAGGTTGTACGCTAGAGAAGTAAATATGGCACTGCCATCATTACCAGTATGGGCAAAAAATTGTTCTAAATCTTTTTCTTCTGTTAGAGACTAAACCATGACTTGGAAATTGTATTTATTCTTGATAATAATGAAGCTTTTGATATTTTAAAATATTATTTTCTTGTGTGCACCTGTTAAACTATACCTGTAGTTATATTGATTGAAACTTGACATTTTAATATATCCACTACAGTCTAAGTAAAATCTCAAGAGATTGGTATTTTCGATGATTTAGTAACTGCCTACCATCGGCGGCAATCTGATAAGTAGTTCGAAAATCTAAAACGGAATTCCTCGGTGACCTGCAGTTAATCATACCAACAGTAGATAGGTACCAATTACTTCATTTTATTATTATTATTCAAGATGTCATTATTACAACATCACTGATGTCCCATAGTGATATGTGTGGGAGGTACCTACATTACCTGATAATGAATTATTTAATTCCAAGGCATTTGCATCCTCTCGGCGATCGTGAGCAACGGACGAGATGAGAATGATTGCATCAGTGCTTATATGTCGGCTCGAGTGATTTACGGGATGATTAGCCACCGAGATGAACAGTTTATGTCTTCAACATTTAATGAATAATAGTAATAGCGTATAAAATTACATTTAATTAGATTCCTTGTAGTGCATCCAGCCTTATGTTGTATCGAAGATATAATAACCGTAATAAAGACATAACACAAATCATTGTCATCTTTATTATAGGCGGAGACAAAGAGTGGCGCAACTCTGTCGATAAGGCAGTTCAGACTTTTGAGAAATTTCGATTAAAAGACATTGGTATGAAACGCCTTTACAAGAAGACCCACCCGAAGGTAACTTAAGTACACCTACATGTACAATGCACCTGGCCAGGTGCGTCCTGCAACTTTCTTTGACGACCTCCGTGGCGTAGTTCGTGCGCTGTCACATTATAAAGTTCGAGGTCCTGGGATCGATTCCCGGCTCGAGTCTGGTCTGGTGGCAGGCTTCGGCCATGGCTAGTTACCACCCTACCGACAAAGACGTGTCGCCAAGCGATTTAGCGTTCCGGCACGATGTTGCGTAGAAACCAATAAGGAGTGTGGGTACCATACCCCTAACGGGTTAGCTCGCTACCATCTTACGCTGTATCATCACATACCATCAGGTGAGACTGCCGTGAAGGGCTAACTTGTAGTGTATAAAAAAAAAAACTTTCATATTGCAAAAACAAATTTGGATTTATTAGCCACATTCGCTCACATGTCCGGCATTAATCAGGTCCGCTGATGAGGAATACATCAAAAAGGCTCAATAAATTATTGTATTGTGATAACTAAATTAGTTAACTTAAAACTAAAGCGTTAAATGACGTTCCAAACGCGCCCTGGTCTAAGAAGAAGCTCACAACAACCTTAGCCGGTTTCATTTTCATTTTATTATCACCATCTCACATGCCATTTAAAATTATTTAAGAGCTATCTTATTGGAGCAATATTCGCATATATTAATATTTTTTTTCCACAGTACTTTACTGCACCGGGATAAAAGAAATGCTCGATAAATCCTTGCGCAAAGGACCAGCTAGGCAGGCTTTCGCGGAAATGCTAATCATGTTTAGCACTATTCTACGCGGCCATGACTTATGTAGCTTTTGATATAGTTATTTGTTACTTCGTTGTTTTTACTCTTGGGCCTTGTAAAACCCGGCCCTTCTAAGCGTGCGCGGAGACATGGGTATAACACATCGGGGCTTCATGAGATAATTAATGTTAACTGTGATTAGTTGCACAAAACGATAATGGGAGCAGTCCAGTGGGAGCATGTCCATTCCTTGTAATAGTACCTACCTGGTACTATTGCAAGGAATGGACACTGACATTTTTATTTAGACTTTACGGTAGGGGATTGTGAACTGAGTATTTTGGCTTTGGGATGCGATGGCAAACACTTATATTGTTAAAAATTCTTATTAGAAATGTTTGGCACCCAGCAATTAATAATTACTAATTAATTGTAGCGTATGATCATGTTATTTCGTTGTGGAATAAACAGTTGGACTTCGCCTATTCGTCACCAATGGCATTGAATGACAAACAGACACGGAACACGGATGTGAACTGAGTCAGATGTCTAAGATAATATCATAGCCCACATAGCACTCACTGGCATTTACTAAAGGTGGATTGTCAATCTTAATAGGTAAGATTTTAAACAACATCTAAACAACAACCAAACGTAAATGTCAAAGTTTAGACCTTAAAATGCTCCGTCGGTGTAGCGCATAATGTGGTCTACTGATAAGCATCTCCGATCACCGATCGCCAGATACTGAGCTCTCGTTTAATTAAAAAATATTTATTTATTGTCTTTTGTCAGGAAATTCTCAGTACCTACTTACTAAACTACTAGTCCGGAGTAATTAAATTGGTGTAAATATTTGTATATATATATCATGATTTTTTTCCAAATATAACAATTTTTTATTTACATTTCGCTCAAAGGAGTGAACGGGACCCCAGAGTGCCTACATTTTTTCATTACGTATTACATAATCATCTATTATATAAAACGTAATTTACGCTGTTTTGATCAGATACAAAAAAAAAACAGAAAATCTCGCACTTGACACTGTGATGTTAAGTAATAAACATCTGTGGAGCCAGAGGAGCCACCGAGGCTGAAATCCTCCTAATCATTTACTCGATATCATCCGGGAACGTTAAATCTCTTTCCGGTATATTATATGACTATTATTATTTGGCAGTAATTTATTAAATGACGTATGTATGTAGAAGAGGAGGGGGAAAAATAATTACAAAAGAATAGTATAATAAACAAGGAACCCATATTATTATAAAATATTTAATATCTTATAAAATTTATATAAAGTGTTGTAAAAACTTAATTATCTACCTATCTTACAAAAGAATTTATCACAAAATGTCATAATACATTGCCATTTAAAATAAGTCTTGTTTCGTTTATACATAACAATGGGAACAACAAAAAAACCAACGATTATCGTCTTCTACGATATTTCAATAGAAAGCAATACGGTGAATGTTGTAGATGCTTAGTTGAATTTCTCACCGTCTCCCATAACCTGAAACCAATTACATAATAATTAGGTATTACCTACTTACAGGTACAATAAAAATATTTTCAAAACAAACTGACAAGGTAATGCGTAGTTTAAACGCCTACTTTAGTAAAAATATGGAATATTGCTGATATAAGCTAATATTTTAATTTATAATATCATTTAGTATAACTTTAACTGCCTCATTGGGCTGATGGTAACCTATATAATACGGAGCAAGAGGTCCCACGTTCGATTTCCGAATCGTGCCAAGAAACGTAAGGTAAAATTTTTCACCTTCGGGCCTCGGAGAGCACGTTAAATTAGTCAAGTTTTCAGTTCCGGCTGCTATCATTAACATTAATTGTATATTTAAAATAAAGTAAAAGTCCGCTAACCCACATTAGAGTAGCGTGGTTGGTCTATATTCTATAACCCTCTCTCATATGAAGCCTGTGTGCAGCAGAGGAACGTTTATAGCCTTATGATTACGATGAGGATATCAGCACAACTCTAAACGGGGTACTAAATAATGTATGTTGTCTAAATAATGTATGATGTAGCTAACTTTATCTAAATAGCTTTTATTGAGTGCTTTTAACATACTTCCTAAGTCCAATATTTTCGCTTTCTCACCATTCGCCATCCATGATTATGACTGGTGATGTTCTAATTTACTGTTATACCTATCGTAAAAAACTTTAGTAGTTAGTAAAATAGGCTATTTTCGCAATTCTTTAATAACTGTACAATTGTACAGATATTTTCGACACATACACGACCACTTTTATGTGTCGAATTGTATTTCCGTGCATTCTTTATATTGTTGTACAAGTTTTGAATAGAATGAGTGACTAACCAAAGTTATATTTACCTCCTTTAACTCCAGCACCTGCAGATGCATGAGCTGACGCAGAGCTACTGGCAAAACTTCTCCCTGCTCCAAGGGCTCCAGCTGCTGAACCCGCGACACTATGGGCTGAGGCCAAGCTGCCAGTTTGACCTCCGTGTCCTCCCAAATGTCCTGCATTTGTTGAGCCTAAACTTGACGCATAGCTTCCGTCTGTTCCAGAATGATAATTGGACCCACATCCAGAGTTGCAGTCAGATGAACCGAGACCTTGGTTTGCAGTTAATGCGCTGGAGCTTGCAAAAGCCGCTGCATTAGCATTTATCCCAGCATTACCGATGGAATCAACTGGCGCTTTATTCGCGTCATCGGGTACATTGTCTTTTACCAAAAATGCTTTATCCTGTCCTAAATTAACTCCATTTGCGGACTTTTCATGTTCACCGGTTTTTATTTTACCAATATTTCCATCTTGGTCATTAGATGGAATCTTATGATCAAACGGTTTAAATAAACCAGGTGGGCCGCCAAAACTTCCTGAATAAGCTACTGCTTTCGCATTAGCCGATGCGCTAGCATCATTAGTTGCACCACTTGATAAATTATTTACCTTTCCATTTGACAAATTGTGAGAAGCTTTCGATCCACAAACGCCACTTGTACAGGCAGGAGAACCTGAAGTTAACGTGGGGAGATTAGATGATACACTATATTCGTTCGGTTTAAGTATTCCTGATGGACCACCAAACCCGCCTAAGTATGGAGGTAATTTTGTTTTTTCATCATTTGGTTTAATTGATCCAGGTTTGAATGCATTATTTACATCCATGGTATATCCACCAGTAGCAGGAATAAGACTTTGACTTGATTTATAGGTATCGTGAGAATTATATGATCCTGATCCAGAATTTGCTGTTGGTGCTAAACCTGTATAGCCACCACTGGACGTTGCAGTATTAGGACCAGATGGTACTTTCTCATGAATGAGTTTAGATTCAATATGAGTGCCAATTTTAGAAGGTGTGTCAATTGAACCTGGTGATCCACCAAAACCACCAGTATATATGGGAGTTTTCTGAATAGATATTCCCACACCAGTTTCTGGCTTTATGCCAAACGATCCATGTAACCCAGTTACAGGTGCCCCTCCAGAATCATGTGGTTTATTGGGTATGCCTACATCAGAATTAACTACAGCTGGGCCCACCGGTATCCCAAAACCACTTGAGGGAGTTGAAGCAATATTTTGTCTAGGTGGTAAGCCGGAAGAGTCATGTCCAGAACCAGCTGATATTCCAATATTATTTGGCACTGTATTTTGATAAGACTCTGGTTTAGATTGGTAATGTGAGCCAACACCAGTGTGTGTCTCAAATGACCCCGCTGAACCTCCAAAACCACCGGTATAAGATGGTTTACTTTGACTATAAGGTTTCTCACTATGGCTAGGTTTTAAACCGTGTGAAGGCGCTCCTGGTGCTCCATATCCACTGTTTGGATGTCCGAAACCTGCATCAATTGGCTCCGTTGGGGCTCCAAATCCACCAGAATATCCCGGAGAACTTTGACTAGGTGTCAGAATATTTGTATTTGTTTTTGGTGTTTCTAAGGATACCGGATGAGCGAGAACGTTAGACCCGGTATGTGCAGTAGGGTTGTAATAATTAGGCTTCGAAAATCCATCAGCATGTCCAGGGATAGCATAATGACCGGAATTACTTTCAAGTGTAGCATGAGATCCTGATAAGCCATTAAACTGCGCGGGAGTAAAAACAGTTCCAGGCTTTACGACGCCAGTTTGTGAACTGGGCCCTGAAACAGTTGGGTGATCACCACAATTTGGACTGTTACAAGATGGATTGATTGGAGCTTGACTAGCGGGATTATTTTGTGAATCACAATTTGGTCCATTACAACTTGGAGATCCAACAGAGCTACTTGGTAATTGAGAAGAATAAATTCCATCTGAATAGCTGGGGATTTTGTGTTTTATATCAGGTTTTGGTGGCGTGCTAGACGGTAGATTATATAAGGATCCTGTGGGATTGGCATTGCTTTGGTAGTTAGGTGATACTTCACTTGGGTTTGCACCAAGAATGGGAACATGATAACTGGAGGGTTTTCCACTATTTAAATCAGCACCAGTCAAACCAGGATTGCAATTGTGAGTTGAGCAAGCTGGTCCAACATTAGGAGTAGTTAAATGAATGGACGGTGTTTCAGGATTCGATGAACTAACACTTCCTGAGGGTGCGAGAGAAATAAAACTATCACATCCGGAATCGGGGGAATCACAGTTTTTCGTTGAGGGCTTTTGGATATTATGGATTGACGTAGTAGGTATAGCAGATGCATCATTAGTATTTGTACCACATTTCCCATAGGAACAGCCATTTGGAGAATTTTGGGAGCCATTTTTATCAAAGACAGACGTGTGACCGCTTAAATTATTGCTTGATTTTGATTTCCCACCAATATTAACTTCAAAATCGTTCAAGTCAGTTTGTTGTTTAACTGACGCAGAATTTGGTGTTTGTATGTTGGTTCCGTAGTGATTAGGTACATCTGAAACTGAACCTGAATTTTGGTGACATTGCCCAGGTAAGCAATTCTTATCAGCATTTGAACTATGTTCATGGTCGCTTAATCCGCAAGTATTGGACGCGCATTTATTGTTTGTAACGCCAGCATTTTGCGAGAGTGCGGAAGATCCGGCAATAGAACTTGCACCAGCTCCAGCTGACGCGATTGATCCACTGACTCCAAAACCATTTTGAATACTAGGTGAACCATGTAATGACGATGGTATATTATTCCTCGCTAAACCATTGGCACCACTACCGCCAAAGCTGAATGAACTTGAACTGGAGCTTGAACTTGAACTTGATGAAGCAAAACTAGATGATGATGACTTTGAGAAACTTCCCGAAAAGCCGTTTCCACTTGGAATGCTAAGTGGGATAGCAGGTAGAGCTGCGTAAGCACCAGATGCTGCGTTTGCTTCAGCTAAAAAAAACAGTTAAGCATTAAATAATGTATCCATATTTTTTTTAGAAATGCGAAAGTTATGTGACTTTTCTTTGTTATATTAATTCGTTACGTACAGTTGGCTCAACTACTGCAGCGATTTTGATAAAATTTATGAAGGAGATATTCGGAAAATTAAAAAATTATCAATGCATTGTTAAGCAGAAATTCCACTCTTGAATACATGCTATTCTGGAAACAGTTGATGTCAACAAGACAAACGCCCGCGATTTCGCGGGCCACAGCTATAGTTGTACCTACCTAAGTAGTAGGTACATAAGTTGATACCAAGAATTAGGATTAGGTCTCCTACATAATTTGAACTTACTGTAAAGAGCCAATCAACTAACTTCTATCGCTTAGCAGCATTAAGTAACGACTATTAGAATTACAGACTTAAACACATCATTATCATAATTATCAACCCATCACCGGCCCACCATAGAGCACGGGTCTCCTCAATGAGACGGTTTGTTGATGTAATCTACCATGCTTTTTTTTAAACGTTTTGACTGCTGGCAGGGTGGAACGCTTGCGCACTCCTTCGCATATTCCACCAAGCTGGACAAGTTCGGAACAATAGACTTCACAAGCATTTAAGAATATTAAGGAGAACGATTAAGCATGCAGTTTTCTTTCCTAAAATTTTTCACCGTTACATTAAATAATATTTAATTTGAAATCTCATGATTTCAAATTAAATATTCATCAGATAGGCACCTAACATTGAAATACTAGAGGTACGCTCCGGAGACTGAACTTGGTACCTACTCCAAAACGGAAGCAGGAGTTTCTACAATTAGGCCTAACACTGCTATTATCCATAAGCATAAAGACATATTTTACTCTTTACACGTCTCCGCAGACTGTTTTATTTTTTGTATTAATTAAAGACGTCGTTACAAACAGAAAAAAAACCCATTTGATTAATATACTTACCCTTTTAATGAATTAATAATTATAAATTTAAAATAAAGTAACAATCTTTCTATAATTAGATTAGTGATTTTCGCTAAGAAATAGAAACATCTGAAGAATTCACTCTATGAGAGGAGTCCTGCGCCCAACTGTCACGTCATTAATAGACACTCGATTTCTGAATTAACTTCCGATTGGAAGTTAACTTTAAATAACTAGCTAGGTACCATAAAAGTTATTTAAAGTTGACTTTTCGCTTTGTCTGATGGACCGATTTGGTTTTGTTTTTTTTTAAATTTGTTAATTAATTATTAATTGATAGCAGTTTTTATTGCTATGATTTCCTTATTTTAAAATTTTTCAACACTAAATATTTAGATGTAAAGAAAATATTTACACTGTTGAAAAATTACAAATTCAGGAAATTTCATCTCATGCCTAGAAATGAATTTAATTATGGAAAAATAATAATTAATAAGTTAAGAATCCATAGCACAAAAAACGACATTACAATTTTAAAAAAATCTGCAATCAAATCATTCCATCCGACAAAACGCAACGATGACACGGCCATCCAGGCATTGCATTAGGGATTTACAAACAAATTGGTTTAAGTAGGTACTTACCTTTAGCCGCTGCACCACTTTTTACACCATATCCGTATGGCGTGCATGTCACATAGCTAACAAGGGCTAACACGATTACACCCGTGAGCTCCATCGTGGCGAAGCTTGCCGGTCACAATGTTATTGTTACGCTACTGACAGCCTTTATAAAGTGATTCACAAATAGTCGTGTATTTTACAAAAAAACCTGTTGGTGTTTACTGCGAATTTGAACTTGATCGTGATCGCGTAGGCAGCCGTTGTTTCACGCGCTCAGTACAACCTCCTTACCTATGTACATTGGCAGGTTCATAGTAACTGGGCACCGTCCCAGCCCGCTCAAAAATGTTTATTACTCATGCTTCTTAATATTCATTCGGGGCTTAGACGATCATTGGAAAATACACCGTCCGCTTTAAGCTCCGGATTGTTATTATTAGGTATGCACTACGGAAAATAATAAAGTTTCGAGTTTGAGTGATCAAAAAAGTTGTTACTCTAAATTAAATTTTTGGCTTGTATGCAATTAACGGATCTAATTTTTCACTTGTAGCTAAAACGTGTTGAGCGTTAAGTTAAGATGAACTCCACGGGATAATGGTTTCCTGTTTTCTTATTTTATTTCATACAAATAGAACGAAAAAATTATAGACACGATTATCTCTGGGAGCGCAAATTAAAAGATAGGTAACAGAAATATTATTATATGGTCACTGAATATTAAGAAGAATTTTATCAGTATCAATAAACAAATAATATTTATTAATTCTATCCTATTCTAGATATTATTAATAAATTTATGATTTGCTCATTTTAACTGACTTTTTCAAATACATATACTCCTTCATTGCGTTTGTATACTTTTTGATCACTCAGTTGCATGGTCGTGTCTATGAATTTGCTTAGTAATTAGCTAACAGATTTAGGGAAAAACCAAACAAAATATTTAAAACAGTTGGAATGAGTTGTAGTGAGAAAAGTCACATGGTTTGGACTACAAATCTTAATGTAGAAGCCAAATTGTCTATGGAAAATTTCTTTTCATTAAAAACCTTTTTGTTTTTAATTTGTTATTTACTTTTTTTTTTAGAAAAGCCCTATTAAAAACTAAGAATATCCTGGCCTATTGCCAGACTGGCCTCTTTTGGTGGATTTATACCTCTTTTAAAGTTGCGTAATTTGGACTTAGTAGAAAGGTACTTACCTCATTACCAATTAGCATATTACGAATTGAGTGTGAGAGTGATTTTACTAAGAATATAATTTTATTGGAACTGTCTACCTACTACCACAAAATGACTAATAGACAGTGCTAGCTACTACTTTTAAATTTATGTACCCTGGTTGGTAGATATCTATATGATTTTTCCGAAGTGACCGAATATCAATCAATCATAAACAAATAATGCTTTAAAAGCTTTTAAATATTCTTGATGAACACAGTATTGAGTTGACGGTGATAACTACGTTCGTAAACTTAAACTAAAGTTATTAGAGTTCCAAACGCGCCTTCTAATCTAAAAAGACAAAATTGGCCGGGTAAGTATTCTTTTCGTTATCACCATATAACATGCCACTTTAAATTATTTAAGAGCAATCTCATTAGAGCAATATTTCATACCTAAGCTTGTTTACCAATTACGTAATCCTGTACACTTAGGACTTTTAAAAGCCTCCGTGACGCAGCGAGCACGCTGTCGCATTATAAAGTTGGAGGTCCTGGGTTCGATTCCCGGCTCAAGTCTGGTCTGGTGAGAGGATTCGGCCGTGGCTAGTTACCACCATATCGACAAAGACGTATCGCCAAGCGATTTAGAGTTCCGGCACGATGTCGCGTAGAAACTAATTAGGAGTATGGGTTTACCACACTCCTAACAGGTTAGCTCGCTACCATCTCGGACTGAATCATCACTTATCATCAGGTGAGTTTGCCGTCAAAGGCTACCTTGTAGTGGATACAAAAAAAAAACTTTTCTACATTTTATGTGAACGTTTGTGACTGAATTACATGCTAAATATTACTCGTATTTTAAAAGGAAAACTCCCATTTACAGTTGCTAGATTATGATCAACGTCAAGAGAACCATATATGATGTGACTCGACAGAACGTTGACCGCTGTGCTGGTGACAACGGCCGCAAATCACATGTTCCACAAATTCCACAAACATGGTACCTATTTACGTATGCGCAGGAAATTACATTGAATTCTTCTACCATCAAATGAAAAAAGCATAGGTCCTTTCATTGGAAGCGCCAGCCAAAGGCCTCCCCCTTTAGGGTTAACAAAGTGTGACACTGTATAGCAAAATAGAGACGAGTCCGTAAGCTTGGTTATATTAGAATTATGTATAAACCTAAACTAATAGAAATCTTAACTATAACTTTAGTGGTTAATTCTGTGAATACTTTAATAAATACGCCAGTTAAATTGAAACCTTTTTTCCAAAAATATCACTAAACTTATCGCAATGTCCTCGTGGCGTCCGTTGTTATTCCTATTTTTTCGTGGACCAATCACTGGCCACCGTTTTGGCGGGATCCAAAGCGTGGAGGCACGACTTGATGACAACCAACTTAATACAATAATAATAGTATTCTAGTCAAGTTTTATACCCTTTTGTACTTATACAAATTAATAACATTATAACCCTTACAAACAACTTGTAACATATATGTCTTAATTAATAAAAACATCCTAATGTATATATATGTGTATATTTATATATATATTGCTTCTTATATTTTTACAATGTTGTTAGCTATCATATAACAACATATCATATATTATCACGTCACGTAGAAATGTTTTAAAATTATTCAATTATTACTAATACCTACTCTGAAGTACATATGCGTATTAGTATCTACTTAATAATTAAATTGTTCAAACATTACTGTGAATTCCGGTTTCGGTTTTACCTATTCCACAAACGTTAGTCATGAATTTTGATTTAATTTACAAATGATTAGTATGCATTGATCAAACACAGCCGCTGTAGTTACCTAACAGCCGAATCACAATATTCAACATGGAAGAATGTTTTTTTCTGCGAAAAATGGCGTCGTCTACAATTATTCCACGCAGCCATTTAAAGGCAGTTAATAGATTGGCATATTCCAACCCGTGAAATCGCTTTAGTGTATCGATATCCTATTTTTATTTTTAAACTTTTTCTAGCTATCTACTTGTATAAACGAATTTAAGTTTTAAAATTAAAGCGATAAGACTCAATGTAATATGACGTGAGTGTGTTTCGTTATTCGATAACGACTATGATCGTTATCAAACAAATGTTATACTAGCGGTACTATTCTCCGCTAAGCTAAGCTAAGTAAGCTCTGTGAAAAATTAATTGTGTGTCTATCTTATATGAGACTAACACTCAACATCGTCCATTCGTTTTGGGTTTATTATGAATAATTATTAGTCCCGATATTAAGCTGATATGTAATAAACAAAGAAAGGACCAACGTGGTGCATCGCGTACGCTGTTGTGATATGAAGCAAGTCTCGTCTGCTTGTACGATTCGGCCGTAGCTAGGATACCATCCTACTGGCAAAATCACGTATCGCTACGTGATTTAGCTTTCTGGCACGATGTCGCGTCGACCAAATTGAACTATTGGTTTGCCATACCTCTAATAGGAAAGCCTGCTACCATCCCAGACTGGATCATCACTTACCACTATGTGAGATCGTCGGCTAACTTGTAGTGGAATATGAAATTAAAGAAATCAAACAACCGAACAAGTCCTTATAAATAATTAGGGATGACATCATTTATATGTTTAATATAAAAAAATGAAGAAACAATGAATTATTGTACAAAAATCCTAGTATCCATTACCTAACAATCAGATCTCATTTTACATGAAACCATTATAATTTTATTAAATCCTATCCTTATCTATGATGTTTTGCTAAGAAATCAAAGTATTCAAATCATTTAAATAAAATATATCTAACTATATTTGTCTATGAAACTAGCTGAGGCCCGCGAATCCTTCCGCGTCAACAATAGTTAAAAAAGAAATCTTGTGAAGATTATCCCACGTCTTGTTCCTGTTTTTATTCTCGTTTCCGTTCCCTTTCCAAAGCTATAAATCTAATTCAGAGGAAATTTGCTATAGTTGTACCTTATAGACCTGAAAATCAATTCTTCATAAATCACGCGTGAACCATTAATTTAACCGGGATAAAAAGCTATTTGTTAATTTAGGGTTTAATCTACCTCCATCATCTCATCTTCACAATTTTAGCTATATTGATTGACAATTTCCGGCGTGAAAGAGAACACCCAAACATACAAACACACATACTAACATAAAACTTTCGCATTTATAATATTAATGCGATAACCGCAATGACATAGGAATTATAAAGAAAAACATACTACAATCGTCACGGACAAGATCCCACTTCTTCACATGTCGTGAAGCCGTATATACCTAGATAGGTATCTAAATAGGCAATAACTAGTCTGTTAAGTATTGACATCATATGTTTCATACTAACTCCGGAGGTACCTACACATACCTTCCTATATACAGGCAAAGAAAAGTTTTAGTGACTAAAAGATTTTGTTCAAAAGTAAAAATAGCATCATCCTCCCCAAACCATTACCGACGTACTACAGAGCGCCTCGTTTCACGAGTAGGTTCTCTTTGGCGACCGAAATGGTCATGTGGTTCGGATTGAAAGACTTCACGAACATTATGTAGATCTCTTAGACGTGTAGGTTTCTCACGATGTTTTTGTACACGATTAAAAAAATTGGCATTCAATTTTATATTGCTCCAATTAAAGTAGAAAACGCACATAATTCCGCAATGTCAGAAGTGCATGCTGGGTATCGAACTCTTGTCTCCCTGAAAAGGAACCCGACGTCTTAACCACTATGTTATCACCACTAAGTAAATAATATTTTACTTTACTTTATAACAAGACCATGACAAAAAAACCGGCGTCGTGAAGGAAGCAGTAGACTTTTTCTAGAACCAAATAAATCACGTTTTCTTTCCCGTTCGCATCCTGATGGAAGAAGAAATTTTTTTTACATCACTTTGATCTAAAAAAAAATTCTTCTTCCCACAACATATTTTAATTTTGATATATTTTTTTTTTATTTCATCTTTTTCCAACGAATAAGATTTAATTAATTTACTATTGAGACACAATAATTGTAATAGCAAACTTGGCTCCCAGGTACTTTACACGTTCCTAATACCAACATCCGGGTAACGCGTCTCAATCATCACATTCCATCCTAAGAGCTTACAAGATATATCATGAACTTGATCATGACATATACGGTGTGATTACTAACAATAACAGGGTTTCCCTTGTCTTAAAGTTGGCATTCCATAACTCATAATGTTCGTCCTATAAAATGCTCTTCGCTTAGTTTAATACCAGTAATACAAGTTTCTGTTTACCTACCCAGTATAAAACACACGAGCTGACATCTTTCCCGTAGTTTTCTCTCACATGACTCTTCTTACTAGATACTTAGGTAACTATTATTAGATACCTATTATTATATACAGTGGCACTCCGGGTTTTTATGTACTAAAACTGGAGCTACATCAACTTCTAGACATCAGCGCCCATTCCATACAGCGTTTCAGATGGTACCCTTGAAACTAATTTTCTCAGAACTTTTTTCGAGATGTTATGGCAATTCCCCGGCATATTAAATTAAAGAGGCGTTCCAAATCAAAGCAACAAAAAAATAATACCGTTTTTCTTCCCACTGGAACTAGGACTGCTCACTGAACAGGTGATGAAGGAATTCAGAAATTAGATCCTACCTGATGAGCTTTTCGAGACACGGTCAGAAAACCTAATGCTACTCGCTAGTATTTCTAATGGGACTCGACCCCACAACCCTTAATTCGTGATCAAACATGCTAACATACTGGACAATTGATAGGGTTAGCACAGTTAATAGACAGTCCGAAAAAAAAACTGGACAAACAAAACAGAGAGATCCTTATGTAACCCAAGACCAGTGAACTTGACAGTCGGGTCGCAGCCTTATTTGACGTTAATACTACGTTTAGAATCCATGTAAAATATGTATACAAAAATAATATAGACTACTTAAACTGTAAATCATCAATAATAACAACGATTACAAGAAAACGGAACATAATTTACGCGTCACGTTTATTTTAGAGGTCAAGGATTTATTTATAACCCGCCTTGTATAGGATACGACATTACTTATGCGGTGACTTAATAATCTCGCCATTGTCTCCTTCTATGAATATGACTTGACGTTTAATAATGTCGATTTTTTTTATTTCACTTCAAGTTAGCCTTTGAATACAATCTCACCGGTATGATAATGCATTTTAAGAGGTTAGCCGGCTAATCTGTTAGGGCATTGAAGTTTTACCAAAGATTATCCACTAATCGGCTTCTACGCGACTCAACTTCAAATTAATATATAGGTATGTACGAATTGGTCTATCGTTTTGTATATAGATTTCAGAATAAATAATGCGCGAGAGCATTTAATTAAGCTACCTACGAATAAATTACTAATAACTAATTAAGAATTATGCATGCATACATTAGCATTACCTTATTATTGTAATTTATTCATAGTCCATTGAAATTTATTAATTGCTGAATGTTTTTAGGATCATATTATTACTTTCACCAATTATTTTATGTACTATACCATACAATAGGCACGTTTTTGTTTTGCCTGTCCTTTTAAATACCTCGTGTTCCTGGTACCAAATGCATCCGAAATACATAAAAAGGGGACTCTAGATGACCCAAGTTGTGGTCAAGTGGATCATCCCAAATCCGCCACCTATCGGTAAATTTATAGATGGTGGTTAAAAGTTTAGAGTCCAATACAACTATCGTTACGTCTTAAATTTGGGCGCAGTGTTCAAAGAAAAAGAACGTTTAAAAAAAAATTCAGTATAGTTTATTGATACCATTTTTGTCGACCTCCTTGGCGCAGCGCTGTCGTAATATAAATTGGGAGGTCCCGGGTTCGATTCCCGGCACGAGTTTGGTCCGGCAGCAGCTTTTAAATCTACGAATGGTAGGGTAACCCATATTTAAAAAAAATCTTACAGAGGAAAAAATTGATACTAAGATTGAAGATTACCATAAAAAAGACATAAAATTCATATCCTTCATTATATTTTGGTCTGTTAATTTGTTACCAATAAAAGTTTAATCGCATTATATCTTGGAAACGTGGCGCTTCGGATGCATCTGGACAAATAGAATATCTAATTATTTGTATAGATGCCTGTTATATATAGATATATAGATTATATCAGGTTTTGTGAGGCCGCTATTTTGGAAATATAATTAAACCTGGCGGACAGTAGGTACTTTACATGCCAGGGTTTCATTTAGTTTAGTTTCGGTTTTCCCTACCGCCCGTTTGTTTTTATAGTGAATCTCGACTTATATGAATGAAGAACAATACTTTAGAGCTAATTTGTGCTCTTACTTATTATTTTAGCATGTCAGGGTTTCATTTAGATTAGTTTGGTTTTCCCTACCGACCGTATGTTTTTATAGTAAATCTCGACTTATATGAATGAATAACAATACTTTAGAGGTAATTTGTGCACTTATTTATTATTTTAGATGCATCTCGGAAACCTGACACTTAAAATGGTTTTATTCATACAAAAAACGAATTAGTAATGAAGGCAGCTATTAATAATATAGGTTGTAGGTATACGTGGCCGATATATTTAAAATTATATTAATTTATAGCGGCCAAACAAGAGTTTGATATAAATTCGGATGAGAAACATCAGATTTGACGGAGGTATCGAATAACTTTTTGGAGTTTTTTATAATGAAGTTATCGATTGTTTACCCTATGCACTTTGCGATAATAACATTCAATGGGATTACCACTCCTAATTAAAGAAGAAGAGGTAATTACGTCTTAGCAATTCATAAGTATATTCTAAATAAAAATAAATGACAACGAATAAAACTAAATATAGTAATCCAAGGCATTAAATCAAATATAATAATCATTTATTAAAAATCTTAGTTTCTAATATATTACCTACATATAAAATACAATATAATACATTTTTGTACGTAGGAAATATATTGGAAACAATTTTTTTTTATACACTACAAGTTAGCCCTTGACGGCTATCTCACTTGGTAAGTGCTGATGCTGTCTAGGATGGAAGCGGGCTAACCTGTTAGGAGTATGGTAAACCCACACTCCTATTTCGTGATATCAGCATGGGTTATGCCTGAACATCAGCGCTGCAGTAAATTTTGACGCAGCATCAAGCTAAGGCAGCGCCCTGTCCAGCCAATTTCTACAAACATAAGTTTTTTAGATGAGATGTAATTTTACAGTCAGAATAAACGCAATCTTGATTTTAATTTTTGATTAATTAGTTTCTACGCGACATCATACCGGAACACTAAATCGCTTGCCAACACGTCTTTGTCGGTAGGGTGGTAACTAGCCATGGCCAAAACCGCCCACCAGACCAGACTCAAGCCGGGAATCGAACCCAGGACGTCCAACTTTATAATACGACAGCGCACGTACTGCGTCACGGAGATCGTCAAAAACTAAGTTTTTTTTTTTTTACATTCTATTGAACTTGACACGAATAACTATAATAATTATGATGGTATTTTCCTTTTCTCAAGCAACTATTTCGGAGAACAATACAGATGCAAGGTTAATATTAGACATGCTTACTCACCGATGAAAGGATAGCACGATTTTTAATTCACATGAAGCGGTCGTACTTACCCGCTGTTTTCCAATGCGTTCTTAATTATAAGGATATAAAGGAAGTTTATTTACGTATTTGCTTACGTACTTTTCAAATTGGTATCCGTGATCGAATGATTATATATTCGTGTAGATATAAAAAATTGGTGGTTTACTTCAGTGGGCCATTCGTACGAAATTAAGAATGGCTGTGTTTAAACCTATTGTTTGACTATACGCGGGTTAATGTTTAATACAGTTAATAATAACATTCGTTCGCAAGCTGATCGATTTAGGGGAAACGAGTATAAGTTATTGATTTAAGTTATTTTGGTAAAATTTTTAAGATATTATTGGTGTATTTCCGTTAAGTTGTCCATGTTTATCAGCCGGATCTACGATATGTTAGAGCTGTGACGAAACGATTTTCTTTTAAGCAATTCTTATTTCTAAGAATTTAGCGCTTGATAAAAAGATCACGAATGGGGCAGGAAACCCTAATTACCCCCCATCAATTATCATCCTTCTCGTATTAATTTTCTGCGCAGACCGCCCTTTTTCATAGGTTGGCTGTCATGTCGGTAATAACTAGGACCTTTTAATGCTCTCCGAAGAATAGCGTGCCAACATCTGTATGGGTTCCATCTGTTGCCATTTGAAAGCCCGCGGATTATCTAAACCTTCCTACATAGATATGCGTTTCCCTAGTGGCCTGTTGGATATGGTAGATTTTAAAAGATTCCCTCGTATTTACCAGTTTTCATTTATCTGCCAATATTACTTGCCAATAATTGGTATAAGGCGTGAACCAAGAAACTGGTGTTTTCCAGTCCAACACCAATTTCTTGGTCTGGGAGGGTCCAGGTTAAGCCAACGGACCCGGTTATTATCACTGACACGTGCTGATAAGAACTCCATTGAGAAGTACAGCGTTGCACGCTAATATATGTGGTTATTTAAATACACTTTGTATAAAATTCACCACAACTTCGACGACTACACTTTTACGAAAATACCTAAAACAAAAACATATTTTTTTTGATCGTAGTAAGCGAGCTGTCTTCACGGTAAATCTAACTTAAAAGCCGCTCAAAGTTTGGGAGAAAACAGTGATTTACGATCTTACTAATAAGAAAAGGAAACAAACATACTAAATGACAATACGTGTCAATCTGTGTCAAAGTTAAAATGCTTTTATTAATAATGTTTATTTATTTTGAACAGAAAGCGATATGTATTCAAAATATATCATTTTTCCTATACCTCAATCTTATACAACGTCAAACTAAAAGCTAGAGTAGCCTATATACAATGTAAGCTACTTTTAGGCACTAATAAGTTCATTTCTCAAGTGGCTCCTTTGACAAGATGCTGTTGGTCCACGTTTAAACGAACTCGTCAGGTTCGCGGGGGGCGTCCAAGTCGCGGTAGTGTATCACCGGACGAAACTCGGCGCCTCCGCCCCTTTAACAATCAACCACAAACCAAGTTAGGGGCAAATACTCTAAGCACATCTTGACGCAAACGCACACTCACTCGCGCACACACAAACACACACACCCACACAAATTATACGGATTTTTGCTATAAATACTTTATAAATGCCATATTATAAATCTCAGCTTCCCGGGAGTAATATATCTGTCAATCACAAAAACTCGAGGTAAGGAAGGATTAAGGAAGAGAATAAAGAGATTAAGTGTTCATTTGCGGACACTTTATTTTAATACATCATACACTAAAAACATCAAAAGTAAAAGTATCATATATATAAAAAAAAAAAATTCTTTACAATGCGTTGCGTTAACCGCATGATCTTTTGTCTTATCTAAACTGAAAATGTCTTATGAAAATTAAAAGAAAATACATAATTATTGTACATGTTTGCTGAAGTAAGTAACATTCTTCGTGAAAACTAATTTAACCGAAGAAATAACTATTGATACAATAATGTAATTTGAATTTTATATAAAAAAATGTAAACACAGACAAGTATTTAAGTGGATAAATTTTTATAGTCACGTCCGGAATATTTATTACATTTTTTATAAAATTATACAATGTATTAATGTCCTTCTAACTTAAAATATGTCACCACTATCCGGGAAGTCGAGATCGTTGTAAGCAATAATAGGCCGGGATCGATCCACGTTTTCCCTGCAAATCATTTTCCTTCAGCTATAAATATGTCTCACACATAATAATTTGTTTTCCAATCAACATTATAGCTGCTGTTGAAAATCAATATGTTATGTTAGAGACATAATTTAATTAAAAAGTATTCATGTCATATTATTTCAAAATTAATATTGGAAAACACATGACAAAAAATAAAAAGCAGCATAAAGTCAAGATTAATAGTGCATAAACAACACATGTGACTTAGCAAATGTCAAGGTCATGCAATACAAAATACAGGCAAGTGTTCCTTGGAAGCAGGTCACGAGTTGGGTGGGGACGAATGGTGCAAGTCACAACACAAAAATATGTAAGCTACGACGGTAGACACTGACGTAAATAAATAAGCATGTTTTAAATATTTTCAATAGTTAAATAATTGGTAAATCGTTTTGATTCTTATGCGACCTCGTGACGTCCGACATGCTAGTCAGCAAGCCGTGTAGTTTGCGGACCTACGTCCGCGAGGAGGCAGAATAGGAGCACAATAGAGGCACCGATGCGTTCTTAGGAGATCCCGGAGCCTCCCACTATATTTTATACTGATGGTGGCGACCGAGGGGGTTTTAGTGGGTAAAAATCCCACATAACCAGAGCTTTTCCCCAGCAATAATCGGGTATCTCAGTAGATTTCCCCCCCGTAAACAAAAAAAAATCGTTTTGATTCATGGGCGTAAATACACGCAATTATAAAATAATATATTATGACATGTGGAAGAATTATTGTGAAATTAATATCTTATGATAAATAGCTTGAATTAATTAGTTTAATGACGATGCCATTTTGGTCGATCTTAATCAAATGATTATTCTAATTTTATGATTCATAGGAATAGATTAAAAATCATTTTTGATGCCTCGTGGTTTGATGGTAAGAAGGTCATGAAACATTCTATTATAACGTCCAGCCTGGATATGTTTTGCGCAATTTGTTTATTAACCTATGAAAGCATGTTTTTCGTGGACAATACTATAATTTTATAGCTACCTGGGTCGCGAAAAGCGCGGGTGGCGCGGCGCATAGGGCGCCGGCGGCGGTGCCCAACCTCCCCAGCCCCAGCCACGCGCTCCACCCCCGCCGCCGCCTCCACCCCCACCACTATACCTTGACAAGAAAATATTCGATTTCAACTCACACTAAATACACACATTCTTACCTTCCCGGGCTGAAGAAGGCCCGCCCGAGACAATCACATACAAGTATGTGTAATGTTAATAAAATAAATTGTTAACCAATTTCGAGTTATGAATTAATTCATCTTTATTTCGTTGTTGAAAATGTTTTTCTCTCAACGATACACACAGAAAAATTAATGGCGGATTACTATCTCGAGGTCACCTGATGTAAAGGTATTACCGTCGTCCATGAAAATCTGCAGCGAAGTTAGTAGATATATAAATAAAGTTTTCAGTTAAACGTTGATATTAACTGACAAGTAACAAGCATTCAGAGCTCTTTGCCAAGAAGTTTATGGTAATACTTCCTCATTGAATAATAATACGGAATAAATTGTATGTGCTTTGCAAAAAATGCCAGTCTTTAACCCACATGTGCATGGGTGGGGCGTGCTGCGCTGGCGGCGTGGGCCGCGACGGCGGCTCGGGTTGCTGCGGGCGACGCACGTCACGCACGTACGCGTTGAAGTAAGACACCTCACGGCGCACCTCGTCCACCTTGCAAGAAATTCAAATTGATATGATGAATAGCGGATATCTGTTCGTATACTTGATATTTATGCACGACCCTGTTTAAAATTTGTAATTGTGTAGTAGATTATTCAACATAATATCGGTCTTTATGCAATGTCTCCGGTTAAGAGCGTATAGACAAACCCCGAGCCAATGAAGACCTATGAGTAACTATAGAGTTTGTATCTTCAAGACGTAACGTACTTAAAGCATAGAAAAACATTCCCGTGGGATTTATAAAAGCTCGAATAATGCGATAACAGCAACAGAACTACTTTAGTTTCGCTATTGAATTACATTAAGAAAACTCGTTAGTAAAAATCGTAGTGTTGGAATCTTGCTCTTTAGTAAGGCACATTTTCATACGTGCATACAATGAAGCACATGCTCCCGCGATGGCCCAATACGGCCATTAAAGTTGCATATAAGTAAATTACGCGCATTATAAACAGCAAAAACTATTTTACTAAAGCTATTAAAACCAAAAACCCAATTTTGTCTTAGTTCATAGGCTAAAGCAACACAAGTGGTATTAAGTTTTCTTTGCGGATAAAAGTAGGAATTAGTAGGTTCTGGCTTGAGGTCTATAGCCCCAATAGTAGCAAAGACCCAACGACCCAAAAATGCTACGCGAAGAGCGTAATATCCTAAATGCATTCCCCCCGTAAGATTAACGACTTTTTATTTAGTCCAATGTTAACGAGAGCTTCAAGACATATTATGCTAGACACTTGGGTTTATCATACTATCATACTTTTATATAATAAGTATATATTTATACTGTAATCTTAATTGACTATCTTTTAAAAATTTTATTTTTAACTGAAAGCGTATGTTTCCTAGTTTAGAAAATCCAGCTTCTAGCTTGCATTAAAGTAGTTTTCTCAATATCATCATTTGATTGTTATGAACCTGTGTGAACCCGTGATTATAAAATCACGGTAGGTCCATAAAAATCATTCGAATATACAATCACGGTATTTAACATAGACATTTCAAATGATAAAGAAAAAAAGATGCATGTCATGTGGATGCTATTTTATACACCTAATAATAAATAAACAATTCAAACAATAAAGTTTTTGTATGTTATTAATCGGATACCTCATTTAGTAAAAAGATGATCATTTATAGACAACCTTTACTTTAATCCTTGCCCCCCTATACTTGACCCCATTATGTTGGAACTGACATTAAAATTATTGCGTAGTGTAAAAAAAAGTCTACTCACCTTTTCAGCATGTTTGTTGAAGATATGTTTTCTAATGAAGTCTGGTCCCTTGAACTTCTTCCCACTGAGGGGACAAAGCCATTTGTCTTTTGACAGTTCTTGTGTATTCGCTTGAACAAACTTTTCTACTTCTGCTTCCGAATCCTGGCGAATTTAGATCGTATTGAATTAAAATGGTAAAAAAAATACTTAAAAGCACTATTCAACTACAATAACGTATTACTTACCTTAATACCAAGTTTTTGCAATTCCTCATCGCTGAGGGGCTTCACGTCTTGTAAGAAAGCAGACATCTTTCCTTCAAATGCCCTGATGTAGTCCTGAACTTCTTGCTGAGAGGGCTGCGAGGTGAAAACAGAGTTAAGTAATCATAATTATTATGAATATGTTAAAAGATTCATTCATTTCTAGAGATTGCCTTATAATTTTTATAATTTGTAATTCACTTAGAATTTTCCGAAAATCACCTATAAACGTACGTACGTGACGACCTCCGTGGCGCAGTGCGTGCGCTGTCGCATTACAAAGTTGGAGGTCCAGGGTTCGATTCCCGTCTCGAGTCTGATCTGGTGGGAGGCTTCGGCTGTGGCTAGTTACTACCCTACCGAACGAAACGTGTCGCCAAGCGATTAAGCGTTCCAGCACGATGTCGCGTAGAAACAAATAAGGAGTGTGGGTATACCAAAACCATACCCCTAACAGGTAAGCCCGCTACCATCTTAGCATCATCACTTATCACCGGGTGAGATAGCCGTCAAGGGCATTTCCCGCATTTAAAGTGAACTCTCACTTGACCTATAAAGTTCGGTTCAAACTGCAAATGCAACACAAACCAATTAATAATATCAGTGTATTAAGTATTAAAACAACCTTATTGGCAGGTGGTCCTGATCGTGCATGCATGATACCACATCGGTTCGGCATCTCATCCTCGTAGGGATACTCGCAGTGATTATAATAGTCCACAGAGTGCACGATGCGCAAGTACAACACGAGTCGGTCCAGCACACGGATCAGATCTGGGTCTGGTTGGTCCTGGTTCGTGGACTCAGAGGACGCCTCCAGCCCCAGTAGTTCATCTTCTTCCGTGGAGGCTTCTTCGATTAAATGCTCCGTTATCTTATGGAGTACAGGGTTTTTGGAGTTAAGGCTGAAGTTCTGTATGGGAAATAATTTCGGCATTCTTATATCAAGTCAATTTCAAAGGAGTCGCGACTACATTAATTGCGTTGTTTATTTTAATGCAAATTCATAATAACAAGTACAGGAAGAAGTAACAATAGCGGTTTCTGAGAGCAGTATATGATGTGAATACTGACAACTGCTTTTATGCTTTTATTTTGGATGTATATGCCCATTCGTATTAAAACTACTAACATAAAATTAGATAACCCTACACATATCATATTTTGTATATTGTCACGATAGCTTCTGTTACTCACCATAGAATCTTGCTCCTTCTCAGCAGGTTGAGAAGCGTCGTTGGGTTGGGAGGATTCCTCTTGCCAGAGGCGAGATCTAGTGTCGAGGTGATGAGCCAGGCGAGCCGCAAGCCGGGCGTCTGCACGCAATACGCCACGCTCGAGCGTCACGCCCGAAACTGGTCGAATTCGACGCTGCAAGTCGCGGTTCACTATCGCGCCTAGCTCGCATTCTCGCAACTGCACAAATTATACACTTGTTACAGTAATCGCAAAAGAAGTAGTACAATCGGATAGCAGAGGGCTCTTGGGCATTTTCTGTAGCGCCACAAATTAACACTTTGCAACTTCAGATTCGCAAGTACTATACATTTACTATCTTCATTAGGCATAAGGCTCGAGAGGAATTACAATCACGTCTATTGGATAGATTTAAGAAGTTACGAGCTTATCACTGTTATTTTACTTAATATGATGCACTTAAACTGTAAGTGGTAGGAAATTCCTAAATTTCGATAAAACTGGTGTAATGATCATGATTGATGATGTTTAATATTTGGTATTAAAATTACCCGTATGTTATTAAGATTCCAACAGATGTCCTTAATGTTGACCTCACGGCGGAAAGTGACCCAGCCGCGTCGGAACCATCGGCGCTCAGGTAGTGGATCAGCTAACGCCACGCGCAGGAAACCACCGTACCGCTTGCACATCTAACAACAAAAAACAATATCAATAAATGCACCAATAAGTAGATACCAAGTTCATACAGTTTATTATTGGTGATCGAACAGGAGTCAAGTCGCTAGCGAGGCATTTGGCACATGATATGTGTGATGATAATATACTACTTTCCACATAAGATAAATAAAAGTCCAGGTAAAGCAGATTAAAGTTACTTAAGGATGACTTAAAGACAAAATTAGAAGAATAATAATTGTTGAACAAAGGGTCACACAAGAAAAGCTATGACATAAAATCACTGCTGATATATTAGGTAAAATACTTTTAATTTACTGGCTTCAAATATAGCGTATGTACGTAATCTCATAGAGTAAAAACCAATCAAAGTGTGCTGTCATTAGACATTACTAAGATGTTCGTTCGAAAACGATGACTATGATCGTTTAACTTTTACTTTACATAATAATTATCTCATTACATTATAGTGTTTCAGACCCGGTAATCTTAGCATCAAATGAAAGTGATAGTATTAATTCGATAGTCAGAAGATGACTATTACTTTCCTAGGACTCTTCATGTTCGAGCGCTAAATAAATGCAAAAATAAATAGTATGAATAAATTCCAGAATATTGGATCTGTCTTTCAAAATCTCTCTCCTGTTTTTACTCGAAATATATAGACGAAATATCAACCTACCAAAGCTTTTGTTTGTCCCGTACGTGTAAAAACACTATACATTAATGGTACTCACCGCTTCCACTTCAGCCTTTGTGATTGTAGGCGCTAAGTTTCTCAAAAATATCGACGTAGTTTTATGAAGCGCACGCGATTCCTTCTTTTCCACTACCACATCATTCGCTTGATCGGTTTTCTCATTGCTAGCATCCTTGTCTTTATTTTCGTTAACTTTTTCTACACTCGGAGATTTCGATCGTTCTTTTTCCTTTGGAGATTTGTCTGGCGTCTTTGATTTAGATTTGGATTTTGATTTACGGCGTGTTGTTGTTTCTCCCTCGTCTTCGGAGCTTGATGATGAAGAGCTGGATGACGATGAGCTTGAAGAAGAGCCGGGTGGTGCTAAATATAATATAATAATGTTTATAACAAAATCTTTCCAAAAATAATGCAAGGAGTTTTCATAAAAGGAATATCGCGATAAGTATGACACGTGAAGGACAGCAATGTCTGTATTTTTGACCTAACAGTATATCCAACCTATTGCTATTAAAATTTACCGCATTATCGACAATAACTATTGATCTTTTTCCAAAAACTGCAGATGGACATAGTTCGATACAGTTTAAATGAATATATAAAGGGTAGAAGTTAACGTGAAAGAACAAGTGTCTGTATCATGTTATATCATTGTCCAAACCCACTGGAATAGAAATAGACACAGCTTGTTAGTCTGCACATAATAAATATGGATGAAAAGCATTGGTTTGATAGCCAAAGCATTATACCATTTCAAGTGCTTCAAAACTTCCACGTACAGTAAATAGATTGAATGACGCGTAAACATTTTCGCGCTGTAGTGCTGACTAAAACAAACTTACGCGGCTCTTTCTCTGGCAATTCTCCCGATTCTGTTTCTTGCCCTGGCACGGAGTTATATCTTGAGAACAACTTGGCTTGCTCTTGCAATTGGCGCAGATGAGGATCAATCTCCATCGTCAGAGGTGCGGTGGGTTTAGGCGACTCTGCCTTTTTGTCCTATAAAAATAAAAATAAACTTAATGAATATGGCCATTACCTGCTATATCCGCCTTATGTATTTTTCCACATCAAATGTAAAGCATGTCTTTAGATATTGAATACATTGATAAATTCCAGGATCTTTGTTTTTATCCATGTCGTTGTGTTATGAAAACGAAGATGTTATATTATTTGTTAAAGCATACCTTGTCGTTAGCTTGGCTGTCACTTTCGTCTTTTACTTTCACAGCATCAACGTCAATAACAACAGCTTTATCTGCGTCATTTTTATCTAAATACGTAAAAAGAAAATTATTATATTTCAATAACAATGCAATAATTAGATAAATGTTTTATATTCGAGTTTTCGGCCATAATGACATACCTGGCTTGTCATTAGTGATTTCTACTGGTACCGGATCATCGAGTGCTTTCAAATCTTCATCCGTGCCTCCCTCCAGCTTTATAACTACCGTGTCAAGCAAACGTATCAGTTTGTCGGATTTATCTACATCTACGGACACCTTCTCCAGTTCACCTTGCTCCAACAGCTCAAGGAAGACATTAAGACGATTCTGAAAACACTTGGCTTGATTAGCCCTAGTACAATTTACAATTGTTAAAACATATTCTACATATTGTTGTAGGAGTATTCTCGGCCTAGTAATAAAAGTCACGATAGGTACTTCGTTAACAAGTTGCCAGCAATCGGGCGACATAACTACTGTTGGGAAAAATCGCCGCCCTCGAATCTCTTGCAGGCTGCAGTACCAGAGTCACATGTAGAAATATTTATCCGCTCTTGCTTTGACTGCATCTTTGATAATCCCATATTAAAAAGCATAATAGAGAATCTAGTCAAGAGCTAATTCCACAATTTGGATAGGGAAAGTTGGTATTATTTCAAAATTAAATTAATTCTATTTTTTTTGTAAGTTATTGGTGAGGTTCCCACCCCTGAACGTACCTTTAAGGCCGCTAGTTGTTCTTCTTTACGCTTCACCGATTCCTCCGGATGATATTTAATCTTGAACCTAAGAAATAAGTTGTTATGATTTCAATGTTATATCTTATATTTTTTTAACTACAATCAACAACGTGTGTTCTAATAGACCAATTTCCGTTAAGAAGATACTCGTTAAACTGTCGTTGTTCTTTTTTTAAGTACGTCAGTTAAAAATTTATATACTTACGATTTTATAATCAATAGGAAATTGGTCTAAACCTTCAATAAAACCTGTGATAATGTAGTACACAAAATTAAAATACTTAAAAAATCTTCATAATCTCACCTGTCCCACATTTGTGGAATATTTTAACCCTACCCCTAACAGTAACGAAACCTGTAGCATTGCGCGCTACGGGTCAACGCGAATAAAACTAGCTACACACAGCATTTTAACATTTGTATAAAGTTTGAATATATTTTCTTTACGTCGTCCGGCAATTCCTTGTGAATACGCTGTAGACTGTAGGGAAAAAAGTATTCTATTAAAATTTGCATATTAAAAGATTCTATGTATAACCTACTTTATGCAGCATTTTAGAAAGCTTATTTTGTGTCAAACATTTGGTACATCAAGTTTTGCTAGTTATGACATAGAACCTTTTAATTATGAGCAAATTGATACTAACAATCTACAATATTAATTCTTTTTGTAAATTTGTAAATTTTTGTAAATTAAAAAAATTTAAATCTTGCATAATATTTTTATATTTCTGTTGGAATTAAGAACTATGCACTTTAAGGCAATTGCTTTTATTTACAGCACAGACTTTTTATTTTTATTTGATACATACCATTCTTCATCTTTATGAGCAACAAAAAATTCATTTAGCTGCTGCCTTCTAAACTCAAGTTTGTATTCATTGTACTTCAGTATTGCATCATCGACAGTAATGGAGTCATCTTGAGCTGCTAAAAATGCCTTGAAGGTCATCATATTGGTAGGGCCCTCAGTTGGACCCATTGGCAATACAGCATCCCTGATAATATAATATATAGTCATTATCTGATTAATACCTTAACAACTAACTGACATTGGTTTTGGACCATCAGAGGCCTAGAGAAAGACCAGTGGCTTGAGCAAGATATGTTAACTAAGGCCTTTGGTAGTAAAAACAAACCTGTGTATAAAAAATGTCTTTGTAAACCTTTTTGGCACCTTAAAATTGATTTCATTAGAATTTCACTAGAATTGGTAGACCAGGACCACCACTCCTACAAGTTTTCCATTAGTAAAATAGATATATGTATATTATAAGTAAATATATTAACTTTTTCAAATGTTCTTTATATTGAAATTCTCTTTAAAGTGTAAAGCACTGGAATGATCTTGAGTAAATTTAACATTTTCATATATAATCAAGAAATGTAGATATAGGCTTTTAAAAATTTCTTTGAAATAAGCAACTACTTAAAACATAACAAAAATATTCATACCTTGCTGGTACTGGTGGCATAGGTTGACCATAGCCCTGATGTGCTGGATGTGGTCCAAAGTGATCGTGGGCCCAGCCATATGACCCATATGAATCATGTGGCATTCCACCATACCTTCTATCTTCACCTGGCCAGTCTGGTCTAATGCGCTTGCTGGGTGGGCCCTCTCCTCTGACTGGGGAAAAACCCCTGCTGGCACTGGCCCCACCGCGGTAATCTCTATAGTCAGGACCTGACCGCCCCCCACGAGATCTATAAAAGTATAAAATTTTGTATTATATATTTTTTTTATTGTATAGTACAACTGTTTCTTGGTCAATAAGAGAGCAATGTATGTTTTTATTTCAAATGCTGACATTGATTGACATTCTAAAGCAAAAGATTCTAGTATCCCAAAGCATGAGAAATAAATTATTGTTATGTATATCAAAGCAAATATCAAGTGACACTTAAAGCACTCCAGATTGCTAGCCAGAGATTAAATCATGTAAATAACAATAACAAGAATAGTTCTCACATCTATTTATTGAATAATGTATCTATAATATTAACTCAAACATACACTATACAAGAGAAATATATTGAGTTGGTAAATATTACTGTGTTAGTTTGAAAAACTTGTAACAAAATATATGTTCCCAGTTCAGGAATTACTTTATCTAATCAGTTAAATCTTCCTACCAAGTACACAGTTATCTTACCAGAACAGATTCTAGCTTAGTGCTCTTTTAGAGCGCCATAGTCCATTTTTACTTAGACTTAGTCCATATGCAGCAATATAATAAGTGATGCATATCTACACATACAATTCTGATATAAACATTGTAATGTATATCAAAATATCACTTTCAAAATAAATCTAACATTATACAACATATTGTATACCTGACAACAAATGCAACAGAACATCGTTTAACGGCTTTGGGAACATGGGTTGGGAATTTGGGAGGTTCAACTGGTTGGGGGTGGGATCTGAAAAAGGATTTCACATTATTTGGTAAATAGTGATGGCCCGTTTTAACAATGAGCATAAGCTGCTCTACCTAGTAAGAATATAATATATACTGTCACTTCTTTAAGAGATGGTTACAAGTTTAAGATATTGATACCTGTCAGACCATTCCTCCCGACCCCGACTTCTTTCTTCTCGTCTATCACTGCTTCTGTAGCTACTCCCTTCAGCAGCGCCTCTTTCTCCACGAAACTTGTCGCGTCTCTTGCGATCGTACTCATCATCACTATCAGCCATTGCACCAGGCAAAAGAGTCAATATTTAATCAGATTAATAACACGGAGTATAACGTTTTGGATTGTTTTAACTCGTAGTTCATCAAATAAAAGCAAAATGCAAATAACGCTAAAAGGTCAGTAACCAAATATCGTAAACGATGGCACAGCCACAGACAAAGTAGATTATCATTAACCTAAAAATTAAACGTCACGTCATTCGGTCATTGTCAAGTGTCAACTAGGGATGTTATACATTAAATCGATAATAATTGATACATTATATTATTATAAATATAATGTAATGTATCGAGTTATAATTATAAATTTATCTGAGAGGAATTCGTCAGGTATTGCAAATTGCAAAAGCTCATCAACTCAGGAATGGAAGTTTGACCGGCCATAGTTTTGTTTAAGGATTACTGTAGTAGACTCGCTTACATCCCTCCTCAGAGTCGGCTTTAAAAACATACTTGTAAATGTAAATAACAGCAACTCTCTGACTCAATTTGAACAATAATATTTTGTATTCAAATTCTTAACTAAAATTAATAAGAAACTAACCACCCTGGCGTGCCCAGGCACTTTAACCTTAATGCTTGTGTTACTACGTACACTTTATTTTACTGTGTTCATATTTTCTGTCCTATGCGTTCAGACAATTCAACTCAATACATATAATTTGTGAATATATTGAATAGTGGTGTTGTTTTATTTGCATCATGCATTGTTTTTATGTGATAAATCGTTGATTGTAAATATACAATCAATAGTTCAAAAGAACATCCCTATCATGTGCCATAGACATTATAATTTAGCAAGAAAGACGCTGAAAGACGCTTACGCCGCGTAGATCCTTGGAGTACCTAATTGTATTCTGTGCACAGATCAGACAAGATACAAAATATGCTACACAAAACCTTAAACAACAGTAATTTATGATTACATTATTGTTATTATCTAAAACGTAGGCATTATATTATTATATTACTAGCTGTTGCCCGCGACTTTGTCTGCGCAGAATTCCTGATTTCCCGTGAGATTGAGGTTTCCCGTGCGACCAATGCCCTGCTTCAAATAGTAAGCTACAGGCAAATGTCAAATAACCTATTTCCGTGTCTCTAAATTAAAAAACATAGGACTTTCATACAAACTTTTAACCCCTATTTTTCCCCCTTCGGGGTAGATTTGGATGAAAAAAAAATCTAATCTTATATTTACGCCTATTTTCAAAATTTCAAGCTTGTAGACTTCATAATAAAAAAATAAGCAAAAACTTTCATACTTACCCTATTTTACCACCCTTAACAGGTAATATATAAAAAAAAATGATGTACATGTTTTTTATTTATAATTATTAATCTTAATGCAAATTTTTGTGTCTCTAACTCTAAAAACAAAGAAAATTCATACAAACTTCCAACCCCCCTTTTTCCCTCTTAGGGGTGGAATTTCCAAATATCCTTTCTTAGCTGACATCTCTTAACTATCAACTACCCACTTGCTAAATTATAGCTTTATACGTACAATAGTTTTCGAGATCTCGTGTTTAATCAGCATGTAAGTAAGTATGTAAGTATGTAAGTGACCTTTCGCTTTTATATATATATAGATTATCAGTTGGCTAGAAGTAACTAAAATCATGACTCTCATCGGTTACTAGCCTACCTACGTGCCTATGCCATACGTGCATAGGATATTTGAATTTCCAAATATCCTTTCTTAGCTGACATCTTTTAACTATCAACTACCCACTTGCTAAATTATAGCTTTATACGTACAATCGTTTTCGAGATCTCGTGTTTAATCAGCATGTAAGTAAGTATGTAAGTATGTAAGTGACCTTTCGCTTTTATATATATATAGATTATCAGTTGGCTAGAAGTAACTAAAATCATGACTCTCATCGGTTACTAGCCTACCTACGTGCCTATGCCTGCCTAAACACGCAAGTGTACCTAATCCTTACGTGTTTGCGCCGGGTTTTTAAATAAGTTTGGTCTACTCTAGATATTTCTTCAAAGAGCATGCGCGCCACGAATTAATGATGTTTACTCACATTCTTCTCAATGTCTATATTATAGGGCGAGAATCTAGGGACGCATGCTATCGCTGAAGCTTACTTTGGCTTCAGTTTAAACCGGGTACTTGGGTTGATCAGTATTGGGTTGGTCGAAAAGAAAACTTGAAAGAGGTAGGTATCTAAATCAAGAGATGTTATAAAACAATAGATAATTAAAAACTATGTTTTGTGAGAAAATATCATCATTTATTAGTTGTAAAAAGCTATAACAGGATTTAAAAATGCCTAATGACTTTTTCGGTGTATTTCTTTTTTGTTATATAAGGGAATTTAAGGGTAACTAATGACTAATGATTTGCAGATTTCCGTTAGGGATTTCTGTCTTCCATCTCCTAATTTTCTCTAATCTTCTCCTAATTTTAATGATGCTGCTTCATTGGTTAGGTATACAAAATTTTGCTATGTTTCGTCACAAATTAGTACAAATGTCATATTGTGTAAATATGATTCAAAATTTATGTTTCTAAAAAAAATTGTAACAAATTATATCATTTATTTATTAACGGAAACTAAAACATAGGTCTATAATATATATGATTTATAAAAATGAGAACACTGTTAAAAACTTTTCATCAGTGTAGGAGGAAACGTGTAACAAATCCTAATAAAGTGCAACAAGGTGTAAAGGAATCCTAGCAAATGTTACAGTGTTAGTTAACTAATGATATATAAGTTTTGTAACAGTAGTTTAGCAGCATCATAATAAACATTAAAATCCGACAATGGATAGAGGTATGATCACACACAAACTGTCTTATATTTGTGTGAATTTAAGTTTCATAATATGATATCGTGTGAAATAAATAAATAAATTCACTAATTGTAAGCTTAGAATAGGGCTTGTACTTATAATCACTGTGGGTTTTTACTTACTAATACAATGCAACTTATACCGGACCAACTAGATGATAAACTCGTTTAAATTTAAGTAGAAACAATAGAAAATTCGACATAGTTATCAGTTGTGTTTTTTCGAAATAGCTTCGTCCAAAAAATCACGTAGAATTCAAAACTCCGCCATTGGGAAGTCGATTCGAAACAGGAGCGTAGTCAATTATCATAAAAGCTGACGACACGCGTTGCGAGTTAAATCAAGAGCAACGTGATTCATCCGAACTGTCACCGCAATCGTCTTTCCCATCACATTGTAACACTCGGGATACACAACGGTTATTTTTGCATTGTATTTCATGAGTCCCGCAAGCAGCATCGCAGCCCTGTGGCTCGTCACTGCCATCTGCACAATCCGCCAAGCCATCACAAAATCTCGATGACATTATACACTGCCCATCGGTACACGTAAATTGATCTTCAGGGCATTCTGAAAGCAGAATTAACTATTTAATGCAGTTAGGCTTTATTATACCCGTATATGAATATCGTTGAAAATCCCAATAGATTTGACTCAGCACGTTCATAACCCAGATTCCTGGAATATTGTAAGGTATACCTAATATACTCGTATATCAGTATATACTTAGGTATACAATATCCCAGATACCAATTTTCAACGTAAAGCTGGAGTAGTTGTAAATATTTTTCACTTTTCATTACGAGTAAGTATACATATGTTTTATCTATACGTATTATGACATGCCATTAAAATAGTTTGTATCCAGATAAATAAAAAATATAAGTGTACCTACCCACTCAATAAAAATTTTTAAAAATCGAATGCACTTTTTTACCCACTATTTATTGTGGTACAGACCTATTTCTATACACGACATAGGCTTGCGGTAGCCGACTATTATGCCCAGTGGAAAGCGTTCATGAAGTCTAGGAACCAAGACTTATTTGTAGAAATTGTCTATTCACTTTACCTTGTGTATACCCGTATGTAGCAAGAAACACAAATGCGGAGATGCCGGAAGGGCGTTCCACACCTTAGCGGTTAGTATCAACAACTTGGACGATAAAGGTTTCGTGCAAGTTATTTGACTATCAACTATATAAGGATGCTACCGATTGCTATGATTTTATTGTGAATAGTTCTGTTATTACCACACAAAGTAAGAACTAGTATAGCAAGAATAAAATAAAATAATAAATAATAAGAAGATATAATTTTAAGCGTCTACTGAGCATCTACATATCTACCAATGAGTATAAATATAAAATGTACACGGACCGCTTTCACAACTCCTATATAAACTCTAACCTAACCTCTTCACGCAAAATGTTTAAATAAAGTATTTACTTACCTATAGTGCAGTTTAGTTCATCGAAACCATCCCAACAATCAATAGATCCATCACACATTTTATTATTAGGAAAACATGATATAGAATGTCCACATCGAAATTGTTTTGTTAAATCACAATCTGCAAATATAAATGTAATGATATATTTCTATTGTTAACGCCTTAACTTGTAAAATAAATTTGGTGATATTTTTTATAGACAAAAATCTGAACTGGTTTGGCAGGTTTGATATCTCCGCTAAAACTCTATCTTCTCCCGCAGATAAAAGAGTGATCGGCATTCTAACACGACTTAGACCGTCATTTGTAGAATTATGGTGTTTGAAGAAGTTACTAAGCTTAGTACATTGATTTAATTACTACTGCAAAAAAAAAACTTAACATAAGAAAGGACAGGCCGAGCAAAAGAGAGTCTATCTGTAGGGAGATTTCACACCTGAATTTTACACCTGTCTATTTAATAAATGTAAACAATTATTTAACTCATCAAATTTCAGTACCACAATGCATTTCGTCGGAACGGTCATAGCATTGTATAGAGCCATCGCAACGGGCAGCAGATGGTACGCAAAAACCATTTCGACATCGCCAGTCTTCAGATGAACATGTCACTTGCGTTAATAATCGGCAAACGCGTACACCGCGAGCTTTGTCTACAAGTTGGCAAGCTTCCGTTTCCATGGCACATAATCCACCACAGCCTGCAAAGGACAAATAAATACTGATGTTCAAATACATTTCAAGTTTCACGACATTTCAACATCAGATTTTAACTGCAAAATATCATTCAAAAATGTGGTTTTTATCAGGTCATGCATTGTCAATTAGACAGTCAAAGAAATATTTTTTTTAAATATGTGAAGTTAACTCAATACTGTGAAGAATAAAGCAACATGAATCTCGATTTTAATAATTTATTCAGAGTATTATATTACTCTATTAATAAAGTGACCTTGAGTCAGTGAGATCGCCCTTTATTTTTGACCCATTTCGCGTGTATCTAAAAATTGAAGTTTCGAGAAATTGTCGAGTATTTTCTATTTCGTTGTATAAAAGTATTAAAATAAATTATAATATAGTATAGTACCTGTAGGATCATCTATATCGAGAGCAGTTTTGCATATCGCTACACCATTTATCTCATCTAACATACACACTTCGTCTTTTTGGCACGAGCAAAATCTTTTTGACAAATCTCTGTTTATAACATCTTTTGGCATTTTATTTTCGTTAATATTCTTTGCACCCTTGGGATATGTTTTAATATTCTTACGTATTTTTAATATAACGTTGCTTATATCGGAACTATTTTTAAAAGTGGTCATTAGAAAAGGACCATCAGTTGAGCTTATTTCTGTATACAGTTTCTCAAAAGTTTCAATGTTTGGTGGTAGATCTGTAGATATACTGACAATAGCGGAAGATGTTTCATTAACGTCTATATTTTCGGTTGGCACTATAGTTGTACTAGTAATGTTCGTGTCATGCATAAAATTTAGAGTTGTATAGTTAACTAGAACCAAACTTATAACTACTATTGCAACAATCATAACACATATGGAGCACGCTTGAATGTGTGTTCTTTTTGTCTTAGGACTTTCAGTCAGCGAAAAGTTTACTATACATCCAATGCCTCTCAGGCCTTTTCTCAGTCTTCGTTGGCTTAAATCTGAAGTGCACATATCATATTGTGTACTTGTATATTTGCGACGGAAACTGACATCAACTTGTCGAGATATAGTCGGAATGTATTGGGACAGGTCAGCATTATTTATGTTAATGTCAGTTATAGACGTCGTTCTATCCATGGATTTATTCGTATAATTAAAGCTATCTAATTTATTTCCAGTTAATCCAGTATGCGTTTCTATTAATGATTGCGAAGAATTCCCCTTTGGCGTCGAGTGATTGTTTGGAGAAAAATTTGCCACTGTAGGCGTAATCCCATAATTTCTTATTTTGCCTCTGCACGTATAGCAATATTTAATTGCTTTATTGTTTTTATTTGGCGCATTAATAATTGCTTTTCTCGCATGGCTATCTGCCCAAAGATGTGAGCAGTACAGCGCATTCCAGTTTGAAGATTCATCATGAACGCAACTCGAATTCGCTAAGTTATCGCTAGTGCTTCTAGTTACTGTCATTATATTTTTTTGTTATAATATCATGTTTTTTTTGAAAAACTCTTACGTAGGTACATATCTGAAACAAAGGAATATTCAGGTTAACTAGGTCTGATTTAGGGTCACTAGGTCACTTTTTCATCAGGTGGCATTATATACACACACACATATAATGCCACCTGATGAAAAAGTTGGAGACATGCTATTATAAATCAGAGTTATATTTCATTTGATATATAGTGTTCTCCGGGTGCCGAAATAAGAATCGAATAGCAAAGGATTTCACTGAGAGCTATCATAGAATAAAATATCATTCCATTTACAATATTTTGTCTATCTCTTTTGTATGTTTTACCTACTATTTGTAGGTAAAACATTATGACGAGAAAGGTAAACGTCCAAGTTTCACTTTGCATGTAAAATTTCAATTAGAGCGCATTTTGTAATAAGATCATGTTTCATTTAATTACATGGGACCCTTATAAGTCTTTGTACGTTACTCAACACAGGTAGAGTATCCCTTTCAAACTAGCATTAAATTAAAACATTTATGTAAGTAGGTATAGAATAAAACAACTAGGTAGGTCGTACATTCTTATATTTTAAATTCGAATGTATATTTGCTTTTTTTTAAATTACAAATAAAATAAAATATAAATTTCTTTCACCATAGGAAAGTCACATTATCAGACTAACATAGGCGATATTTTATTCCGGTATTCCCACGGGAATGGGAACTACGCAGTTGAATCCGCGTGCAACAGCCAGTTATTACAAATTTTATTAAAATTCCAACGGTTAATATGCAATAAACTAAACTATTGCCGTTCAAGTTTCAGATAGATAAATCTACAGAGTAAGTTCATATATTAAGAAAATTTGGGTTTATACCTCGAGTTGGCTGGTTAAGTATTTTTAAGTCAGTCGAAATATAAAGTTTGAGTTACTTTCGTGCTCAACAGAGCATGTTTAACCGTCGGTCTAACTCTTGCTATAGGACTTTATGTTACGGATCGACAGTAATGAAATAATAATCGTTAACTATATTATACATATAAAGCGCAGGTCCCAAAAAATATATTCTAAAATATTCCACTCTTAATTCAGTCATCAGAATCATCTGCTAAGAAGCGGTGATAGCCTAGTGAAGCGGTGATAGCCTAGTGGTTAGGGCGTCAGCCTCCTAATCAGAGGTCAGCGGTTCGAATCTGGGCATGCACCTCTAATTTTTCGAGTAATGTACGTTTAAAAAAAAATATCACTTGCTTCAACGGTGAAGGAAAACATCGCGAGGAAACCTGCACGCCTGAGAGTTCTCCATAATATTCTCAAAGGCGTGTTATATCTGCCAATCTGCACATGGCCAGCGTGGTGGACTATGGTCAAACCCTTCTCATATTGAGAGAAGACCCATGCTCTGTAGTGAGCCGGTAATGGGTTGTTCATGATGATGAATCATCTGCTTATTAAGGTTGCATTGCTACATCAATAGGATATGGAGCTTTTCATTTATTCCATGATAAGTTAAGTCGTAACCGTGCAATTTCAGCTGGTGGTACGTGAAGCGGTCAATGATGGTAACAGGTATGATATACCCCTCAGAGGTTAGTTAGGGGAATTGCATTTATAATAAACCCATAACTTTAATCTACGCGGTATCGTACCGGATCGCTTAATCGGAAGTAACTCAACGGTTACCTGAATGTCGCATACCAAGCAGCGTGTAGCTGCTTAGGTGATGCTTATTTATTATCAGACACAGAGGAAGGGTAAGAATATATTCGTAACTTTAAAGAACGTCACCTATTCAATTCAGACCATATTTAGTTTTAAAAAAAAACTAAACACAGATTCCGTACGCTGTTTGGTTGGTTTAAATTTATTAGTTTGTAGGTGTTCGTCTGTATATATATATTTTTTTTTATACACTACAAGTTAGTCCTTGACGGCTATCTCACCTGGTGGTAAGTGATGATACTGTCTAGGATGGTAGCGGGCTAACCTGTTAGGAGTATGGTAAGCCCAAACTCCAAAATGGTTTCTACGCGACATCGTGCCGGAACGCTAAAATCGCTTGGCGACACGTCTTTGTCGGTAGGGTGGTAACTAGCCACGGCCGAAGCCTCCCACCAGACCAGACTCGAGCCGGGAATCGAACCCAGGACCTCCACCTTTATAATGCGACAGCGCACGCACTGCGCCACGGAGGTCGTCAATCATCGTCAATCGTTCTAGTAATAATACACCCCATCATTCTGCTTTCTTTCTGTTTTCCTCAATCTAAAGTTGCCTGGCACGGATTGCTACCAAGCTATTTGTATCCCATTTCGCTAAGTGTCTGTTCTGCTTGTCATGTGTTTAACCTTACGAGATGTACAAACTAAGAGTAAATAAGATTTCATAACCCTTTAATTCCCTCCATGCCTTTTAAGATAACGTCTATTGTTTTTGTATTAAAAAATGCGAACTTTTGAAAAGTTAACGTTGGGGATTTCATAGTATGGGCTCTACTTCATCAAACTGTTAAACAAAACGGACGGTATTGCTTTATTGCTTGCGGATAGATCTGTTATGTTTTCTGGTACAAGATACTTTGTATACGGTAGTGAGAGTTTACTGTTTACTGTAAGATCGCTGTAGGTATCTCACGTGAGGCGAAAGTCAAATATGCAAGTAGGTACTACTGACACCGCAAGTTTTCTAAAGATTTCTACTGTTTCAAAAAATCTCTCGTTTAGAAGGAACGTAGTAATCATGTTCTGTTTGATAGAAGGTAAACTAAAAATCACAAGGACTTTTTAAAAGCAAAATACAAATCTAAGTACCTGTAGTCATGCAAGAAAGTTGCCGCTCTTTGAATATTTTATGTGGATTTATGTTAGGGGCTTCAAATAAATTTTTAACTATATTGACGTGCTTATTAAAGAAAATACCTACCTACTAAGTGTTTTCTTAGTTCACTTATCACACGCACGCACACTAATTGAGGTTTATCGAAACTGTCAGTTAGGTGTTATGTAAGCCGATATTATTTACACGAAAACTTGTAGCAAAATAAAATAATACAGCGCTTATTTAAAAACTACTGATTGTAAACTGCTAGGTAGATATTTATTTTGTTATTTATTTACTTATAGTTAGCTTATATGCGAAGCTTTCTAGACCATTTTAAATGTAAGCACCGTAAGTCAGTTACAAAAAAAAAAAAATCATTAAAATTATTGAAAACATATCACTTAATTAACCAGTTACTTGTGATAGGAAAAAAAATATTACTTACGTGACTGCTGTAGAGTTGTAGCAATTTCAAATTTAACTACACGTTTAAGAATCGAGGTGAACGGTACTATCGAGAGGAAGGCTTGAGCGCGTCTAGGTGCTGCCATGTATCGGACTACCGTTGCCGCTGACAACGTCTAAACAACTTTGCACCAACACCAGCACCCTGAATACCGTAACCGTTGAACGAGAGAGACGTAAATACAACATCATTACTATAAAGAAAGGGAGAAACGATGGGGTTAGCATTATAATGTGCTCGAAGTCCTACCGTGCTCAGCGAAGAGTAACAGCCCGCAACTGAATGAACACATGTTCCCTTTTCACCCTCCAGACAAACGCAATACTAGGAACCTGCTCAACTTATAAGTAAATACATATATGGTCTCCTACTTAGCTTATGTTAAATTAGTCTATTTTATAACGATAAGTTCCCAAACCCTTTTCGAATGTCATAGGATAAAGGTCATCTATATACACACTATACAAACAAATGAACACTTTATCATTTATATCAAAATTATAAGTTGGAATTTATAAAGCTAAGGACGATTTTTAACCGAATGATTATAATTTCTACTTTTTAGAGTTCTTTACCTAAATAATGCTTATGCCCTATTAATGAGCCTCCACTATCCGCTTGGCTGTCAGAAGGCTGTATCTCATGAACTATTCACTAGAGTAGCTATTTCTATTGCCGCTATAAGAACGAATCATAAAAATATAGTTAAGTTGAAACTGAACCAAAAAAGGCATATCGGTGTGTTTTGAGTATTTTTTACTCTTCTTAATAATGTACTAATAAATACTATGTATTTCATAATGCTCCGTGGAACGGAACCCTTGAATTCCGAGTCCAACTCACACTTATCCAATTTTTGCGTACCTTCAACGATTACGTCTTGATTGGTGACTCTTTTTATTAGATACTTTCGCAAGCTTTGGAGTAGATGTGATAACTATAATTATGGACGAGACTAACCTATCTATAAACCCCTAAATAAAAGGAAATAGGTTAACTGATGATGATATGATGATGATTAAGTTATAATATTGTAGAGCTACAGTTCTATCACACATCATGATGTTTATGGATTTATAGTTAATAAAGTTTATAGAAATTATTTTTGGTATTAATTGAATCCGGTGGTTAGTTCTCTATCTCCAATCTTATTCAATTGTTTTTTTTCATCCCGTTTTTTTAAGTTTTTCTTACGCGCCAAATATATATTATACCAGCTGTAACTCGCGATTTTACCCGAGTTAAGTGCCGTGCCGGTACGCTAAATCGCTTGGTGATACATTTTTGTCGGTAGGGTGAAAACTAGGCCAGCGCATGCGCTGTCACATTATACAGTTGGAGGCACTGGGATCGATTCCCGGCTCAAGTCTATTTCCTTGGGAGGTTTCGGCCGTGGCTAGTTACCACCTTACCGACATAGACGTCTTGCCAAGCGATTTAGCATTCCGGCTCGATGTCGCGTAGAAACCAATTAGGAATATGGGTTTACCATACCTCTAACAAGTTAGCCCGCTTCCATATGTACCATCATTTAAAATCAGGTGAGATTGTAAATTGAGATGAAATGGAAAAAAAATACATATTAACGTATAAAGAGGCTTAGTGAGATTAGTATGCTATAGGCATCTATAACATTTATCAAATGATCGTGGCGACTATCTTTTTTGATTTGGATAAATGGCCTTTTATATGTTAATTAAATTAATTACAAAATATCGATTATTGAAACCTAGGTGTCTACATAAAGAACAACTGTATCTATTTTATAATAAACGAACTAACTTAATTACTGCTTGTAAAGTTACGCAGCAGTAAATATTGACGTCTGTTAAACACGTGGACTTATGGGGTTGTGTGGTTTATTGAAACTACGCTTATTTATTATTTAAACCATGAAAATTTGTAGCGACTACAAATGGAGGCGACTATCCTACTACGGCATATATCCTGGTTTAACCCTGACTGAAATCTGAACAGCGATTTATCCGTGAAAACTTTTGTTTATATATATTTAAATATAGAGGTGCCAATTATATTGTAAAGGAATCTCTTAACAAAACTAAATTATTTGGTCTCCCAGTAATGCTATAGTTTTTGTCGATGCACAAAATTAAAGGGGTACCTATGGTGCACTGGTTTTGGACTTCTTAATTAACTTCAGTTTATGGATTTTTGTAGAACAGTATTGGCACCATTATATTTATTGTTAATTTACTATTAAAAGAACTGGTTACTACATTACCTTATTTTGAAGTGAAACAAAGAATATATTCCAACAGATGATGATTGTAGGAAACAAAAGTTTGATGTAGGATAAGGGCTGGTCTAAAAATACGCCATACAAATAAATGCATGCAAGTTTGAGACGTGTTGTGCCGACTCTACATACAGTCTGATAACGCCAGAAGAAAGAAGAACCATTATCAATAAGCATTATATCTATGAGAGCACAGCATAATCTTCTAAAATGTTGATTAAAACTAATAACCCGCTTTAATCGGGTCCCAATTGAAAATTCAAGCCCAAATGTAGAGCGCATCATAAAGTCAATTAAGGTTAATGTCGTTGCTATCGCATATCGGACTTATTGGTGATTATATTTTGAACTAGTTTATTTATTTAATTGTGTTATTATTTTCATAACTACGCATACAATTTAGCTTATTCAGTTCAACCCAAATCTCATATAATCTTTTTCAAACCTCAGCATCGAGCCGTCGACCAATTTAAATAAAAATTTCATGTTATGAGTTGTTTGGCGGGAAATTTAATAGTACCTTTAGATTTTATCAATCAATCATAAACTTTATTCAAATAATCCTTTAAATTACAATTTTGATGCGTCAGTTATAAAAAAATACACCCAAAACAACAAGCCACTGAAGGCTGAAAAGAAAATTAAAGAATTATTGCGCGAAAGTGTTGAATTGCAGACATCTTGATATATTACTCTGCATAAATATTATAAACAGATACTTTTAGTAGACTGTAATCTGACTGACTGAAAAAAACAACAACTGTTTTTAATTATACATACGATGACAATGAACATTTTTGTTATATCTATGCTTACGAACATTTTTAGTATACAATTTTTCTTAATTGTCCACTCAGATTTATATCCCGTAGTGTTCTTTTTATAACGTTTTGTACTATGTTATTAGTGTTATCCAAAGTGAGTGAAGTGACAACGAAAATGGAAGCTCATTCATGATATTGGGGTGAATATCTTACATAACAGGATGTTTTAAGTGAATTTCGTGTGCGTACCGCACGAGGGGTCGTCGGGGGGTTGACGGCGCGAGGCACCACTGCGGCACAGGTGCCTGGAGCCTACGAAGTACTCTTTGATGTGCAATGTGCATCTCGCGGATGCAGCCGCGGTCTCCATCGCTGTAATGCGACTGGTGCCCAACTCGCAACCGGAGTAGGTAGAAGTCAGAACTCTCACTGCGCGCGCCGCGTGCGGTTGTGCAGACCCACACCTCACCCGTTACCCGCGCCTTCGTTCACTTAACTCAGTGTTCTGGCTCGCAGCCAACGCGTGAGTACGTAAACCGCGCAATTTCTCTCGAAAAGAATTAGTATGTGAATGCGAAATTTTTACTTGTTCTGCACGAAAACTAGTGAAATGTTATTGTTGGCGTACTGATCGGAACGCGCGCTTACTTCACGAAATTGAAACTTCATGAGGGACTGATTGTTTTTACACATACTGCTGAGGTGAGCTAGATACCTACCTACCTATCTAATTTAATTTAATGGGGAAAAAACAGTTGCGTTTTTTCTTGATCATTGTTTAGCTTTAAATTACTCGTACTCGGTCATAGCGCAATATATATTTTTAAAGTCATTCCTGTGATTGTGTTAATACTTTTTTATATATCTACCATATTTTTTTTTAATGATTATTATAACGTCTAAACTTAGTTTATGCTTTAAATGGAATCTAAACATTAAAATAAAAATTATTGTCATTATAATGGCCTGATTAATACATAAACAACAGACTATGCACATATATTTAAGTGTATCTAATATAATATACCTAACAGGTAGTTAAGTAGGTACCAAACTAAAAAATTACTATCAAAAACATTACGACAATAACAAGAGAAAAGAATCCTATCTGTTATTTTACGTAGTGTAAAATAATAAGGACTAAAAACAACATAATCTCTTTCCTTATTATTGTTCCCACCCAATAACCAATTACAAAATATATGTAGGTATGTTATGAGTATATAATATAATGATCAATAATACCTATTTAGTAAATAGATTATTAAATGATATACATAAAAGTTTGTCACACAACTTTTGTAACCTAGGCTAGGTTACAAAAGTTGTGTGACAAGATAGATATCGAAAAAATATTTCGTATTCTTTAACCAATGTCCAAATAATATAAACACTAACCGTTATTCGACTTGGTTATTTAATGTCATCTTCTTTCTACAATTTCGTTTAACTTTTTGTGTCTGTTGTGACTGGTTGTCATCGAAATGCGAGTAGGCCAATGATATTATGTCCCACTTCGGTGTAATCGAAACGACATCAACTGTTAGACTTGAAATGGAGGCTCTATATTTATGTTATAGGTTTCGTTTGCAATTTTTGCTTACGCTGTGGTTCGATTGACCGAAGTTCTCATTTATATTGATAACAGGTTTTTGCATTGACCGCCACCAGATCAAGTGTTAACGCAGACTTAGGTGTCACAGGCACTTACTGATCTACGTAGTTATAACGCATTATTTTGATGCCAGCGTTCACTGTTAGATAGACCGAAGTTCTCGAAAGCAATAAGACCAGCAAATATAGTTAGTTTATTAGAGATTAAAACCATTTTTACATTATTACTATCACCATTATTTGTGATAAGTTGATACACAAATCTGTAGACCATTTTACCGAGCATTGTAAAAAGGAATGCAACTTCTTTTATTTTAGACTTTTACTGAAATGTCATATTGAGATTTGCGTTCCACCGAATTAGCAGTATTGTTTTTTGATAGGTAGATAAGTAAATTCCTCATGCTAATGCTATTAATTTCGTACCGTTTTGGTGTAACTTTTGTATTCCCGTGCCGTAATATAGCGTACCGTACGTAATAAATATTATTATACCTACGTAGCTAAATGGAAAGAGTATATTGAGTATAAATAATTCAAAACCTCAATATCTATATATATATAAAAGAAAGTCGTATGACTTACACTATTCATAACTCAAGAACGGTTGAACTGATTTGGCTAAAAATCGGTGGGGAATTGAATAAAATCAGAAGATGGACATAGGATACTTTTTATCCCGTTACTTTTCCCTCAGGATTTGTGAATTACGGAATTTCACGTCAATGAACTATGACTATAGTTTTAGCTTGCCACAGAAATCTTCCTCGAATTAGCTTATTCCATAGGAGTTTTTAAAAACCTCTAATGAACGCAGCGAAGTCGCGGGCATCGACTAGTTATAGATATAAACTAATTTATTTATACCATTGCTGCATTTTATTTAATGGCTTGATAAGCGTCATCATGATCAACCCATTACCGGCTCACTACAGAGCACGGGTCTCCTCTCAATATGAGAAGGGTTTGGCCATAGTCCACCACGCTGGCCATGCGCGGATTGGCAGATTTCACACGCCTTTGAGAACATTATGGAGAACTCTCAGGCGTGCAGGTTTCTTCACGATGTTTTCCTTCACCGTTGAAGCAAGTGATATTTTTTTTTTTTTTAAACGCACATAACTCCGATAAGTTAGAGGTGCGTGCCCGTATTCGAACCGCCGACCTCTGTTTAGAAGCTGAAACCCTAACCACTAGGCTATCACCACTTCAGGCGTATCATAGGTTTTTTAAATTAATTACTTAACTAAAATCCGCGTATTTAAAATATGTTTGTTTATATATACAATGTCTAATATTACGGCTAATTTTGGTGTTCAAATTTCTAACCCAAAATAAACGGAAGACTTTAAAATGCTCTCCTTTTTTGTATGAAAAATTGTGAAAGGCTATGTATATTCACTTGTCAGTTTAGAGATATTGCAGTACGGAATTAGCACCGTTTTATTTACAAAAGCAACGGTAGTGGTAACAAATCGCCTTTGTGATGAGTTGGAGACATGAGAGATCCGATTATGTTTATATATTGATACATAATTTCTCGTATATTTTAAAACAGGAGTCGTTGACTTTGTTTAGCGTTTCGCGAGTTACACATACATTACTTAGGTATGATAAGTCCAATTTTACGAGCAAGTACCTTCTATAGATAAACCTTTCGTAGCGGAAAAAATGGTATCTTTTAATTACTTAATAACAATAATTTATTTGGTATTATATCTAGTAGCTGCTCATCCTGGCTTTGCCAACGTTTACCACAGGTTTTACCTTCGTGTTTTGTACCTATTCATCATCATCATCATAATCAACCCATTACCGGCTCACCACAGAGCACGGGTCTCCTCTCAATACTCCTCTCAATATGAGAAGGGTTTGGCCATAGTCCACCACGCTGGCCATGTGCGGATTGGCAGACTTCACACGCCTTTGAGAACATTATGGAGAACTCTCAGGCGTGCAGGTTTCCTCACGATGTTTTCCTACACCGTTGAAGCAAGTGATATATTAATTGTTTAAAAACGCACATAACTCCGAAAAGTTAGAGGTGCGTGCCCGGATTCGAACCGCTGACCTCTGATTAGAAGGCTGACGCCCTAACTACTAGGCTATCACCGCTTCTACCTATTACAGCTTATAAACTTCCTTATTTATTAGACTATAAAAACTCATAAATATTTTTTAATTTAATGATAGAAATACATTTTTATTCATACTCATCATCTGTATTGTATTTTTTTCTAATTTCACTACAAGTTAGTCCTTAACTGCCCATCACTGTCATGTTGTATAGTGATGATGCAGCCAAACATGGTAGCGGATATGCCTGTTAGGGTAGGGTATGGAAGTTCACTCATCCGTTACTTATTATAAATTCCCAAATTACCCAGGCTGGATATTAAGCCTGAGACCATACACTTATAAGTTTAAAGTGATGACCACTGCGCCAGAGAGTTCTTCAATAGTATAGATAGATATAGACAGTGGTCGGGCTAAGTTGCGACACCGCAAATCTACCGATCACGTGGATAAGCCACGTTGTTTCTAGTTGGTTAATGGAGAGGAACGACTTTGGGAATCGATGTTTAGCATCTACCTTTCCATTTCGCGGAAAGCACGTCATACCTTCAGTCACTAATATCTGACAAAAATAGATGAATAACACTACGATTTTCACATACTAGAATTTATACTTCTCTCTCATAGAGTTTATATAAGAAGTCCGTGTCCAGGAGTTGGTCATTAAATGAACTGACGATAATGATGATGATGTTTTAATACACACAATACAAATATTTTTTTAGGTGTATTGACTCTACATAATTAACAGAAGTAACAGATTTTAATATCAACCTGGTTAGCCTTGGGTTCTATAGTTCTTGAGTAACGGATAGTTTGTGTCATACAAATAAAATTCTTGCGTAAATTGCATTAATTAATAAAGAAATTGCTAGGTGGGATGGGACGTATAAAATAGTAAAACATCTCGCTAGATAGCAAAAGGTGAAATCTGTTTGTACGGTTTGAGGTGGTACTCGAGTGCAAATGCCCGTTGAATCCAATTACCCGCTCGTAATTAAACTAGTTAAGATAATTATTTGAGCACGTATGTAACGTTTATTTGCGTTCGACGTCTTAAGTCTCCTTAAATTTTGTACATTGCAACAAAATACAATTTTAAATGATAGTTTAAACATAATGAAACTCGGTATTATTTTATCAGCCATATATTTTATAATTAATATCTCTACCCCATACGCTGGGTTACCTCTCGATATCGCCAGCTGGGCTAAGTAGTCCATAAGTGCCCATTATTATTAATAACAATAATATTAAAATATAACAAATAAATAATGTAAATAGTAATATAACTTTTGTTTTTTAAGAACATATTTTGTATACTTTATTTGTAAATCGATAAAACTTTGTGTAGCCCTGAGAAGACGAATTGGGCAACTTTAAGGTCTCCTCAGGTCAGTCTCCTCCTATGTTTCCTTAATATGTAAATAAATAAATTATCTTGTCTATATTATATCCGCTGAGATGATTGCATGGTACACGCCTTGTGGAAAATACATATGAAAGTAAACATTACTTGTCTGTGATAAAATGGCTTTGAAACTTTATTATATTTCACAGAAGCCCTAGAGGCTGCAGACAGAAAAATAAAGAGAGGTATGACTATGAATGGGTACACATCATTTTTCGCACGCGCGTGAATGCTAGCACTAGTGGCTAAATAAGAGTAAGCTTTTGGGCCACTTATCATGACATTTTTAATTTCGATGCCAATGAACATGGCCTGCCAATGATCATGGCATGGATAAAAGTAACTTGAAAGAACGTAATCAATTGTCTGCGATAAGTCAACTTGGTTTCTCATCCAGAAAAAGTTTCTTCGTATTTTTTCAAGAAAACTTAAGACCTTTATGTTTCAAAGATAATTTAAATTTATATTTATGATCATTTTGATCGATGACACATAATTTGGGGGATCGTTGACTTAAAGCCATGTTGTAGCTAGTCACAAAATCCTTTTCCTGTAAATATTTTAGGACATCTGATCCTAAAACACGACGAGTAGTTTTGGCAGCCCTCTCTTTATTTTAATCTCATACAGCCTAAAGAATTCCCAAGAGACCGAAACAGCTGGAAATATGAAGGCCCAAGGTCAGGTGCTATATGGCGAAGGCATTAACACCTCCCAGCCAATCTCTCTTAATTTTTGTTGAGTGGCTAGAGATGTGCGTAATGATATGAACGTCGCAGTAATTAATAACTGATTTATCTTCGGAATCGTAATGATCCAATTATGAATTTGACAGACGAGGCGAAATGTATTCATAAATAACAATATAAGAGATATTTAGATACAACATCGTCAGTTGACTGCATATAGGAAAGTATTCCACCTAAGATCGACAGTTATACCCGTATCAAAATTAGCACTAGAGTCCCTTACGTAACATTTGTATAAATAGGGAGCCATTCTGAGCCTAGTTACGTAAATAAAAGGCTCACTTGGCGATATTTTTTAAAATTTTCCATTGCACCGGTTTTGGCAAGGATAACATATTAAAATTACATAACGTGTTACTTTCGTTTACATATTTTAAACTTGTTCTTTATAAGTGTATCTTAATGATTTCAATCTTCACAAACTTATATAAAATGTCTTTGGTTTTTTTTTTATTGTGCCATCCTTTGTGAACCCACTTTCTTCGGCCGCCCAAAGGAGGTTAACGGCAATTTTCGACGGGCCCGGAATAACAAGTAGAGGCGGATAGTTGTGTGTCTATACCTATATCGCATATAAATAGTAGACTAATATTCTATGTAGTCCACTTGTTGCTCCGAATAACAATAAGGAAATATAATTTGGAATAGATGTACCTGTCTATTTCAACATGTTGAATGTAAATTGCAGTTATATATAGATCATTGTTTGGATTTAGACAAGATTTATTATTAGATATTTGTTATCAAACCTCACATGTTTTTGAGAACATTATGGCTATCAGGCATGCAGGTTAGGATATTTAATGCCTTAAATTACTTAAGTATCAGCAATATGTACATAAGAACCTAATGATTCTTTTAACTTTTATAATCACCATCAACTCACTACTATGTAAATTATCGATGCGTCAAAAGTGCTTTAAAAATGACTGAATAAATATTTTGATTGATTGATTACAAAAAAATACCAAAAATTTAAATTAATAAAAAATTAATTTCTTTTGATTTCGATATGTATGTACTGAGTTGAAATATCCAAAATTATGCACTTGGATCTACATGTACAAATTATTTTATTTAGGTATTGGTGTATCAATTAGTTTGTCATTTATTTGCCTTGTTACTTAAGATGTACTAAGTGAATGTAAACTGACTAAAGGCCCTCGCTGGTGATATTTAATTCCTGATACTCGCAATTCGGTGATATTGAAGCGGTGATAGCCTAGTGGTTAGGGCGTCAGCCTCCTCATCAGGTTCGAATCCGGGCACGCACCACTGCTTTCGGAGTTATGTGCGTTTAAAATAATATCACTTGCTTCAACGGTGAAGGAAAACATCGTGAGGAAACCTGCACGCCTACGAATTCTCCATAATGTTCTCAAATACGTGTGAATTCTGCCAATCCGCACATGGCCAGCGTGGTGGACTATGGCCAAACCCTTCTCATATTGAGAGGAGACCCGTGCTCTGTAGTGAGCCGGTAAAGGGTTGATGTTGATGATGACACGCAATTCAAAACTCCGGCTGCCAGAACTACTACATCTTGGGGATCCTCTAAGAACTAGACGTCTTCTCACAGTGCGGATAACCACAAATAATGTTCCAATCTGCCCTTAGAATAAGTACAACCGCTAACAATGCATTTATAAAACGTGCTTACTCATTACTCAGTATTACCGACGAAGTAATTAACACAAATAAATGCATTAGGAAGTGGTTACCTACCGACTTATAAAGTCATATCTATCTAAGAATGCAGACTAGAAGCTGTTATATTCCAGGTAGTATTCCGATGAAATGTTTACTGACGTCTTCCGAGGTTTATACACCTACGATTCCTACAAATACTCGCTCATATAGTATTACCAAACAAAGATTTTACAAGATTTGATTCGTCTTACAACCATTAAAATATATGTTTCTGAATGTGTGGATCTAAATATGTATGGATACTAATATAATATGTTAGACAACTCAAAACCTAAAGAATTGCGAGTGTAACTTATACATAAAGTTCTTTTTGTTTATATGCTACAAGTTAACCCTTGACGGCTATCTCACCTGGTAGTAAGGGATGATACAATCTAGGATGGTAGCTGGCTAACCTGTTAGGGTATGATAAACCCGCACTCCTAATTGGTTTCCACGCGACATCGTGCCGGAACGCTAAATCGCTTGGCGACACGTCTCTGTCAGTAGGGTGGTAACTAGCCACGGCTGAAGCCTCCCACCAGACCAGACTCGAGCCGGGTCTCGAATCCAGGATCTCCAACTGTATAATGCAATAGCGCACGCACTGCGCCACTCGTCTTGGTATTTTGATATTAAGTAAATCGTAATAGATATCGTATTCTTATCTGAGTATGTATTTTTCATTAAGAGAAAACAAACATACAAGTAAGACATAACGCAGATAACAGCCAGTTAATTATTTGAACAAGCTCAAGAAAATAAAGGTCAAAAGTATGTAAACTCGTGTCGTCGACACATGATTGCACATATGAAACGTAACGTAATCGATAACTGTGAGACATACAAAGGCACCTATAATAAGTTTATGTGATGTCACACTGCAAAAGGAAAGCGTGTCGCGGGTCAGGCGCCAACAAAAGCAGTTACTACCTACCCGGGAGATATAATTAATTCGTGTTGTTCGTTTCAGATTATTATTGACGTTACATGAGATACTAAGTAAAATTATGCAATTTCTTTACTATATTCCTTGTAACTTTTTGTTTGCGGAGGATTGATTACAGTTGACACTGAGTCTACAGTTGTGTCAGTGTTATTTTGTACTTCTATAAAATTATATTTGAGCATCAGTATGTAAGCATCAGCTTCGCCCACGAAATAAGTTAATAATCAAAAAAAAAACAAAATAAATATAAATATCAAAACTAATTGCCAATGGGTTGAGCCCAGCATAGGTAACAAATAAATTGACATATGATGTGAATAATCGAATAATGAAAATATTCATAAAAATAACAAAAGCAACCCGTGACTATTAAATAAAGTCTAGATTATTTGAAAAATCTGAATGTGTCAAACAGTCTAAATAGTTTGTAAGAAAAGATTAGGAGTAATACCGATATTTTTCACAAACAGCCGGTTTGGGAAGAACGTATAAGATGAGATATTTGACATCTCAGGCTTAAATGTGCTTATAAATGTGCCTATCAAAGAACAGCAGCTACGCATTCGCATTTTCGTGGTTACGATCACAAAGTTGATTAGAACCTGTCATAGTTGGCTATCGTATGCTTCCAGCTTCGATAGGATGACACACTACAGTTGACTTTTGTATAATCAGTGGTAGTGGTGATGGTGATTTCGTAAACACCATCAAGCTTTCCCTTTCTTTGATTTACCTTTGTTACTAATTATCTTTTAAAATAAGCATTGGCAGAACAACAATTTGAAATTCATCTTTGTGGAAGATGAGTGATAGAATTTTCAATTTTCTATTAAATAAAAATTCGAAAGATAATAAAATGGCATAAATGCGTTTATTCATCATCATCACTACACACAACCTAAGAGGTTGAGTGTAACACTAGTCCAACACGTAGATACATATTTTTCCTTTCAGGGATTATAAGCTTAACCTTGAATTAACCCATTAAAAAAGAACATTCTGTTAAATTCTGAAACACACCTGAACAGTTTACATTATGGTTTGCTTAGAACCTTTGATAGTTCTATATATTCTTGCGAATAGACTTAGCTAAGTAGTTTCTTTAGTGGTTTAAAACCTATGAAAACTGCTTGGCATCTTAGTCATAAACACCTACTCTTAGATATTTATAATCCATCACCGAAATTCAGTTCTCGGTTGTTTACTGAACTTACACACAAAAAAATTCAACAAGGTTGACAGATAATATATGGACTCGATGTTTTGTGAACCTATATATAAACCTACAAGGATAAGTGAAACTTTAGTTTATTCACTAAAACTGTCTTAATATGGAAAGGATTTTTTTATCAAGCATATATGTATAAATATTTTTAAGGCTGATTCATCTGTTAATCTCGCAATACTTTCAAGCGGATTTGTTTTCTCTATTGCATAATTTTGTGCAGATTTTGTAGCAGGTATCATTGGATAAGAAGGTACCTACCTTTTCTACCACTATAACTTTATTTTTTTATGTAAATATATGTAAATGGCCAGTTAGATTCCTAATCTATTTGCAATTTAGCAACATAGTTAAGCACGCTGATATACTAATATTGTGAATGCGAAAATGTGTTTGTTTGTTACTTATGTTCGCATTAACCGCTACGCTGATCTTGACAAAATTTGGCATATCATGCATCCTGGATAAGATACTTTTTCACCAAATATGAAAGTTACCGGGATCGATAATGCAGAATTACTAGAACGAATTTTGTTACATAATATGTTCGGCGTAATATAATTACGATCTGTGCCGCCGTTTAGTTGTGAAATGGTAGGAAACATACAAACAGAGTACTATCGAATCTTTAATATAAATTTTTGGATTAAACTATATATATTTTAGAAGTTAAAGTACGCCAGTTAAAATTGTAAAAGCGAAATAGTTTAACCAAAAATTTTTAGTGAAATTCATACCACACATTCATACACACTTACTTGAATAATCATCGGACTATGCCCGTCTAGTTTCAAATATCCGGAGCTCTTATTCATTTCGACGATAATTCACGTGCTAGACTAGCCGCGTACATATATTTTAGATATAAACTATAGCATATTGTGGGCATAGACAGTTCCTAACCTGGCTCTACATACAGAACAATAGAGCCCAACTAATAGTTCCTTTGTAGTGTTGTAGGTTGCTAGATAACTACTTAATCATTATTAAGTGTATTGATTAATACTACTACTTGTATTAATCGGTCAATACCACAATTAATAAATACTTAACGATTTTAAACAAAGGTTTGCGGGTTAGTACTTATTTGAGCCACTTATTTTATTTATTTCCTTATTGTACTAGGTAATATTGTGTTTTATTGATGAGTTAAGTATGGCCTATGCACAATCATTCACGGTTAAACCCATCCTCCTAAATCTTAATTGATTTCTATGCGACATCGTGCAGGAAATCGCTTGGCCGGCTGAAATAAGGTGTCATTTGTGGATGGTCCAACCGCTTTAGCCGTGTCTACTTACCTAGTAAAATTAGTATCCGAATCCTACCAGTGATCGTCAAAAACTGCGCCGAAGAAAGAGTTCGTCAAAATTCTTCTAAAGATTGTGCTATAAAACTATTTATTTAAAATTTAATTTCCTTAACGGACCTTCTCTAGAGCTATGATACATATATAGGTTTTCTAAGACGGACATCTAACGATCCATCTAATTATCTAGGCAGGAGATAGGTGGTTAGTAAGAAACGATGTTTAATATTTTATTTAGGATTATTCTAATTACTAATTTGGTATTTCGTCCATTTATTATGGTCTCCACGATACAGGTTACATAGAGTGGAGGCCACTGTAAATTGATTTAATTTAACCTTTTTTCAATTTTTTTACTAATTATATTATTTTATTTAGCATTAATCTGCTTCACTTTGATAATGTGAACGCCTTTTGTAAGCCTTTGATTTGTGAATCAAGTTGTATAGTTATTATGCATAGCAAAGTTAGTTACGTAAAACCTCTTGGAGCATACTTACGTACTTACGTAGTTATTAATTATAGACTAGCTAATGCCCACGACTTCGTCCGCGTAGATTAAGGGTATAAATTTTATTAATATTTATTTAGATTTACGACACGGCATAACAAAAACTTTTTTCCTTTACATGGAAATGGATATGGATGGAAGCATGGATAGATTTTGTACAACTTATGTGGCCTTTATTATCTAATAATGTCACAAAATAGCTATTCTTTTGTTTAATGTTATTAATCTTCCTTATAATAGGCATCGTACGATACATGATCTAATAACCTTGATCATACAAAAGTTCGAGGCTCGTGTTCTTTTATCAGTTTTATAGGCCATCGGGGTCAATTAGGCACAATATCGTCTCATTTTATACTAAGCGTCATCAACTGCAAGACGGCTCGTCTGTAACGTGCTATAGGCAAGCAATATAGAGCATATAAGGAGGTTAACAAATATGTGACGTTCCTGCAGAGAACATAATCAGATACGACGGTCCAAAGAAAAGTTACGTACATCCACGACCTACTCATCAGATGTAGTCAAGAATATTAATATTGTTGACAGGTACAGATGGGCACCTGTGGCTTTGTAGGACGTGTACAAGAAGGAAGTAACAATATTTCGTACATTTTGTATATAACAATCGAAAACCTCAAGCCAGAGTAGGACTTCACAATATTTCATAGTGTCATATTTGGTAATGTAGCTATTTAGAGCTATTTTAAACAAAATAACTCACGAAAAAATAATACAAAAACTTGGTATAATCCTTTTTAAGGAAATAGCAAAAAGGTTAGTCGACATCATCGACCGAAGAGCTGGCAACGGGAACAGTATCTTCGGAACCTTGCCTAAAGGGACTCCTTTTAATAATATATTTTAGTTATGATATTATATTTTTCAAGGTTTTTAGTTTTAGTTTGATCAAGGTTTATTTTAAGTTATCTATATATGTATCCTTGAAATAATGTTCTGATCGGAAAGGAAGATAATATTAACTACACAGTTTGTAACATTTTTAATGAACTTTAAATAGACCTTTAAAGATAATTAATTTTATTCATAAATACACACTAAGACTAAATAATGTCAAGCTTCTAATTAATGCAATAGATACATCGACCGTAAACAGAATGCGGCAGCGTTACTTGGAGTTGGAAGTTGATAAACTTTATGAGCATTGTTTTTGTAATCGAATATAATAACATGTTGTCTTACCTTATTTTTTTTTAAATTAGTGAGTGTGTCAGGAACTTTTTAAATGTCACTTTTTAGTATTCAATCACAGCCGTACCTCATGTTTCACACGTTTTCTTGTCATCCAGGCCGGCTTCAAACACTATTTATACGCGACTGGTTTATTGATAGCTTGGACGCTCAGTCCTGAGTAGTGAATATCAAATGAGAAATCTACGCGTTCAGTGACCAACCTTGCTCCTAACCGTGTAGATACAGAAGAGCGTAGGTATTCCTAGCAATCATTGTGAACAATGAGGATCATTTAGGCATTATCAAATCTAGATGTCAAACACAATATACCTTATCAAGAAGCAATACAAGGTAGACCAAATTTTCTAGACAAGATGCTGGGACGCTAGACGTCCCAGCTTAAAAACTTATCTATGAACCTTTTTATTGGTCACCGATAAAAAGCTTCAAACCAAGTGCAGCGTCGGTAATTTTGCCATTTTTGTCGGCATGTTGGGATAATTCACAAGACCTAATGACATTGATATCAAATATACATGCAAAAGTGAATTATTTAAAGATTGGGAGCCGGCGGGTATTTCCGAAAAGCAAATATTTTAAAACCTAAATTCATGCGGACATCGAACTAAGATCAGGTTCCTAAAGTACTGGTATACTAAACCTGTTCTTAGGCCAAACTCAGCTTATAAATACGGGCCTAAGCCACTGCTAAAAACTAGTAGATTCTTTCAACAAGGCGACCTTCAAGTAAACAGTCCTAAAAGAATATTTTTATTTATATATGATTATCTTTAAACAACCTTCCTTGTTATCATTAATTAATAATTAATTATGATGTACTTTTATGGCAAGGAAAACGAAAGAGTCCAGAATATAACGCGGATCGTGCGATAAGGCGTGCGTTTGTACGGTGCGGTCACGGTGCGGTGCGGTGACGCAGAACGCAGGCTCGAATCAGTCTTTAATTTCAGTACTTAGCGCGAATTTGACAACCTACTTTCATACATTTATTACGCCAACAAGTTTACTTCGTCATCTCCTATATCAGCTTCACTTGAGTTACGCTTGGTAACGCCTCACTCCTGAGCTAATTCTTTTTGTTACTTCTCGGGCTTCTGGCTATTAGCTTTGCAAAATCACTCTAGAAGACGAACAAAAGAAGGCGTCAAGGGGAATTTATGAGTGTTAGTTCAGTATTACATTTAACCAAAAAAAACATCATCATCATCATCAGCCAAAATTTATCCACTGCTGGACATAGGCCTCTTTGAAGTAGCGCCAACTCATTATGTCTCCGGCCTTTCGCATCCAGTCGATGCCTGCCACTTTTCGGAGGTCATCACTCCACCTGGCCGGAGGACGGTCCACACAGCGTTTGCCGAGACGTGGTCTCCACTCGAGGACCTTCTGACTCCAACGTCCGTCGGCTCTCCGACAAACGTGACCAGCCCACTGCCACTTCAGTGTTCAGTTCAAAAAAAACATAACCACTTGATACTTAGTACCGAAATCGACTTCAAATGTACTACATTTGTATCCACTAATAATTGTCTCCTTCACATGTTATGGATAGTGGGAGTATCTTTATTTTATATTTTTCTAGAATTGAACTCCACAAAATTATTTGAATGGTTTTGACTAAAGATGGTTCTTACAGGCCTACCTACCTACACATTGTTCTTTTCTTACATATAGACGTATGATTTTATCGCTTTCTCACCATCGCTGCACGTTTAATTCTTTTCAATTATGTACATAAGGAAACATGTGAAAGATGCTAAAGAGTATAATAGAAGTGCATTCCGATGAGATCAAACGACAATGGAAGTTTTGTATGCAGGGTGAAAGTGAGTTCGATGAACTAATGAAAGTGGATATGATTTCATAACAAAGGGAACCTGGATAGAATTAGGCACATGGCACATCGCACGTCAACAATTTATAACTTCAACATCATTGCGTTATTGATATTCAAATAAACATTAGTGTAATGCAATGATTTTCCCTTGGTTTAATAACTAATAATAATAAAAATTAAAAAAAAAAAATCTATTTTTTTGGAGTAGTGAACTCAAATTTATTTTAATTGATGATATAGTTAGGTAAGTATTATATTATGAAATTGCTGCGTATGACTATCCAGTTCCGGTATTGCAAAACATCTCTGATTTTCTAGCAGTGACCTCTCCATATTAGCGTTTATTGACTATCGAATCGAAACATTGTAGCGAGCCGTCGAAAAAGTTGATGTGCTTGATAACTTGATTGTTGAAAGTTTGTGGGTGACTCTGCATTGCTTGTGTAAGAAGTTTGACAACCTGCTTACTATCCCCTACTTGCTAACTTACGTGAGACTTGCTAACTGATGGCGAGCTGTCATCTCTATACAAAACAAACGATGGCTGTGTAGTGTGTACCTATGCGAGTTGGGGTAGTTGCAAGAGTTACTGAAAGTTATTCATGGTAGTTTCACTTTCATGTTTTATTTCGAACATTGCTTTATTCGATTTACATTGTAACAAGTAATAATGCAGAAAACATGTATAATGAAACAAATGCTGCAAAGTTAAGATAGCTTCATTAGCCTTTACTGGTGTTATTCCCAGTAAAGGCTAATGAAGCTATCGTCATTTATAACAACTGACAACAGGAGTTTTACCGAGTGAGGTCGCAACGCCCAATTGCAAGCTATTCTAGCTTGGATTATTTTTCTTATAGTTCAATATTATATTAAAACTAGAAATTACATATGCAAATGAGATTATTAGCGTATGTACTTGAAAGTATTAGCACAACTTCTACCGCGCAGAATTTCTAATTTCCCGTTTACATAGGTACCTAGAATCTACTTCGGAAAACCTTATACCTGCTTGTGAACATGTTGTTAAAATTATTAATCATCAACTTTTTGTTAAAATTAATAAACATTCTTAGGTCGCGAACCTACTCTTGGAAGAAAGAAGAACCATATTACTCACCATTGTACCAACAGGTAACTCGTTATTTCTGTTTTTACCAAGCACCTAATAAAATATTCCCACGATCTCTCGGGTCGACGACGTACGTCGTCGACGTGATGTGTGACGTAACTTACGTAAGGCGACCAAAGACATCAGTGAAATAATTTACTTATTATTATAATTTTTTTTTATTTGCACACCTATAATAAATATCATATTGGGAAGCTATTTTTTGGGAGGCAGAATTAAATGTTATTTCCTATGTTACCTATATCTGGATTTCATTTACCTTCACTTAGTAGGATTTTTTTTAGTGTCTGATGTTCTTAGATTGTGATTGTGTACGTCTTTATTACCTATTTACTATGTTGTGATTTTTTACCCTTTTAAACTTAAAAAAAAAAAAAAAACAAATATTTGATGTTATAATAATTTAATGCTATAAGGATTTGGTAAACCACAACTTGTCACCATTCTTTATGTAACCATATTATGCATTTCGTCACTAACCTAGTTGAGCAATGCACACCTACTTACTGGGAATGTATAATTCCATATTCTCAAAAAATAATTCCAGTTTAACATTACTTCATTTAATGAACCAATAATCCAATTTATGTAGCAAGTATTTTAAAATCGAGAGCTACGAAAGGTCTAGAAAAACACTTGCCACAGCCTTGTCCGTTATTCCGCGGACTGGTCCCTTGTACTGTTGTACCTGTTGACTTACTTGGCTTTGACCCTAAACCAACCGTTCCGTGTTTTTAAGACTTTGTTATCAGCTGTAGATAATTATGATATTATGACGGTATTTCGTTTGATTTCGTTGGATTCGCCAAGAAGGCTGGGATTTTCGCGAGTTATAAAGAAGGTACAGGATTCAGTTAAATCGTGAATTAAAATAAGTTACGTATATTTTTAATTGCATAGAAGCGCGAGTGGTTCTAACATTTCGGAGTTACGGACGTTTTGAATTCAAGCAATCTAAATAAATTAAATATAACTTTCTTAACGGTAAGGAAACCTACATGCCTGAGAGCTCTCTACATTGTTCTTAAAGGCGTTTATAGTCGGTCCAATATTATAATCTACAAATCCCCCAATTCTCATGCTGTGAGGAGACTCGATCAAATGGTTTTGGAGTATAGTATCCGAAATATGACGATGCATTTCATAAAATATTAAAATTATGCCATTTTCACAAGTATATCAAGTTATTCATCGAATTTACGATCGACTTCCTAAAGGAGGTGGAGGACTTTATGAGCATTTTTAGGATTGAACCGAAGGTGCCAACAGTAATAGGTAGAGAATTGTATTTGTATTGCTTGACGATTGCTATAACATCAAATAACAGCTTGATCATATTAATATCAATACTTTGTAGTTTTTCACATTGCATCTTAGTACATAACCTTGTGTGGACCAGTTAAATTTGCTTAGCCGATTTTTTACGGTAAGGTACGACAGGTTGTCCTGCAAGCAAAAAAATACAAGCAAGTAAAACTCTATTTTTTCGTGCTATTAGGAGGTACCTAATTTATGGACTTTGATACTAATATCTATTCCTATACGCCTAATATTATAAAAAGGAACGGTTTGTTTCTTTATTTATTTCCAATTGCAGATCTCTAAAACTTGATTTTAATAATTATTTTACAACTGAAAAGTTATTTCCGATCCGAATTCGAAGTGACCGGAACAGCTAGTTTTATTATTTTAAAATATTAATATCTAATATTTAAGTTCTCGTGTCACGGTGTTTGTTGTCGAACTCCTTCGAAATGGCTCGACTCATGAAATTTTGTGTGCGTATCGGGTAGGTCTGAGAATCGGTCAACACTATTTTTTTTAGATAATTTTTTTTTTTTTTTATGGTACAGCATTCAAAAAATACATACAACCCAGAATTTTACCCTTCTACGATCAACCTCTATTTTTTATTTGTTAATCAAGAATTGTAACTTCATATATATACGTTACTTAATTAAAGAATTATGTATTAACCTAAATAAAGCAAACTTTCAGTGTCTACAAAGCTTTCGATTATAAGTATTATCCCCACACACTTATAATAAGTTAGTTATTATCATTGAACTAAAAAAATATTTCCTAAAACTAATGTATGCGGAAAAACAACGTTTGCCGGATTAGTTTTATTATACATATTTTCATTAATATTTTATTTCAGTCATGGTAAGAAATATGATAATAATAAATTGTAGCCAGCAAAATAAGGGCTGCTTTTCCGCGTGCGCTTCTTAAGTGGTACGTTCTACTAAAATACGGATCTCAAGTACATAAACTTTGCGTTTATAAAGACGTTGATTTTAAGATATTAAAAAATGTACGTTCTAAAGTGGAACGTCTATATGTAGAGTACGGGGCTAGTACTTATTTTTTTTTTTCCCTTATCCCACATTATGTGGAGTCGGCATAACACGTCTTCTTCTTCCACTCAATTCCATCAGCCGTCACCTCGCTACCCACACCTTTTACCCGCATATCCTCTTTTACACTTTACACAAAGTATTATGGTAAATAAAATTACGTAACTCTCCACTACAATATGGTAAAATCCCTCATACCTCCTACAAATGGTAATGCCCTCTTTAGTATGACTAAGATACCCGAAAGAGATCTTAGTCTATCCTCTGTCACGATGTAGGTACCTCTGATATACCGAGATGATGTACATTTAAGGCCCATTATGCTTTCAATTTTATATGTAGCTTTCGTTTTATGAAATATCTTAGTTAATAAACAATTCGGAAGGTAGGTAGGTTAATATTTTTAATAATGTCTACCGCGGTTGTGTACGAGTTAATGCAAAACATTAATAATACCTATTTCAGACGTGAAGCAGCTACCTGTCTGCCCACAAATGATTTAGGTGGCACTTAAACCAGTTTATGCTGAGCCTTTATAGAAATCTATACTGGGAGGAAGCGAAAATGACTAGTCTATTTTCACTAGAAATCCAGAATGGCGCTCTGTGGTGAAAGATTGTTTCAAGTTTATTCTTAGCAAGCATTTCTTAACCGGTTCCGTGATAGAGCCCCAAAAAATAATAGGTCTTTGTCAGAAAAAAAAAATACAAAATAATAACTATGTAGGTAATTTAAACATTATAGAATATACTTGTAAATTAAAGCTTTAAGCGTTTTTACGTGTCAAGCAAAAATATATCCAAAAAAATAAAATTGGAAATACTTATAATAGGTAAGCGATATTAGCATTTGGATGTAAATTATTAATTATTATGTAAACTGAATTTTTGAGTGATTAAATACTGAAGAAAACCAAATTACAAATACATAAACTAATACCTCCCATAGTTTAGATTTCTTACTCAATTTTGGCAATAAAATTCAATCAGAAGCTTTATAAAATCAACTTTCGGTAAAAACAAAACCTCTTGTCTCTATAATTTAATATAATTTATTAGCTTTATTTATTTGAATAAAGTGTAGTTTAATAATGTTTAAAAATAATATAAAATATTTGTTCGTAAAATTGACCTTAACAAAATTAGCAACAGTGTAATTAGAACCTTTTAAAATAAACGATTAACACGACATTCTAAAAAGAATATAAAAATTAGCCGTAGGTACTTATGTAAATGTTATATACAAAATTATGTCCGAAATAAAGATAACAAAGGACATGATGCGTCAACAAAATAGTGAAAGTGGAATCTTAAAGCGACTTTATACTAAAGCTGCCATGCCGCTTGAAGAAAGTTGTTTGAATGAATACCTACATCGTCCTTTTATACTGCGGATTAAAGTTAATGTGTGAGAAACGTGTCACGATTTTGCTTTTTTTTATATCACCTGGCCGTTTAAGGCTATCTTATATCCAACACTTCTTACGAAGTTACGTAAGTAGGTGGTTATAAACACCAATAAGTTAACTGTCTTGGGATTTATAATTACCGCCATAGTAAAAATACCGTATGATTCGTAATGGTAAGTACAATATGTAAACTAATATAAATCTCGTGCTATTTTGGTGGTTGCAGCAAATTCTTACATATTGTACAGATCCCGTGGGCCTTCACATGTGAGTGTTCTCGTCTTCTACTGCGAGGATATGTCTAAGACCCTCACTAAATCAAATTTATATGGAAGTATATTTTTATACTACCATCTCGACAATGCCTTACCTATAGCTGCACGTTATTACTCATTACACTGAGCTGTGTTGAAATTTAAGGAAATATTTCTCATTCACATATAGCTCCCGCTTTGATCACGTCCCTTTTAACTTGGGAACAAAACGATGTATTGTGTGAAATGTGAAAAATTACATAGAGGCATTCTATCTTCGTCTTTTGGCGCCCTAACCACGTCGCTTATAGAAGCAACACCCTCGTTATGCTATAGAAAATCCTTCGCGACTCCCGTATCGTTAGGCATTGAATTAGCTCCATGTAATCTGTGGCAGTTACCCAAATATTCATATATATTTACGTACTTATACGTAATATGCCATCTTAAATTTAATAGGTTTATATACCCTACTAGCTGGCGCCCGCGACTTCGCCCGCGTGGATAAGTTTTTAAAATTCAGTCAGCATAAGTTGTAAAAATTCCAACGGGAACTCTCCTATGTAACTCTCCAGGTCCTCAACTATAATTTCAATAATCACGTCGATCCATTGCTCTGTTGCGACGTGATTGAAGGACAAACCAACATACAAACTCACATTCGCATTTATAATCATCATCATCATAATCAACGCATTACCGGCTCAGTACAGAGCATAGGGTCTCCTCTCAATATGAGAAGGGTTTGGCCATAGTATACCACGCTGGCCATGTGCGGATTGCCAGACTTCACACATCTTTGAGAACATTATGGAGAACTCTCAGGCGTGCAGGTTTCCTCACGATGTTTTCCTTCACCGTTGAAGCAAGTGATATTTTAATTGCTAAAAACGCACATAACTCCGAAAAGTTAGAGGTGCGTGCCCGGATTCGAACCGCCGACCTCTGATTAGGAGGCTGACGCCCTAACCACTGGGCTATCACCGCTTCATTTATAATATTGCTATGATTTTATCTGGATAGTAAGGATTTCTTAGCACAAAGTATTTCAATGGATTCAAAGAAGTAAAATTTTCAACCAACATGAACACCGGTATTAACCTCTTTGCGGCGGATTTTTACAAATTATTAGCGGATGTCTTTTCATTCTTTATGTTTCCACTTTCAATGTATGATTTTGCAGAAGAGCTTATACCTACATGTCATAGTTACTGAAAAGTAATGCTCTAATTGCCGATATTCATTTCTCTAATTCCAAAAACTCAGAACTTACATGTAATCTTCCAAACACTCACCCCTCTCACCCCTTTTGGGATGGATTTTTGTAATATTGCGTATATACAAGTTTTTATTATTAAAATCAAATAACCTAAATGCAAAATTTTAATGTCGATAACCTCGAAAACTTAGAATCCTGATGAAAACTTCCAACCCCCATTTTACCCCCTTTCGGGTGGATTGTTTTTACAGATCTTTATCATTTATCATTAAAAACTTAGTTGCCAACTTTCATGTCTCTAACTTCAAAAATATAAGATTTTCATATAAACTACCAACCCCCATTTCAACCCCTTAGGGGTGGATTTTTGTAATATTGTGTATAAAGGTTTTTATAATTTAAAACAATTAACCTAAATGGCAATTTTCATGTCCCTAACTTCGAAAATTTAGAATCCTCATATAAACTTCCAACCCTCATTTTACCCTCTTTGGAGTAGATTTTCGTAACATTGATTAAACATATCTTTATTATTTATAATTAACAACTTAGTTCCCAACTTTCATGTCTCTAACTTCAAAAATATAGGACTTTCATACAAACTTCCAACCCCCATTTCTACCCCTAGGGGTGGATTTTTGTAATATTGCGTATACAGGTTTTTATTATATAAAACAAATTACTTAAATGCCAATTTTCATGTCCCTAACTTCGAAAACTTAGAATCCTCATGAAAACTTCCTACCCCCATTTCACCCCCCTCGGAGTAGATTTTCGCATTATTGATCATACAGATCTTTATTATTTATAATTAACAACTTAGTTGCCAACTTTCATGTCTCTAACTTCAAAAATATAGGACTTTCATACAAACTTCCAACCCCCATTTCTACCCCTTAGAGGTGGATTTTTGTAATATTGCGTATACAGGTTTTTATTATTTAAAACAAATTACTTAAATGCCAATTTTCATGTCCCTAACTTCGAAAACTTAGAATCCTCATGAAAACTTCCTACCCCCATTTCACCCCCCTCGGAGTAGATTTTCGCATTATTGATCATACAGATCTTTATTATTTATAATAAAAAACTTAGTTGCCAACTTTCATGTCTCTAACTTCAAAAATATAGGACTTTCATAAGAACTTCCAACCCCCATTTCTACCCCTTAGGGGTAGATTTTCTCAAAACCGTTTCTTAGCTGACCTCTACTTCATAAAAGGAATCTACCTTCCAAATTTAAAGATCGTATGTTTTATAGTTCCTGAGATATCGTGATCATCAGTCAGTCAGTCAGTGGTATTTCGCTTTTATATATATAGATTAACCTGTATCCAGTGTGGGACATTGCTGATGATTATAGGTACTTATTAGTGTTCAATGTTCATATTTACGATGTAGTTAAATCCCTACTTACATAAAATTTTGACCTTAATATGATAAACCTTTTTCATAGGCCTTTTTTACGTTAAGGGATCTTTACGTAACGAGACTTATAAGATTTAAATCTAATGTGTAACCGATCACCTACCGATTAAATCATATTGTAAAAATACTAACTCTTTTTACAAACAAAGAAAAGCTTTGAAATGGTACGATTAGAAAAATCAATGAACAAATCTAAATGGTAGCCATATATTTTTTGTCTTAACCTTAATAAAGCTGTGATAGCCTAGTGGTGAGGACGTCCGCCTCGTAATCACAGGTCGGGAGCTCGAACCTGGGCACGCACCTCTAACTTTTCGGAGTTATGTGCGTTTTTAAGTAATTACAATATCACTTGCTTCAACGGAAGGAAAACATCGTAAGGAAACAGTGTATGTACATGTCAGTGAGTACTCAATGTTCTCAAAGGCGTGTGAAATCTGCCAATCCGCATATGGCTAGCGTGGTGGACTATGGCCAAACCCTTCTCATATTGAGAGGAGAGCCGGCAATGGGTCGATTATGAACCTGAATAAAAAAAATAAGTAGAAGCTATTGTACCGTCCTCCACTTATTTCTCTTCAAAGTGCATAGAATCCTCTCAACTGCAAGCTTTAAAGTTTTTACACCCAAAGTAAACTATAGTAAAGAAGACTAATCATTATTAACACTAAGTTATAAATTGTATATCTGTTGCCAAATAATTCTCTTGTAAGTAAAAATTGGTTCAGCCGCTCTTAAGAACACCAAAGACTTTATGTACAGATGTGAGTACGTCACGAACAATAGCTTGTTTATTATGTTCGATGTAATAAACACTCCAAATTACATCAGTAGAATGATCAAATTTAGTGCAACAGTATTTTAGCCGAGCTGCAGAACGTGTGTGCGATGTCACCGTCACTTTCTTTCCAACAGAGTCAATGAAGCGGGGAGAAAGTGGCGACCTCCACGTCCGTGTACTAGCGTCTGTAAAAACCGCTGACTCATAACTGTAAAACACAAAAAATGTGCACCGTGTTCTATCGGTATTTATAGGACTTTGTGCAAACCGTTTCAATACCCAGAGGTTTTCAATGATATAACAAAAGTAATAGTTATAGTCATTAAATTTTCTTCAATGAAAACCTCTTCAGTGAGCCTCTTACGCCGATGAAAAAAATGTTGGTCAACTTAATGGGAATTAGATAAATAACTTATTTTTAAATTGGCTAGTTTTTAAAGTTAGCTAAACGTGCTTTTAATTTCAGTTACTATTTTCCTACTTATTATGCGTGTGGGTGCTATGCCAATTTCCACCACGCTGGCCATGCGTGCATTGGCAGAATTCAACAATATGGAGAACTGTCAGGCGTGCAGGCGTTCTTCACGATGTTTTCCTTCACCGTTGAAAAGAGTGATATTTTGATCGTACTTAACGTATGGTAATAAAAAATTAGGTGCACAGAATATATTTTTTGTTTAATAGTTCATATTTTATGTTTCATTTCATTAGATTTGGTTTTTGGTTCTATTTAAAGGTCAGCATTCGAATGCCAGACCAGCCAGGAATAAAACTGGTTTTGAGTTTTTCTTTGTGAATACTTTTCAGTGCCAACCCTGAGTTAGGAAATTGGTGGTGTTTAGTGTCCACCCCTGTGCTTTGGAGAGCACGTTAATCTGGCGGTCGTATCGGAGCAGTGGCTAGTTCTATGTTCTATGTTCTAAATGAAAGTAATCATCTGGTGGGAGGCTTCGGCAGTGGCTAGTTACCACCTACCGACAAAGACGTGTCGCCAAGCGATTTAGCGTTACGGCACGATATCGCGTAGAAACCAATTAGGAGTGTGGGCTTACCATACCCCTAACAGGTTAGCTCACTACCATCCTAGACTGCATCAGAACTTACCACCAGGTGAGATTGCCATTAACGGTTAACTTGATTGACATTGTTTCAAGCAAATGGACGGATGGATGGAGAATGCAGTTAAAACAGAGTAGAACTTAAAAAGAAAATGAAAAAGCACTAATGAATAATCATTTGATAGGTTCCATATGATTAATACGTCACTTATACGCGAAACAAATTATAAAAAGACACCAAATTGATTCATTTGGCAACAGATGAATCATTGTTTACCTAACAAAACGCAGCATTAAATGTATCATTCGCCTATTCAAACTAAGTGTTTTTTGTTAAGCACAACAAATCTTGTTTTTTACAAGTTTTTTAATGAGCCTCGTTGATACGTAAATACTGTCCCACTGTCAACTATAACACTGCCAAATACTGCTTATACGAAGTAATTAACAAGGACAACATTCTTGCTTGTTTTTGAGACTGCTGATCTTGGTCCTTACGTATCATTAAAAATGAAAAAAAAAAATACAAGTTTATTTAAAAAACTAAAACAAAATAAAATTAATGGATATTTTCTTTTAAAACATTAATAGCCATAAAATACTTAGTATAATTTTTTTTTTACTTGTTTTAGTGACTTACGCTATCTTTAAAGTAGAGTTGAAGACGGTCTTGTCTTGTCTTAGGTGGTACGAATACCTCAATCTATGATTTAGTGGAATTTGTTCATATACGGGTAGCCATTATAGTTATGATTGCAACCATAATAAATAATGTATTTAGGTAAGAAGACAGAAAAATAATTTCACTTTGTTATTTTTATTGCTTTAAATAGCTACAGCAATTTCAAGATGCGGGTATTGTATGCGGGTCACATACTATCTGTGCTAGGGACACAGAGTAGGTGCATCAGTTCTTCTTAGCCCAAGAATATTTATTTTATAAATAAACATATTAAATATATAAATTAATAGATAAAATATTTATTTAATTTATTTAGTAACCGAATGGATGCAACTATTTCTTCATAGAAAAAAATCATACTAAAAAACTCACCTCTAGGCGCAGACATACATACATCCTGCCTGTTAAGTTTTAGCGATGGCAAACTCGAATAACAGTGCAAGGTCAATTTATACCTATCTCACTAACAAGCAATATCCTGTTATTTCATTAAAAAAATATTGTTTGATTTATTCACACGCTTCGATCTACTCTTGGTATTAATTACTTAGAATTTCCTCCTACAATTACTTAGAGCAATTAGTTCAGAATATTTCATATAACTACCTGCTGGTCTCTACCCACCCTTGCATATATAAAACGATATATTTACTCAAATTTTTAAAGACAACGATGACCCGACGCGACGCCACCTAATGGTATCCCAGAAGGAGAATCATAGTGTTATAAAGATATTAGTTGTTTCTATAATTCGAGGTTGGAGGTTTATTCTCTTTACTAGGTTAAGTCGGACATTGCAACGAGGAACCCGTCTTGTGGGATACAACTTTAATATTATAGTTTAGGTAACCCGGAACTTGTTAACAATAGTTTAAATATGGACCCGTGCAGAACGGAGATGAAAAGAATACAGAATAGGGGACATCAAGTGGCTAAATTGGTAACTCTTAAAATACGTTGTCAACTGTTCGTCTTAATACAGGAGGCACAATTTGGCAAGCCCATTCAGATAATCATCCCAAATATAGTTAAGAGTTAAGAGGTCGCCAGTTAGCAACTTTCAGAAAATTAACTGAAGGTACATAACGCACGGCGTTGTGCTAGTGAAGTCTTTGGCCTGCCGTACACGGACTGCTTCAAGCAGTTGAGACCGACTGCTTAAAGCCGCGACCGCGCGGTGAACTATAGTCATTCATTCGCTGCCGTACACACGACTGCTCGAGCAGTCGCGACCGCTTCAAGCCGTCAACTGCATGACGAAATTCCATCGTGCCGTCGACCGCTCACGAGCGGTCGCGAGGCATACACCGACTGCTCGAGCCGTTGACTGCGCTAGAGCAGTCGACAGCTCTTCCCCCCTTCCCTTGTGCCCTCGCGGCGTCACTTTTTCACCATCACTTCTAAGTTCCATAAATAAATGATGGAATTGTCCATGTTGTTCTCTTAATTCCAAAATTGGATGAACCCAAAATTTTCTCTTTTGACGTCTCCGCTTGAGCAGAAGCAGCAAAAGCAGTATTTCCTCGTCAGAATCCATGACTCGACTGTGGTAGAAAATCAACTGCTCGAGCGGTTGGTAGCGACAGCTCGAGCAGTCAACAACCGACCGCTCCAGTAGTCAACGCCGACCGCTCGGGCGGTCCGTGTATGTCACTCAGTCGTTAACTGCTCGAGCAGTCCGTGTACGGCAGGCCTTTAACCAAATAGTCTAAGAGCCCGTGAACCCCAGACCTTCGTTATTTTATAAAAGCTGAAAGTTTGTCAGCGCACGCTCCCAACACAGGTAAGAACGATGGACTATTATGAAGTTTGGGTTGCCGTGGCTTTGGCAGGTAAACGGTACTAAAGGTGTGTAAAATACCGATCTAAATTCATCAAATAATAAAGTGTGATTTTTTGGTATTACCTTCAGAATATTATTAAAAATCACGTTATTGATTGCCAGACACTTAACATCGTGGCAACCCCTTGCCAGACACCCCTAATGTTCATGAAATTATAATTCTACTTATGTTATAGTATAAAAGCTGATTTTTATATATAATATTTAGGTAATAATTAGATGATGTTTCCTCATCAGCCAGACATTTTTGATAGTTCCAACCCCTTGCCAGACAATGATGTAGGGTCGCTGTAGGAGCGAGCGCGAGACAGTATATGTATGGTGGGTGCGAGTGAGATGGCGAGATAGGTCTATCGCGATCTCTCACTGCGCAGTTGTTATTTCTACTGCGCATGTATTTTTTAGTACTTAGTACATGTTTACATCAGCTAAAATAATCTTATATGCTATCTTCAAGTATTATTAATTGAATAGTTATTATAAATTAACAACATAAAATATTTCGAATATATACAGACTATGAAGTATATTCAATGTATTATTAGTGTATGATACGTACATTATATGCTTACAATTTGTTTATGTGATTTTTTAAATGAAAGTGATTTTGTTTAAAAAATTAAGTCATGGGTGATATTTTAATTTGTGTTATTTGTAAGAAAAGTAGTGGTAAAATAATATTATTTTCTGACGAGACATTGAAAAAATGTGAATTAATTTTAAAATTGCGAAAAACTCATAACCTTAAATATAATAACATCATTCTTCCACGTGAATATACAGAGAGTGGTTATCACAGGGAATGTTACAAATCATTCACAGGACTGATGAAAAAATATTTTACCCCAGAAGCTAAAAATTCTAAAAAGACTGTTGAAACAGAGCAAGAAAAAGAACCATCTAAAGACGTAAATATATCAACAGATGATTCAATACCAGGTTCATCGCATTTGTCTGAGTTAACTGTATCACACCCACCTTCAGCTTCTCAATCAACAGAACTTCAACCTTCCCAGGCAGCTGTGGACATTCGCGGACTTGAAGAAGTGAGTGAAAATGCTAATGCAACCACAGAAGTAAATAGTTCGATTCAAAGTGATACCAGTATTGATATAAGTAAAAAAAATTGTTTATTTTGCAATAAAAAAAAGAGACAAGTGAGATCAAAAATGCTTCCACTCCATGAAGGTGATAAAAACCAATTTCAGTCTCGTATAATGTCTAGCATTGAAAATCAAAAAGAGTATAATGAGTTTTTAAGTAGATTGGAAAGTATTGCAAGTCCGAAAATATACTATCATACTGACTGTAGGATTGGCATCATTATCGAGAGTACCACCAAGAATCTTTCAATGAAATTTGTAGCATCATAGAAGAAGATATTATCAACAATGGCCGCTGTCATTTATTGATTCATTTACATGAATTATATACTGATTCATTGGAGAGAATTTATGCAGAGAGTTCCATTGAAATGGATACTACTTTTACTGCACACCACCTAGAAGAAAAAATTGATAAGAAGTTTTCCAAAAATGTTAAATTCTTTACAATCCGGAATAAAAAAATAATAGCACCCAATTATATGAAGACGATTGACGAAACAGTATTGGACAACTTAAAATCGCGATCGGGATCGCGATAGACCTATCTCGCCATCTCACTCGCACCCACTATACATATACTGTCTCGCGCTCGCTCCTACAGCGACCCTACATCATTGTCTGGCAAGGGGTTGGAACTATCAAAAATGTCTGGCTGATGAGGAAACATCATCTAATTATTACCTAAATATTATATATAAAAATCAGCTTTTATACTATAACATAAGTAGAATTATAATTTCATGAACATTAGGGGTGTCTGGCAAGGGGTTGCCACGATGTTAAGTGTCTGGCAATCAATAACGTGATTTTTAATAATATTCTGAAGGTAATACCAAAAAATCACACTTTATTATTTGATGAATTTAGATCGGTATTTTACACACCTTTAGTACCGTTTACCTGCCAAAGCCACGGCAACCCAAACTTCACAATAGTCCATCGTTCTTACCTGTGTTGGGAGCATGCGCTGACAAACTTTCAGCTTTTATAAAATAACGAAGGTCTGGGGTTGACGGGCTCTTGCTCTAAAATACTGTTTTTCAGAATTAGTTCTAATGATAGATAGGAATATCATAAGTTATTACGCGTTATACTAAGTAAACAAACAAGTTATGCAATAATATGCGGGTAGATGCTTCGTTATTTATAGAGTATTATAATTTATGTACGCAGTGGGACAGCATCATTCTTTGGCCTACTTTCACTGGGATTTGTGTTGTGTCCAAGAATTCAATTAATATCATACAGTTTACTTGAACTACCAATTTTACGAGCCTTTTATTGCCAGTGCATATGTTATGTGGAAGGGGAGTAACTTTACGAGATACTTCATAACGGACAATTTATTATGTCGTACTTACTTCAAGATATTTTTATTACATTAATACATTAAAATGAATGTTTACTGGACATTCTGGAAGTGAAAGACCACTGTCATAAGATGACGTGATGTTTTGAACATCAAGTATTATATTTTATAGCTTTCTATAGATATCTACATACTTATCTAAAAGGTTAAGTAATAACATGGACTTTCTATTAAGCTCTAGGTATCATAATTTCGTTGGCTTTATATGCGCACACAAAAGTACATTAAGACTTGTAAGGAAAAACATGGTAGTTGATATGGACTTCGTTACGCGATTAGAGAAATTAAACGTTTTTTTTAGTATAATTAAACGCCGGGAACCAATAGCGCAATTTTTAGAAGGGCAATCTGTTTACGTAGGTTAAATTGATCCTTGTAATGTTGCTGGGATGTCGCTGATTGACGACCTTGCAAATAAATCACGAATTCCTAGATTTAATTAATATAATGACGACTACATTTTTTACTTATGTGAACATAAGGAAATTTGTTTTATAGCGCAACTATTGCTTTTTGTAACAAGATATTATGTGACTATCTTGCTAGAGTATCCATAGTCTTTACATTTGTTCGTATCTATATTTCAAAAATAATTTTCCCTTGTTGCAGATTACCTTCCCCTGAAACTTCCAGTTATGATTATAAGAATACCATGGCTTCTGCTAGCGACCATCCTTTTTATTACGACGATATCAGGTAACAAATATTTTTTCTCTCTCTAAATATCAACCAATTACTTTTTTACGATCAAAGATTTCATAGTAAAATTGTCTATACTAACTTTTTTTTTTAGGTAATCCTTTATTTTTACAACAATCTGGAAGAAATATAAAACCAGTAATTAGATGGAGACCACCGATGGATACATGGAATTGGACGGAATCGCCTCGAAATGATGAACCGTTCTTTATACCTTCTAATTTCACTCACAAATTACCTCCGTCCGCTAACGAAACAGAACTTATTGCTCACATGGCGGCCCTGAAACGTAACTACTCAAGACTATTGTGGGACAGTGATAAAAGTTCAAATTTGCCTCTCTTCGTGGACAAAGCTTTAAAATTATTAAATCTAAAGCAAGTATACTATGAAGTAGAACACTCTGTTATGTCCAAAGTATCTTGTACAGCATGTAAGGCTGGAGCCGGTCTTTTACAGCATTATATGAGACTTGGAAAGAGTAAAGAGGAAATCAATAAAATGATATATCAGTTTTGCGTTTCTCTCAACATACAATCTGCAAGAGTCTGTGAAGGCATTACAAGACTTTTCGGGGTAAGTTTTATTAAGATATCTAAACACTCAGTCAATCATAGACTTTATTCATATAATCTTTTAAAAGGCACTTTTGACGTGTCAATAATTTGCATAGTAGTGAGTTGGTAGTGATAACTACATTCGTAAACTTAAAACTATAGCTACGAGGCGCGCTTTGGAGAAGAAGCCAGCAACAAAATTAGCCGGACAAGCTAAGTTTAGTCAATATTAAATCAACGCTGCATAATTAAATATGTATGTATTGTTACAGAGTGAAGTAGTATACGTATTAAAACGTATCACCATTGGCCCTAATGAAATATGCAGTTTTGTTATTGGAGATGCTTGTGGAGACGTTTACAATCCTTACCACGAGTGGGAAGTAGCTTTCCCCCCAGTTCCGAAACCACCGGTTCAAAAATTAGATGCTCCTATTGAAAAAGCTCCGACGTTTAAAGTTCTTCAAATATCAGACACACATTTTGATCCATACTACGCTGAAGGTATGTAGTAATTAATGTCTTAATTTTTTTTAAGATTTTTGTACTTGAGGACATGCAGACTCAATTTTTTTTTTGTATTCTATTCCAATATATTTGGAAAGGCTAATAAAGGAAGCTTCTGGACGTTAAGTTGTTCTTGAGGTAGAATTTTCTGCCTTCAAAGAGTTGGCTCAAGTTGGTCTCTCCAGATCATGCAGTTATAATATCTGAGTAATTGTTTTGGAGGATTTTGGAGGGTTTTTGACTTAAAACTACTATGAATTTCTATAAGCCGGAATCATTATCAGGTACGATGATTTAAAAGAAATCATATCATAGACACTAGAATTGAAACATTTTATTGGTTGGTTTGCTAAGCTTAACAGATATTACTTATTTCTAAAGCAAATAGCTGAAACATAAATCAGGTTTCTTGTATGACTACGGAACCCTAAAAATGTTTAAAGAATAGGTAAGGATCTACGTATTGTTAATAAAACACTGTATTTGTTATCACAGGTGCTAACGCGGAATGCAATGAACCTCTTTGTTGTCGAGCGTCTAACGGCCCAGCTTTGACTCCCGGAGGAGGTGCTGGCCGTTGGGGTGACTACCGCAAGTGTGACACACCCAAACGCACTATCGACCACATGTTGAAAAACATAGCAGACACACACACTGTATGTATTATAACACCAATAAACAGTCCGCGACATTGCCTGCATGGATTTCAGAACCCAGTTCTGTATGTCGTGGTTCTGTATAAGGAATATGAGAGTACCTAAAAAAAAAAAAGTTTTGGCAGATATCTAATTCAGGGTATACGTTATCATCATTTAAAGCTTCAGCTAATTCGGTTTCGTCAATGTGACGTAAAGTTCAATTGTAAAATGTATTAGAAAAGAGCAACTGCTAAATTCTTATCGGCCTCTTCCCCCTCTAATCTGACAGTATTTCTAATAAAGTAAGCTGACATAAATGACATAAATTTCGAAATTTTAAGCAGTCACATTAATAGTTACAGTAACCTATCGGCTAACATTTTATAATATTAATAAATTTTAACGATAGTCCTGTAGTGTTGATTAATTATGGGCTTATTAAACATTTTAATAGGTTCTGTTCAGTGTTTCTGATAACTACGTAACATTGTTAATATTATAAATATAACATAGTTTTAATTCAGTGTATTATATAATATGTTTCGTTATTAATTCTATTATAAAACAAATGTGAACGTAGCTCGACTATTTTCAGAAATAAAGATTTTTATTTTTATGATTATTATACTTTATTAGAATGAATATCTTCATGTTTCAGGATATAGACTATATTTTATGGACCGGGGATTTACCGCCGCATGACGTGTGGAACCAAACAAAGGAAGAAAATCTCAAAGTTCTTCAAGAAACTGTGGCTCAGATGTCCGATATGTTTCCCGGAGTTCCAATCTTTCCTGCTCTTGGCAACCACGAATCTTCACCAGTAAATAGGTAAGTGATTTTAATGTGTTGAAGCAAGATATAACTATCAACACTATCGTATTCGTAATAACGATAAATTGATAAGATCATAGTTATGTTTTAACAATAGCATGTGAGTATATTGGCCAAAATATACGACTTCAAAGTTCTTATTTCGAATCATTGTCGTTATGAATGTTATGTACTCGTTGCCGTAATACTTACAACTGTTAAACTCGTTAAAAAGGTTATAAAACAACATTATTGAGATCCGAAATAGAATGCAACTGAGGTTTCCTACCCAGTACCTACCTACCTTCGTGTTTACTAGTATATTTAATTGATGAACTTTTGTTTCGCTGTGCAGTCTAATAACGCCACAATCATAATTCTTTTTCTCGAATTAATTTTATACGACCGTAACACTAAATGATTCAGTTTTTTTTTTCATAGCGCCAAAGTTCAAATGGTTCTTTCTGATGGCTAGAAATTGAATATTTACTATACTTCTATTTCATCATACTAAATTCATTGATCTTAGTTTCCACTCGAACTTGATGATTATTTGTTTAAAAAGTACCAACGTACTCATAAGTTAGACTCCGTTATTCCGTTATGACTTAAGAATTAGGTACGTATTCAAAAGAGATTAACAAGTTATATTCATTATAACGTAATACTTTTTTATATTCAAATGTTGTATTTTCCAGCTTTCCACCACCATATATATCTTCGCCAGAGTCAAACATCGCCTGGTTGTACAACGAACTGGACGCACAGTGGCGAAGATGGCTCCCCGCCGGAGTGTCACACACAGTACGCCGTGGGGCGTTTTATTCTGTCCTTGTCCGTCCTGGATTCAGGATTATATCGCTCAACATGAATTATTGCAATAATAAGAACTGGTACGTGAACCGTTATATATATTCTTAAATATTCGTCTTATAAACAAATACTGGTACGCTATTTGTTTATGAGACAAATATATGAGAGACTTAAAATTACCTACGTCGAGCAGCGAAAATTATATACGATGAATTTCCAGTCTCCTGACAAGCGGGAACAAAACCAACATGTTCCGAAATTTATTTTATTTCACTTCTATATCGAAAAATAACATAATTATACTTTTTATAATATTTTGGTTAAATTTTCAACCTAACTTTTATATTGCAGTTTTGTTATTATTATATATTGTATATAAACCCAAACAAATAACCGTATCTTATTTTGAAATATGGTTATGAAAAAATGTATTCACTGTTGGTTTACCGTAATAAATAAAACATTTTCGCTAAAAATATGTTTCTAAGATGTCCTTGAGAAATGATTAGTGTTTCTGTTGTCTGGAACTGTCCACATTTACACGCTTATCTCAAACACCGCTTGATGTGCTAGAAATATAAGAAGCTTTTCATTTTTAATTGTACAAATATAATGTTTAAGTGCTTGATAGCTCAGTGGTTAGGGTGTCCGCCTTCTAACTTTTCGAACTTATGTGCGTTTTAAACAATTAGAATATCATTTTCTTCAACGGTGAAGGAAAACATCGTGGAAACCTGCATGCTGAGAGTTCTCCATAATATTCTCAAAGGCGTGTGAAGTGTGGCCAGCGTGGTTGACTATGGCCAAACCCTTCTCATACTGAGAGGAGACACGTGCTGTTTAGTGAGCCGGCTGTGGTTGATCATGATGAATGTTTCAGGTGGCTTTTACTAAATAGTACGGATCCGGCGACAGAGCTGCAGTGGTTTATATACGAATTACAGTCTGCTGAATTTAGTGGTGAAAAAGTTCACATAATAGGACATATTCCTCCTGGGCATTCGGATTGTCTTAAAGTATGGAGTAGGAACTATTACGCAATCATCAATCGGTATGAATCAACCATAACAGCCCAGTTCTTTGGTCATACCCATTATGATGAATTCGAAGTTTTCTACGATCCAAATGATTTAGGTTTGTATTAATTATTGTTTATCCTTTAATATAAGTGCAGTCTCATATTTATTATGTTCTGATCCCAGATTAGATCATAGGTAGAAATGTATTAGAAACAGTAAAAAAAAAATATTTTCAAAGTATCACGGTCTATCACAATGCTGTGTATACGTAATAATCAGAAGAAAAAAATATTCATTTATTACATGTAGGCCTAAGTAATAGTAACTTTTAAAAAAAATGTCTGTTTGTTTTTGTAGAAGTCAGATTCTACTGAGAACCCAGCATGAACTTTAAAAAATTAACAATCCGAAAGGCATAAATCATCTTTGGAATTAAATTGTAAATACACAGTATGGCTTAAAATGTACCTACCTAATTCCGGATGCAATAATTAAGCTTTCGAATATTGCATATTAAAAAGATTGTATTTTTTGTTTTCAGGAAGAGCCACTAGTATAGCATATGTTGGTCCATCGGTGTCACCTTATTATGACTTAAACCTGGGTTATCGAATATATTATGTAGACGGTGACCACGATGCAACAACTCGAGTGAGTAAATGAATCAACAATTTAAATTCGATCTAAGTAACGAGTCCACAAACAGTCTTTCAATTCGGGATTTTAATGATATAATGACTTCCTATTTTTATAGCTAGTTGTTGACCACGAAACATGGATTATGAACTTGAAGGAAGCAAATCTATTTGGTTATCCGATTTGGTACAAGCTCTATTCAGCACGATCTGCGTATATGATGCCATCGCTTCGGCCGCAGGACTGGGATACGTTTATAGATGATATGACTGCTAAGGAGGATGTCTTCAACTTATATCACAAGTAATACTTTGTTATTTAGTAAATTCTGTACCGAGGCGCAAAGAGATCCGGCTCGAAGGACCACTTTTGTATACATTAAAAACTATTTTTTTTAAATAGAAAAGTATGTTATTAATATTTACAAAATGCAGAGGAACTGTTGGCTGTAAAATGATCTGGTTGCAATATAACTTGATTGGATTACATCGGTGAATTGTAGTGTAAAGTACGTACGATTACCTACCTACTTATTGGTCTGGGTACTCATATTACTATGCTTAAATTAAGTAAATTTATTGAAATTTGCGTTAATACCATCGGTGCGGATATCTAGGAGTATAGCTAAGAGGATCTAAAAGGATATCTTGGAGTAGGATGGAACAGTTGTTGATATATTTTTTGTAATCTCTCGTATTATTTGTGACTCAGACATTACTGGAAGAACAGTCCTCGCCGTGGAACATGTGACGGGGAGTGCCGGAAGCGGCTCATTTGCGACGCGCGGTCGGGTCGGTCTCATGACCGGCGTGCGCTGTGCGTGCACATCGAGGCGCGTATTGACGGCGCCGCGCCCGCACCGCAGACGTGGCGCGCCTGGCTCTATAATGGCCTGTCTGTCTCGTGAGTTGCTATCATCATGCGCGTCCACCCCATCTGCTTCTTCCCTGCACCAAATAATAAATTGCTTAAGATCTATAAAGTGTATTCAAGTAAATAGTTTCAAATGGCGCGTCTCTCCGGCAGTCGCGGCTTGTGGCAAAATATTTATTTAAATAAAAAACGAACTTACTCAGCCAAAGTGTTTAAACGAGACAGTTCTGGAACATATAACTTTTTATTGATGCAGCTGTATAATTTAGGGATAAGGAGAAGCACACTATACAGATCTCAGCCTGTTAAGTTTAAGGTCACTTTAGTCTTACTTTAAAACCTCTGACGATCGACCAGTGCAGTAAAGACTTTTTTGTGCGAAATATTTGGTACTATAATGTTGGTTAGTGGTATTAAGCAATAGGCTAAGAACTTAAATAGTCTTAATGGTCAGTATTATGTAATTTGCACTGTGCAAAGAGACCGACAGATCATTGTTTTATACGTTATCATGTACAGATAACACGATCTTACCTACACGTAATTGGCAAGCCTGAAGACTACTCATACGTAAATCTGGGATATCTACAAATGTACAGTGACGCGATTGCAACTTTTTCCTATCAAATTGTTCGGCCAAATTAGATCGCGCGGTATACTGTACCTGCACTGCTTTCACGACTCCTTCTTACATTATTTTTAAATTTTTACTTACTGCTAATTAACAAATAACCTTCCTAATATGAACAAGCTTTTATTAACTGTTTATCAAACCATCTACATCTGCATACTTCCATAATAAAGCATGTTGCTTACCTAGTTTATTAATGGTAGTGGATTAATTGCAAACCGTAGGCGAAAAGGCAAACCTACTCCATTTTTCCTTAACAAGATAAAAACTAACAATATCTAACAGAATTTACTAAATTTATTTATTTATTTTCATTATTTCTTCATATATATCGTTTACATACAGTTGGTCGGTGATAAAATTGAAAAATTAAAGAAAAACAAACTATAGGCCTATACCTATTACTTACGATTTCCAAAATTTTCGTCTTGGACAACTAGTCCGATTTTCAGTTATTGGGCGGTATGTACTTACTACAGTAAATATTCTATAATAAAGATAGATAAGTACCTACAAATATGTAGTACCTACAAGTATGTAGAAACATCCATTATTATTAATTTCACACTAAGAAATAGGAATCAATCACTATTTTAATTTCATCCACCGAATCTAACCGACCTGGACGTGCCGAATCTCTGAAATCCGTAACAAATTGGCAGCTTTAGCACATTAATTTCAAATAGGAGCAAACTATAGCAACATAGTCAAGTCGCTCAAGAAAATTAAGTAAGAGTTAAAAAAAGAGAAAATTTAGGGAGATATATATATAAATCATATTAAAAGTGACTACTCTGTGTTACTAAATACTTATTCTGTTTACTTATCACTTTTCGTAGTTTAATTAACAGCTTTTCAATAAAAATAATTAATAATCTCTATTTGTGTCTGTCAGAAAAATTATAACTAGTTCGAGTTATGTCTGAGGGGGTATAAACCTACTCATAGTCGACGAGATGACGAATGAGTCTTTTATGACGTAGTATTAAAAAAAAAATTATAAATATTTATTTCACCAAAAACACAGTTACAGTTTTACATATTCCGATGGTACCCACACTAGGTAATCCTGTCTCGTGGGACAGAAGACAGGATCAAACATACATGGAGAAATGCTTGTATATATTAGCTCTGTGCTAAACAACTAAATTATTTTAAGGAAATCTTGATTTTGGATCATATGATTTCCGTACCGTAATATGACTGTGGAAACCTATTATATTTAATTGACTTCTTGTTTTGGCTTGACCATTTAGTTAGTTTTGTATACAGCTTTATAAAGGAATCTTAAAACTGTACCTCAAAATTTGTGGAGTAGGTACCTACCTAGTATTTAATACGAACCTCGGACAATTTAGACTGTTCAGACCAGTTAAAGCAGTCCCATAAATTCAAGTCGTGCGATTTAGATTTTGTAATTTGCACTTTAGATCTAAGAATTCATCCAACTACGGATCCACATACTCGAGATACGAGAGGACGCCTGGCGGTGGCTTCCACGTGTCGTGGCAAGCGACAGCCACACGAGCGTTAGCTAAACGGTCTACAATCTCCATTTATTGTTGTAACGCGCTTGGCCTCCTTTGACTCCGGGAATCTAACCGACAACGAGTGGAGCGCACCGGAATACGCGTTCGACGACTACCTACATAATATTCAGTTTCAAAGCAGAGACCGTGTACCTGGTCCACGTTTCTTGAGAATGTTGATCCGAGTTGAATTGCTAAACTATTGTAGAGTTGCTCACTTACCGTAACATAATATGCTAATGCTGTAATACTTAATCCTATTTTTATTAAACCTCACAGACCTAGTGTACAGCAAGTTTAAATGGTGGTGGAAATCTTTTAGGTGCTGCACGGACAAAGGTTGGTGTATTTTACTTGTACATATATATTTAAGAGAACCTCCTGTATGTTCTAATGGTTGGTTGTTATACTTTAGCGTGGATGATATATTGACTCAAAAATGTATGTTGGGTATAGGCTGCGTCTTATAAACACGCTATCAATCTCCCTGCGCAACAGGTACCTCGAGTAGGTACCATTACGCATAAGTACTTCATGAATATAATCTATTTCGTTTAATACAAACACTTACACCTGAAAAAACATTACCCCTTTTTCCTAGTGTAGTTCTCAGACAACAGTAAGCATTAATATAATATCAGTAAAAAATGAGAACATCATTCGCAATGCGACTTTTTAGTTCAGTGGTTATACTTATATATCTACTTGACGTACCTAAGTAGCTGCATTTATTTTAGGCCTTAACTCTAGATAATGCTACTGCATTACTTAGAAATAGTATATTGGGTATGTATACCTAAATCGTAACTTAGTTTGCTTATTATTTAAGGATTTTTTTCAATAATGAACGATTTTATTGATTTCTTTAACATCTCTTCTAATTTGAATGTGTAAATAGTATGAAGGTTTGAGAATATTTAAGACTTGGAACTAGGACCTCCTTGATTACGATATTCGTGTTATTAAACTGGAATTTGCAAAGCAAAAGGAATCGCCGACTTGGCTATGTAATTTACTAATTGTTTGTCTATAACCATATTTGTTTAAGCTAGATTTTCCCCCTCCTTATTGCTTTCAACTGCTATTGATGGTATTATATGATTTTTCGATTTAATTTCAGAATGTCGATGTTAATGCAAATACCGCAAGTGGCTTCTCAGATACCAAAGTACGTCATGGGCCTCGGCTGAGATTGGAAACTTGGAGGCGAGCCGAGACAGTTATCCACTGCACCACCGGATTCTTCTACTAGAACAAAGATTTATAAGTTATAAATATATTTATTTTTAGACAAAAAAAATAATACAAATAGCCTTAGTATCTCTTACACCAGGGGTACCTTACATTGGTACTATTATTTGTGAGGCGATGTTAAAAGTTTATCTATTTTAAGATTTGTAAATATTGTTTGTAAATTTTGTAATTAAAACTTTATAAGTAATAAGATTTCATTTTGTGGTTTTATTTAACGCGAGATGCAAATAAAACAAGCAATATATCAATTTTTTTTATTAAATTAGAGACAAAGAGAGCTTCTCAAGCATTCTTAACATATGCTCAATTGAAATTAAGTATTTAAAACTGTCGTGTTAATGTTCGTAAAACAATACATAAATTACAATGAATAACATTAATTCGGGAATCATATAAAAATTCAAGTAATTAAAGTATTGTAGTTTACTCAGACATATTATCACGTGCAATCAGTGTTCCATCAGAAACGGTGAAAGCGCTTATTTAAATGTATCGGTATCAGGTGCATTCGGACCACGAACGGAACGTGCCCGGAACAAGCCCTGAAGGATCTAGAAATGTCAGTGGTGTCGGAAATAGTTTGCCACCTAGACGACTCTGTGACTGCCAACTCCAAACCGAAACTGGAAACACTGATGTCTGATGTGTCAAATACTCTCTGGAAGTTTCCACAGTTCCGGATCTTGTGGCTAAAATGGGATGGGAAGCCTAATATGTCTGAATATACTTACACAATTATAATTGAATTAACTGGATGTAATGATAAAATTAAAGATTTTAAAAATGTCAAACTGAAACATTTCGCATAAAAATGTTATATTTACAAATAAATAAATACAATAATCATCATCATTTCACATTAATTGAGGCATTGGAAAATAAAAAAAAAACATTGCAATCTTATTTCAAACTCATCTTTTTAAAACATTCTTATTGAAATTATGATTAAAAAAATTATAAAATGAATAAAACAACCAATTGTAATAAGTATTGAAAATGTTTAAAAAAAAACAGCTATGTTGTCCGGAGTAATTATTCTCAAATCATCTCCAATTAACAATCATAATAAAGGACCTATAAGATAATACAGATGAAACAAAAATAATTATTCTAGTTTAAGATCGGAATTAGTGAGGTAGACTTAAATAAGCTACCGACCAGCTCCTCTAAAATGTTATTGTTTGTGATATTTAAAACGGATAATATAAATATCATCCTTAGTACATATTTATAAAAAGTAATATTTATAATAATATTCCATAACAATCCTAATGATTGAATCCTTAAGATTCCGTCGTGGATAATTTTTTGCGTGTAAAATGTAAACCTAAAGGAAAGATATATTTTTTCTTAGGGCATCGAAACATTTCTTACGTAATCAATTGTTACGTATTTTTTACGCCACTAATGGTGATTGAAAGTGTTTCAGAATTAGAATGTATTAGAGAAACCTTATCGTTTCAGTTGTTTTATCACTTTACGGCTGTTAAAATATTGTTAACTGGATAATTTATTATTTTGATACATGTGCTTTTTTTGTAATACGTTTGACATCATCGGTCATTCGATACGAAGCGATAGTTATGAACGTAAAGCATTGAGGCAAGTGCATTTCTTTGCAATCCCCGTCTTCTATACTGGTCCGGTAATGAAATGATAATAATGATGACGATTGAGAATACGAATCATTATTAAAAATATAAAGAGAAACAACCTATGAATATTCAAATAAAATTAAAAAAAATACAAAAACGCTAACTTAAATGATTTGTCTTTATATTTAAGAGTACAGAGAATATTTAAATTAATCTATTTACAAAGTTAAAATTAACATAGTATCTACATAAAAGAGTACATTGGTCCCAAACATGGCAAAATGGCTCTGTAAAGATTTATTGAAATCGTTGTTATTTTTAACTCTTGTCTCAGACCACATACCTGTGATGTATGAATTTAAATAATAATTGAAAAGTAAAATTTTGTATCAACTTTTAAGAATTGTAAATTAAGCATATAAAATCGTATTTCGTATTTATACGATAATCTATAGAATACGGCCGGAATTAACGGCAATACGAAAATATATTTTTCCACAATACCATATGGAATATTTGTTCGCGCGTTTGGTCAAGTATTGCAGTTTTAAGAACAGGTTTGAAACACAAGAATTATTTGTGTCGTGTGGTACGACTTTTTTTATGTGAACTCATGCTGCGCTGTTCTTAACCCTTCAAATATCTACCGAAGTTATTCAACCTACATTCCCTTATTGATCAGGATATTGACACCTATATATTGCCGTTATAAAAACAGGTATTAATTACAACGTTGAACTTTAGCGCAGTTACTTTTTTTGATAAATTCGAGTGCGACCATAATAAATATGGTATTTTTAAGACACTAAAAGCCATTTCGTTTCAGAAAAGACTCGACGTGTAAAGGTCATCAGATTTTGTAGCACACACGAGGTAAATTTACACATACAAAACAAAGTTTCAATTAAGAAATGGCAATATTTTGGTTCTATTTTGTAAGGATTTGGAAGAGAACTTAGGATAAGCGGCAATATATTTTTTTCAAAAATATAATGAAATGATACATTTCATTTTTTAGACTAGAAAATAGTAAGAGTATTATATTACAATTATGATGCAATAAATTATTCATCTGTAGAATAGTAGAATACATTGTAGTACTTGTGAGTAATGAATAAGGTAAAAAATACTAAAAAATTAATTTTATATTGTTGACATTAAGATTGTTGAATTAACCAACTTCTTCTCTTTTTAAAATATCAAGTATTATTACAGTAAAAGTCTTTTTGATTTCCCCATAGATTACAATGTTTTTGCTTTTTTAGCTCACAAAAAAAAAAATTTTTTTTTTTCAAGCGGAATGGTTTCTAGAATGTTCAAGAGTTCAATTTACCAAGATGTTACAGTTAACAAGTAATGTTAAAGAATACAAAATAACACTCTTTCGCTGCATTAACTAATGCGATAATAATAAAAAATTATCACAATTCGAAATCTAAAAGTATCTTAACTATCGACTTATAATACTATGAATTACAGTGATGTTATTCAGTGAAGTAGTAATTTTTAATAACACTAATCAGTAACTATGTTCTACAAAATATTCCTAAATGAGTGAGGTAAGACATTAACAAACATAAAATAGTGTGCATAAATGTCAAGTGTGCATTTGTGTATTAAAACTTAGTGATCGAAGGTTAAAAGTTTGAGTGAAATATTACCTGTAATATCACAGTTGCTGTTCTTTGTACTTACTTTAAAAGTTATCAATTAACTGAATTTTATGGCAAAAGATTCAAATTGTTATATCTAGCATAGGATAACTAGTTATGATTAAAATTATTACAATTAAACCCTTTTAATTTTGAGCTCACATTAGATTCTTATAAAATATTGTATAAAACAAAAAAAAAACTGTCCACCTTATGTTATTGTTTATGGCAATAAAATATCAGTCCTTTACACTATCCTAATTTTGGAAACTTCCTCATAGAGGCGTTCTAAAAAAAAATCTTCTAAAGGCATTAAAATACAACTTTTGTCTACATAATATGCTTTATAGGTATACTTCCTGTCCTTTAGTTTCAATACAAGCTTCAGCACCAGTGGGGCAAGCAGATGTTGATATCAGATGTTTACAGGGTGAGTATTTGAGATTATCATCATATAGCAGCCACCACTAATTTAACTGCACAGAAAGTAACATAACAAACATCTACCTAGGAGGAAAAAATACATAAACCTACAGTTCTATATTTTTATGCAAGCAACAGCAGGTGATTCCATATTATTCCATATTCATGTTATATATGAGAAAGTATGTCTGTTTGATTTATATGATTGTTTCTAACCTTTTTCTGACTCAACCACTGCACAGCACATGAAATCACACAAGGGTAAATCCCATAGGATAAAAAAATGTCCTTAGTTTCACTGACATACATGACAGCATATATGCCAACATAACTTGTTCATAAATAATCTTGACGAAATATAGCCTGGGGATAGCTTGTATCCAGGACAAAAATGAATACTTTAAGTCCAGTACACAAACAGTTTCACAGTGATTTTGAAAGAAACCTAGAAAAGCAGACAAAGTGTCTAGTATTTTAACGTTTACTCACCCTGAGTTTTTGAGATGGGCATCATAATTAAAATACTCTATTCATTAAACACAGTTTTGAATATTCTAGTATCGCTCCTGGATTACCCACAAAATTATTTCTTGCCAATTTCCAATAATACTTGTTACCAAAAAAGTATTAATTAATAGCTGGTATCAATATAAACAAGTATTATACTAGGCAAAATCTCCTTAACTGTCAGGTTTCCAGGTGGTGAGTGAAAAAACTTAGAACTAAATCAATGGTGAAAAATTGGCAACTGGTAAATTCAAAACCTTAAGCCTGTCTGGTGTTTAAGAACCATATTAGCGCTAAGACTATAGTTACTTAACAATGCCCATCTCATACTCACTTGGCCTGGCCAAAATTCTAAAATCTGTCCTGAAAGAGTGCATAGGTAACCACAGCCATTTCTTAAAATACAGTGGGCACAATTGTATTTAGTCAAGATCAGTACTGTGGATGAGCTGAAATTAGGTAGCAAACAAACAAATAAACTGACACAGTATTTTCCCATAAAGTACAGTCAATTTGGAATATATTCTCAGAGACTTAACAAAGTTGCTACCTTTAGAAAATTTTGTAAAAAAATGTAATAAGTACATTTCAACAAATGGTTGTGAAGTAAGTTGTAAATGCTGTCATACTATAAAATTATCAAATAAAAATGGCACAATATCAGACCAAGGGAATCCCCAATTCCATTAATCGAAATTATTTCATACTAATCTCTTACAAATGATTTTTGAAATCATCATATCTTTGGGTATGGAATGCAAACAAAACCTTCTATATTAAATCACTGGTATCAGTATACATCTATAATATTGAAGTCACAGGAGTCTTCTTAAGTTCTTTCTGCTTTTCTTTGTGCCCACAACACTGGCATTTTTCTTCCTCTTTGATGGACTAGGGCCATCAAGGTCGTATTTGAAGCAGTGCTTACCTGGATGCCTGTCACACTTACAAAACCTGCAAAACTGGTAGGAGCAAGTGACACTGGTGCACTCAACCCATTCCTCTCCAGAACTTTCTTCTGTTACTTTTGCAGGTTTTTGACACCGCACACAAGACAGTTGCCTACGTATATCTAATGAGGCAGCCTAGAAATAAACAAAATTAAAATTATTTTAATGAAACTACTTTTGCCAAGTTGAGAGATTTTTGGTACAGGCAAAATTTATTTGTTTGTGTCACCAATATGCAACATGCTAATGTAAAATGGCTATGGCCTACACAATATTTATCATCCTGAAGCTTGTAGAAAAGTCCTACTATAGTGTAAAGGATTATGTAAATGATAAACAAGCTTGGGTGTGAAATATTGCTCTAATAAGATAGCTCTTAATATAATTATAAGTGGCATGAGAGATGGTGATAACAAAAAGAAAATTTACCTGTAGGCCAGTTTGTAATAATTTAAATTACTGTGAAGTTGTCATTACAACCATATAAGACAGAAACATACTGGTGTCATGGTGTATACTGAGTGATTTGCAGAACTCACCCTCACCACTCATATAATTGATCTACTACTATAATATACCATACCAAATGTAAGGGGCCCATCAGCCTATGGCAGATCATGATACACCTCATTACACGAATATGTTTTTATTCAACTCTAAAGAACTTACCTTGGCAAATCTTTTGAATCTAATAGTTTTAGGTGTTCCAGGGGGGCTAACAGGAGTACTGGTTGTCTTATTCATCTGGTTGTGATTGTTCAATACATTATGAATCTCCATTAGTGGTCGAATTTGAACTGTGTCAATACTTTTGGGTGTTGACATTTTGTTTTCCTGATTGTCTCTCACACCTTTAAGGTAGTGTAAATACTCCTGTTTCTTAGTCTTCACTTTGCTTACATCTTCCCAAACTTTTTGCCACAGAGGGCTCACTAAAGTAAACTTATAAATATCTTCATTTGACAGATAATTGAAAATTTTCATTACTGGTGGTATAACATTTGCTTCTTGATACAACATTTTTATAATATCAATTTTCTGATTAGGTCTAAATTTGTATGTCTTATCAGAACTATTCTGAAGTTTTACAGGCTTGACAACGGGCTGTAATGCTTGTCTATCACAAGACAGAGAGTGCATAGCAAAGTTAAGTTTCTTTACTGGTTTTCTTGGATTTAGTGGACTACTTAACTTGCAATTGTTTCTGCAGACTTTTTTAATAGGTGTGGTAGGATATGGTGTATGTATATGTTCATTTCTTGAATATAAATCCCCAGTTAACAAGTCTGTAGAATCAAAACTTACAGAAGAATAAGATGAATTTAACTTTTTATCGCTAAACCTAAGTTTACACAAACCTCCTGCTATCATACTTGTAGGAGTTGGAACAGAGCCATAGTTGATAGTATCTCTATTTTCTGCTTCTCCATTATATGCACGTTTGACACCTCTTCGGTTTTGTGGAGATTCTGTATTTTCTTTTGATCTAATAATTCCTGTACTAAACTGTAATGTTGGGCGAAAGTTGACATCTGATTGGATATCATAACAACCCACTTGAAACTGACCTGTAAAGCCCATTTTGCTTTTAAATATAGTAGGGTTGAAGTTTTCACTTGATATGTCAGAGCATTCCAATGATCCTGGGGTATATGACGTATGGTAACCGCTATCCTCAGTTCTCCAGTAGCCAACATTATCGTAAGCAAGCCCTGGCGTTACAGGTTCCATAAATTCAGAATGAATATCCATAACGTTAAAACTGGAATTCAAGCCTTGGGAGATCCTAACTTAAACACAATTTTAGTAGCACTTATTCATAGCTACGGATTTTGAGGTATTTGGAACTTCATTTTACTGCAGACCTAAAATAGATAAATTTAAGTAGCGGTTAAAAACAAACGGACTATAGAATGAAATCCTAATTATTTACGTTACACTTTGTTAAACATCAACTGAACTTGAAGCTTTTTTTTCTAGTCTATGTTTAGACTGGTTAGTGGTTAGGTTTGGCGAATAACATCGATATGTCGATTATCGATATTTCTTGGCGATTGTGATCAAGTCTGGTAATAATGACTTGCAAAAACTATAATTATGTAAAGAATTATTTGTTATATATAGATATGGAACGTTCCAGCTATTTTAATGCTACTTAACGTATATGCTTCCAGCGCAGTTCCCAATCTATACCAGCCTGTGCATTATCCGTATAGCTGTAAACTTAAAAGCACTGACTACCAGCCATACTTGCAGTTACTGCAATAGATTCAATCCTGCGCTATGAATAGATTCATTTTTATTTAAACAAAACACCGGAAGTTTCGTGGTCTTCTTCGTGTTCTTGGCTCATCCCTATAAAAACCAACCAAGTCCAAACAAGATTCGTATAATAAACCATTTTTTTTATTATAAATATATCACGATCTCAACCACCACCACCACCAATCATCAGTTGACAGTTATCCATTTTGTTTGGTAATAATTATCGGCAAATCATTTGAGTGATTCTTCATTACTAATTAGTTCGATAACAGATCATAGTATGGTCTATGGGTAGGTACGGAAGGTATGGTCTGTGTTATACAATCACAGAATTCTAAAATGTCAAACTTCATCAAATTTGATGTTCAATGTGCATCAACTTTGCTGCATTTTTGCATTTTACCAATTAAATTCGAATACTTAAAGTACTATTTCTGATGTTTAGAGAAATAAAATGAATGTGGTTCAATTTGCTTCACTACGCAATTAAAGTTACAATTGTCTACGTTTTTCAGTTTTGATAGAAGTATCATGAATACTGCTAAATGAAAATGGCTCAGAATATAAAGGATTTGTGTCGACTCTGTGCTAAGGGCGAAGGGTTTACTAAAGATTTAATAGATGATAGTAATAAGAATATTCTCAAAATGATACAGGAATATGTACATATATCTGTAAGTAACAATTGAGTATTTTGTTATTCTTTAGTGGAATTACTATCATCGTTTATTATTTAAGTTCAGGCAACTTCTTTTTTGATATAGTAAGCCCATAGGACACAACATCCTCTTTTTCCATTTCATGTTTTTTTTTTTTTACTAGTTAGAGTTGATTGTAAAAAGTAGTTTATTTTGACAGCATTGTCTGTTTCTGAAATGATAATAACATGATAAAAATACCATTTATTTAAAAGTAACGAAAATGTTAAACATTGTCACTGTGTTTTCCTGATACTTTTTGCTTTAATTTGTATGACAATATATAAACAAACATTATTAATAACATATATTTATGTTAACATGATTATCTATACCCAAGTACCTATAAACCTACCCAAACTACTGTTATATACTAAAGTTAACCTATACAAATAGGTAAATTATAAATTGTAATCGAGTACCAAAATGTCATTTTATGTGTATTCTTTATTCCAGTTTATTCATTGTGTATACCTAAAATATAATAAGAATGTGGGAATTAAGCTTATTGTAAAAGTATCCTCTGTAGAATGTAACACCACAGTTCATGGCAAGTTTTATAGGTAGCTCAGATTGTTAACCAGAACGTCATCATGGTTTTCTATCAGGCATGAAAATAGTCAATAGTAAGCTTATCTAATAAAATAAAAGGATATATGATTTCAATATTCATTTAGATATTTAAAAAAACCTACTACGGAAAAAGACAACTATTGGACCTCTTAATGTGTGTATGTTACAATGATGATGATGGTATCCCTTTTATCCATGGGTCAAATTTTGCATATGTCTGTCTTCAGCTCCCAATTGAATTCTGCCAGCCATTATATTATGGGTACTTCTTTTCAGGTGAATGAAAATGATGATTTACCCACTAAAGTTTGTCTGAATTGTGAAGAAAAAGTAATATCATTTGAGTTATTTGTCGTAGAATGTCTGAAAGTTCAGGAAACATTGAAGAACATGTATGTAGGGGCATGTGCAACATGCCCAATTAAGTATGAGTCTGACATTACTGAGTTTGGACTTCCTCCAATCAAGTCTGAGGTAACCTAAAGTGAGAACTTAAAGCTTGATGTGATTACTATATAAATTTTAACACTGTTTTATCCATTTGCTTCTTGTAGGTTAAAGTGGAAATGATGCCGGAAGAATTAGTGAGTGAGTATTCTAGTAAAGTATAAGTTAAATACTAGCCCTCCAACTACTATTTCTGCACACACATGGAATGTTTTCCTCCTTACCTGCAATTTCTCTGCCTAAGTTGGCAACTGCATTCATGTAACAACAATATTTGCAACCAGAGATTATTTTTAGCTTTGCAACTTGTTATTTCAAACAGTTTCTGAGTAAAAGGGCCTTTACACTAAAGTAGACATCCAAGAGAGTAATAACCAAAAGCCTTTTTTTTTTTTCTCTCTACTATCTTAGACTGCATCATCACTCACCATTAGGTGAGATTGCTGTCAAGGGCTAACTTGTAGTGGATAAAAAAAGGCTTGTTTTGAGCCATAAATGTATTTAAAATTGGCTACTTTAAAAACAAAGTTGTTTTTTGTAGATGTGATAAACAATGATGAATCATTTGGCGATGACTTTGAAGCAGACCAGTACAGCAACAGCGACACCAGGCAAGACAGTGACGGTGAACTAAGTGATGCCATGACATTAGCAACATTGAAGAAAACAAAAGCAAAAAAGAATAAGAGAAAGCAAATAAGTGAAGAAGAAAAAATTGAATTCAAGAATGTACTGAAAAAATCCAACTTGAATGTTAAAGATTTTGTTAAGTAAGTTGTAATATTATTCAAATATCTCACTGAAAAACTGACTGAAATTATAATTAGAATGAATTAAGAAATCAGTACAGCAATGTTAGGCAAGCTTATGGCTTTATAAATGGCATTTTACCTGATGTTTTACCGAATAAACTATAGTATTAGGTCTTAAAATGTTCTCTGTGAGGAAGGATCTCTATTTTTAGACTGTTAATATATCTTAGTTGAAAGATTTGTTTATAAAAGAATTGGCATAATTTTCTCTTATTTACTTGTATAAAAATGCAACATAAAATTCTGATAAGTATACAAAATACATCTTGTTGTGGTGTAAAAATAATAATTAATAAGGCACATAATGAAACATAGTTTCATATGTTGCAGGGAATTGCTTTTTTAAAAGTATCTCATTCTAGCATGTAACTGTACTGTATGTGTATGTAAAAACATAATAAATATTTTATATTACGAAATTATTCCAATCAGCTGTTTACAAACTATATGATTTAAGGGCTTACTATTGTTTTGTATATCAATGTATTATTCTACAAATTATTTTCAATATAAAAATGTTTAATTTAAATGTTTTAGACTAGAATGTAACATGTGTGATGAAGCCATGTCAACATGGAGCGCTTTAAGAGTTCATTATGCTAAAGTGCACAAAAGCAAGCCCATGGTATTTTGTCTGTGTGGCTTTATTGTGCGATCTAAAAGTGTTCTTTACAAACATGTATCAGATCACCGGATAGAAAGTCGCAATCTTAGAAAGAATGACTCAGATTCAGAGAAAACTGAAGAATCAAAATATTCGAGTTTAAACGTCAATGATTTTGTAAAGTATGTATTTTTTATTACTTGGTGTTGTCCAATGGATCTTTAATATTCAATAATATTATTATAACACTTAATTTTTTACAGCTTTACATGCTCATACTGTCAAAAAGAGTGCAAGAGTTGGTATAGTTTGAAATCACATTGTGAAGGGAAGCACAACACAACACCAGTGGTCCGCTGTAGCTGCGGCATTACTCTAAAATCTAAATCTGTTCTATACAAACATGTGCAGGATCACAAAAATCCCAATGTTATCTGGTTAGTAAGAAAATTATGCACTTAATAATATAGATTTATAGATTTATATACGTTCATGCTGTGTGTATTTATAGTTAAACACAACATGAGTCTAACATCATCATGATCAACCCATTACCGGCTCACTACAGAGCACGTGTCTCAATATGAGAGTGTTTTGGCCATAGTGCACCACGCTTGCCATGTGCGGATTGGCAGACTTCACACGCCTTTGAGAACATTATGGAGAACTCTCAGGCGTGCAGGTTTCCTCGCGATGTTTTCCTTCACCGTTGAAGCAAGTTTTTAATTTTTTAAACGCACATAACTCCTAGGTGCATGCCCGTATTCGAACCGCCGACCTGACCTGATTAGGAGGCTGACGCCCTAACCACTAGGCTATCACCGCTTACATAAATCTAACGACTCGTGCCTACTTGCCCACTTAGACTTACTTGCGTTAGTGTCATGCTTTGTGGCATAAAATTGAAATAAAATATTAACAATTGAACTTCAGTGCCCACCAACCAACACTTTCAGCCTTTTTTTCAATTTTTTGGGGTTCGTGGTTTGTGTCTGTTATGAACACTCAGAAACAATAATTTGACTTTCGTAGGCCAATATGTTGTACTCAATATGGGCATTTCACAAGCCTTATAGCTTTATCCCTGGTCAGAAATGCCCACCTCCCCTGCCATAATTTTAAGAGACTTCGGCCATAATATGTTCAGAAGAAACAAATGAGTATACTACCTGCCCACATGCTGTAACAGGCTTCCACCTGTATAATGATGAACTTAATGACCCAATCAATCATTATATATATGTTATTGTCATCCCAACCACATATCTGTAAACTTTCAGCTCAATCGCAAACTTGGATGTATCCGAAAAATCCATTAGAGATTTCGAACCAGAAGTACAGCATACATACTTATATACATACTATGCAAGTAAAATCATAGCTTGTAAAATATTTCAAGTAGAATTGTGTATTTTGTAAGTATTGTCTTATTTTTAGTTGTGATAAATGCCCACGGATAACTAAAACAGAAGCGGCAATGAACAAACACAAAATGAGACATGTTCCAAAGTCTGAAAGGAAATTTTGTTGTTCTTCATGCGATAAGGTGTTTAATTCTAAGGATACTCTTAAGTCACACGAAAGATCGCATATACCGATTGAAGAAAGAAAAATATACCGATGTGAAATATGTGATCTCAAGTAAGTACAGTAAAGATATACTTTGTGTTATCAACAGTTAGTTATTCTTTATTTTTAACCAAAATCTGATAAATATTTCTTTTGCGGTCTCTCAATATAAGTATCAGGGCATATAGGTATATATATCGTTAGGAATTGATAGCAATTTACTGAGCCAAAATACAAATGTTCATACAATAACAACTCAATCCATGCTGTAAATTATATACGAAATTAAAAGATGGAAATATTTTAAATTAACAATTACCTGATAATTTCCTTTTCCGTATGTAAATAAACTTAGGTAATGTAAAATTGCACATTGTCGATATTACTGATAAAGATCTCAGTTTAACGCTGAAATAGAAGCATACCTTGATTTTGCTTTGCCAATGTTATTGTTAAAACGAGACAGACTTATACTGAACCCATAACGTTGTCTCTATTTTACTGTTTCTTAAGTCATCATTAAGCTTAAACTGTGATGATTATGACATTAAATTGTATTCGTAACTGGAATAAGCATGACGCTTGGAGCGTTGTAAGCGCGAAGTTAACTCTAGTTAACTCTAGAACTCCCAATTGTACCATTTTTTTTCCCTTGGGGAGGAAAAAATCCCTACGGACTTCTGCCTCGCAGCAGGGTGTGTCCGACTTGCACGGACTAAAACAACCTCCCCCAATTCTCGACACATAAACAACAACCTCTCCCAATAGTTGACACGGAACCGCTTTGCATTACTTATTGTTAATTGTACCATACTAACGTGCAGGTTCACAACGCGCTCGTCGGCAGCGTCACATAAGCGCGTGGTGCACGAGAAGATCAAGAGCTACGTGTGCGACCTGTGCGGGTACGCGTGCGGCACCAACGGCGAGCTGCGTCAGCACCGCGCCATACACAGCGAGGACAAGCCCTTCGTGTGCAGGACTTGCTCCAAGCCGTGAGTTTGTTTTTCAATTATATTCTACTAGCTTCATGTATATATTTAATTTAGATATGTATTATTTTGTATTGTTATCATTTTATATATGTAGTAGTAGTATATATATATATATATAGCTTAATCTTTTTTTTGCAACTTCCGTGTAATTTTTAATACATCGGCTTCAACGAAATGGTTACCTGGAAGAGATCACTATTAAGTGATAAGGTCGCCAGTTGCTAATTGTTTTTGTCTTTTTCATTTCATTTTTCATTTCATTATGTCCTATAGATTGCAATAAAGTTATATAAATAAATAAATAGTTTCTGCTCGCGACTTCGTCTGCGTGGACTGCAGAATTGGGTCTAAAGCTTCGCTCTTTAACAATTTTTAATCTTCTCACGGGAGGAGAGATGGAGAGATCGGTATATATAAATATATGTCCAGCTTTGAAATATCCTATGCTATGGAGACATGCAAACCAAATTTCAACTGTCTGCCCGCGGTTTAGCTCGTAAACAATTTAAAATTTTCCCTCGGGAAGTACTTAAGGAAACGGGATAAAAGGTAGCTTATGTTCTTTTTCAAGTCAAAGGCTACGTGCATACCAAATTTCATTCAAATCCGTTCAGTCGTTTTTGCATGATTGAGTAACAAACATCCACACTTTCACATTTATGATATATATAGGATATAGGATTAATAAACGTTGTTATGGGCGTGAATTTTATCAATATTGTTGCAAACCGATTTCTCTCATTCTGTAAGCAGTAATTTGACAATCGGAATGAAACAAAGCGTCGATAGATAGGATATATGAGAAAAAATAAGTGTCTACGACGCCATGTCACGTACAACCAAGCGGATAGGGCACAGTGATGATTAGTTTCGTCCGTAAATATATGATACGAAAATGAGTAAACTCAGAAATTTTATAATCTATTACAGACGCTGACGAAATGGCCGACAGTAGGTAGTTTACTATAATTGTTCTAAGAAATATTGAATAATTTTATAATTTAATGTTATGATAATAGAAAAGAGAGTTGTATTTTAAATATTAAATAGTAACTACGGTTTGTAGATTCAAAACATATTCCAATCTGAAGACACACATGGATACTCACGAGGATACGTCATACGTGTGCTTCGTGTGCAACCGTGTGCTAAACAGCCGCCGCACGTTGCGGAAACATCTGCTGGTGCACGAGGACAAGTGCCGCCACGTATGCTCCTACTGCAATAAAGCCTTCAAGCGGAGACAGACGCTAAAGGTAAGATATAATGAAGAACTCTGCTATAATGGTACACACAAAGACATGTCTTAAGGTGTGCTTTGGTTTCAAACGTTTTCTGAAACGCTGTGGAAACATTTGCGTACAACATTATAAATGAGGTATATCATGAGTGAATTATTGAGTTCTTTATAAGACTCCTTTCATTCTTCTTTTTTCATTTTATATATGAATTTATTTATTTTTATAACTCCATCAGGTGCACATGTACACGCACACGGGTGACAAGCCCCTCACTTGTAAATGGTGCGACGAAAGGTTCTCGTACGCGTCGACGCTGAGATCGCATCGGCTGCGCTGTCATCCGGACAAAATGGCTGTCCAGTATTCCTCTTACAACACACACGTCGTCATGCAAGAGGTACGGCAATCTTAACGCACTAATCCATTGCCAGCAAATACAGGGCACTGGTTTCTCAGAATAAGAACAGTTACGGCGTAGTCCACCACGAGGTCCACGTGTGGAATGGTAGACTTCGAGCGCATTAAAGAACTCTTACGATACTTTCCTTGAACGTTAAAGCAAGTCTTAATTTATTGCTTAAAACGCAACTCTGTAAGTAATGAAGTAGTCTTGTTTAAGCAATAGCCGTCCTTGTCGATTTTGGGTCCAGTTATTAAAACTAACATGTTAAATAATTAATGGTTGACTAAGCTTGCAATACATATTCTCAGTCCGGCCAGCAACCAGCATCAGTCATCAATTTTTTTTTATATAACATCGTGGGCAAATGATCACTTGATTTTGAGCGATTAATAAGACCTTGGCTTTGAAAATCTGCAGAACCAGCATGCGTTGCTGACTGAACACATCCTCCTACTCAATTTCTACTCGGCATTATACCGGACTATGACTTTGGCAGTAGGTCCCAGGGCTTTGTTATAATTATGGTAAATGTGGGTAGCAGTCAACAAAAACACAAAAACATTTTATAAATTTTCTTGTTTTATTGTATGTTAAAACTTATTAAAATTAGGTTAATTAAAACTTAATTTAATTTGTTACAGGGCTATATCAAGAACGACATGCCTCTGAACATTGCGAAATCCGATGTAGATGCTATTCAATAATAATTATCTTTTATTATGAAATTTTAATGACGTTAAATAAATTAATTATTTATATATAGGAGAAATATTGTCATCCATTTTAGTTTTAAGTCGTATTAATTATGATTTTTTTGTTTGTTTAATAAACAAGTATCATTTAAATTTACAATATATATTTTTCTCGATCTTCCTGTTTTATTTTACTTTTAAAATATTAGAGAGGGCCTGAAGTTTTTTATAATGCGACGTGAAATGTATCTTATATGCGAGTTTTCGAACAGCTTTAAAGTAATCCGTACGATTTCTGATTTGCTGTGTAAATAAGAAATTATGCCGCGGTAGACTAAACTGCTCTATAAAGTAAGCTATAGATAACCATGTTACCCCAAGATCGGTTCAATGGGATAAAAGTTAGAATGTAAAAATAGACGGAAAGGCAGCGGCGTCACAATAAGGTGGCTGTACAGACAAATGGGAGAGACCCCTGTCCATAGAGGGTTACCGGTCCTTTCGGACGATGATCACAGGAGCCCAGAGGCAAAATTAAGTGAGACTTATAAGGGTTATATTTAATTAGGTTAAGCTACAACCTAGCGAAGAACCTTCGCGCATTATACAGAGAAAACTTCGTGTTAAGAAGTATCAGACAAAGAATCAAAAATTGTGTAATGAAAAACAATTATTAAAAAAAATCAGAAGTATACTTATACAAATTGCAATAATTTTGAATTTTAACTGAAATCAGTATTTTAAATACATATGAATGATGAATTATTTATTTGTCTGATTGTCTGATATACTACTTCAGAGTTACAAAAAAATGAGATAACTTTTGAGGTCCGTCATGCTAAACAATGCTCATGCATGAAAGAGATGTGGGACAGTTTCACTTCTTACTAGTGACACATTTAGAAGCTCCGCTTTTCACGAAGTACCGCGCATTCACCGCATATTGGAATGAAGCCAGCTTCATGTGGCGTGCAGTGTACTGCGAGAGTGAAGTGAATAGAGATTTTTTCCAGCGGGTATTGGCGGTGGATCCAAACGAAGATAAGGGCGGCCGACCGTCAGCGACTTGGCACATCGCCAACATCAGTCCGTGCCGTGCCTCCCCAACCCTCCATTTAACAAATTACATAACGCAGTAAAAACGCTACGTTACGTCACTGCGATAGTTCACGCGATAGCTTATCACGCACAAGGTTCTATTAACTTGCTCTATGAAGTATGAAGTAGGTCGCTTATCTTGAACAGATATGACAAAAGTAGCTATATCATTTTCTTATTAGTAGTAGATAAGCAAATCATCATCATCATGATCAACTCATTACCGGCTCACTACAGAGCACGGGTCTCCTCTCAATATGAGAAGGATTTGGCCATAGTCCACCACGCTGGCAATGCGCGGATTGGCAGACTTCACACGCCTTTGAGAACATTATGGAGAGCTCTCAGGCGTGCAGGTTTCCTCACGATGTTTTCCTTCACCGTTGAAGCAAGTGATATTTTAATTGTTTAAAAACGCACATAACTCCGAAAAGTTAGAGGTGCGTGTCCTAACTTCATACGTCATAACATCACAGGGTAAGCAAATAAACATGATACATATATTAGTACTTTATTAATGAGTCTAAACTAGATACTACTAATAATAAAAATTTTATCTGTTTATATAAATGCATATATTTTGTTGCTTGCATTCTTTTAGAGTGGTTTTACAGGCAACCACATAAAGGGGCACGTCATGTCTTTGATAAGGAAATCCTTGGTCCATTTGGAATTGGCCTTAAATAGGTTTCTTCTTGAACCTGAAATTGACGCTAGACTTAACCGCTCTAACTCCCAAAGTAAATAATCTAATCAAAGTTTTCTGGAGACTGATCGAATCTATCTTTTTGTACTCATCTACAGAGATGGCAACGTAATTCAATCGTCATTGAAGATTTTTTGCAAGAAGTTTTATAACTAAATAGCTTTACTACATACTGAACAGATTTCAATAAAGTGTTAACAAGGTAATAGATTGAATTTTGGGGAGGGACATGGGATACTTTTTAGTCAGAGAAAACAGACTGTTACCGGACAGTTGGAAAAACTAATGGCAGCGGAAGTGTAGGTGACAAGTAGGAAATAAAAATTACTTTATTAAGGGGGTACCTACTTAATCTCCCAGTTACAAAAAATACACCTTTTATGTATTTGTGAGTTATTTAACCATTTATTTCCATCGCTGGAGTAAGGGGGCACCATAGACAAATGTATGCATCAGTTCGAAAATGTTACAATCTCTAATTAACCTACTTCCTACCTTCCTTCATCTCGCCTAATATTAAATATGAAGTCGGTCACACATTAGGTATAAGTTAGGATTTAGGTTTAAGTATTCCCTACAAATGTTAACTTTTTGTATATAATACAGATCCTACGTAATACTTGGTATTACATACAGTTCCTCCTAGGTACCTTTAGTCCTCTACCAATAAAAGATTCACAGATATAGGCCAAGGTCCGATCTTATTTTTATGTGAGTCATATCGCCCGCCGCCAATTCACTTGGAACGGCTTGCAGTGATCCCCAGAATACAGATGGCGTATAAGTTTTCTACAAAAGCCAGGTAAATACGTTGAAGCGAAACGTATTTCCGAACGATAACGTTTTCTATCAAAGTGGAGTTAGTTGGAAATTGAAATTAAATACCTGATCAATTTGTAATGCTGATTCTATTGTCCTGGCTAAGCTGAATTATGAATACTACTACGTAATGTTTATTCCCAGTCAAGAAATATATCAATTGAACCGTCAAGAAACTACTAAAATCACTCGGCACACGATCTTCCACATTTTTAATGTTACTGACGTTCGTGCTTTTCTGACGCAGCCCGATTTGTCCCGACCGGTATCATGTTGTCTTATTATATTAATGAAAGGTCAATTCCTCATTTATTTTGTGTATATTCCCCATTTATTATTAAGATCCCGTAAAACAAAGACAAGTACGTATCGCTACTGGTGGTCGGAATGGAGCTCTGATTTGCACCATATGCGGTGTGCGGTTGCCTGAAAAACTGCCACGTGACGTTCAAAATGTTTTCAAAAGCACATTACGGCCATACAGATGAAACGAGAAAGACTTATGTTGGACTCATAACGCTGTCACGCTTTAATGTTTCTGATGTCAGAGGTCAGGCTAAGCTAGATTTATAGATTTCAGGTATGAGTATACATATGAATCAAACATCGACACAGTGGTAAATAAAGTCTGAAACAAGTAAGCAATTCTAGACTATACACAAAGTGGGGATGGATTTTGTTTTCTCGTAAATCTCACGTTACTTAGTTTCATTGGATATATATCTCCAATAACATTCACCCGCTCGTGTGAAATATTAATATTATCTAAACAACGAGTAAACTGATGAAGCAACCTTTTTAAATAAAAAAGGTAATCATCGTTTTAGAGTTATGAAGTGAAACCAATCAAAATTTTTTCATACTTACAAATAAATAGCCTAAAACCTCACCCATAGTATTAGCTATAAATGTATTGCATTCATTCAATCTGCATTCATATCCCTTCAGTAGTTTTCGCCTGGTGCGACAAGTTACAGATAAATAAAAGTTAAAAAAAAAGCTATTTTAGGTGCTATATCGATATAATAGCTTAAAAACGAAGTAGCTACGTAAAATGCATAGAAAAACTTTTTTTTTATGTTTCCATTGTCATGAATTGGACCTTCATTTAAAGCAAGTAGGTAGGTAGCTATTGGAATTTAAAGTAGCCTTCATTTAAAGTAAGTAGGTAACTATTGTTATCTCAACATCTAGGAGTTGATAACATTAGAAACATAGCAAGTTTCGAACAAAACATATTGTATATATATATTATATACTACGAAGTATTATAACGTATTAAATAGATACCGTTGCAATGAAAATAAGTACCTACCTTAATATAGTTCCTATACTCTATAAAATATAGTGGGTGGATACTTCAACAATATTTCCATTTTGATCAAAACAAACGTTGAGTAATGCTTAGGTAAGTAGAACCCGCTCGTAGTAGATTTTAATATTTTAAGCTCTTAAAAGTTACAAAGCTTTAGCATACTAAAAGTAACGTCTTTGCTTTTAGAGTACCCGAGTGTGTGCCTATATTAACGCATACTTATGAGTAGGTATGATCCATCAAATGCCGAAACTAGACTTAGCTTTTTGCTACTAAGTAGGTATATATGTAACTGACACCTAAACTTATTAAAAGACTAAACATGTTCTAACGGTACTGTAATTACATCATCATCATGATTATCAACCCATTGCCGGCTCATTACAGAGCACAGGTCTCATCTCAATATGAGAAGGGTTTGGCCATAGTCGACCACCACCGGCTTGGCAGACTTCTCACGAACTCTCAGGCGTGCAGGTTTCCTCACGATGTTTTCTTTCACGGTTGGAGCAAGTGATATTTTAATTATTTAAAAACGCACATAACTCCCAAAAGTTAGAGGTTGAGGCCAGGGTTCGAACTCCCGACCTCTGATTAGGAGCCGGACGTCCTAACCACTGGGCTATCACAGCTTAATTACATACCTAACTGATTATTTTACACCATTAAAATATAAGACTGTTTTATTAAGTAAAGCTGAACATTGATATTTCTACCTCGTATATACGGTTTAAAAAAGTCCTGTTAGAATAAGCAATGTTGACTCCAGTAAGACGGCGTAAGGATTGAGCGACGTGGGCCTCGCGCCTCGAAAAAGTTAGCATTTTTATGAATAAAAACTTGAGTAAGTACCAAATTTTTTCTCTCATCAAAATCCGTCCTCTTGCATCATCTATCAGGGAGCCTCGCAAAATATATCTTGCCCACATCAAATTTTGCCACTGCTCCACTACAGTCAGTAAATTTTATAACTTTGTGCATCCGTTCTCCATTACGTAAGTCGCTATGTTCCATTTTAGAAAATAAAAAAAACGAGGGGCCTATTGAATGGTAAGTAATTGGTACACAATTAGGTTATAATTGTACGAAACGTGAAGTAGCACAAAGATAGCCCTTCTGATAATAAATTGATACAGGGTATTTTCTTTTCGATAAGTAAAACAAAATGTTACCGGAACAGGTTCCTTACGGTAAATTATCAGGGCGTTATCACTGATTCATTGACATATTCTTGTAAAGAGAAATAAAAGTAAATAAAGCTATTTTTGTATGGAGTTTACTTTTCATAAAATAAAGATAGTGAAATTTTGAGAGCGTAATTATCCTTTTTTAAAAAGGAAAAGAAATTGAAATTATATTTAATTACTTTAATTATACATACTAAACGTCTTAAACCTATCGAGTCGAGTTAGGGACTACTCATTGTCTTTGTGACCGTTTCCCATGCTGCTTACCATCGCCGGTGGTCTCGCCGGTGGTCTTTTTAGGTGGAAACGATTGCAACACTTACTTTACGAATGTTACGCAAGGCTGGCTTGGAACATCGGAATCGGTACACATAACTCCTCCCTCCTTAAGTTCAAAGTCAGCAGAGGGATGATTTTCCGTCTGCTGAATTTGACGGGAAAACTTTAAAGGGATGAATTTATACATGAAAAAGATACAAATGGTTAAGGCTAATATAACATATAAAATTAAGGTTCCGACGCTAACACTTTTCACATTTATAGAGCTTTCACTTTGATCGAACACATTTTCACTATCACTTTCCTTTAAACTGTATGCTAACTGCTGAAGGTGCTGAAGGTTAACGCCATCTAGGTTTAGAAGCTTCCTTTCAGGTAACGGGCTCGAGGCAGGTATCTCGGGCAAGTGGATAGTTGGTATTCTGGAGTAGTTTATAGGTCTACCAACTGCTTGGTGTCTTCTTAGTGTCAATCCCTTTACTTTAAAGCTGCAGGTATCATCTATGGTAAGTATGTAGGTTCCTTTTATGTATTCACGAGTTTCTTCTGTATTACATACTTTTAGGAGGAGTGTTTGAAATTTGCTGTATACAATCCATTGGTTAGGTTGGATTGGTTCTATTTTCATTCCAGATGTCTCTACCAGGACTGGGTTACAAGCGCTAGTGTTTTGGGATAGCAACATAAGCGCCTCTAAGCAGCTATCTTTCATTATGGGTTCAACTTCCATTTCGTAGCATAAGAACATGAATTTATCGATTCCCTTGCAGGGTTGGGCGAGCGGTATGGTTTTCGAACCTTTCACTAATAGGTAAGGAGTTCTAGGAATTATAAGGGATGTTTGGTTAAACGTATTTGTAACGGGAAGAGGTATCATACGAAAGTAGCTATATAGATCGTTCTTAACTAGGGGAATGTCCAGAATAAAGATTATCTGATTTTTCTTAGAATAAGCTTTAAGTTCAATAGATTGCTCTATTAACAAAAGATTATCTAAATTGACAGGATATACGAGTTTATCAGTTTTCTCGATATCGGTTAGCAAACTATACAATTCATCTGTATCAATTACGGATTGGTGTAAAGTTTTTAACTTACTAAAAGCTATAGCCGTTTCAATTTCGTCTATTTTAACATAAATCATTTGAAAGTTATGCAGGAATAATTGAAAAGTGCTTATTAACATGGTATTGCTTATTACTCGTTCTGTGCTATTAATCCATGTCTTAATATCAGAAATGTCTTTATCTAGTTGAGTTAAATAGTTTCTTGAGAAACCAGTGATATTAACGAAAGATTGCACCATTTCCGAAACTATGGTCATTTTTCTTGTTATTCTTTCCTGTCGCGTCTTTAAATTCGTGATTAATTCGTCATACCTTAAAGCGTCACTATTGTCTAAATTTCCCGTAATAATTTTTATGAGTGAACCTAAAGGATTTAATATACCGCGTTTAACTCTACGAATCGGAATAAGCTGCCTACATTTATCTAAAGTTATATTAAGGAAATGATCCGTTTGGGTCTTAATATTAATTATATCGCTATAGTGCGTATTATTACTAAAGAATCTTAATAAATTTATATTTAGGTGCTCGTACATTTTAACATTATAATCTAAATCTTCCTATAATGGACTTAAATCTAAAACCTCTACATAAGGCCAATTATCATGAATGCTTGGCCTTCTTTTACAGGTAAGATGCCTGGGTTATATGTTCGATTTTCATCTGAGACGTAAATTACTCTTTCAGTGCATTCGTAAATTTTTACTGAGTCTTTTTTAAATAATTCTAAAACGCATCTTTGGAAATCTTTACGATGAGTATCGCTTTCGAAATAGATAAAGTGTCTAATTTTGGGGTTTATATATTGTTTCAAGAATTTTTTAATTAATTCCAGATCACCTTCAGGCATATGTGCCTCAAAAACTTTTTGCTTATCTCGAGAGAAATCCTGAACTGTGGTATGATTTCTATTCCAGGTAAATATAAGGAATTGGTATGGTTTAGTGTCAATAGCTTCGTTAAGTATGGGGATGACTTCTCCGTCCATGTCTAGAGCAGATAGAGCAGTGTCGGTTCTAGAGCTACAACTTATCGTGCTTTCAGATGGAGTACGAATAGGAAAAGTCATATTTGCACCGTCAGAGTCAGGAATACATATAATACTGTCATTTTCGTCTCTTTCGTCGTTACTACTGAGAGATATGGGATCGATATTTACTTGGAGGGAACTATCATCTTCTAAAGCATTTAGTTTTATTCTTGAGAGTGCATCTGCGTTAGTATTTTGTGATCCCGCCTTATATACTATATCGTAGTCGAACTCTGAAAGTCGTAATTTCCATCGTGTAAGTTTACTATTAGGTTCTTTAATAGAATTTAACCAAGCCAGTGGTCTATGATCTGTATATATACGGAATTTTCTACCATACAGGTATGGACCAAAAACTTTTACGGCCCATACAATAGCGAGTAACTCGCGCTCGATTGTACTATATCTACTTTCAGCATCGTTAAGGGTGCGACTTGCATAAGCAATAGGCAAATCGCTACCTATATTTCCTTGAGAAAGGACAGCTCCAAGGGCAAAGTTTGATGAGTCTGTCGTTAAAATAAATGGCTTGTTGAAATCAGGGAATTGTAATAACGGGGCATTAACTAGGAGTTCTTTACACTTGTTAAAAGCTGCAATGTATTCTTCAGTGAGTACTACCTTTCTTCCTTTCTTAAGGCAAGATGTGAGAGGGTATGTAACTCTTGAAAAATCTTTGATGAATTTACGGTAATATCCTATGAGACCTAGGAAGCTTTTAATTTCCGTTGGCGTTTTGGGAATTGGTATATCTAACACAGCCTTTATTTTGTCGTCATTTGGCTTAAGGCCATCCTTTGTGATTGTATGACCTAAATATAAAACTTCTTTCTTTAAGAACTCGCATTTATCCAAAGTAGCTTTTAAGTTAGTTTCTCTGAACCGATCGAATACTTTTCGTAATTTAACAAGATGCTCTTGTAGGCTGGACGAGTAGATTATTATGTCATCCAGGTAAACTAGGCAATGAATACCCTGTAATCCGCGTAAAACGTTATCCATAGCCTTCTGGAAGGTGGCTGGTGCCGTTTTCAATCCAAAAGGCATTCGCGTAAATTCATAGTGACCTGATTGGGTGGTAAATGCTGTTTTTTGCCTATCTTCTTCTTTAACCTCAATTTGATGGAAGCCACTAGCAAGATCGATGGTACTAAAATACACGGATTTACCTAATTTGTCGAAAAGGTCGGTAATATTGGGAAGAGGATATTTGTCGTCAGTAGTAATTTCGTTCAAACGTCTGTAATCTATTACCATTCTGTATTTAGCTTGGCCCGATGCATCCATTTTCTTCGGGACTAAATGAACCGGGGCACTCCAAGGAGAATATGATTCCCTAATTACATTATCTCGTAATAATTTATCGATCTGGTGCTGAATTTCGATATTTTGACCAGGTGGGTGTCGATAGGGTTTTATATAGATAGGGTCTTCATGATTCGTACGGATGGAATGTTTTACCTGGTTCGTGAAAGATAGTGGTATGTCTTCACAGTAAAATACATCACGGTATTCGTAACAAAGATTGGAAATTAAATTACGTTCTTCTGCGTTCATATGATCTAAGCGAAGTTTCGATATATTTTGTTTCAGTAAGGAATCGATTTCATAGTTTTCACGGATTGAATTCACTCTACATGTATTATTTTCAGATTTAGTGACACTAAAGGGTTTGTTAAATTTTATTGTAATAATATTTTCAGAAGCATTTTGAATTACCGTTGTCGCGAATGAGTTTACGCAGTTCACTAAAGCGCTAGGCATGCGTGCTCCCTGTCCGAAGTCTACGAAATTTAGTATAGCTTCACCGTTTTCTAAGGTAGTTGGTACCTTTACACGAGTTTCAGTTCGTGGTTGCAAGGTTAACTCATATGGAGATTTATATACAATTGGTATGTCAGTGTCGCGCGTGTGTAAAATTTGATTTTTCATGTCCACTGTAGCGTCAAGTTGTTTCAGTAAGTCTGACCCTATGAGTCCGTCGTAGCGACTGTCTACGTCGTATATATAAAATTTATGGATTGAATTGCTTTTAAAGGTTTTCAAAAGAGGTATGAGTAGCACCTCACTATGCCTACTGCGGGCATGGGTACTTATGACTTCGAAAGGTTCTGCATATTTAAATCTAGAAAAATATTGATCTGCCTTTTTAGGACTTATAAAAGATCGCGTACTACCGGTATCGATCATGAACTTAGCCTGAATTTCAGGGAGTTCTATGTGCGGTAATTTTAATATACTATCGCAGATAAGATGTATTATTTCGGATTTGGTACCTTCGAGGCTGTTACGCAAAAATTTTCGTCGTGATTTAAATCTGGATTTTCACAAAAGGTCTCGGGTTCGATGCCTGAGTTTTCCACGAAATAAGGTTCCGGTGGCATTTGACTTGGCTCATCATAATTAAAATTTGGATAGGTCTCGCAATATTTATCGTAGTGATAATTTTCGTCTACTTCAAGATCGTTATTGTAAAAAACATTTTCCGGAATTTCCGTCATATTCTGTCTTACCTGTGGGGCGGTGCGCATAGACACGTCGGTCGGCATATTGTTTAGCGGTCTTGGTATGCCAAACTTAAATTGATTTTGATTTGTAGGGTGACCACTCTGATTCGCTTGTCTATTAAAATTCTGATAATTATTACTATGTTGCAAGTTTCTGACTTGATTTTGTTGAGGTATGCCGAATTTAAAATTCTGCTGTTGGTTCGGAATACCGAATCTAAAATTGTTAGGTTGCGCAGAGGCTCCGAATTTAAAATTATTATTGGACCTCAGTTGATTTTGAAAATTATTTGAGGGTCTAAAACCTTGGTTAATTTGACCTGGCATAGTAAATCTGTTTTGGAACGGGTTTACTGCGGTTCTAAAAGCTGTTTGTGGGGTGGTAAGCTTATTATTAAGGAAACTTGGATTCAACTGATTTTGATGAGATCTTTTTATATTATTTTTAGAGTCGTACTGAAATTGGAAATTAACTTCCTCGGTTACGTACTCTAAAGCTGCTTCTAATGTTCTAGGATTTTTTAACCTTACTATACGGATTAAATGTTCAGGTAAGTTATATAGGAATACATTGAGTGATAAGTTGTTGTAGATTATAATTTTAGACTCTTTCAGCAACATATCGTCTAGTCTATTAACCTTTGAAATTAAAATACTACGTATGTGTTGGATGCGTTTACAAAAATCGGTATATGATTCACCAGTTTTTATTTTAAGCGATTCCATTTCGATTGCGACGCATTCTTCCGAGCGAGGGTCGCCGAAATGCTGAATTAGCGTGTCCTTTAATAACTGCCATGAACAAATGTCCTCTCGTTCACTTATCAGGAAAGCGGCTTTCCCTGTTAACCTACTCGTTATAACGTGAAATAGATACAACTCCTGGGCTGAACTATCAGACTGCCTAAAGTTGTGAATTACATATTCGCATTTCCTTATATAAATGTTTAGTAAGTTAGCTTCTCCATCGAATTTCGGAATTAATTCTGCAATCTCGCGGGGAACTATCGTTATTTTTTCCATTTCCATTGGATTTAATAACACAAAATGACTAACACAATACGCTAAGTGTGCGTATTAAAACTTAATTAACCTAATTATAATATAACTAAAACTTTAGGTAGGAAAGTTATTTTCTTTTTCTTTTAATATATTTGCAATAAAATTTGAACTTTGTCTCTTAACGCTAATACCTAAATAATGCCGATTTAGTGCATTACAGGAATAATTAAAAGAAAATATTCGCAATAAAAATTTGAACTTTGTCTCTTAACGCTAATACCTAAATAATGCCGATTTAGTGCATTACAGGACTTATTAATAAAAAATCAGATTATCAGTGATTTTGGACCGAACTATCTGAAGTTATTAATTTCAATCTCCCCTTTTTCTATCCGGAAAAATAATAGCTACCAACAGGTATAGGATGGGACACACAGGATAGTGAAAAGTTCTACTCACCCTCTGTGCGCCTGCATTCTCCCGCTCAAGGTAGTCTTCTTCCTCCAGGAACGCCGCTACTCGATCACTTATTTATTTGGTTCGTGAATTTCGCGAGCCGCACCTGGGATCTATTTTGGGAACCCTAGGACAGCCTATAACGCGAAATACTACCGGCTGCGCCAGTGAAATTTTGAGAGCGTAATTATCCTTTTTTAAAAAGGAAAAGAAATTGAAATTATAATTAAAATTTAATTACTTTAATTTTAACTTTAATTATAAATACTAAAACGTCTTAAACCTATCGAGTCGAGTTAGGGACTACTCATTCTCTTTGTGACCGTTTCCCATGCTGCTTACCATCGCCGGTGGTCTCGCCGGTGGTCTTTTTAGGTGGAAACGATTGCAACACTTACTTTACGAATGTTACGCAAGGCTGGCTTGGAACATCGGAATCGGTACACATAACTAGATAAATTACAGTGTAAATAAATAAACATCACATAGATGTTTATTTATTTACACTGTAATTTGATCATTAAGCCAGTAAGCAATTTTGACGATCTCCGTGGCGCAGTGCGTGCGCTGCCGCATTATAAAGTTGGAGGTCCTGGGTTCGATTCCCGGCTCGAGTCTGGTCTGGTGGGAGGCTTCGGCCTAGTTACCACCCTACCGACAAAGACGTGTCGCCAAGCGATTTAGCGTTCCGGCACGATGTCACGTAGAAACCAATCAGGAGCGTGGGCTTACCATACCCCTAACAGGCTACCGTCCTAGATAGCATCATCACTTACCACCAGGTGAGATAGCCGTCAAGGGTAACTTGTTGCTAGTATATTAAAAAATATATATTAGGCCTATGCAGCACACAAGCTCAATTAGTCAGTTCCATCAAATTGTATAACCTACTTGGGTAGGCTACTATCTATATCATCTTTTTATAACGATTCATGGTAAGCAAGATAGAAAAAATAAATCGCCTTAGCGCTTTTTCTGATTATTATCTGATCACAGACCAACGAAGCGAAAGTGGAAAGGGTAGATTGTAGGCAAGTATCTACTTTTAATTAATGAGGTTTTAGCTTTTTCTACTTTATTTTTTGCTGTTCTGCAATTTTTAATACATTGCAATGAAGGTTTTATAAGAATATTTTTAACTAACTCAGGGTTTTAATCAAGTTAACGTTGACTAGATATGGGTAATGAGTAATAATTAGTACCTATGTAGAATAGAATTTAAGCTTGTACTGAGGTACCAAAAGGTTCGGTAAAAGGTTAGTGATTAAATTCCAAACTGAACACTTTCGGAGTGTGAGTTTGTTTCAGTTGGGAAAGTGTCTAGATTTATTAATACACATATATCATTATGATCAGCTCAACAGTATGCTATATCACTGTTGAGCTGATCATAAGCCATCTCTGGAAGATAATGTCATCTCTTTGGAAGGTAGACATTTAGAGCGGCTATGCAACACACCCCATTTTGGATATTACTCCATTCCAGTAACTAGGTAATAATGATCAAGACTGAAGACTGATATTTGGACTTCAAAGCAGGCTATACTCATTCAGATATCGCGTTAAGATTCAGGATTAACTCATCATCATCTACATTTCAACCGAAGGACGTCCACTACTGAAGTGTTTTTTGAGTGAGTTACAACGCTTCGTTCACCGCGATGGAGAAGCCATTCCAGCACATCGGAACAACAGCTTCTATTTGAACTCCGAGCTAAATGCCCATTGCCAACTCAGTTGTGTGACTCGATATCTCGTAGGAGTCTTCCTATGAGATACAATCGATTTCTCTTCTCAACATAACTATCTACATCGCCGACTAAGTGGTTCTTATGAGCTCCAAAGTTGGTAACCACGTTTTGGAGCCGTAAGTGATCAAAGTCATAATGATAAATTATCTGAACTGAATTCATAAACTAAGCTAATTGTTGTTGACAATTCCGAAGTCACCCGGGTATTGGGAATAGGATTGTGCTAAGCAAATGTTCATCAGCGCTGCATCACCTCGCTTTGTTGCTTCAAAAGCCGAGCAAGTCCCTTGGCTTTTCGAATATTATTATACAAAGAAGCTGAGGTAACATCATAACTCAGAACTTACGCTAAGGCTAAAACAAAGTCTCTACTCAACAACAACAAACTAACAAACACGTTAATTTTTGTATTGCATAACGATAAGACTGAGATTAGCATGTTGAAACATGCAAATCTTTGGCTTTGTTTTATTATCATACTAGCTGGCGCCCGCGACTTCGCCCGCGTGGAATAAGTTTTCAAAATTCAGTCAGAATAAGTTGTAAAAATTCCAACGGGAACTATCCTATGTCACTCTCCAGGTCCTCAACTATAATTTCAAAAATTACGTCGATCCATTGCTCTGTTGCGACGTGATTGAAGGACAAACCAACATACAAACTCACATTCGCATTAATAATATTACTATGATTTTGTCTGGATAGTAAGGATTTCTTAGAACAAAGTATTTCAATGGATTCAAAGAAGTAAAACTTTATAAGATATTCAACCAACATGAACCCGGTATTAACCTCTTTGCGGCGGATTTTCACAAATTATTAGAGAAGTCTATGCCTAAGCAGGGCCTAACTTCCAAATTCCTTTTCATTCTTTATGTTTCCACTTTCAATGTGTGATTTTGCAAAAGAGCTTATACCTACATGTCATAGTTACTGAAAAGTAATGCTCTAATTGCCGATTTTCATTTCTCTAATTCTTAAAACTCAGAACTTACATGTAACCTTCCAGCCCCTCACCCCTCTCACCTTCCCCTTGGGATGGATTTTTGTAATATTGCGTATATACAGGTTTTTATTATTTAAATCAAATAACCTAAATGCCAATTTTCATGCCGATAACCTCGAAAACTTAGAATCCTGACGAAAACTTCCAACCCCCATTTTACCCCCTTTCGGGTGGATTTTTGCAACATTGATCGTACGTTTCTTTATTATTTATAATTAACAACTTAGTTGCCAACTTTCATGTCATACAAACTTCAAACCCCCATTTCAACCCTTTAGGGGTGGATTTATGTAATATTTTCATAACAGGTTCTTATTATTTAAAACAAATAAACTAAATGGCAATTTGCATGTTCCAAACTTAGAATCCTGATGAAAACTTCCAACCCCCATTTTACCCCCTCTGGGGTGGATTTTCGCAACATTGATCGTACATATCTTTATTATTTATAATTAACAACTTAGTTGCCAACTTTCATGTCATACAAACTTCCAACCCCCATTTCAACCCTTTAGGGGTGGATTTATGTAATAATGCATAACAGGTTCCTATTATTTAAAACAAATAAACTAAATGGCAATTTGCATGTCCCCTAACTTGGAAAACATAGAATCCTGATGAAAACTTCCAACCCCCATTTTAACCCCTTTGGGGTGGTTTTTCGCAACATTGATTATACGGATCTTTATCACTTACAATAAAAAACTTAGTTGCCAACTTTCATGTCTCTAACTTCAAAAATATAGGAGTTTCATACAAACTTCCAACCCCCATTTCAACCCCATAGGGGTGGATTTTTGTAATATTGCCTATAGAGGTTTTTATTATTTAAAACAAATTACCTAAATTCCAATTTTCATGTCCCTAACTTCGAAAACTTAGAATCCTCATGAAAACTTCCTACCCCCATTTCACCCCCCTCGGAGTAGATTTTCGCATTATTGATCATACAGATCTTTATTATTTATAATTAACAACTTAGTTGCCAACTTTCATGTCTCTAACTTCAAAAATATAGGACTTTCATACAAACTTCCAACCCCCATTTCTACCCCTTAGGGGTGGATTTTTGTAATATTGCGTGTACAGGTTTTAATTATTTAAAACAAATTACCTAAATGCCCATTTTCATGTCCCTAACTTCGAAAACATAGAATCCTCATGAAAACGCCCCACCCCCATTTCACCCCCCTTGGGGTAGATTTTCGTAACATTGATTATACCGATCTTTATCATTTATAATAAAAAACTTACTAACCAATTTTCATGTCTCTAACTTCAAAAATATAGGACTTTCATACAAACTTCCTACCCCCATTTCTACCCCTTAGGGGTAGATTTTCTCAAAACCGTTTCTTAGCTGACCTCTACTTCATAAAAGGAATCTACCTTCCAAATTTAAAGTTCGTATGTTTTATAGTTCCTGAGATATCGTGATCATCAGTCAGTCAGTCAGTGGTATTTCGCTTTTATATTATCATATAACTAGCTGGGTCACCCTGTTCCCTAATTAATAAAATAAGCTTTTAGTTGAAAGCGTACTTTGACTTTAAATATGTAGAGTAAACTTTCAAAGTTTACTAAATCAACAATAACATAATTATAAAACTCCCGAGAGTAGACTAGTAAAATCAAGGTTATAGGAGCTAATCCTACGTGTTGGATACTTATGATAATCCATCATTATCATCATGTTCAACCTATGGTTCATGGCTCACTACAGAGCACGGGTCTCCTCTCAATATGAGAAGGGTTTGGCCATAGTCCACCACGCTGGCCATTGGCGTTTAAGAATATTATGAAGAACTCTCAGGCGTGCAGGTTTCAATTGCTTAAAAACGCGCATATGTGTGTGCCCGGGTTCGAACCACCGTCCTCTGATTAGGATGTTGGCGTCCTAGCCACTAGGCTATAACAGCTTCAATCATAATGATAATTATCACAAGTTTATTATGTACTTATTTAGTGTGGTACAGTTATGCATAATATATATAATATGCCTTATATTATATTGCCGAAGGCCCTGGATCCTGGCATGTAAAATAAATCGTTGATATAACAGGCGTGTAGTTAATTTAAGTAAAGATACAGGCGGGGTGCGGGTGCGGCGAGGGGGGTGCAGGCCGCCCGCCCTCAGTGCCACGGAGGCTGCGGGCTGTGACGCCGCCCGCCCTGCGCCTTTAAAACGTTCAACCTAACATTTCTACAGCATTGTTTTTACCAAACATATATTTAAACATTTTGTCATGTCATATATAACATGCTACGATATAAAGTGAGACGTGAGTGACATTAACTAAACAGCTCTTCACAAGAGAACGGGTAAGGAATGATTTGTATTGCTTATACTATTAGAATTTAGCTGAGCTTGACTTAATTTCAAGCGTTTATTTATTTTATTATATTTTTGGTTTAAGTGAAACGACAAATTGGTGTTTGATTGAAATTACGTTAAAAATATTCTTTCATTTAAAAAAGGGATAGCAAAAAGATTTAATTGTTTACAATTTACATCGTTTTCATTGTAAAATTTGTATCAAATTAGCTAAACCTATATATTTCAATTATTATAGAGACAAACCAAATAACAATGGGAAACAAATACAATAATTTATTTTTAAATAGGTATGTATAGATTTTTTTTAAAACAATTATATTTAAAAAAAAATATTCGAATAAATTTACGTTGTACCACGCGTCTAATTTAAATGTAAAGTTTCAATTGTAGAAATTGAATGCAGTTTCCTATCCATCACACAAATTTCTGTCGTACTCGTAACAATAATCCATTAGGTTGTTTAAAAGATTTAGTTTTAAAAATAGATAAAAACCATTTCACATATAAAAGCTTTCAACTGCCACTCGATAATTCAAAGTTCTACGTCATGAAATATGCGCATTTTAAGCGAAAATCAGTAACGTCAGTCTACGAGCAATACTTCGATTTGAAGAGGGTCACCACTTACGGAGAGAACTCAACAGCATTTCAATTATAGATGTTTTCCCTAAAAAGTGAGCACTCGTATAGCATCAGTAGGTAGGTACCTACATAAAAGCTTTCGGGTCACCTTTTAAAAACTCGTGATAAGTGGGTTTTAGTACCTATGGAATACTTCAAGGGTCTGCTAATGTGTTTCCAGAACAAAAACCTTTAATATATATGTAGATACGCTTTAATGGTAGATATTTTATCTAAAACACTACACGATGGAATCACGCCATATCTTATATCTGTATGTCAGCTTCGTATTGCATCATTGTAAAATAAAAGATATTTAATAGTGCATAATAAGTTTCAAAGTTGGTCGGTCAAGTTAACGTTAATAAAGGGCACGTTTGAAATAAGTAAGTATTTAACAAAAACACCACTTTAAATTACGTTTTTTTATCGTCGTAATGATTTTTTTTTAAATTATCTATTAACTTTTAGTGCATCTGTTGATACTACTCATTGCCAAAGTAATAAAAAAAGTTAAAGTTTAATACTACATCGATTCACAGAAACCTCACTTAACTAAATTTTAGTAACTACATAGGTCTGGGACCTTTACTAGATAAATCCCAAGCGAAAAAAAATATTAAAGAATATGAAAAAGACAAAGAAATCGGCATATAAAGATTTTGCAAATAACGTTGTCTTTAACTTTTTAAGCCCTCCTCTTATAACACAATGTTTTGATTGTTTTGGCAGGCAAGGCCATCTACAATTTACTATTGAAACAGTGCCAAATAAACCAAGGACATAAATAGCTGGTACAAAATGGCAATAATAGCGAATAACTATATAAAACCTACAAATAAAATGTACAAATTGTACACCGTGCCAACATTTTTATTAATGACATTACTCGCTGGAGAGTCTTGCTGCAATGTTATACAAAATTCCTCGGCTGAAATTAAAGGCATATCAAGTTCGCCTGTGCCTGCAACTACAGACTTTATCCACTCAACAAAGTCTAGCGTAAAACCGTTACCGGCTACAGTGCCTCTCAGCACTAGTACTCCTATGACAAAGGGTAGCTTTAAAACAACTAAAGCGTACGTTACTACGGAGCGCTCGACCACGACTCGCAAAGCATCGACGCAAGCGAGTACAAAAGGTTTTCTGAAATTTGCAAGAAGGCGAAAGCTTAACTCTACTGCTAGTACAATTGGTGCAGTACATTCACCAACGCATTTACAAGAACGTCTAGGAGCTATTGATTGTGAGCTGCCAGTTCTGCCGAGGGAATCTCGATTATGGCGTGGCAATGAGACCCATGAACTGAACTTGCCTGTTACGGTAAGTTGCTCTATGAAATAATATTGTACGCTAAGTAAATACAGGTTACTTAGTACCTAACGCATACTTCATTGTTGTATCTCTCAACAATAAAGTAACATCCCCTGTGAAAAAAACGCTTTAAGTTTTACATAAAAACAAATTTAATCTATTAAATATAAATGTATTCTGAAAATATTAATTTCGTGTTGTTTTTGTTTTGTAAATTTAATTTTCGACTTCAAAGCTCAATTTTATTTTAATTATACATTTTATAGTATAGAATGTTTTGATAATTATTTTATATCACATGATAAAATATGTATCTATAGGCAGATATATTTATTTTAAATTGACATGTTAGGTCTACGGTTCAACTCATTAAAGTATTTGAGTGTAAGCTAAAGTATTTTGACGTAAAACAGAACTATTGGTGTCCTCAAACCATTTCGCATTACACGCAGAAGTTTAATGATTAGGTTACTGGCCTTTGTCTCCTTATATCAGAGAAGAGTGCTCCTCCTTTAGCATTAGCACAGAAAAAGTAATTAATTTATATTTGTCATATACAACTTTTCTTTAAATATAACTAGATCATATTATAAGGTGGCATGATAACAAATAGCTTGACCTAAATATGAATATTCGGGATACAAGAAAATTATCAAAAGAATATTAAATTGCGTAAATAACAAAATTCTGATGTAAAATTTTCCACCATAACTTTAATCGTGGCGGCATAGTACAGCGAGGTCAAATACATAAACCATAAATCGTCCTAGCGCAAAAGGAAAAGAGAAAAACCTTTTCTGCTTCAGCAGTCCAAGTCTGTTCATTACTTTTATAAAAGGAAAATGTCTGGTACGTCTCGTACAGAATACTATGCGAGTGGCATTTTCAAGATTAGGAACACGCGTGGACTATATAAGTAATATCTTATACCATCTTTGCTATATTAAATAAGAAATTTCAGAGCGGCAGGAAAAATATAATCATTGCTGATGTACCGCGTTACACTTGACTTCTTACCTTACTTTATGTTACGTATTCATTTAGGTAGTCGTAGATATATACCATTAAATATAACATTGGTTTCTAAAATAGATTACGTTTCCACCCGTTTACATAAGACCTACTGTAGTTCTTAACGATTAGATGCCTACTGCATTCTGACGTAACGCGTTATCCAAGAAGAGGTAAAAATACCAATCCTGTCTAATTAGTTTAATAACCTAATAATTATAATATGAAAATCACAAATTGATCCAAACTAGAAAAAAAATCTGTGTTATATTTGCCCAGAGATCAACAAAACACAAAACTAATAAGCGCTCAACAAAAAATATCAGAATTCACATAATAATAACACGTATATTCCAGCTTCAAAGCAATTTTGTGCAATAACAAAATTGAACTCTGACATTCTGCCAGATAGAACATGAATAAACTATTTAATATTGCACCGCCAACGCTTTCGTTTAGCAGTTGTTTGAGCCCAGGTTGATAACTTTACTTGAAAGGTATCTAATAAATATTAAATCATAAAGATATTATTATGTTCTGAGTTTATGCATAAGTGCCTTTTACTTATTTAAACTTTATAATTAATGTGTGTTTAATTTTGCGGTATGGATGTCGGAGGAGTGTGCGGGCACGTTTCGAAGAGGGGGCGAGGAGGAGTGCCCTCCGGTCATCATGTCATGGGAGGGGGTTGCTGACATTCAAAGCGGAGATATCCTTATCGTGCGCATCGCAGACTCTTCCCCGCTAGACACCTTTGTTAGTGTTGTCCCTACCAACGAAACTACTGACACGAACTCTTCACACGCTGATGAGGACAGGTAGGTTTTATGAAAGACGATAAGCCAACGATAATTATTAATAAGCTATCTATGCAATTATGAGTACAAAAGATGTGTTGTGTCCGCTGTTTCTTTGTTACCGATGCACGGCTGATTCACTGGGCTATCTTAAAGAAATTTAAAGATCTTGCATCATGGTGACTGAGATAGTAAACTTGTATACGGGGAAAAAAAGAAATTCTACTGGAAACTTAATAAGCATTATTGTTAAAAGTTGTAGTTTCTTAAACGAGATGTATAGTACCTACCCCATTCACAATCGATGCATAGCGTGAATGTGTATGAAGGAGTGCACTTCTCGATTAGAACATACCATTTTTCATATCGATTATGAGAAAAAAAAAACTTTTTCTTTCTTATGCAATTTTAGGTAATTGATAGGTGTTTTTTTTGCCCGTATTTAAAAAGAAATCAGCAAACCATTTGAGAACCGGTTGATGTTCAGCTATTTTTCATTGCTTTGGATTTTCGATTATGCGTGCTAGTATAGTGCTAGTTTAAATTAAAACTTAGAGCAGAAACTATAAAATTAATGCTCAAAAAACGTAGTGTTTCTATTCTCTTTGACTGGAATTGAGCTATTATTCATAGGCGGTAGTACTCACTTTTTTGTGTAACTTTCAAAATTTCTAAATATGAGACATGAAAAGGTATATAATACACTATATAGCCGCAACATCCACGTAGAACTTCTGATTTCCCGTGAGAATAAGAAATGTTTCCGCGGTTAATCGTATACCCGTCTCAGTAATCTAAATCGGGTATAAAAATTATAGGTATTTATTTTATTATGATAAAATAGATTTGTACAATTAAAGCTACTTATAGTGTTATTTTTTTTATATGTCCTAGTTTATATGAGCAGAATACGTATTTACTACTAAGATATGCAGGCGTATTTCGATTTTGGTTCTTTTCAGAAATTTCTCCTACATTCTACCTTTTTCATTTATAATTCAATGATCCGTTCAATATTATCTACGGAATTTTCAATGAACCGTGTCAATTGCCTTTTCCTACGGTTCAATAGATAATTGTTTATGAAAGGGCTATTTTCAGGTCACATCATATAATTCCCCAACCGGCTGTTTACCAAGTGACACGGCAGGGACACGAACACTGTGATGTATCTGATGGGATGCTGCTTGATATTACACCACTGGACGAGAACGGATCAAAGATATTCACTCTCTATGACAAAGATCTTACTGAGGGCGTAAATTTATTGATTGGTACTTTTTTCATCTATTACATCGCCCTAAACCTAATTCCAAATATTCAGATCGAAGAATTTTTGTTAGAAAAAGCCACTCTTATCAACAGGAATCTGTGAGAATTATAGCAATATTAAATTTAATCTTTAATAAATGATTTTGACAAGGCGTCGGTTACGTATTTTATCTAAACAAAGCTTGAGGAACAAAACTGCTTTCCAAAAGTTTCTCCCGAAAAAATCTGAGCCAAAATGGTTTTTGAAAACGCTTTCATGATTGGATGTTTCTTACGTACCAATTTGCAAAAAGTTTTTTTTTTATGACGTTTAGATGTGCCTTCCAAGCACGCAATAGTTACCCACATTGCGTGAGAACGTAGCAACTTACGTAAGCTCTTATCGGAAGTTTTGAAAAGGGGAAAACATCACTTTATTGTGGCTGAGCGGTAAAAAAATGTCATTTAACCCTGACATGCAATGAGAGTCTATTTTCTTTCCAAGAAAATGTAGCTTCATATAATATTACGTTATATTGTACTGTGGTAAAATAGCACACACGTGATAAAAACAATATTTACAGTTGTATCCGAGAACTGGGGATCACAATGCGTCCGACTGAAGGTAACTGTGAAGTCAGATAATTGCGGCGACTCCCAGGACTGTACAGGCAAAGGCGTTTGTTATACAAACGTATCTATGGTAATTAAAACATTCTTCTTCCAGGTTAATCTATTCTATGAAAATCTAAAATAATATATCATTTAATAAATAATTGTCTCGAGTTTTCAAGAACGTCTTATATTATATATAATATGTTTATATTATATTTATTTTAGTATATAGGCTTGTTACTTTCAGAGTCAGGTGTAAGTAAATTTTTTTACCCTACCTAAGTATTTAAATTTGACAAACTCGTATATTTTCCTAATTTCATTTTCCCGTAGTGTGAGTTTCCAAGTTAAAATGTTCCACCTATCTGTATTCCGCATGGTGTTGTCAAATCATGACGTATGAATTTTCTTATAAAATGTCACTTGAGGTAACCATTATCAAATACTTATTGGGTTTCAATCTCATAAGATAGATGCAACCATAAACAGTGAGAAATGTGGAAGTGCGCCGCGTTACGATTTTTGTCAGAAAATTGTGACAACCTAAAAATTTTTCACTGGCGAAACTTTAAAAGTTCGGCAAAAAAGTGCTCACTGTGTTACTGAGAATTTCATTTTTATTTTTTTGGTATTAGCAGTTTTGGCATTCCGATATTTGACCGTTTTTTACTACTACTTGACAATAATGTTTTATATTGCTATGTCATGCGCGTGTCTGGCTAAATGTTTGTGTATTTAATGTGAGCGTGTAATAGTTTTTTTTCCAGTTTATATACCTGTTATGATTTAGTGGGACGTATAAGATGCCTATATATTCACGTAGTGCGAGCATAAATTGAAAAATTATGAAGTTTGTATATTCAGCGACGATAGATTTATCGTGTTTTGATTGTAGGAAGGTTACGAGTGCCAATGTTGCCGAGGATACGTCGGACCACATTGCGAGGACAGGGACGCTTGCAATCCATCACCTTGCTTGAATAATGGCATATGTGTCGACCTCTCGCAGCCTCTCAACGGTGCTAACTACCATTGTCTATGTCCATACGGTACTGAGTTAACATCTTTTTTCTATCTCTATCTTATTATCATCATCATCATCATGATTAACCCATCACCGGCTCACTACGGAGCACGGGTCTCCTCTCAACATGAGAAGGGTTCGGCTATAGTCCACCACGCTGGCCATGTGCGGATTGGCAGACTTCACACGCCTTTGAGAACATTACGGAGAACCCTCAGGCGTGCAGGTTTCCCCACGATGTTTTCCTTCACCGTTGAAGCGAGTGATATTTTAATTGCTTAAAAACGCATATAACCCCGAAAAGTTAAAGGTGCCCGGATTCGAACCACCGACCTCTGATTAGGAGGCTGACGCCCTAACCACTAGACTATCACCGCTTCATCTTATTATGACAATTCATCTTATTATGAGTTAATTCATATTGGATATCAAAATATTTAAAAATAATTTTAGGGTTTATTTAGCAGCTACGTTTCGTGCACGAAACATACTTACATACATACATACTGAATCATTGATTTGCGTGCTTTGCTACTTTTAATCGCTCGTCGCATTTCCAAAGCGTGAGAACAAGCGCTTCTGTCGAAATCGAAGTGATTCATAGCTACTGGCCGCGGCTTTGTTGACGTGAAATTTGGTTCACGTATCGCGATCTAGTTATTGATCAAAGTCGAGACAGTATTTTTGGTGACATGAATTCATACTGTAAAACGAACATAACATGAATTCATACATCTCCATCAGCCATGGATTTATTCGTGATACGAACACTCGAAAGGTACACAGCGAAACTAAACAAAAATCTAGTTAAATGCGAAGGGGATATGTAGACGAAGGGTTACGTATCACGGTACAATATGAAACAATAAATAATCCAAGATCTAAAAGCACAAAAGGAAATTCTGCAATGCGTTTTCTTTCATTTTGTGTTATAATTTTTAGTTATAGCGATAATAAAAATACATGCTCAAAAAATGTTCTAATATCAGTTCTTTACATATTAAGTAAGTGACATAAGAAAGCTCACTGATAAACAGACAGGCCTAGTAATAATGAAATAATTGGCACCCTTCGAGTACTGAACCCAAAAACAAAATGATATAACAATATTACAATCATTTTTATTCACGTAAGTAAAATTTATCACATAACTTACTTATAAATGTCTTTAGATTCGTATTTCGTTTATTACTTTTATAACATTGACTAAAAGCGGCTTTATTTCCAAACCGGTAAATTCTGCTACGCTCAAAAAATAAATAACATTTTACGGTTAATTAAGCTCCGACGTGACGTAATCGGGAGCTCTGTGTGAAGAGCGTCGTTGCGTAACCGTATATCCTCTCACTAACGCATCGTTTGATAGCATGTCCCTATAAGATATATAATGGATATCTCTGTAGCCGTATTAAATGTTGATTAATGAAGCCACTTCATTCTGAAACTTAATAGAATATGGGTTGAACGAACGTGGTATCGCAAAAGGATTAAAACAGTGTTCTAAGATAAATATTCTTTATACCTTCGATAGTATTCCCGGAATCAGTTCAAATCAAGTTTATGGAATTCAGCTATTTTTAAAAGATAATTTCTCCGTTAAAGTACCTGTACCTGTAATTTACAATTATTCTCAAACTCTTGAGTGCTTGTCAGATTTCGAATTATGGTAAATTTATAATAAAGGAACTTTTAATTTTGTTTATTTCACGGTCAATTTAAGTGAATCATTCGCATTACGCTTACTAATTTGTTTGAATTTAGCTATACTGGGTCTTTCACTATGTATACATTGTTTAATTGTATTCCTTTAAGAAAATCTTAATAGGCAACATAATACTTTTAGGGTTCACTGGCAGGAAATGCGAGAAAGACCCTTGTTATTCTGAACCGTGTATCAATGGGGGTTCATGTATGAGTATGGCAATGAATGGTTCGACAACATTTCATTGCGCTTGCGCTGAAGGATGGACGGGTTCACATTGTGAGCTGGCTGCTACCGGCGGTGCCTGCGCTGGGAAGCCGTGCGTCAAGGGAATCTGCGTTGAACAGGCGGATAATGAGGTGGAAGGACAGAAGTACCGGTGCTTCTGTGAGCCAGGTGAGTTATATGTTTTAATATCAATCATCATCATCGACTTATTAATGCGCTGCTTCTGAGTGCAGGCATTTTCTTATCATAGGAAATTCTATACTCTATCTCCATTATCATGTGAGTGAGAGGGATTAAAAGTAAATGCCTTTGATGTGAGTTGGTGGATTCTTACGATTGTTATTACATAAAATGGAAATTGGCCGCGGTCGACAGCTTAATTGGTATGTGCTTTGTAAGGCTGTTACAGATAATTGCGTGTATAAAAATTCTAACAATATCGTTAGTAAAAGATGTGTAATGCTCACAATTATAGGGTTGTTTTCGAACATCAAATCAGACTAACGTCATTGAAAATTGAATCTTATTAACCTAATACTGTAATAAGTACTGATATATATTTATTTATATATAAAAGTATATATTTATATATTATATTTATTGATATTTTATTTTGTTTTAAATTGCGCCATTACCCTCATTTTTAAATTAATTCTTTCCCCAAGGGTTGTCTGGAAGAGATTGCTGAAGCAATAAGACCGCCTTTGCATACTTATGTGTTAAATGTTTTGTATTGTTGTTTCTCTAAAGTTTGTGTGCAATAAAGAGTATCTTATCTTATCTTATCTTATCTAATTATAAAACTCAAATTCCGGCACTTCCACTGCCGGTTCAAATTTAAAAATAATGATGCAAAAGGTCGTACTACATTTTAGGATATCTATCTTAGATATTATAAGACCTTTCTTTAGGTTTTTTTATTTAGTTTACAACTTTCCTGAGAATTTGTGACTAATTAAAATATATCACGATAAAAGCTATGCGCTTAAAAAAATATTTGTGTTATACTCAACCTAGTAGGTTATGTATTATATTTTATCATATAATGTGTACAATACAGACTTTGCCGTAGCTTAATTCTTAAACAAAAAGATAATTTCCTTCTATGTAGACGTACGATACTGAATTTATCCGCTGAATTTAACTGAAACGGCACGACAAAGGATAAGGAAAATCCTTTTGGAATTAAATGGAAGAAGATACCTACATAAATAAGCATGTAGGTAGACGCTAGAAAGGATCTCATTTGGATTACAAATGTAATTATCGGAATACGGTTCGAAACTAGGTAGGTTATATAATAGATAAAAGTTCTTCATTGTCAAGAAATTCTGTTAAATTGTGTGTTTTGTTAATTCTGAATACCTAAAATATACATGTTCTACTTTACCAAACATATTATTAAGCTACTCGTGCGTTAAGACGTAAAAACATTGCTTAAAATAATACACTTGGGGACATGGGTCCATCCAATCGAGGTTTCGTAAGAGAATAAACGATACAACTGCCGGATCTTATCCTTCAGGGCATTAATGAGTTGCACTTTAAAATAATTTTCTGCGAGAGCAGCAGTTACTATTGTAAGGAATGTACGCTATGCAATGTAACACCGATTCTTAACATAATTGACTTTTTGGATTATGGAATAAGCGCCGCACGCTTGCATTAACAATGATTTGAGAATACAAAAATAAGGCACAAGGTGTCTGGTTAGCTACTAGATGAGCCTTTCTATATGAACTCACGTAGTTGTAGACTACACTGGAACTATCGTAGTTTTTCTGTTAAAGGTTGACCACACTTGATATTTGACAATGTTTGTTTTGTCGTCTTGGCCAAGATTTGAATGCATTTTCTGCAATTGATTTTGAATCTGGTGTTTTGTAAGTCTAGTATTAATGCATAAAAAGAAGATCGTGTATTTAAAATCTGTGAGAAATAGATTATTAATTTTGCTGTTCGTATGGTAGAGAAGCTAATTTCTTTATATTTCAGCAGAATATATTAGTGTGTTTCTCAGTTCAGTCCTTATGGGTTTGGTAGTTATTTTTATGAAACGTTTCCTTTTATATATCTTTTAATATGTGAAAAAAAAAACGAATGAAAGACGAACATAATGCTAAGCATTCTCTACCACTACACAATGGTTCATTTAAAAACATTTCGCAGGCTTAAAAACAAATACAAATATGTTATACGAGTATACAAACCAAAATAAGTGAATTTCAGAGTAGGAGGATAGCTAGAAATATAAAGGAATAATAAAGGCGGAAACGATCTTTTTTTTTTAATTTTAGCTCCTTTTTGTAACCTTACTTTCGTAACAATTCGTGGAGCAATAAATCGTTCCGAACTTATTCAATTATAGTCAAGACAATCTTGGTTACGATGTTTGGAGAAAATATTATTTGGTTGATTCAGTTATGAAAATTTGGGTGGTCGCCCGCAATATTTGTTTTATGTGCTGTAACTTTTGTGATAAAATATAGTATCTACTCAAATATTAATTTATCTACTTGGAGCAATTCCATCAAGATCGATTGATTTGCACAAATCTTAAAGGAATGCCGATGTACTATTTATGTTGACGTATCCCTTATACGTCGCTTTTGCAGACTGACAAAAAGCTAGTTTAGCAACCGAACCTCTTTAGCGTTAGTGCGGGTATGGGCGAGCTAGACGGCATAATGTTCACGTAACAAAGGTTTATTCACCTTCAATTTGATATCTGCGACGATATTGTAAAGAAATATCAACCATTACTTAATTGCCGCGGCATAAACAATATTTATAATTTAAATTCTAACATACACTAGCTACATACTTAAATACCCCATAATAAGAGTTATTTTTACGTCATGAACAACCCATTCTCGGCTCACTACAGAGCACGGGTTCTCCTCTCAATATAAGAAGGTTTTAGCCATAGTCCACCACGTTGGCCATGTGCGGATTGGCACACTTCACACGCCTTTAAGAACATTATGGAGAACTCTCAGGCACGCAGGTTTCCTCACGATGTTTTCCTTCACCGTCGAAGCAAGAGATATTGTAATTGCTTAAAAACGCATATAACTCCGAAAAGTTGTGGGTGCGTGCCCGGGTTCGAACTCCCGACCTCTGATTAGGAGGCTGACGTCCTAACCACTAGGCTATCACAGCTTTGTACCTGTTGTCAAATATTTGTGTACTTATCTATATTTTAGGTAAAAATAAGAGAGTAATGCTTATATTTATTCGTGTTTCTACAAAAGAACTAGACACAAACAATTTGTCATCATTAGGTACTAAATAAACTGGGGAGAATTAATCAACTTAGTTGTTTTTCCGGCTGCAAAGAAAAAGTATGGATGCGGGAGAACACTCTCTTGGGCCATATTGGCAAAGGGAATCTAATACAGTATAAGAAAGTTGCTATGTTTACTATATAAGTATAATATAAAAAAGTACATAGTTATTTTCTTACTAAAATCTACTACGATCGAATGTGCAACAAAAGATGGTATAAGCGTAAATTAAATGTGTCAGCTTTTTATGCTATGGAAATCTAGTAATATGCGTAACCATCCATCATTCGATACAAGCGATTTATTTTTGGTTTGAAACGATGTATTTACATCTAAAAATACGATATAAGAATATATCACGTTCGAGATGCTACAGTTAGAAAACTACTCACCGATTTGTACGTAGATCGGTGATAACATTTAATTTTTTATTTTACTGAAAGTAATTTATTCTTCCCGTTCCACTTCTTTCTCTTCCAAAGATCACCTATATCGAAGAGTGTTAGCTTCTTTAAATCTTTTTCTCGTTTGCTTATTCTTTATCACCTGTTTTGTACTAAGAATCTAAATAACTAACCGCATACGCCTGTTTATAAATGAACTATTCCCATCTATATAACTCCTCTTTCCCTATCATTAATGTTATAAATTCGCATTTAAAAACCATAAAGAGATTATAGCAAAATTACGCTTTATATTTCAGGAAATTTAATTTTTCATTATAAAATAACTCGTTTGACACTCTCATTAACTATCTCCTGCAAAAATACCACTTGGGTGCTGCGTAAATAAAGGAGAAACTGACAAAGCAGTAAACGCATTTCGCAAATATATTATACTAGCTGACGCCCGCGTCTTCATCTGCGTTGAGTTAGTGTGTGTGAAAGTGTGAATCATGAAGCAATGGATTACTAACCCGACGACCCTGAATTAATTACAGGATAAACATTAAAGTATCTTCTTTCTAACAACAAAAAATAATGAATGAAATCGGAGTACGTTAATGAATTACAACTAAATACACATTTTAACTTTCATTCCCTCTCCCCCTTGGGAGAATCATGCTGAATTCCGGGATAAAAACTATCCTTTTTGTTGAACCGGAGTATCAGCTACTCCTATACCAAATTTCATTCAAATCCATCCAGTAGTTTCGGCGTGATCCAAGATACAGACAGACAAAAAAAAATTGTTTTGGCCTCAGTTTCGATAGTAAAACATCTTACATCCATATTAAAATTTTCAAATTATATTTAATGTATAGAATTCGCCCTATTACAGTTTTATTATATTATAGATTACTAAGGTAAATTAATCTGAGCTTTTTGAGCTAACATACCTTTTTATTCTGTCGTGGTTACATAAATAAAAAAAGGACAACAGAACGCCACAATGTTATGCCTAGCATGAAAATATATTCGCATAAAAAAACACATTTGGCGGATGACAGTTGTAGGGAAGTGCTACGATCTCATTTATAACTGAGCTTTTAGCTTCGCTTTTTCCGCTTTGCAATTCTATCATAATGTGTTTACACAGAGCGCCTTTATGTGGGGAATTTATTATGGGTAGCTTTATATTAAACCCCACGGGTAACATTGGGGTTAGGTACCTTTATCTACACAGTGTATACTACACGAGAAGATAATTGCATCGACATTAAATGTTCGGTTCGAGTATCTTTATAAAGTTCTATTCTCGAGCACAGAAATGAAAAATATTTTACAAGTGCTATTACTTTCACTTCGCTTATCCTCTACTAGGATAGCAAAAGCTGACTAAGAGGTTCAAGACTTAAGTTTAATCGCTGTGCACTGAAATGCATTACAGTTTTCATCACATGCATGTAGGTATATACATGTTATTGAATCTAACGAAGATATTGAGTTCTAAAACAATCTGGAAGATGATATGAGACATGAATTTACATGAAAACGTTAGGAATTACAGATATGAAGATGCCTTCTGATTCTCTACCTATCTGATAATAACTTCTAAATTCAAATTCGTTTATTGCAAGAAAGTGGAACATTTATATAAAGATCTTAAGATTAAAGTGTATGCAAACACATGTTGCCTGAGAGACGTGCAAGAAAAATTTATACTTACTTACATATTATCTAAATAAACAATGTCAATTTAAAACTAAATTAAGTATTTCAGGACGAATTAATAAAATAAAATGAAACAATAATCTATTATTTATCTTTAAAAAGCAATTCTCACCATAAATCGTTACTTATCACAAGCACGAATTTTCGGTCGTTGACCTCGCTGGTTCAGTGGGAATTTCAAACTACTGTTTGGCGTGGAAATGAATTTACGATGTATGTTAAGCTTTTTTTTCATAAAGCATTGGAAATTGTAAAACCTATGCACATATACAAATTTATTTACGATTTAATTAAAGTACCTATGGGTCTTTAATTAGATTACCAACGTAGCTAACTGGTATAAGATATGGCTATTTCCTTGTTTTAGATTCTATAATTTGCATTTTCCAGGCTATACCGGCGACCAGTGTGAATTGGAATATAACGAATGCGAGTCGTCACCTTGTGCGAACGGAGGCACGTGTACAGACCGCGTCAGTGCCTTCGAATGCGCGTGCGGACGCGGTTATACGGGAAACACTTGCCAGACGAAGGTATGTATATAGATATAATATAATAACCAATAATCTATTGAACAAATTCATAAGAGTTTGCATCTTACTGAGGAAATATGAGTAAAAACCCACATAAGTACATTAGGAATATTTCGATCAGGACGATTTTGTATTGTAATAGGGATCAATGAAAGACACACAAGAAAATACACAGTTCAAGCTTATCTAAAGAGCTTTAGAAGAATAGGTGACGTCACGAAGAAAATGAAGGCCAAAACAAAAGGATTAAAGAAACTTAAAAGAACAAGACAAGCCTCGCTGAGACACATTCTTAGTGAAAGAGATTCCATTACTTAGCTGCAAGTGTCTTCCGTTCGTAGGGATGTTAAATAAAAATTAGTGATTCACACTTTAAGGGTGCTAAATACCACTCTACGATGTAAGCACTAATTGTTTATTGTCACTTGGTGTTGCTATTTATCTATACTTTGTTTTTTTTCCATAATATTTAAAATTTAAAATAGGTTTTTTATTCATGTAATTAGGCTTAAATGAAGCGTTATTATAATATTATGGCACGTATAGAGTTGTACCAGAAACTCGTTTTTATTTATGTTTTTACGGCGATGAGTCAACAAATTATTTCTGTGGAGTTTCAGAACTTTTCGAGTTCGCACTCGCATTTCGCCGTTTGGTTCCTTTTTTGTTTAAAATTATATATGAGGCTTAAGTTAAATTTGAACGTCATTATAATGCTGATGTCTTTACTTAAACTTTTACTAATAAACATCGTATAACAGCTGTATCTAGTTACATCATGTTTTTTCACTTCTTTCAAATGTATACATTACATTCCGATGACAGATAAAGATTAATCGGTTTATAAATTATATATACCCAATATAATGTATAGTTAATGCCAATTATATATAAGAAGGTAATTGAAATGGTATTTTTACCAGGTGGAAGTCTTTTTTCATCTCGCAACGTTAATGACTTGAATCTCCTTCATAGGTGGATCTCTGCCAGCCTAACCCTTGCCCGGAACATCGCTACTGTCTGGACCATGGAAACAGCTACACTTGTGAATGCCCTAGCGGATTTGTAGGCGAGGAGTGCAATAACGTAGCAACTGTAAGCAAATAACGATACAAAACAAAAGAAAATAGCAATTACCGAAGTATCGTTATCTTAATCATAATGAATCAATAGTATCTATTCATTCATTAAGATTAAGATGGAGACTAAATTTATTTTATGATGTTCAAACAAGGTTGATTATAGTGCCAATTTTGTTGTACGCTCATCTTCCTGCGTCAAAGAAGATAATTAAATACATTAAAAACCCATTTCCTCAAAGAACAAAATGAAAGGGAGAGCACGGCTTTTGGACTCGTAATTTTAGTTTAGTTTAAAAATTCCTCTACAACATTATTAGCACTATTATATTGTAATCTTAATGTGATAGGAAATAAAAAGGAAAGAGAGATAGAAGAAGATTAAGAATAAGAAGATGCAACTTTTTTTGGATTGATTTGCAAACAATATGATTAGAATTCATTTTTGCTTACAGGTTTGTGACAATAATCCCTGCGCTCACGGTGGCACATGCTGGAGTGGAGTCGACTCTTTCTACTGCTCATGCAGACCAGGATACACCGGGAGGATTTGTGAAGGTATTACGACCAAATATCTTCTCATAAATGCCTCTTTATTAAATAAATACATTTGAATATTAAAGACTCTTTCACAAATTAAATAGTTGAAGTAAATCTTATTCTCCCTGTTAGTATGGAAATGAGTGTTCTCAAAAATCCTTTGAGCAACAAATGAGCCAGTTTTTTTGTCACGAAATGAGCCAATTATAGGTATGAGTTGTAAAATACTGTAAAATAGATTAGTTAAGTTAGATTAGGTTCAGTGTATCCAAGATACAGGTAGCATGTAATGAATAATTAATTTTTCAGAAGATTTCATCCTTGAATCGGTGGTGGACGGCGAAAGTGAGTCCAGTGTCGAATCACGTGGAGGTGGCTCAGTACGCGAGATGCGTCTTCCACTAGGCCTCTACCACGATCGCCTACATAACGTGTACATTGCAGCCGGGACCCTGGGCGCAGCGATTGCAATCGTCGGGGTTGTGGTAAGACATTTTCTTATACTTTCAGCGTATATTAGGAAGCGTAGGTTAGGTAGGTGAAGTAATTAACAGAAATAAACTTGACCTCCGTGGCGCAGCGCGTGCGTTATTATAAAGTTGGAGGTCCTAGGTTCGATTCCTGGCGCGAGTCTGGTCTGATGGGAGGTCGTGTCACAATGCGATTTAGCGTTCCGGCACGATATCGTGTAGAAACCAATTAGGTGTATGGGTTTACCATACCCCTAACAGGTTAGCCCGCTACAATCTTAGACCGCGTCATCACTTACCATCAGGTGAGATGCCATCAAGGGCTAACATGTGGTGTATGTGTGAAACTAAAATGGTCAATTTAATGTTATTCTATCTGTTTCATTATTAAACAAATTCACAGAATTATTGATGGATGATAAATATATAAAAAATATCTACAAACTACTATAGTTATGCATAAGAAGATAAGGCCTTCTTCTACGTCATCGTGACACTCTCGGCAGAGCGTTCGTGGTCATCACGAAGCAATGTCTTTGAGATCTGATCGGTCCATCGCATGGGTGACCTTCCTCGCCCTTTGGTGCCCTTCATCTTGCACGACAAGACGTTCGATGGAGTCACTCTCACGCCGAGAGACGTTTAATTTTAATATCAGGCTCTATACCACCGCCGAAAGTCGTTTAATGCCGATAAGGCTTTAGCTACGTTAATTGATCATATCCTATTTACTAATCTCGGTGTCATTTGTATCTCTGTTAACAATGGTGACCGAGCATGATTGTACGGCTGTATTGTTAGATGATCGAGTTCAGATGACTTCTCAAAATACACTTAATTGTATATTGAACTTATGCTAAGACATGCTCATGAGGTCTATAGCACGCTCTTCTATTAATTGTAAATACATTTCAAAGCCTATAAGGTGGGTAGGTAGTTTCAATTGAATTCCTTAATTTTTACACTAATAATATGCTATATTCTATACTTTCTACATATTATTGACATACTTTATTATTGACATAGACGCAACCAACTTGGTTAGTGAAATTTCTAGATATATTTGAATTTGCTAGATAATAGGTAATTACAAGGGTTATCGCTATATCGGTAGGTGACACTGGCCACTGAAATGGTGATTGTTGGAAGAATACTGATCAAACCATCATCATACCGGCCTCGAAGCAATACATAGGGTATTAAAGCATCGTATCAAGGGTTTTTTTGACTATAAAATTTTGTTACAGGTAACCGCATGCCACTGCCGAGTTAACAAAACGTATTCTCGCCTTCTGTCCCGACTGTCACGAGTTACCGAGCCGGGACCTCCTCACCACTGGCTGCAAGACAAGCGTCCGCCCCCGGCACCGTTCCAGCCTCCTGCGGCCCTGGATACCACCGACATGTACTACACCCTCGACTTCAGCGACAGCCAGAGCTCCCCGCTCATACAATAGCCATCACTCATGAACTGCTCCGATGGGGAGCGGTTCAAAATACAAATATAAATTCATCTGCTGCCAGTCATTATAGTAACGCAAGTAAAGTAATGTCTGCAATGCTACCAAACCTTTACAGCTAAGATGCATAAATGATCGATGATGATGATGAGTTTACGCTTCGATTGACGTGCTTTCCCTGGACAATAAGAATACACCTGCAAATTCTGTGTTTATTTACGTTAATTTGTCTAAAAATGTCAATAGACTCGTAAAAAAAAAAATTATGGAATATGTTATTTTAGGTGATGCAATACATATTATGAGTAACTTATAAAAGTTCGACGACCATAAGGTAATGAAATACATAGTATGAGTAACTTATAAAAGTATGTGGCACAGTTAGTGCGCTATTAAATTAAAAGTAAGGAGTCTCGACCTTGGCCTAGTGGGAGGCTTTGTCCGCGGCAAGTTACCACCCTACTGGCAAATATATATTGGCAAACAAATTAGCGTTCCGGTATGATACAAGGCAAACCGATTTGTAGGATGTAGGGTTCAACCGGCAACGCATCTTCTGGCGCTGTAGACGTTCGGTGATGGTAATCATTTCATATCCGGTGACCAGTCTGCTAATCTGCGCGCGAAAAACCAAATACTACTAATATCGACATCTTTTTCCACAAGATTTTGTATGCTGATCTGTGTATTTCGTCTCTTTGTGAGGATTATATTATTACATTATTGATCGAAGGTATACTCCAAGGGATAACATGGAACATGATCATCATCATAAATATCACATTCCAAAATATTTTTTCGGCTCAACTCGCATATATAGCATATTTGTGTATGCACTTTTTTAAATAAGACTTTCAGTCACTTGTTAATGTTCACCTCAGAAATAATGAAACATCGCATACAAGCTTATTTTTGTGTGCTTATTTAAATATGATTGGTATCAATAATTTCATTATGCAATATAATTGAAAGTATTTAGTTAATTTAAGAAAAATATAAAATGCGTTAATAAAACAGTTTATGAATGTATGTAAGTAAGTATTTAGGTCGTAATTAAATTATGCTATCATGCTAATCTAGGATAAAGTTGTAGTCAACTATAGAGGTTAATCAGCCTCATTGCTTTATCTTTTCATAAATATATTTTGTCTACTGGGTGATAAGAGTCGATATTTTAAATATACCTACATTTAAATTTAAAATATAAGCTTTTACTATATGTTTTTGTATTATGGATTTATATAACTCCCTATATATGTGTATTATTTATGAATTCTTAGCGAAAGTGTCTGGGATAATCTTAATGCCAAAATAATTATTATATTAGAAAATAAAAATACCATAATATTATATTGTTAAAAGTCGTTGGTGTTATTATAAAAAATGTGATTTAGTTGAAATTAGCTAAAATCCACCAAGTTAATAATGTAGTTGTCGTGGATAATTATTGTTTAGTTCAAATGTAATGTCTTATTGGTAGTTTATTATTTCATTTTATTTCTTTCTAATACAGTCGAGTTTAGTTATAGAATATTCATGCTTAAAACGGGAAATAGATATCCTGCTATTTGTTTTATGATACGAAATTATATGAAAATTAGTTAAGAAAGTCGAGATAATAATTGTTGTTAATATTTAACGCACAGAGCTTTTTCAGTACAGATTTGGCCGTGATAATATCTGAATAGGAAATATATATGATAAAAAATTGTTGCTTGTTAAGATAAAACGACTGACCTTCATCGTAGACGCATCTACTTTACAATTACTACTCTTTTTCTCTAACTATTCAAGGAACATTTGAAAATTTAGATAAATAATAAATATATCTGCTCAGTCGTAGCTTAATAGTACTTACTATTTTTCATTAAAACTTTTCTATCTTCTCCGTGTGCTTTTGTGAAACGTTGCTTTTGGTGTACATACGCGGTTATAATGTTAATGTTATTCGTAAAATGACATAATAAACTAAACTACTGCAAATTGAATTGTTTAATTTATTTTTCCCTATCTACAACAGTTATTGTGAATGATTAGTTCGTTGAACGTGTAATCAAAAGACAATCATCATCATTATCATCATCATGAGCAACCCATTCTCGGCTTACACGGAGACCCACTCAATATGAGAAGGGTTTGGCCATAGTCCACCATGCTGGCCATGTGCTGATTGGCAGACTTCACACGGCTTTGAAAACATTATGGACATCTCTCAGGCGTGCAGGTTTCCTCACGATGTTTTCCTTCACCGTTGAAGCATTAAAATACTAGATATTTGAATTGCTTAAAACGCACATAGCGAAAAGTTATAAGTGCGTCCTAACCACTAGGCTATCACAGCTTGATTAGGCTATCACAGCTTCACTGATATTGATAATAAATGGAATCGATGGCTAAACTTGTTCATTCATTTTAAGGAATGTCTTAACAAAATTTAGTCCGAGAGGGTTTAGGGTGTAGTCCACCATGGTAGTCGTGGACAGATGGCTCGGGCTGATGGGGGAAGAGTAAACCGGATCCAATGGCCAGATCATACAAGGTAGGTAACGTAAAAAAAAACAAATGTACAATTACTATGTTTTGAAGAAAAACATTTTTATTTAGATTATAAACTTTGATAAAAATAATTATATTAATAATATTTTTATGACAACTTACAAATATTCATATAAAAGGATAACGTAACATCTATTCAATTTAAAAATTAAGTACATTAAAATTTAATAACGAAAATGGAGTGACCACTCTCGGGATGTGTGTAATAACTAGTGTGACTATCTCCACGAGGCGCAGCGCGAGGGCGCGCTCGCCGCCAGCGGCCCGCAGGCGTCGCGTCCGTGCGGCCTGCGCCCTGGCCCCTAGCCCTCCGCCCTCGTCAATACACACGCCCTATACACTCTGATAAACTTAATCATTGCACAACAACGCCGCCCCGACGCACTGGCTGGCGGCGCGCGACGCCCCGCGAACACTCTCATTTAACTACTAAACTGAATTACGTATTTTATTGCTACTGACGTTTGTGACTTATGACGAGATTCAGAATCACGATCTAACATCAATGAGAGTAAACATTAAAGCTGAACAATTTATAACCATAAGTACATAAATAAATATTATTATGTCGTTACACGTAAAAAGTATAGTATAAAATGTAGGTAAGTAGGTACTTAGAGTCCGCTAACTCCAGAAGTAAATGCAGACTTTGAGCAATGAAATGCATAAAAATAACATTAATAGAGATTCCAAATTTCTTAAAATAAAGTGATCAGATATCAACGAGTGAGTAAAACATCAACATAATATTATGGAAGATATCGATATCGCGCCCGACTGAAGGCCGCGGCTCCAGCTCGTATGAGAAAACAAAACAACACATTACATACATAAAATACGTAAAATAGAGCAATACCCTAATAAAAATTCGATTCCTACCTGTTGTGTGACGATAAAATGACCTAAGCTTAAAATTCTAACTCTAAAATCATCAAGTAATCTAAATTATGTCATAATATGGCAGTTAATCGAACCGTCCGCACTAGGCACAGCACTTAAAATAATATCATGGGCGACTTTGTCTACGACCAATCCCTTTAAGGAACAGAACCTGGTTCTGAATTTTGAATTAATCGGTGGAGAAAACCTTACATATTTTTCCGTGTTGTCAGATAATACCAATTAACTTAAAATGAACCGAGCGATTGTATCAGAGTTTAATGTTAAAAAATCGGCACGGTTCGAAAATTGATTCTGTTTATATATATCTTACAAATAAATCTCGAACAGTAAATCTATTCACATTCTATGTTGTCATGGCCCGATAACTTATGTATCGTAAGCATAAAATATATATAGAAATCTATTATATCAATAAAATTAAAAAAAATGTAGGTACACATACCACTCCCGCAGATGAAAATGTAAATATTGTTCCAATGCTTGATTATATTTTGTAACTTTGTATAAATGACGTCTATGTTGGTATCGTACATTATGCAAAACAGCGATTGTGTCTCATTTAAAATTTTAATTTCATTTATCGCTTCAATTTATTATTTCTATTTGATCAGTTCCGTTATGGGTTTCTAAGGCTATTTCGTATGATAATAATTGATCAAGATAGCATGAATTTTGTTTTAAATTTAAAGTTTTATAAGCGCGATTAAAATTTATAAATCCCACACGTATGCCTGTTTAGAAGTTGTGTGTAGAATTTTAATTACAGTGCTTGTCGTGTTACGGTTTTTGTATAATGAAACCAGCATTGCGACTCAGCTTAAAACTAATATCAACTTTACTAGATGAATGAATTGAGCGAGCTTATAAAGCGAACTTACTTATATAAAACTTAACAAAGTGGATGGCATTTAATTTGACTTAACACACTTACATTAAAAGATAAAAATTAATTATTATGACGAAGGCACTTTACTTTTTTCTTCATTGTAGACATTTATATATCTACAATAATACATTTGTGACAAGAATTTCTTATTTTATCATCATGGCAAGATTAAAAGGTACCTGTTAAAACGATAACTAAATATGTCTAGTTCATATGATAACCGAGTGAATGGCACACACAATTATTAAATTTAGCAGCAGATCATTGCAGTTCTTTCTATATTAATTTTCATTGTATTACAACCATTGTTCAAGAAACCAATGCTCACGCTACTAAACAAGACAATAACTTTTCTCAGCCATCACCATTTTGTAACATGTAACTTTATAAGGCACTAACAGATAGGCAATAATTATATACAAAATGGTCCCGATCGCCGTTTATTACTCGGCGTAAAACTATTTGTGACATGCGTTTTATCAATATTTAAAGTAACGGTGATGTTTCCTTAATAGTAAATTTCAATCTGAGATCGACACTTTAGAGACAACCTATAAATAATGAGCGTACATAAAATGGAATGCTACGGAATTTCGACGTACACCACGTGAAATATAAAACATATTATTCTAAATAACAATGAAATTTGAAACGGGTTAATTAATAGTGCGTGGTGAACGATATTCAGCGCGAGCCAAATTACCTAATGCATTGCGTATGATAATACAATCCGCTTGGATTATACGTATACCTACCTGTCTAGATAAAACTTTGCTGCTCATACAATTTATATGTCACGTTTGCGTTTATACTAACGTTAGTTTTATTGTGTTTTTAGATAAACAGATTTAACAAAGGAAATATTAACGCTGGTTATCTAAATAGGTTAGGATATGAAATTTGGCATAAAAATTATGTTTGATAACTTTAAAGTTGCATGATCGGCAATGATTGTGCTTCAATTATTTACTTAATGAAATCATTAGATTAAAAGGAGCTTTCTGTTTATGACTCGCTAGCTCGAAGTTTATCTAGACATGCAAATATAATCTAAAACAATCAGTCAATAGGTTGGTACATCGCTCAAAATTAGAATTTTTTAGGTACGTGATGCCCGCGCGAATTAAGAATATAAGATGAATACGAAGAAATGCGGATTCACTAGAGTTAGTGTTCAAGAGGCAGTTCGACGAAGGTGATGTCGTAGAGAGGTTCGTCTTCACTGGAACCTGCTGGTCGCACTTCTAGCAGAAACAGGTCCTCGTTGCAGTAGTATGCCAGCATCTCATCGTCAATTTTGGCCGTAATCCTACAATAAACGTAATTAGTTTATAAATAAAACGCCATGGTTCATTAAAGGTAGGTAGGCATTATTATTAATACTATTATGAAACATTGATTAATTCACAATCTAATTTATTAGGATTAATACTGTATTTTGTGTCAATTAATGTAGGGAATATTACGAGTGCCTTTGCAATAATTAAGGGTATTAAAGGTTGGGCTCAGGGAGGGTGATGATAATTAATATAACTAAGCAACGTAGGGTCTCTCACAATAAGCAAAGTGAAGTTAGTGGCGCGCCCTCCGAACAAGCAAGGCGACTCGACGCGAGGCGGCCGGTATGCGCCAACAAAACTTTTAGAGGCCAATGAAAACCACTTACCCTTTCTTGTTCTTTCGATAAAGATTATTAATTGCCGAACTTGAAATTTTGTACTTATTCTCAATCTGAAAATGAGGAGAAAACAAAACAAATTACAATGGGCCTTCTGAGTTTCAACCGAGACGTCTCGTCTAACGGATCGAACGATGGCTCGTAACCGGTCTAGCGGTTTGACAAGAACAAAAAAGTAAGTCGCGCAAGGAGTGCGGGATCCGGTACGGCGCGCGGCGGCCGCGTGTGTTAATTACAACATGCAGTTATGATGATCGTGTGGATTGTATTAGACGGGGTTATGAAGCACCGCATCGGTACAGGGCCGCGGGCGGAGGCGCCGCGCCCCGCGGAGCCAGCGCCCGCGGCCGGACGAAGCGTCTCGATTCCTATCCTTTACGTTATTCTCAAACTTCTAAGTTCATAAAAGAACATCGAACGACGAGCAAACGGGAAACCGTAACCCAGTCTCGTTTGCTCGTGCTCTGCGGTTAGCTAACATCACCAAGGTTATTCTCGTGCTCACCGCGTTCGCGGCTAGTCCTTGGTACGTAACTTTGACCCGCCAGTGGCGCGGTCAATGTGATGTGCCAAGCGTTATTTGTGTTGCACTTATTATTAAATGCAAGCTGTAGTACGATTTTCAGTGTCTTACGATATTCAAATCGCTGTTGCAAATGATTTTAAGAACACAATATGTTCACAGCGGAATGATTCTTTACCAGTTGTGTGTGTCTATGAAATCGTACTAGTGGTTGCATTATTAATGGGTAGTAGGGCAGTATGGTGACTTACAGCGTGCAGCAGCCCCTGTGTGGTGGGTGGTACCACGTGCAGTGGCGTGTACACGTTGTCAGTGTCCTGGCGCACGTACAGCATGACACGCTCGCTGAGCGGCGGCGTGGACGTGCGAGCGCGCTTGCCCAGCACCACTTCCAGCTCGAGCGAGTCTTTCCTGTCACTGTAAGGTGATAGTCCACCCACGTCTGATCGATACCTGTTGACAAACATTTGATATTCATTAAATGTGTGTATATTAATAATGATCGCAAAGGCGTGTGAAGTCTACCAACTTGGCTAGCGTAGTGGACTACACCTAGGAGTATTATAATACTGAGCATAGACCTGCACCCAGCAATGTGCCAGTAATAGATTATACATAACCGTGGAGTTAAGTCGGAATAGTTAAGCTGGATATTATCACACTCTGACATTCGAAAGATTGAAGAATGACAAAACACTGCATAACTATCAAACCCTATGAGTAAATGATTTGGCAGAAGGAACTTAAAAAGTTTGAAGTTTTCACTTCCATTGAGTTTTTGGTTATTAGTACGTTTAATTACCAAGAAATAGGAAACAATTTTCACCGAATTAATTCAAACGATCTAACGATCGAACGATCTAATTGCAATCAAAATAGGTACTTGTCGAAACGTAGTTGAATTTTTATATAAAAACACTAAATTTCCTATAACTATGTTATCATGAGGTGACAGGTAATTTAGTGAGGAACTAAGTTTATGCTCTCAATGAATATTAATGAATACAGTTCATATTACATTGAAATGATGTTACTTACGCTGGTGCATCTGGTGGGAAATGATTGTGGAATTTAAGCGCGGGTGCTTGAGGTTTCGCCGCGTGCAAAAGGAAGGGGGAAGCCCCCTTAAGGTGAGCTTCAGCCAGAGCAGTCTCGTCGTGTCCGTAAAATCCCTGTATATCCATCCCGGCTAATTTGTCGATGTCCTCCGCTGGACTGAACAGGACAGGCGGTTTTGTCAAGTCGGCCATTGTGTAGAATTCACTTCTCTCAGTTACCGGGTGATAGATTTCGTCTAGTTTTTTTCTATTCGTGGCAGACATTTTTCTTTTCGCCGCTCTTCTTTCTTCGTCTCTCGTTTTCCTTTCCGCGCCCTATTACAATATAATTTAAATTTACCAAAAAATATGACTTAAGCTTATAAAACTTATAATATACCTACTTTTAAGCAAAACTGTATAGTATTTTATTTATATAGTAACTAGTATTATAAACATAATACTTATTTATGTGCAAAGAAAAAAAGTTAAGTTGGCCCCTTCTGAATTGTTTAAGAGCAATAAAAACAATAACGTATGAATGATTTATGCCTAAAATAATAATCAATGGAATCCAAAATCTTCAGATCGATGTTCCAATTTAGGATTAATTTAGTTCCGATATCCCATGCCTATGTCCTCTATTAATAGTGATGGATGGCTTGCTAGTTTATTCTAATTATTGAAACTTTTATGTTATTAAGTCCCCAATTACGTCAACCTACTATCATTATTTATGACAAGCGTTATTAATTATTAGAATTTAAGTCATCATTTGCTTACCTTGTCACAAAACACTTTGATTTGACAATATCCTCTATGATAAACTTGCGTATCCCGCGGGTCCTCGAAGGTGTCGATTTGAATATGAAGTGGTAAGCCCTGCAGAAACAAAAAGTTACCATTAATCATTGAGTAATTTCGTACGTACTTGTAGTCTATTTCCAACCATATTGTCAGAAAAATATATAAGGGAGCCCTTTAAGGTTAACTCTTGCAGGCTCAATGTTGCTTATTAAGTATAAAAAATATTAAGTTAACGGTTGGCGATCTATGAAATACCAATCTTTCTGTTTCTGTTATATTTTACTGCAAACCTTGACTGCAATGTCACCTGTTTGTAAGTGATGATTTGCATTCATTCTAAGATTGTGATGATCTAACCACATAGGGTCTCCAATTGTTGAAAATTTTACAATAGCTTTTTTTAATTAAATGTACAGATATATATTTTTGAATGTTACCAATTCAAATATGTCTACATTATTTCATTCAAACATATGTCTGTTTATTCTGTTATTTTCAAATAGCCGTATCGGCTTTCGCTTTGTAGACAATTAAACGAACAAAGCTTTGTCGAACAATTTACTGAGCTATGTAAACAAATTGCCAATGTTATTTCACGGTTGAAATCTATGACTGTCTCGGATTTGAATACAAAAAAACGCTTTAATAAACGTATAAAAGGGATAATTGCGTTAAATATCCGAAAAAGGAAAAAATATGCACGTGTCCGAGTTGAAAGACGGTAAAACGTCTTAATTGCATCGGTTCGAGGTCATCGATGCGGCGGCATCACTGCGCAGTGATATTTAATTGAGTGGCTGATAGCGACGCGTCGGGGAAATAGACGAGGCGATAGGACGCGAGTCACTAGCGCATGGCGGAGAGCCCTGAGCATTACACACGTGAGACTTACAACCTTACGTCACACGTTGGTTATCAGGTTGTCTCAAGCTACATCGCGGGTAACGACCTCTTGCCTCCATGGCGACGGCGACGCAACGTAATTTCATTTAAATATAACTTTATTTAATAAGTTTCTGTACTGCAAACTCAATTAACGTTCCGCTAAATAGAAAACCATAATAACTTTGGTTCATAGTGGTGCCGATTCGATTGTACTTAACTTGACAAAAGCGACAGGCTTTAAATTAATACGATCCTTTTTCACGAATAACTTGAAGCGGTGATAGCCTAGTTCAGTAAGACTTTGGAATCCTTTTCATCGGGACGTGGTGCGATCTCCGGCGCGCATTTACAACTTATCGAAGTTATGTGCCGTAATATTAGTTTTTTACCGGTGAAGCAGAACATCTATAGAGCCTGAGAGTTCTCTATATTTTTTTTAAAGACATGTGTCTACCAGTCTGCTCTTGGCCAGCGTGCTGAAACTTTTTTCATGCTGAGAGGAGATCGATGTTGTGGATCGGTAGTGTGTTGATGATGACAAAAAAAATTACAGAGATTGCACTTCTTTAGTTTAATTTAAACCGTTGGCCTGAGACTATTGCATGATGTTCAAGGATATATGTCTCATCGAAGCTAATAATTAAAAAAAATCGGAATGTGCATTATAACCATACTTAATTAAAGTATTGTTCCTAAATATTTTACCGACGTATTAATTTTATGAAACATTTTATTTATACGATCGTTAATGTCAAAAACATTTATCAATGTCATACAATCCAAAAATGAACAAGTAGGTACCAACCTTAACTCCCTTTTGACTGCTGAAGTCCGTACTCAAACACTGGACAGCGATATTGATCTGGAAACAAGCAAAAAGCCACTCGTTATGCGAAAATAATACAATTATTTTACATCGTATAAAATTACACAGTTACTAATAATTATGGTGAACATTTATTCGTGCGAGGAAAACATCGCATGCACGGCGTTTATGAGATAACTCCACCTTATACGCTGGCAGTAAGACCGGATGTGCGACGTCATAACTGAGAGGATTGTAAAAAGCTTTAAGTGACGAGCTGATTTTAATGAAACTTATTGACGGTTCGATGTAAGTGTGTAATAGCGTAGCGAGCGGCGGGAGGCAACGTCGAGGCTGGGCCCAGAGTCATTACTGCGGTCTATGCAAATGACCTAACGCGTTTTTACTCGAGCCGACGCGCGACTCGCTCCCGGTCATTGACGAACGCACCGCACATATTACATTATGTCGCAAACTACTCGCATCCGCTATGGCTGTTGCGGGCAATCGTAAATAATTATGAATATCGATAACCGATTATTCACGGTTAAATAATGCCCAAGTAGAACCAAAACCAATTTAAGATTTTTAAACGGCTCACCAGGAACACACAATTTCCGTTTCACGCCTTAAAGCTATAATTTCTATCTACATGAATAATACTGATTAGATTATATATTGAGTTTTATCGCTAATGGTGGCCGTAGAGTGGAGGTATACGCAGGTTGCTCTTTTGTTAAGTTTTAACTGTTCGAGAAAAGATATTGAATAGCCTTTATCCTGTCTGCATTATCGATGGAATACCAATATCCACACTTTCCTTTAATTATAATCTCGAAGCGCGGGATAAAATTGTGAATATTATCTACAACATCTACGCAAATATCTGTCTTTCAACAGCTACTTACTAAGCTCAAATGATATACTTGAGTAACAGCATAACCCAAACACTATATGAATATTATTGTCTTTCTTTTTGCCATGTTTAGTATCGGACTAGTACCAATTTAGATTTTCTTCATTCCTATCATCAAATTTATGGTGCAGGATATTGATTTTTTTATACTCTATAAATTGGCCCTTGACAGCTATCTCACCTGGTGGTAAGTGATGATGCAGTCTAATATAGAAGCGGGCTAACCTGTTAGGGGTATGGTAAAGCCACACTCCTAATTGGTTTCTACGCGACATCGTGCCGGAATGCTAAATCGCTTAGCGACACGTCTTTGTCGGTAGGGTGGTAACTAGCTACGGACGAAGCCTCCTACCAGACCAGACTCAAGCCGAGAATCGAACCCAGGACCTCCAACTTTATAATACGACAGCGCACGCACTGCGCCACGGAGGTCGTCCGTTTTAATACATCTAATAACATTTGTTGTGATACTGAACTATACTAATATCATAAGTAGTAGAGTAAAGATGTCACTATAAATGATTGCAAACGAGCAAAAACCAACACACCGTCTTTTAAAATAAATTGTACTCTGAAAATTTTAAATAAAAACGCTTATTTAAAAAATGTAGTTACCGATTCCCGTAACATATTTTTAAGTAAAACCGTTCACCGAAACCGGTGGCTTTGTCTCGTCGACGTTCAAGAACGACAGAATTTTTTGCTTCATTTGCAGCCCGGCCAAATAAGGTTATAGGATTTTACCTCTTTTTTTTAATTAGCCCTTAATAAGTTTAATCAAATCATGATCTGAATTTAAATTTATTAAATAATGATCTTGGTTGTTTATAAGCTAATGAATACTACATTTGCTCTTATATACGGCTGGAGGCATTTCCATTAAAGACGTATTCCCTTAATCAGCTTGGTACTTAGAAGACTTTAATCTTTAAATAGATGCAGTTTTTTTCTTCAATAAAACACCAATCAAGCGAAGTTATACTAAAATATTTTTAGTACAGCTTTTGTTCGAGACTGCCACCAACCTGATACTACTCCATTTTAGGAAAGTATTGAATTTTTAAATTACTTGTGTTTAAGAATGTGTTACGATTGGAGAATCAGGGTTCAGTTATAAAACAGGACTTATTTGTGTTAATACAAAATTTTACTTTAAAGGTCAATAAATATAAGTTACATGGTATATTTTTATTGTTGTAATATATACCGGGGAACAGAGCTACAGCTGGCAGTTTCCATGGGCAAATAATTAGTTTGGCACTCAAAGGGACATTGCTGCATCTTAGGTACTACACATCAGTGAATCCTAGGTTTTTTTCTAATTAATTAATTCATAATAAATTAATGAAAATAATAGATTTTTTTTCGTAAAACATATCGGGGAAAAATATTTAATGCCTCTGATAAAGTTTTGCCAAGGTGTAAATAATGGTTATGAAAACATTTTATTTTTTACCTTTGCAGCGCTCTCTAGTGGGTTCCAGTAGACGGCGATGGCGTTGTGGGCAACCTCCTCGATGCAGCCGGCAAGCCCGATGCTGTTCTTCGTGTCTGCAACAAAACCACGAGTCGTCATTAATCTTGTCTTCAAGTAACTGTGTAGGTACTAATGGTTGCGGAGATTTCGATTAAGATATCAACGCACAATACGTCATCGGCGACGGAAATTTATTTGCTGGGCGTGAATAATCACGTGATAGCATCGATTCATCAGGGACTGCTATGTTTCCATTTCTGTTAGCGTGCAATTAGCAGGCCGGGACCTAAATTCCAATCAGTCCCACCTTACAAATAGCAAATTGCGCTCTTAGCTAGCTATATTGTTAAAACAGTCAAGCAGAATAATGTGTCGTTTTTACTACTAAATTGCCCGTGCATTAAGATGAGTCAGTGTTTATATTAAATGTTTACGATGCAATATATGTTTTAAAATATGCATGCGCAGCTCGCACGGCTATAACAATAAGTTGCGCTTAATATTTGCAGGTGTTCGAGTAAATCAGCCGCCTTAAATAAGTCACCGTGTTGATTTGTATTTCGTTACAGTTGTTTATTGCATTCGGAATACGATGGTTGCATTAACGGACGGGCGGCGGTCGTTAGTGAGTAATCGCGGCGCGGCGGGTTGCGGAGAGATGCTGCGTGGGCGCACTATCACTGGCACCTAGGGCAACCATTTCCTTTTACATGAACTTGTCTAAATCAAAATCATGAATGTTCAAACTTAAATTTACTTGATTAATTAACTCTTTACGTCTAGTAATAGGTTTTAAATATTGGGGTGGAGCAGGGATGCGCAAGGAAGGTGCTTATCTCATATTTTTTGCTTGATCTTATTAAATATCAATATAATAGTGTTGCCTATGTTTTAAACTTGCACTTACGCACCTTTTTTATAAAGTAAATTTATAAATTATTAAATTCGTGTAAAGTCATAAGGCTGCATTTGCACACTATTACCTACTATATTTGTTATTTTGCATTGTTTTTCTTTTTGTTTTATTGCAATGAAAATGTAAAATGTCTTAAATAAAAATAAAATGTCCATTAGTTTAGTTCCCGATGTGAACATACAAATGCTGGGCAAAAAGCATCGTACGCGAGATTTTATACTTATTCGATGGCGTTATTGTGGGACGGTTATCTAAGTTTATATTTAAAAGCGATAAATGGAAGGCTGTGGCGGATTTGGCGTGAGTTGGAAGATATTCAACAAATTATTTAGGAGTTGGTGACCAAATGATTATATAATGTGAATCTCTAATTTGAGTAATTTTCGTGCACGCTTATCGAGATATCTCATACCCTCCCGAAATATTTCACAAATTCTTTATTATTTATGTTAACTAAAGTATCAATACCACAAATGTTTTTACATGTAGATAAACCAAGTCTGATAATGTGATGTGCGTAACAAAGCGTATTTGGATTTGTGGATCTGAAACCAAGTTTATGAAGAATGCATATTTTATCTGTTCAAACTCCAGATAAGTGATATCTACGTGTAAAACAACGGGAGGGGATCGCGTTGACAGATCAAAAGTTCCTTGCTAAATAAGCTTGACATAACAAATGACATACCTTAATTGCTATTAACTGATAGCCCTAACTTACAGTAAACCTCCAGATAACTTTTGAAACATATGAAGAATGTAAATTTTACCTGATACAGCCCGGATAAGTGAGCCGTGTGAAACAACGAGTGGGGATCGAGTTGACTGTTCAACAGTTCCTTGCTAAATAAGCTTAACTGCACATTAGATGCCTACTGTAGGACATAAATAGCTGTTAGCTGGTAACCCTAACTATCAGTGGGTCTGCAATCTGTGCGGGCGCGCTGACGTGTTTACGAGCACCGGGAGACGCCGCCCGCCCTCACGCAACACATTGTTTAACAGCTTCTTACAAATTTACGAGTTCTACTATGTCACTTATTGATGGATATTCGCACCTAAGTCATTTATTGCATAATGTTGCTTTAATTTTATTTCACTAGTCTCGAGGAATGAGCCAATTTCGCTCGTGATTCATAAAACTTTACGTTTAGACGTTTAACAGCGTTCCGGTAATCTGGCAGTCAATATTTATTTGTTTAAACCGTCGATAATAAATAGTAGATGTGCTGTAGGACTTTTATAAAGTGCCCGCATGAAACAAGAATTCTGGTACTTATTTCGCTAGCTTTCGAAACAACTAGAGTAAGCGAGCCTCGAAAATTTATGTGTCAAAATTTACAATACATTTCATCATCATGATCAACCCATTACCGGCTCACTACAGAGCACGGGTCTCCTCTCAATATGAGAAGGGTTTGGCCATAGTCCACCACGCTGGCCATGTGCGGATAGGCAGACTTCACCCACCTTTGAGAACATTATGAAGAACTCTCAGGCGTGCAAGTTTCCTCACGATGTTTTCCTTCATCGTTGAAGCAAATGATATATTAATTGTTTAAAAACACACATATCTCCGAAAAGTTAGAGGTGCCCGGATTCGAACCGCTGACCTCTGATCAGGAGGCTGACGCCCTAACCACTAGCTCAGCTTCAAAATACATATAATTTTTTTTATTTCCAATTCACATTTTATTGCCATTAATACTGACTTGTCTGAAGAAGAGATTTAATTTATAAAAAACTAAGAAAGCTTAACTTGTTATAAAGAAAGAAATACTGGGTTCATTTATAAAAAGGTAAAAAGCATTCAGTTTTTCAATTGGATTTTTTACGAGAATACTTATCTTGTATATTTTAAGATCGAAGGTTGCACCATTTTTAATTACTCTTGTGACAATATTTATATGACATTGGCATTATAAACGTAAACAACGTATGTAAAAAATGTTTTATTGGATTAAATTTACCTAAGTACCTGTTTGTAATATATATTATGCATATATTTATACTTTTTGTTCTTTGCACTCGCCCAAATAAATCATAACCATACCGAATTTTAAAATGCTCTGTGCCGAGTAACCTAGTCTAAAGTACAAAGTTTACTTCTATTCTAGTCCCAATATTGTTGTTGCAGTTAACCCATTAAAGTCAAGCGGTTGTATTTATATACCTAACAAAACCCACTCGGGCGTAAGAGTCAAAATAAAAGTTCTTGCTACTGCTGCTGTTAAAATGATATAAACAACATTTTCTGACAATGTATTACTAGCTAAGCGAATAACAGGGACCCTTAAATGTGCCGCACAATCATTTAATTAGCTTACTAATAGAATTTAATATATTCCTAATACAAAAACAGCAGAATTAAAAGAACTAATCAACGATCAGTGAAGCGTGAAGTGAACGAAAACTGACAAAAGAACTACGCGGGTAAACCAAGGAGCTGAGCCGCCTGAAACGGCCGGTGGACATGCGATACAAGAAGACAAGTACGTAATCGGAGAAGGTATTGTGCGGAGGCGCGGTGCGTTGCGGCTCAGGCGCTCTCCCCCCCCCCCGGCCCACCAACCCCACCCCCGTAGGTTGCGAGCCTCCGCGCTTTCACACGCCTGCGCACAGGTGTCCGGTATCGCCCTTGACGCTGCTCCCAAGTTCGTTGCATTTGTCCTGCGTCTCCCCCATCACACTGTTTTTATACTTAGTACCTATCTCTATTAGTTAGTACGTGAGACTTTGTTATCATTTTTAAGCAGATTTCGTGCACGGAGAATTAGGAGATTCGGCATGGTAAATGTTCATGGGTCAAAGGAATACTAGAATATACTAGTATAGTTTACTAAAATGCATTAAATTAAATTAAATGTGAAATTCATTGCTTCCGTTCATTCTACTATACCATTACATTAAACCATTGTCTGTGGACTAAAAGACGCAAATTCTATCGCCAAAGAGTATACATACATTTTTTTTAAAACCTTTAGGATATTTATACAAAAAGTGTTTTTTTAAACAAAGTAGGTATTGATGTCTGTAATGTAGCTATAGTATATTATTTAAGTTGTCAAGATTGAAAACAATATTTTAATAATATGACAACATTTTGTTATTGAATAATAATTACCCATAGGTATTTTATTAATGTTATCCGCGATAATAATGCTATTAATTTAAATGCAAATACGCAAAACTGATTCATGATTTGCCTGACAAGATTATTACTCCAATACCTTTAACATTCGAGAAAATGTTCGGCCATTGTAACTCACCCGTTAACATGGGACACAAGTAACTGAATTCCTTCGTGTTTAGACATTATTTTATTCCATATAATAACACAACAACGTAAAAAATAAAACTTGACTAACATCGAGATAAGCTAGAAACCTTGACATTAAACTTGGCCTGGCGCGCGAATTAATGGCTTCCATGTTTTTATTTTCCTTGAGATTAAATTTATAGACACTGCTTGTGGCCAGAGAGTCACTCATTACAAATGCTTCGGGTCTTAGTTAAGTAATGTTAGATTGTATAAAGTGTCATATATCAGCGCTGTTTATTTCAATAAGCATGTCAGAAGATTAATAAGTGACCATTAAGGTGATTATGCAAGCTTTAGCTAACTTTGTATGGTGGTAATTGGGGTCGATTTTAGAAACAATGTTGAAATGTTACTGGTAGTTCTTTGTAGATAACAGGTTTGTAGTTTATCATGGTGAAGATAAACTATAATTCAGGAAACAGTAGTTGTAAGCCATAAAATATAACGTTTAGTGGTATTATATGAATCCACTTTTAACTCAATAGCCGTGGCCGAAAATTTATCGTATTTTTTAATACAATCTTTTTTATTAAATCAACCGGAAATTCCCGAACGAATAAAATTATTCCAACCGAGCCCGGCAGCAATAGCCATTCCGTACTTCATCATGATCAACCCATTGCCGGCTCACTACAGAGCACTAGTCTCCTCTCAATATGTAAAGGGTTTGGTCTTAGTCCACCACGGCCATGTACGGATTGGCAGACTTCACACGCCTTCGAAACATTATGTAGAACTCAGGTATGCAGGTTTCCTTACGATGTTTCCTTCATCGTTGATGCAAGTGATATTTTAACGCACATAATTCCGAAAAGTTGGGTGCGTGCCCGGGATCGATACCCCGATCTCTGTTTAGGAGGCGTTCGTCTTAACTACTAGGTTATCACGGCTTAAGTATTCCATACTTAAGTACCTTAAATTTGGAATGAGTGCGAGTGTGCCATTCCACGATATCAAATACAAATAATACCTTAGTGTCTTCATAGCAAAAAGCGAGACGGTACGCGAAGAGGGGGAGTCATCGCGCAATTAACATGCTAATGAGCGCGCTCCTCGATATCATCGCAGTAATTATGTCCGCTATATCGTACGTAAACTTATACGTCGCCTCCTCGGTTTTGACAACCCAGTATATATCATGCAATCAATGCTTCGGACGTTTTCCCAACGGTCGTAATATATATATTTTTTTCATACACCACAAGTTAGCCCTTGACGGCATCTCAGCTGATGGTAAGTGATGACGCGGTCTAAAGATAAGATGGTAGCGGGCTAACCTGTTAGGGGTAAACCCATTTTATTAATTGGTTTCTACACGACATCGTGCTGGAACGCTAAATCGCTTTGCGACACGTCTTTGTCGGTAGGGTGGTAAGACGGCCGAAGCCTCCGACCAGACCAGACTTGAGCCAAGAATCGAACCCAGAACCTCAAACTTTATAATGTGACTGCGCGCGCGCTGCGCCACGGAGGTCGTTAAATTATGTTTTTAGTTTACGCCGACAATCTTAACAGGTGCTGCGGCGTCGTCGCTAGATTTCCCACGAATTTTACGATTTCCTGTTATTCTCTGTTCATAAACTCGACTATCTGTATCTCTATTACATCGTTTTAGTTAACATCGTTACCGGGAAGCGCAACGTTCGATTTTAATTAGTTGATATTAAATGCGTTGGTGTGTACAACATGCACGAGAGAAACTGGAGAAGGTTAGACGGCATTAGATATGGCGCCAGGGGTTTATTTTTAGTCGGGAATTGATAGGTCGGGAGGGGCGGTGCGCGGTGGTGCGACGGGTTATTTATGCAAATGTCCTAACGACACATAATGGTGGGTAGCGGTGTGCAGTTGCGTCTCCGCGGCTATCTGCCTGCAGCAGGGTAATTAGGTCCTGCGTGCCGAGCGCCGCCGCCGCACGCAACTTCTTCTGCATGTTTCTGTGTCGCCTCGAGCACGGTTAGACCGTGTTTTTGTATGTACCGTGGCTCGAGACCCGGCATTAGCTACCGTCTTACCATTACACTCGCATGGTTCATTGTTTTCCAATTAAACTTATTTACATTAACTCGTTGTAATTGCGACTTAGCACGCTAACGGCAAATAGATAGCGTTTACTTACCGGCGTCGAGTATCCTTTGTTTTACTGAATGCTGTCTCCCATGCCAGAACTGCCATGCCTTAATTTCGTCTTCTGGTGATTTTTCTTCTCGGAACATAAGCATAACGACGCTCTACAAACAATAAAATATAAATATTAGATAAAATATATAGATATATATGACAATAAATATTTACCCTATTTTTTTATTTTTTGTAAGGTACAAAATATGATTGAGTCCATTCCAATTTAATAATCTGAGTTGTGTAAATTTATTAGTGTCGATTTGCATAAAAATATTGAACTAACACAATGTTTTTTATACACTTTGTACATTTGCACTTTGATATGGATACGTATTATATTATTTGCCGTGTATGTGAAAAAATACTTAACAAATAATTAAGACGTGAAAGGTGAAGATAAGTTCTTAAAACATCATTAACTTAGTCGCCAGCTTTATAAGGTATAAAGCTTAATTACAATGTAAGCCGCCAAGCATTTTGCGCATAAGTAAAACGCGATTAGTAGCGCGCATTACTTAGCTATTACGTTAAATAACCGCACTCAGGTTGTTGTGTGGAGCATTTAAATTTTACTTTTCATTTTAGCCGTATAACCGATTCACACGAACCTTCGGTGCTATTTCCGTTCCGATGGCTAACGTGAAATATGCTGTTAGAGCGATTTCTATAGACAGGTTAGAAAATGATGTGAAAAAGAAGTGGCATACGCCAGGCGTGGTGCCAGGCTGCCCATATAGGGCTAACGACGAGAAAGCACCTCCGATCGTCGCCTCTGATTGATGGATCGGTACGTCGATCGACAACGCGCGTCGGCCGCACCCATGATCCTCAACACTATCGCATCTATTTACGTGCAATCCCTTCTTACACGCCGTATTAACTTATTACACCCAGTATCACCTCCTTACGGTAGGTACGCATAAATGCAAAGGTGATAAGGTGAATAAATATCCGTAATCGGCATAGAAATCGAGTATTAACCGGCACCGCAATTAAATATCGCAAGGACCCACGGTTACAGTGTTAGCAACGGGTAATAAACACAATGTTTTACTGTGAATGGATGAATTTATGAGTAATTTGTGCCGGCGAATAGCTCTGCGTTTCAATAAGGGGGACACAGGCTTTCTCCGTTGATCTGGCGTCGCGTAAACTCAACGGAACCACGCATACAAATAGATAGCCCGTGTATTAAATTGTAACGGTGTTTCCCGCCTCTACGCAAGCGTCACATCGATATTAATAAATAACAAGATTCATTACTTTATTACAGTTCCTAAGAAACATAGGCAATCGGGTATTTTTGGTAATACATAATGCATGTTCAACTGTAAATCGATATCTTCTTGCGTATAATACGTTTTATGTGTTCAAAACTTCATTCAAATATAGGTTTATTGCGCTACTATTTTAATGTTTATTTGACTTGACATTGTTATTTATGATACTATTAAACATAACAAATAAATATCAGTAATCTGTAGTAAGGAATAATGAGAAGGTTTGCCATAACTTTTAATTACGTAACGGAACTTTTAGTAATTTGAAGTGAATTTCGTTACGTTATTTCTAAACTCTGGAAATTTAGAAAAGTACTAAAATTTCTATATAGATAGAAATACTCTTTTTTGGTAATATAGAACGTTTATTCTTCTTTGAATAGAATAACAAACTGAAGTAAAAATTAAATAGTTGTAACAAACTTTCATTACAAATTTGTTAGTCAAGGTATTTAGGCTTCATCACAATTGATCAATGGTTTTAATGAAACACAGATACGTGTATTGTATAATCCATTTTTAATATATATACCAATAATCAACTTAAAATCAACGCAAACAGTATACATTTTAAACCTAGACGGGTACTCGTATCTGGTTAATTTGTGATGAGTATAAGCAATACTGTTGATAAATAACACGATATTATGATTAATTATGCGTATGTTTTGCACCGGTCTTCCATTGTCCTAAATATATTAGAAGCAAACAACTGCTTCAATATTTTTAGGAAACCTAACAAGCTAGCCATCGTGTCGAAACGCAATTTTTTTTTATACACTACAAGTTAGTCCTTGGCAGCTATCTCACCTGATGGTTAGTGATGATGCAGTCTAGGATGGTAGCGGGCTAACCTGTTAGGAGTATTGTAAGCCCACGCTCCTAATTGGTTTCTACACGACATCTTACCGGAACGCTAAATCGCTTGGCGACACGTCTTTGTCGGTAGGGTGGTAACTAACTACGGCCGAAGCCTCCCACCAGACCAGACTCGAACAGGGAATCGAACCCGGGACCTCTAACTTTATAATGCGACACTGCGCCGCGGAGGTCGTCAATTTGAGAATTTGCCGTTCCGGTACGATGTCGTGTCGAAACTCATTAGGAGTATAGACTTACTAGAACACCTAAGTTAGCCCGCTACCTTAGGGGTTCTAGTAAGTCTAACAATTTGAAGGATAAAAAAATACCTAAACCTAAACCCTACCCCTGTAAACGCCTGAAAACGGAACAATCCCAATCAAACCAGGGCGTGTAGCAGAATTCTTCGCAACGAGTCTGGAGGCAAACCGGTAATGGCTTACGTAATTTAGTGACCATTTTAAAGTTGCGATTGATAACGAACAATGTAGCCATTGTCGCCCGACAGAGATACATTGCTGCAATCAGCGATCTTAAATGTCTGAATTAGGTAACAATTAAAGACAAGTCGTCGGTGAATAATAATACAATTGCAATGTCCCTATTATTTTTGGGTATTGAATGTTTTGTCTATTGAAATTAGTTTAGCAGAGATTCTTATCACTGTTTATGTAATAACAACATATATAGATATGTTAGCCTACTTATTGTGTTTTTCATATATTTTAAAGAAGTTGTGATAGCCCAGTGGTTAAGACGTGCGAACATATTTTCTTATTGGTTACCTACGTAGTAAATCATTTTCGTGTCTCAGTTAACGTCTATTAATTACTAATTAGCTGTGATATGTGTACTAATGTAGCTGTGATAGCCTGGTGGTTAGGACATCATCATGATCAACCCATTACCGGCTCACTACAGAGCTCGGGTCTCCTCTCAGTATGAGAAGGGTTCGGCCATAGTGCACCACGCTGGCCATGTGCGGTTTGGCAGACTTCACACGTCTTTGAGAACATTATGGAGAACTCTCAGGTGCACAGGTTTCCTAACGATGTTTTCCTTCACCGTTGAAGCATGTGATATTTTTAATTTTTTTAAACCTCACATAACTCTGAAAAGTTAGAGGTGCGTGCCCGGATACGAACCGCCGATTAGGAGGGCACGAACCTCTAACTTTCGGAGTTTTGTGTGTTTTTAAACAATTAAAATATCCCTTGCATCAACCCGGGTCCTTCGTCCATAGATCATAAATATCTACCTACTCTTAGTCTGAGTATTTACTTTTCTTAGGTGTTATTTATTACCAATGTATGCTTAATTTATCATAAGCAGGAATTTGGATGATAAAAACATAATTGAATGTTTGAAATATTCAAAACAAAAAACGATTAACACGAATTATGCCAATAGGCAGGTAAATTATGCAAAAACAACGGTTAGAATTAGAAAAATCTATGCTGTATACATAACACAGCTTTGTCCCGTTTCAATATTAAGTAGTGTCAGCAAAGTGGAAGTACGCTCTCAGTCTAAAATGGTCTTTACTTAGCTATTTCATTTTCTTAATATAGAGCTGCTTAGGCAAGATGATGACGAACGACGCAGGAATTTGCCCGCGTGGATTGAAGTTTTATACAAAATCCCTCGCGAACAATTTTGAAATCTGTTCAGCGGTATAGGCGTGAAAGATAAGAGTTCCAAATTTATTAATAGTCTGGACTTAAGCTTATCTTTTGTATATAATAATTTGGCCAATCACAAAATATTTTACCTAATTTAGATACAAAATCCTCTGGATGACGCTGTGATAGCCTAGTGAAGCTGTGATAGCCTAGTGGTTAAGACGTCAGCCTCCTAATCAGAGGAAATAAAAATATCACTTGCTTCAACGGTGAAGAAAAACATCTTGAGGAAACCTGCACGCCTGAGAGTTCTCCATAATGTTCTCAAAGGCGTGTGAAGTCTGCCAATCCGCACATGGCCAGCGTGGTGGACTATGGCCCAACCCTTCTCATATTGAGAGGAGCGAACTCTCTGTTCTGTAGCGAACCAAGAATAGGTTGATCATGATAATCCTCTGGATTTATTATTAGTTTTAACATCATTTAATATTTCACGTGTAGATATTTACATGAGTATATATGTAGGTGCAGTGTTCGTGTTTCACAACAGTTTTGCTTTTTCGAGCAGTTGCCTCTACTTTTCGGACCGTCAATTAATTAATTGAGTGTATCGACATTCGACCCGATTTCAGGAGCCCGAGTTCGGTTGACAATCTTAGTTATCTGATTAAGCACGCTTTCTCTTGCGCCCGCGCCGGCGTGTGTCGCACGCGGCCGACCCGGCTATGCGTTCATATCGCCGATTACTTTGACAACCGCTCCGTATTCGTTTCATCACTCTATTTAAATAAATGGACGATTGCTTCACATATTTCACATATGGTCCCATACATTGTGATGTTGCACATTGGGTTTTAATTTTTTAAAGATCTAACGTGTTACAATCGATTCAGTAAACCTGTTTCGTCCTTCTAAAAACGTATCCAGCATATTATGTTTATGTGACAAACTAGATTTTCTTAGCTTACGTAAAGTTCTTTATTATTGTATCTTTATCCCAAAATTCTATTCTATCAGTCCAATGCTTTGAGATGTGCATGTATAGATCAGTCAATCAGTCACCTGTAGCTTTTATATGTAGCTAAAGTTAAGTGAATTCGCATTTAATTGACTATTAGTTAATTAGTTCCTGAAGTAAAGTTCAAGGATATAATTTGTATACTAAGTTTTATCTTCTTCTGGATTCTTGCAAAACAATTATATTATATTATTTTATAAATTTAGGTACTTTTGCAATAAAAAGCTATTGAATCTTAAGAGAACTTGAGATCTTAAGATCTTTAAGTATACCAGCCCCTAAAACATTTTATTTTGCTTAAATACACTGCACTTTTTATTTTAAATAAATTTGAATTATATGATATTACATTTATGTAATTATTTTAATAAAACCCCGATTTTTAAATATGTTCAAATATTTAACAGTTATTTTTATAAATTGTGCTTTCCAGTTAATAAGTTGCCATTTTATCCATTTACCTATATACGTTTTAATGTCCACTTATCAAACATCTTCGTTCGCTTGTTTGTTAAAACCTTTGTATCTCTTATTAATAATTTAATTTTATATAATATGTACTTAAACCTATTACAGCTGCGTATTAAACAGCGAATAAATGCTAAATGACGTAAACACCTCATTATTTTGAATATTATGCAGTGAGTTACGCGTTTATGCACATACTAATACTAAGTTGGAAAACATTGTAATAATACTCGTAGCGTAACGATGTGTGTATCGTCTGTTTATCAACACGTGAGGTTCAGGTACCTGCTCACATAATGTTTATAACATATATTTATAAATTAGCCCACGACTGCTATCTCACCCGGTGGTAAGTGATGCAGTCTACGTAGGGGCTAACCTGTTAATATGATAAACACATAAACGTGATTGGTTTCTACGCGACATCGCGCTGGAACGCTACATCACTTGACGGTACGTCTTAATCAAATCAAATCAAATCAAAAATAGCTTTATTTATATAGACCTGTTACAGGCATTTATGAATCGTTCATGGTGATAACTACACTCTCCAGCTTAAAACTAAAGCTAAGAAAGGTCTAAGACAAAACCCACAACAATATTAGCCGGTTTTTTTTTGTTATCACCATCTCACATAATCAATAATAAATTATGGAGCCTATGAAGACTGAGCAATTCACACCCAAGCTTTTTTAACGTTTATATAATCGGTAATATCGTAATATGATTTTGCTATAAGCTTTCGTTTTATAAAAATTTTGAACTTATTGATAGACGTCAACAAGATATCAATAGGGTGGTAGTAACTAACCACGTCCGAAGCCTACCAGACCAGATCAGAGAAATCCAGAAATGATTAAAATATAAATTGTCTCTGCCGGGGATTGAATCTGGGAATCTCACAAGTAGAACCACAGCGCTCGACACTGCGCGAGGAAGGTCGTCACATTTATTAAATAAGAGGTTACGTGGCAGCAAAAATCATTGGCGCAGTTCGTGATTTCTTTGTGGGTGCTTTTTGTCGTCTGACTTCCTCGTTAGCGCCGACCGCCCATCCATCAGCCCTATCTACTTTATGACAATTATTTATGTTCCGCATCGCATAACTATTCCGCTCACCGTTGAGCTTTATCGATAGCGCAGAAGTAATGCCCCGCCGTCTCGATACGCTATATCTGATACGGATACGTCTGTTTGTTAAGTGCGCCAGTTGTTTGCGCTAGTTGTTTTAACGCCTTGGTCATTTCGCTGGGTGTTCTTTGCAGTGAATGTCGGTTTCGAAACAAATTCTGTGCGGAACTGTGGGTGTAACTGCTACGCTGTTATTGCCTACAATATATAAGCTAACCTGTTACATATATAGAATTAACTGAGCATGCGTAAATTGTAATTGGCGAAAAATAACGCCGTAATTGAATGCTTCCAAATAATGATCCATTTTGGCGGCGGTTTTGTAGATAAATAACATCAGACTTTTGGTAAATTTACTGTTTTTTGCATTTATTTGTAATTAACAGTATTGAAGATAGTATAATTTCAAATTTCAGACTATACTAAAATAAGGCCAAATAGGATTCCAATTTGTTTTAACAATTTACTTTGCATTGAAATGAAATTAATTACAACAATAGGTTTGAAGAGACCAAATAATTCAAGCAAGCTTTACAACTTAACATGATAATAATATGAATAAATTGGTATTATTCAGTGTCAGTCAGCCAAAAGATCTGCACCAACTCTCCAAATTTGGTGAAATCAAGTGGTGAAGTATTCAGTTTATTAGAGCAGGATAGAGACGAAAGTAGAGAAGATGAAACATAATAGCCTATTTCAAAACAGCGTATAATAAAATTAAAAATGAATTGGGCTATTCTATTAAACTAAAATTGTCTCACGCAACTGAAAACTTGATAACAAAGTTAGTCATTACCGTTTACTATTTTCACACATTCAAGGTTTATTTTTCATTTTATGTATAATGAACAATCGCTTTAAATTATTGTAGACACTCGTATCGCTAGCGGGTGCGGAAAATTAAGGAATGAATGACTTCCGCTGGGTCGATAAATGAACGCCTTCTCGGTATACCTAAGCCTGATTCTAGTATATTGTATCTCCATATTTAAATACAAACACGTATATTTCCTGGCTCTATTGTATGTATCTATTTATATATAAGGTTAAAGTTGTATTACTTCCACTAAAGGCAAATTAATTTTTTTAGACCAGGAGATAAAAGATAGGAAAACAAATTAGTGTGCGTTTAAAACTAGTCTCCTTCTTATAATTAGTAATTCATCATGATCAAGCCATTATCGGCTCACTACAGAGCATGGGTCTCTTCTCAATATGAGAAGGGTTTGGCCATAGTCCACCATGCTGGCCATGTGCGGATTGGCAGACTTCACACGCCTTTGAGAACATTATGGGGAACTCTCAGGAGTGCAGGTTTCCTCACGATGTTTTCCTTCACCGTTGAAGCAAGTGATATTTTAATTGCTTAAAAACGCACATAACTGCGAAAAGTTAGAGGTGAGTGCCCGGGTTCGAACCCCCGACCTTGTATTAGGAGGCGGACATCCTAGGCTATCACAGCAACATTAGTACACATATCACAGCTAATTAGTAATTAATAGACGTAAACTGAGACACGAAAATGATTTACTACGTAGGTAACCAATAAGAAAATATGTTCCTTCAATGGGATAAAAGGAAACAGTTCCAGCTTACATTCAACCTTAGTCTAGGTCGTATCATTACGTATTCTATCAATTAGAAATTGTCAGCCTTGCAAGTAATCATTTATACATTTTATATCATATATAAGAACTAGAAAAAAACTTATGAAGGATTCGTGACTCACTATACATTGAAATTAAATTATCCAGTAATTCAGTTTAGTATTGTAGATAAACTAAAGAGCAAAAAATAGCTGTTCTGGCTTGTGTAGTTTATTGCATAATATAGTAAGATACAAATTATACCAAGAGGTGTCTGGCAAACTCATTTACATACAAAATTGAATGTCGAGGTATTAAAGTTTATTCAATGTTAAGCTATTAGATAAATAATATGCTACGGTTAACTGAATGGTAGAGGCATTGATGACATTCCTCGTACATTGTCAGCGTTGCTAAGTTAATATTAAAGTGATAATGTTTTATTGGAAAAATACCCAATACAAATACAATACTAAATTATAGACATATAATATATAATTGTCATACTAATTTAATTAAGTGGGATTTTAATTAGGTGGGATAACTCGAAAGTTCCGAATTTTGCTCAACATGATCAAGTTGAACACTGATTGCCAACTTTACCAATTTAACTTAGCAAACACTTCGCAAAAGCTATGTTTAGTGTGATTAACAGATAGACATTTTTAGTTTCTTATAATGACACTGAGTTGGCAGGTTGTCAGGTCGTATGACATTCGCCTGTGTATTAAAAGTAACGCCGTACTTACAATGTTTAGTAAAAAAATATTAATTAATATCCAGCCTTTCTTAAATTCTGTCAAATTAGAATTTAATAGCACTTACGTACTTGAAATGTTCACTTTAAATAATACAGCATATAAACAAATTAAATAAAGTTATACTTGTATAAAGTCGGTCTAAAAACCTACCCAATCCTTAAGGTTCAGCCCAGTTTTATAAGGTTGGTAATATGCGGGAGAAGGCATAATTAATTACGAATAATTATACACAATAAAGACAGAACTTATTTATAGATAGATTACATTAAAATATTTTAATGTTCTACATCTATAATAATATGATAAATAAGGAATTATAAATTATCTGTCTTCTCAACATTTTCATTTATCCTTCTTTAACACATTAACGGAAAAATTTAACTACGTGTTTTTATATGTATAGTAAAAAAGAGCTAGTGATTGAGCTGGCAATTCTTTGTCCAGGTGGGGTTTTACTGCTCTTCTCTGGGACAGGAACTGTACAGTAAAAATGTACATTTAATATCAGATAACTAAAAATATAAGTTGTCGGATGCAGCTGGTAAGTAAATAAGAAATGACTACTTGTACATCAGTATTATATGAAAGTAATGGATAAAAGTTAATTTCCTATACACAGTAAAGCTCGATTGCATTATCAGGGGCGGGCAGTAAGCGCTAAACCTCGATTAAATGGAGTGATTCCCGCGATCCGTCTACCGTCGGATTAACATCCGAAGTCACGTCGTAACACTAATCTGCTTAAATGTCGAAAGGAAACGTCAGATTGTAAAGTGCAGGGCTCCGGGTGGAGTGTGATGCGGCTTAGTCGAACCTACCGCCCACTGCACAGCTTTCAATTACACCTTCAGTAGCGTAGACTATTGTCAATGCAGTGGAACTTTTGTATTTTAATATTTTTATTATGTCAATAACTGAAACTTAACAAGTTCTTTCAGTGAAGCCGAGTAATTTATGTTCCAGATATTCAAAGTTATCTGCCGAAACCCATAAAGTTTGTTAATTGGTCTTAATTATGCGCACGTTGAATGTTACATCACCCTGAGTCCAAAATGGTGGATTAAAATGCAAATGGCGTGTAGCAGAAAAAACTATTTAAGGTGTGAAAGAAAAAAGACGGTCAATTGCCAGTCTGACTTGCAATCAATGAGTTCCGTATCTACCATGTAGTTCCATTGATAATGTTAATTCAATTTTAGTAATAATTCTTAAAAGTTTTAAAGATTAAGGATTTTCCCATTTATTCACTGCGAAGAGTCTCTTGGAGTCATTGAATGGAACTTATATTATGAAACAAAGTACCTAAGGTGTAATGGAAATCTCATGAGTATACACTTGTGAGGTTTCCATACCACCTTGATGCGTTTATGATCAGCCCGTTGAAAGTATTAATTCTTAGCAAAAGTTCAATTCAGGTTCTAGTATATCGATTTCCCTAAAAACAGTATTTAAGTGCCCTGAGTATGTTTGCGAATAAAATAGACTCGCCAATGATTGAGTACATTATTCAAGTGTTGGTAAAGTCTCAAATATAAGGAATAAACAGCAAGTATAATTTGCTATATTTCGCCGACAACCGGGAGATTTGCCACTAGAACCTCTACGCACGTTTCGACCCGACACCGGATCATCCTCAGGAGATGTTGACTTCACAAGCGAGAAAAGTAAAGAGTTTACTTTTCTTTGCAAGAGAGTCATGGACTTCCGCAAAGTAACGCCTGCTTCTATTCATTATTTCTAACAATAGCGATTACATTAAATAATTCTGTGTTTTTACTAACCAATGGAGCCTCAAATAAGGGTTTCAGGACCATAAAGTGTTGCGTCTATTAAGAAAAATGCGTAAGACACTTGCAAAAATAAACATACGCAATAATTTATAATACGCCAAATGTGCGGTTGTGCAGATTTAAAAGTGATTTAATCTTTCTAACCAGAAATAACCTCACCCGTACAAATATACAGGTATATTTATTAGTTTATATATATAAAAGGCTTTTTTAATTCAAATACCCTTGTCGCGATCTCAACTGTTGACATATGATGTCTAAGATGGTAGCGAGTTAAACTGTCCAGGTATGGAAGTTATATTAAACACACACGGCTGCCATACAAATCGGTATACGTGACATACTACCCGTTTAATCGTTTGGTTTATTTCTCCGGATGGATTCTAAGCACACCGTAACCCACTAGGATTAGCTAAATAAATGATATTTACTTAGCTATACACTTTAATAAAAGGCAGTTCGGAATCACAGACAAGCATTTAAATCTTATTCATTTATATTTATTTATTTACTAAAATTGTGTCCAAAGCTTCGCTCGTTAACAATTTTTAATTTTCCCTCGGAAACTACTTAAGCAATCGGAATAAAAGGTAGCCTTTCTTTTCCATGTCAATGCATGACAAATTTCATCCAAATCCGTTCAGCCTTTTTGCGTGATTGAGTAACAAACACCCAAACATCCACATTTATAATATATATAGGATTTAGTTTAATTTCAAGTTTAATCTCGTAATAGGTAGGGACAATATAATCATAACGATAAAAGCGAACACAATCTATTCTTATTATTAATTATGTGGATAATAGATCAGAGGGTTGTAAGGGAGTTTTGTTACAAACACCGCGATACGAGTATTATTTCATATATTATTAGATTTATGTCATTTGTCAGATATATAGGTACTGTACCATGAATAAGCTACACTTGTGATAAGGCGAAGGAGGGTTGCGCAATGCGTCGAGATCGCCTAATGTCGCTGATTGCGGCCCGCTGTCCGTCGCCGATGCTATCGACGATTGACGCTAAATACGCGCGCACTGTGACAGTTCCAATATCGAAACAATGACGAACTTTGCGTTGCGTAACGCCATTTGCGTCCAGCTCGCTGTCACTCATTCACGGAATTAAAGCTGAGTGAAAGTTAATTTAAATAACTACATGAACATTTCAAATGATACATAGTTAGGTACCGCACGTGTAATCGATCGTGGAAAACGCATATGCGGGGGTAATTATAATTTTATAACTGATTTCAGCTGTTACGTTGATGTTACCGAATAATTCGTAATGTTTCGAAAGTGTAATAGTTATCGAGTGGTGTTACGCGAACCTGAAATCGAACGTGGAAAATTCACGCACTGTCAAGCGGCACGGGCGTGCACTTATAATACCTACATACATATCATAAAATCTCGGTATAATGTCAGTGAGCTGTTATTGCCTCCAGAGGTAACCAAATACATATGTCTGAGCTTGTAGAAAAGTCCTACTATAATGTAAATGATAAACAAGCATGGATATGAAATATTGCTCTAATATGATAGCTCTTACTATAATTTTAAGTGGCATGGTGAGATGGTGATAACAAATAGAAAATTTAGCTGGCTAAGTTTGTTGTGGGCTTCTCCTTAGAATAGGTGTTTTAAACCCTCATAGTTTTAGTTTTAAGTTTACGAATGTAGTTATCACCATCAAATCACTACTATGTAAATTATTGACGCGTCAAAAGTGCCTTTTAAAGGACTATTTGAATAAAGATTATTTGAATTTGAATTTTGAATTTGATTTCCCACATATCTATGACATCAATAAAGCGCCCAATTAATGATTCGCACAACGCCACATATAATTAATAAGTGTGTTGAGTAAAAAAGTATTTGACTAAATATTACAAATATAACGTCTTGTTACATCATGAGTAAACTATCTTTACAATATCCCAGGCCTTAGGATTTAATATGTCAGTAGTTACCGGCCGAGTTAAGCCACTCTTGTGGAACGACATTACCCGATTACATCTCACTGAATAATATATGAGTACGACAGAAAAAAATATTAAGGTAAATAATGATACTCGAGAACGAATCGCTCGTATTTTCTGATAATATTATATAATTGGAAAACGACGGTTCTAAAAAAAGGGAGTTACGTTAATATAACTTCAATTACTTTAAAGTAAAGCAATCATAAAAAGTACATTACCTCATTTTGCTTCAGAACAAATTTAGGGTACGGAGCGAAAAAATATTCAAATTAAGAGTAATATCTTGAATTATTTAGGCATTCCAAATGCAGTCTACGAAACTGTAAATGTAACGATGATTCTCTTATTCAGTCTACTTCTTTTATAAAGAGTTTTGGGTTGGTTTATTTGTTAATTTATTTATCATCGAAAACTTGGACACTACGGGATCAATTTTAATAATTATTACAATTAGAACGCTTTGGTATCCCGACGCAACAAGGGATATGTTTTAATTCACTAATAAAAAGATTTCAGTTTGATGTAATGGTATTTGTAAGTTGCGGGAAAAAATAATTTCTAGTGTAAGCTGAATAAATGTAACGTTGTAAAAAAATACTATGAATAAAAAAAATATTCTAATAAAGGAGATCTTAAAAAACACGCGCGAGAGTGAAGCCTCTCTTTTGAATCAGCTACAATAACGCATTTTTAATAATTAAACAAAAATAATTAAAAATTAACGTTGATCTTCATTGTTAATTGTTAGGAATGAAGAATTAGTCCTTATTTAGAAGTTATTAAAACATAATCCTTAGTAGATAAGCTCTGGCGATTACAGCATTATTGGGACCTAAAATTGAAAATATAGTGAAAATTAAAAACGTACGGGAGTTTGGGTCAATATACTAAATACTCGGTTTATATTATGCTAGTTATAGCATCATGTTATGACCCCTTCCCTCTTACCCAATCCGAGAAAAACGGCAAACAGAGAGTAGTCAGATATAAACAATAATACATAATACTATTTTATCAGTCGTTATAAAATAGGGTACAATACGAAAGCACTTTAGTCTTAAGTAAGTCGCATAATATACTCCTAAACCCGAAACCTTCGTAGTGATTTAATTCGTTTAAAAAACATAGATAATACGAAACAACAAAACGTCGGTAATCAGTTAATAAAAATTACGATGTGAATGATAGAGTTTGATGAAGAATTCATATTTAATGTTAATAAAGGAACGCCGTTAGCAAAAGATTTCCGTTGTATAATTCCGCAATTTATAATCATTAGTGTTTTTCTGCGACAGGACCGAGAGAGCGGGGTGCGGGGCGGCGCGGCCGAGGGTGCAAGCCAAATTGAGACATCTCAACGTGTGATTGATTGCGAACATGATTGGCATCTCCCAACTATCAACCGAGCGTATGCTAATTTCGATGCTCGATTTTTTCGAATTCCATTATATTACAAAACTGTTTTTTGTAGTCGCATACATGAACATTACACTTGAGCGCACCCTGTGAGAAGTGTTCGATCTGTCTCATATGACAGCCCTTCACTTGTCGGCGTCGGCGTCGCGGGCCGGTCGAAAGATACGTCAGTAGGGACTGTTGCTCCGTACGCCGACCGTTATAATCCCTCATCAAGCGTAACATGTTAAGTGTAAAAGGCATCATTAACGATTACCTTAAAAAGTTAAACCGGAGCAATCATTAAAATCGTAAAATATTGCAAAGAGAAAATAAAAACAACGACACGTCTCGTTACTCGAGTTTCCGTTGCTACGAAAGTGAACAACACAATGATGTCAGTGTAGCGATAAAAACTAGAGCAAAAAAATGCTCTGAATAAGTGTGCGCTTTAGACGTGCAAGTTACGGTTTAATCGGAGCGAATTGGAAATCATTAACACCTTCTGTGCACAATGTGGAGATACTTCTGTCAATGGCAGTTTTATCGCAATATTTGTTTTATTTATATTTATATTTAAAGTTAGTTTTCATTGGCTCGTTAATTATGATAATTAGGTAAAATGTTAGCGAACTGCGGCACTCGGAAATAAAAACAACTCACAGAATCCGGGAAATTCACCTTTGAATAAATATCTATTTAAAAGGTATCAAATGACATTCGTATGCTAATTACATTACACTCTAAAGGCCTTCTGCAACATAGTACATATAACATATAGCAACCTCAATAGCAACATTTATTGAATAAAAACCTACAAATCTCGATATTAATTAATTTAGTTCGGGTATCTCCATGGTCTATGAATATGTTATCGATAACTATAATATCTGTATTATAATAAAACTAACAGGACGAATTCTGTACATTACATATAATTTTAAAATTTTAATTGGAGGATGCTTTACTATCGATACTGAGCCCAAAAAAATTTTTTTTTGTCTGTCTGTCTGTCAGTATCTTGGCCGCGCATCACGCCGAAACTACTGAGTGGATTTAAATGAAATTATGTATAGGAATAGCTGATATTCCAGTTCAACATATACGATAGCTTTTACCCCGAAATTCAGCTCGGTTCCCTAGGAAGAGGGCATGAAAGTCAAAATGTGTATTTTTTTTAATTCTTTAATTCATTAATGCGTACCGGAGTACGCATTAATGAATTAAAAAAGAATGAGTGAAATCGGAATTTCACTCATTCTTTTTTTTTTTGTTAGAAAGGAGATACTTTAATATTTATCCTAAAATTATTTCAAAGCCGTCGGTTTAGTAGTCCATTGCTTCGTGATTGGAAGACAAACAAACACACTTTCACCACACTCAACGCAGACGAAGTCGCGGACGTCAGCTAGTTTATTATAAATGCGAATGTGATTGTTTGTAACGTTTCCGAGCCATAAAACTGATTTCAAAATTACTCTCATCAATGGAAAACTAAATATCAGCGAGTGGCATGGGCTATATTTTAATCTCGTATATATCGTTATCACGGTAACGAGAACTACGCGGGTGAAACCGCGGGGCACAGCTAGACATTTTTATAAACCATAGCTCACGAATTCGAAAAATTAAGGTCAAGTTATATGTCAGTTAATTGATGTTGATCAAAGTTGGAGGTAATATTTAAGTCTAACTAAGGACTTTTAAAGCTAGGGTAGTCCAGTTGCGACATCAAAAATCAATTATTGACTAAGTTAGTTAAGCAACGTTGATTCAAGTCAGAATTTTTCGGATATCTCTCCATGCTTCTGAGAGTACATCGAGCAGTTGATACGGATGATTGACTTTTACACCAGGTTAACTAATATACCGTTAAAGAAAAGATTCAGTTTGTAACCTTAGTCCAAACAATCACATTGGAAAAGTTTGATATATTTAAGCTGAATATCTCCTCGACAAAGGAGGCACTTATCCAGCAGTAGGAAATTAAAATGGCTGAACATGCTTTCTCTCTGCAATATTTTCGTCGCTATGACCCTCGGATTAACATTGCTTCAGTTAAGCCCGTACTAAGCATGTAACACAAGAACTATGACAATAAAAAGAAATGTATTAATTTAGTAATTAGATACTATTTTATTTATCTTTTTCCGCCTAGTTATTACTAGGCGGAAAAAGATAGTAAGAAAGTATTCGTCCACCCTTGCCAGAATGCAAAATATTAAAATGAGATACCGGAACCGCTACGTAAGATGATTAATTACTACAACGTCATTTGATTGATGACTTCTCGTACGGATGTAGGTAGGCACTTCATAGGACCCCTTGCACAGGATGTCCTTTCAAAAGCACAAAGGGATCATCTTAAAAATCTATTTGTCATGCGAAATTCAAATGCAAATAGCTGATAGTGCCGATATATCGTGCGAACGTCTCAAATGGGAGCGGTTCGAATTTCGTACATTATGGAGCTTAATTAGGCGCAAGATCCAATACTGGTTGCGAGTGGACGGAAACCGCGAGGCCGATGATATCGCGGGCGGGCAAAGTGCTGCCAAAACAAGGTCCGCCCGTGGATAATTACAGCCACACCACGCACGGCTCTCACACCAAATCTCTCTTTTTACTAAATTTTCTCATATCCTCAACCGCTTTACGGCACGCAAAACACATTCGCATCGCGTGTGAATTTTTAACTGTCAGCTACGGTGTACAACAAATGATCATAATTGGCTATTATATACGTACATATTTGGTAATGATTTTACATTGAAGATTTATTTAAACAAAATATGCATACGTATTTTTGTGATATGCACTGTGTTTTATTTTCGCGTTACATATCCACCTAATGGATGGTAATTAAGTTATTTGCGTGTTTACGCGTGAATAAATTCTCGTATCGTAACCAACCTTGTGGGTTATAATAATACGTTAACGTGGCCGAAGTGGGTGGGTACGTAATATACATAGGAATGTGGCTGAGCTTTTCTTTTCTCATTGAAAATGGCAATACAGCTCGTTAAGGAAACACGATGTTTGCCGCATTGAAATTATTTTATCATAATACAGTGAGGTTATTGTTTATAGGGAGCGATATTATCCGGGAGGCTGGGCCGGCGGACAGCGGTTACCCGCGGCGGTTATTGTGTTCCTATATGGTGAATGTCAAAAGCGTCGTCTTAATTATCAGGCGCGGCCATACAATGCGGACTCGATTGCGGCGAGATAAGCGCTCTATATCTATCGGAGTGGTATTGAATGCCCGCCCGCGCCCGCGCCGGACCCGCGGCCCACTTACGGCCTTAATAATAACTTCAAACGTATGTCGCATTGTATTTCTGATTATTCCGATCTAAGCCCATTGAATAGAGATAAGGTGTGTTTCCATTTTACTCCTACCAACGGAGATCGACGGAAATGTAAATAACGAGATAACGTTTTATGATAGTCGAATATTTGCGTGCACTTAATGTGCTATTACAAAAAAACGCATCTTGCTAGTAATTGACATAAACACCTATGGGAAGTTAGGTATTTCCATTTCTAAACAATGCCGTGCATATTTGTTATTATCGAAACAGGATTAACTTGACTGGCGTTGGTTTATATTCTGGTTTTTCAAGATACGCTATTAAATTATTGTTTTAATTCAATTTCTTTGTGGCAACTCTTTGTTTATTGCTCACTTATATATCGTTTTCCACGGAAGTGTCGGTAAATACCTAATAAACCGAGGGGATTTCCGATTTCCACTGGAAAAAAAATCATCTACCTACATCTATGATGGTTTATCTATTGTTGTCTTCGGATAATTGTTTTCTCATAGTATATCTAATAACAGAATTCTATCACGCTAGTAGTGACATGTTTATGTAGTCAATTATTGCACAATAGCTAATTATATACGATGTAAACGATAAGTGTCTGCAGGCCTTTATTTTATACATTTTAGATATCCAAAAATGACTTATCTAGCAATCGTACGGAGCATATTGCTAGATAAGTCAATAAACATTCGTTTATTTTTACCTATACATATTGGCACCCGAGCCTCTCGATAATGCTTATACAAACAAATTTACCTTTTCATACAGTTTTTTTAAAGTATACCTTTTTTAAAATTAAGAGAAATACATATTTCATTGGTAGGTACTTTATAAGTTTTAATCACAATTATTTTTATCGATTTCCTTATAAGTGAAACGTGTAACCAGATCATACAATTAAAAAAAAGATAAGTATTACGAAAGTGAGTGTTTCGAAGGTGAACATGAAACATTAACCGGGATCCGAGCGCACTGAAACTGACACGAGGCTTCTGTGGTCAGGAGCTGAGGGGGAGCGAAAGGACTATAAAAGAAGTATACCTTTTTATGCCATAATGAGAAAAAAAGCCATATACTGAACGTGTAAAGTACAGATCAACAATTAAAATAAATATAGTTTTATTTAAATATATTTATATACTCAAAGTTGAGTTTAGTATTCGGAATATTTAAATTCATAGTTTGATAAAAGTGATTTGATTTTTGAACGCAAACCATCACACACTAATTAAAAGCAGTCTATGGAATTTTTAAAATCCAATCTAAAGTAGGCGTCATACCCAACGCCTTGTGTGGCAATAAATATCAAACACATCGGATATCAAGGTTCATTTATCGTCTATCGGTCTTAGCGATATTTTTTACGGCTGCAAATTACTGCAACTACTTTTACAAACTTAAAAAAAGTTTAAGTCGAACATATTTATGAATTTAAACTATATATTTATACTCCACGAAAAAGCCAATCTAAAATATCCTCCTATACCAAATTTTAGATCTTGTCATGCCAATGCATCACGACCAACATTTTAGAAAAAAACTTCCTATCCTAGTTGGTAGCTGAATTTGAGAGCTTTCTCCCCCTTTGACCAAGGAAAATACAAATAAAAGACTTCAACTAAATATTTAAAAAAAAAACATCTACGATCAAATATAGTGCCTTATTATGTCTTTTGATTTGATTATTGGAGCATACTTCATTATCAGCTCGTTAAGCTTATTCCATAAGTTTTTTTATTAATAAAGTTTCATTTGAGTAATTTACGACTCAAAGTAGAAAGTTGCTGTAAAATTAATGGTGATTGCGTTGATTCGCAATAATCATGTATACTTTATTAATAGGATTGAAACACAAACTAAATAGAGACGTTACGACACGTCCGCGTGTGTGTGTTGTACCACAGATACCTCTAAAGTGCATGAAGCTTTCTAAGGTCCAGCAAACATCCGGCCGCTAACCGTTACCTGCATGGCGCAGTTAAATCAAATAACTTCTAATGCCTTCTACCTTCGTGATGATTGAAAATAATTACTTTCCTTATTAGAGTCAATATTACATAATATGATAAGTAAGTACCTACATATCTTGATAAGACAGAATAACACAAAGTAATAGTTATATTATTATGAGGATCGTTCACTTACGGCAAAGTGCATTAATTAATACAAGATTGTGTAACGCAAATGTAACGTAATTTAATGTAAAAGTTACTAACTAATATACATTTCATTCAATATTTAATGCCATAATTTATCTCAATTGATTTGTTTTAATGACATATGGTCTATGTATTTTTCTGTGTTTGTTTATACTTTTGTTTCGTGAAACACTGTACCTATTTATTTCTTGGAGATGATTACTTGCAACACAGTTTATACTTCGGCAGGATCATCGTTTTAATTTGTTTAACTTCCTGTATTATTTGTTCCTAATATAAAACCACTTTCTTTATCTACATATTATATACTTGAGTAAAGTTTTCTAACACCAATACAAATAAATTATGCAAAGATTTGAAATCAATTAAAAAACTCATTGAAATGAGATGTTTACTGCAGAAAAAGTGCAGTATTATCCGGTGACTCGTGTTCTAGATCTACCGATTATCTGGATGTTGACTTACCTTAACAGTTTGGTTCTTAAGTGGTTTGTCGGGATCGTGGATGTATTCCAGCGTGATGCCATAAAACTGGCCCTTATTGATATAAGTAATGCGGTCATCCTCGCGCCTTTGGGAACTGCTGCTCGCTGTCTCCAGGTGGTACTTGAAGCCGTACGGTGAAAATCTGCAAGAAATCCAAACTATTAATCAAAAGCATTACCTTTTTGTTGTCTTATTTACAATGTTAATACGAGTCATGTCCCATGGACGACAAATCAATTTAAATATGTATGCCTGGGAACAATAAATCTAAAACTAAAAACCTTAAAAAATATAATATAATAACTAAAATATATTATTAAAAGGAGTCCCCTTAGGCAAGGTTCCGAAGATACTGGCAAAAGCAAATAAAGCATTACCTACATTTTACATAACAAGTATTTTACATATAACCCGTAAGAATAGAAAACATCATTGTCATTTTATTCTCGCTCTGTATCAAGATTCTGTTGAGTAATTTAGTAGGAAAGTTATTGCTACATTTTATATTTTTCGGCTTAATACACCTACGAACAAACTGCACAGTAATCCTGTTTTTAAACCATCTAGAAATGCACGATTTCTTCTTTGTGATACTTATCTAAAGATACATGTTCTCGACAATAAAGTTTCCATGAAGTAAAGTAATAAAAGTGCACAAAAAGTGGAAATCTTAATTGCGCGGCGAGTAAGCTTGTCACCGGCGTAGTTACATAAAGGCGTGGAGATCCAGTTCGTAGTGCGCAATGAAAACCTGCGTTTTCTCGTGATTTCCTCCGCGTGGGAGCAGCGGAAGGAAAACCCCGCTAATTTAGTTGCATGCATTGCGTGCGCCGGGTCGTTAGCGGCCACGCGCGTGAGTCTTGCGACTCGGCGACAAGACTCCGCGCGCGCCTCTCCGGCTTGTCGCCGCCGATCTCGGCCCACGCCCGCGCAGTTCCACGCACCCTCCGATACAACCACTCCAGGAAATGCAAACGTCATTATCAAAGCACTCTATTGTGCCACGCCTTTAACCGAGGCCGTTCACTTATGTAACACGATAAAAAGCAATAAATCGTCACAGCAAAATTTAATCCACAATAAATCTTTGCGCGGAATTTAGATAGCGACTCAGGTTCGACACAATTCTTGAATTGCAGCTGAACCGTTTCCTTAAGCTCATTGAAAACAATTTGGTAAACAGTCGCGCTGATGTTAGCGATTTGAACCGAGCAGGGGCAGATAAAGGCGTGTAATGCAAACGCAAGCGGACATTGACGGATCGGTCGCAGCGGTTCTCGCCTATCTGATTCTCTCCAAGTTATTCCAAATGCAATTTCCATTTGTGACGTGACTTTGTATTGTCATTTCAACAATTCTGATTTTCTTTATTAGATAAGGTACCTACCAAACAACACCTATATACGCTTTCGAGATGTATGTTGTTTATATTACATAGTTTAAACATTAAGAAGGAGATCGTGTCGGTAAATTTGTAGGGGTGCATGATAGAACCGAAAGCCTGTTAAGGTGATTCTACCTTCTGTGAGTGTGTGGAACTAGACCTTCCAGCTGGTGGATTCACAAATTATAAAACATAAAGTAAATTTTATGCTCAGAGACACTCGCTGCCAATGAAGTATCGTTACAGAATCAAATGAGATAGAGGATATCCGTAGAAGTCACCGACAAATGAGTAGCTCAGCGAGATGAGAAGATAATATGATAATGGATAGCGTAAATACCGACGGACGCTGGAGTTCCAAGGTGTAGAATATATGCTAGATCCCCATTAGGTAGATTCTTACACTGAAGGGACACTAGCAGGAAATCGCTAACAAAGGTCAAGTTAAGAAGAGGACGTCTATCGGATGAAAAGGAAATAATTCTAATATGAAAACTAATTCACACTAGTATACATTTATCAAGTAAACATCCCATCGCTGTTAAAAAAAATGACTTACTTCTACAAAGTTAAGGTAAACTATAAAATAGGTAAGTGTACCCATTTCTCAAGAACAGGATACCCCTTTATCCATCTCGAAATCTATACCTACATCAGTTAACTTATAGCCGAGTATTTGTTTTTAAGTTAAAAAGAAACAAGTATATATTTTATCACCTGGGAAAATACGATACGAACGTACTCAATAATAAACAACGTATTGTTTTCGAATGAGCTTCATTACAAATTTCAGCAGCGCAGCGTCCGAAAAAAGTCACTTCCTGCGTGAAGGCGAAGGGTCTTTCATGAATAAATCAATCGGCGAGGCGCGGAAATTGATGAGCGCGCAAAAAGCCTTGGAACGCGAACAACAAAGTGCTGGCAATAAAAACGCATGCCGATAAGAGTCTTCTCGACGACCGACGTCCCGTGGAGTCTGCGTCGCACCGCCAAATTAGATGCGCATAATCTACCCTTCTGTACTTACAATACTATTACTGACCGAGCTTTCGCGCTACACACACCTTGTTAAAGAGACGTATTCAAATTACCGATTAAATGAATATATTGAATTTGGAAAACATTATCCACTTCTAATGTCCACAAGAATAGAGAGTTACGAAATCCTCCGACATCATTTGCCTTTATTATTTGTGTGACAAAATAATTTATTTTGACGCATGATTCGCAACACCTGCTACTCTCGATTGAGTGACAAAACTTTTTCAAACTTACGCAAGTAAAAGGTCCCTTAATAAGGTTAATGCACTGTCGAAACTTCAAAATAAGTTACTTTGAGTTTGAGGCTGTATTTTATTTTTTTGTTACGTTCCGTTCGCAATTACTGCAAAGTTATTAGCATCCGTATACATTCTGATGTTAAACACTATTGTAATTTAAAGGAAAATAAATCGTTATGCCACTTTATAGGGAGGAAAGTGCGTGCACGTCCATCGTATCAATCGCTGATGTAAATTGAGGGACCATTGTGCGCCTGACACGAATGCCGAGACTGATGAAACGCACAGTGCAGAGAACCGTAACAGTAAAAATACATAATATTATGTATCCACTGCATACTTCTTAATGGCGTTTTATCTTATCTTTTCTGTATTAACGAAGTTACGTGGGCAACTCTTCAATTAAACTTTGACAAATTCCCTGACGCAGTGTTAAGCGCTGTGATCTTATAAATGAGAGTTTTCGGGTTCGAAACCAATTCTTCTACCTAGTTTTAAATTATCTGGTATGTTCTGGTGGGAGGCTTTGGTCGTGGCTAGTTACCACACTATCGACAAAGACGTTCCACGAAGCAACGTTCGTGTAACGTAACTGATCAGAAGAATAACTGTCACCTTAAAATCTTAAGCTGCAATCAAGGGCTAACTTGTAATCGGATTGAAAAACTACTTAAATAGTCTCTAAAATATTTACACTATGACTTTGTTTTCAGGAGACGAGAAGAGACGGTAGTCGTGTATTTAAAAAGGTTCCTTTTATTCAAATACTTAAGGAGTAAAAACATGACGGCCGTATCAACTAAGTATTTGTTTTTTACTATGTCGTTAGATATTAGCTCAAACAGATAGATTCTATGGCAGTCAAAAGTCATGTACATTTGCAGACTCACCACGACTGCGGCTTTACTGGTTAATGAGAACATTTAGGAACTATAATGGCTGGCTGATTGCGGACTCTACGCCGACGGAAGACACGCAGCGTCTCTACCATTGCAATTGCGATGCAGAATCTATATCCTCTATGTCTATAATACCCGTAGCAATTTGTTACCAGGAGTATACTTTCACGGCCATCAGAAGCGTTTCTCTCAAACTAGTACCTTAATAACAATTATTTAAAGTATTTGATCTTTTGTCTAAGGGATGAATAGATGTTGTAGTCAGTAATTATAAAATATTTATGGATTAGCTACACAAATCAACTAACCTTGTTAATTTGAAATAATAATAGTCTTGTTATTAATACATACAGAGACGTTTTATAAGAAACAATTTTTATCTAACTTGATGTTCATTAATCATCGTTCACTTCGATAGTTTAAATTTTCAATTTATACAGTATATACTCGTACTATTAAAATTAATGAGTTTTTATGACAAATAAATTTTTGGGTATGATTTAATAAAATATATTCAAGTGTTACTCGTTTATTTAAATACATAATTATACTCACTTTTTTTCAAGAAGTAAAGATCGATTTAATATAATATGATTTGACTAGTTTATGGAGTAGATAAAAAAGACAAAGTTCAATCAATTAAAAAGTTAATATTTAGACTGTATGGTATGGTAGGCGCCTTCGGTCATGGCTAGTTAACACCCTACCGACAAAGACGTGTTGACAAGCGAGTAAAGTTCCTGCACGATGTCGCTTAGAAACCAATCAGGTGTTTGGGTTCACCATAACCCTAACAGGTCAGCACGCTATCATCTTAAACTGCATCATCACTTACCATCAGGTGAGATTGCCGTTAATGGCTAACTTGTAGTGGAATAACATAAAGACTTAATTTTGATGATGAACAAAACATAATTAATTGTATTGCGATACACAGTTATTATCTTATTTTCTACTTCTAGCAAAGGCATGTAATAAGAATCTATAATATAATAAAAGTGTAACAGGACGAATTCTGTACATTAAATATATTTTAAAAATTTTAGTTGGAGGATGTTTGACTAGCAATATTTATTTGTCTTTCTGTCTGTCTGTATCTTGGCCGCTCATCACGCCGAAACTACTGAATGGATTTGAATGAAATTAGGCATAAGAGTAGCTGATACTCTGGTTCAACATATAGGATAGATTTTATCCCGATATTCGGCACGGTTCCCTAGGGAGAGGGGATGAAAGTAAAAATGTGTATTTACCTGTAATTCATTAACGCGTACTCCGATTTCACTTTCTTTTTTGTTTTGTCAGAAAGGAGATACTTTAATGATTATCCTGTAATTATTGCAAGGTCAGTCGTAGTAATCCATTGCCTCGTGGTTGGAAGACAAACGAACACACTTTCACACACACTAACTCAACGTAGACGAAGTCGCGGGCGTTTGCTAGTATCTGATATAATTAATTCCTCGGAATAATATGGACAGATGTTCAGATCGCGTGCAGGCTGCAATCCAAGTATAATGCCTTGCATTAAATTTTGCACTTAGAATCTGTCATGAACAAGTATACGAAGTACTCTATAGATTAAGGCCAACGGATACTTACACTGCATTTATAATGCAGATATAAACCTTTTCTAGATATTAAAGTCTAACCTAAAGATACATAAATGAAAAACGGTACCAGTAATGTTGAGATCCCATTACGGCAATTAGACATCTCTGCCGTGGTAATCAACAGTGCATACATTAGTTGATTAAGTAACTGCCTTTAAAAAGCTCATTCCTGATGTATATTGACATGTAAATAAAGCGTGCATCGAGGGCAATCCACGGACGATGCCTTTATACTTAAACGGCCGGTAAGTAATAGTACACACACAAAAGTTTGTTTTGTTCGCTTTAAGCCAAGCACTGGGTTATAGACTTTTTTTTTTTTGGACTGTCTATTAGCTGTACAAACCCTATTGGCTGCCACAGCGTAACCGGGCTGTTTCTAATCTCTGTTCTAATCTAATCTCTCTGTTCAAAAGAAATTTTGAACAGAGATTAGAAGAAATTTTGAGCCCTATGGCTCGAAGAAACTAAGGGATCGTCTATCTAAGGGCGCCTCCTTTGAGGCCTCTCCGAGGCCGTGGATGGAGCCCACGTGCTGATGACGTAAGATAGCGGGGACCTCGTCTTCGCCGGCGAAGACGGTACTATAGAATAGAAACAGGCTCATATTATCAAACGTTCATATATTGAAGACCTAATTGACGCAATGGTTTTATAAGTGAAAAGTTTCGATGCTGTAGGACCATTTATAAATTAATCATTTCTGAATTTTCTCTAGTCTGGCCTGTTGGGAGGTTTTGGCGGTGACTAGTTGACGAAGCGATTTTTGCGTTTCGGTATGATTTCACGTAGAATCATGGCGAATACATTTTCCAATCCTACCCTACCCCTAACAGGTTATCAATCTTGACTGCATCATCACTTACCTACTGCCGGATGAGACTGCTGTCAAAGACTAACTTGTAGTGGAATAAATAAAGAACGTTATTATATACGAGTACCTAAGACGTAGTACTTTCAAGCGATCGAGTTTTTCGGGCCAAATGCAAGCAAGTAATTATTGAGATAATAATGCTAATGCACTTATCAAGCTGACGACTGCTTCCGCCGCGTCGACCCAACGGTGCGTTTATCGATTTGTTAAATAAAAGTTTGAATGGTTTGTTTTCGAGATTTACATTATTTGTTTTGTTAAACCTCGAGGTATTTTTTCGATCTCAGCATTAGCATTACTAATTATAGTAGATATGTGTTTTTGTTCATTGTCTTGTACGATACGACTAATTTAGCAACTAGTTTTAGATTTTTTTTAATTAACCTATTTAAAGAGACTTTAAATTCTACGACATATTATTTTCTATCAAAAAAACTATTACGAGCAATTACAACTTTTTTATTTATTTATTTTGATCTAATTTTGTGCCGATACTAAACATTTACACATGTTTTTTTTAAAACTTGACGGCAATCTCACCTTATGGTAAGTGATGATGATGGTAGCGGGCTAACCTGTTAGGGGTATCAAAACCCATACTCCTCTAATTGGTTTCTACGTGACATCGTGCCGGAACGCTACATCGCTTGGCGACACGTCTTTGTCGGTAGGGTGGTACTAGCCGGCCGAAACCTCTCACAAGACAAGACTCGAGCCAGGAATCGAACACAGGACCTCTAACTTTATGATGCGACAGCTGCACCACGAAGTTCGTCGTCGTGCTGTTTACATGTTTACTTACCAAACAAATGTATCCTTTACCGATATTAAAGCAGCGTCAGGAAAAGTTTTCAATCGAATACTTCACTTACATTTCTTATGATATCCGAGCAGGCACAAACAAGGCAGCATGGAAATGAATAAAATAGGTTTTCATTATTCAATAGTTACCTAATAAGGTGCGTGCAATATGTTCATTATTGGATTCCTTAATACAATAAATCACGGCGTGCTTATGATTTTTAAATTAACAGGAAAGTTATTGCACTGCAAGTTACATTGTTAAAAATCATTAATTTTCACCAGTTTAAAATTTACACAAATAAGATTAAATTGAATAAATTATTGCATAGATTTTCTAAGATATTAAATAAAATATAATGATTTATGATATAGATATTATAATAAAATAAGTTACAGAATCAGGAAATTAAAATCATATAGCTTATTTAAAATTGCCATTGATTAAGCAGTAATATGTCTAATGGTGATTAATATAGATTTCTCAGTAGGTACCCGCGGAATTAATTAATTAAACGCTAAAAGTCGCACTGCTAAGTGGCTACATATACGAGTACCTGTATAAATGAGTCACGTTGGAATCTCAAAAGAATTTAGTTACATATGGAATGTTGTAAATAGTTTTCAATTAATCTGTGAACGAATATTTCTAGTTTCCTATTTCATTACTAGTCCAAAAATAAATTGGGAGAGTGTCGAATATGTATTTCTGGGCACACAAAAGAAAAAATTTAATTAGCTGGTAGATCTTAAGATCATAAACTTCGAGTTAAAAAACGTAGGATCAAAATTACCTTGTTACAAGTCAATTAGCTACGTAGAAATAGGAAATTATTAATTAACATACACTTTCTGTTGAATTCAACAATCACGAAGTTTAACTTAGCACCTCGCACTCACACACAAACATATTTGAACTGATGTAGACGTGATGGCACTTCGGATACTCGGCATAAAGTGTGAGAGACTTCTTCCAAAATAAAATTCATTTGACTACCATTCAAAACTTAATATATTTTTGGGAGTTATTATGTATGCTAGAAAGTTATTATGTTCAAGCTTAAGTATGCTCTATCTAAAATATCTTCTCATTATATACGTAGTATTATTATTATATTATTATAAGACTAATAAAATTAATTAATTAATCATTGAGTTTTTTTATAAAGTACAGAGTCACAGGAAAATAGCATAATGTTTGTTACAATGTGTGTGTTCGGGTCAAAATATATTTTCGTCGAAAGGGCCGCTTTATCACAGATTGAAGGTGCAAAGTGGTAGGTCAATATCGTTGCACGGGATGTAGGTTGTTTTCGTCTATTCACACCAGCACGCCATGCGTGTAGGTAAACGGTTATTAAATTATTTTTACAATTTACACCGGTCATTCACGGTTTACATTTACGTGTTTTTACGGAAAAGTTTAAATGTGATTGACTCTACATTTCTCCTATTTCTTTACACACTCTTATGTCAATAAAAACGCAATAATAATGTGCTTATTCAAATTCGACGTGGTTTAAGTTGACTAAATTTCTAGAGTAACAAGTTATTTCGTTTTGTAAAAGCTTTTTCTGGGATGTAATACAATCACTAAACTAAATTGAAATGTCTGAAATTGTGCTATTCTTTTTTATAAAAGAGCAATGTGTACAACTGAATTAGCCTCGATGTCAACTAACAGACATACCGTCTTTTTGGGCGCGAGCTCCATGGTTAAGTTCAACTAATTTGCCCCGTTATCAATTAGCCACGTGTTTTGTCAGTTCTACTCAGTTAGGCCGTGGGTTTAAGAAAGTAATTTGGCACGTCTGTAATACTTAACCGATGTTGCTACTATCGCGAAAGGAATTAAAGCCTCAATGCAAAATACTTACAATTTAGCGATCTGTATCTTGTCAGCATCGTTTTGCCGGCCGAAGTCGTGCCAGGGCCGCGTGCGGGGCTGAGCGGGGGAGTGGTGCGCCGCGGGGGTGCCTCGTCCGTCCTCGCCCACGGGCTGCTGGCAGATTACCGTGTACTCGAACGACTGTATGGATCACATCAAAGATACATCTTATAATTTTTCCTTTCGTCATCATCCTTAACATATTTCAGTCGCTTTGAAGGGCACAGGCCCTCTTCTCATAAAAAAATAAATAGAATTGAGGCTTTTAGAGCTTAGACCTATACATTCCCAATGCTACTAAATAACTGCTTAACACACCAACGCCAACCTTCCTACTTCGGGCTGGTACAGAGAATATCTTCACAGGAAAATCCATACATATCTAACAATTACAGGTACCTCTAGACTAACTAGGCAGGTAATAATTTTCCCTTACACCTAAACACTCACCGTTAGATATCTATCAAGTTACCAAATTATGAGATATATACTGCAATTTGGGGTGCAACTGAGAGAGCGATGAAAAATCGATACTACGCGTTATAAATGTTTCGGAATACGTAAATCCTAACAATAGTATAGTATTTAGTTTTCACTATTTTTTAACTAGCCGTTCAAGCGAGAAGTTCGCCCCAATATCGCGTATGGGTTAATGACACGTCTTTGTCGGTAGTGTGGTAACTAGCGACGGCCGTATCCTCCTACCATAGTGTAGGCATAAACAAGCAATAGATAGTTTATTTATTTAGTTTAAATCGCATATTAACGCGGGTTACATCGCGGTCACCCTTACGAAGTTTCAAGTCAGGTTGCATAAAAGGTGGGTAGGTCAGCTAAAACATAATATTTATGACCTATATCGGACTATAAAGATATTGCAAGGTAAAATAATAATAAAGTGTTCGCGGTCGATTATTTTGTTGTTGTGAGAGATATCACAGGAATGTTTACTTTAAACGCAAGGGCTAATTGGATGTTAATGATTTTTTAATATAATTTTATTTATTATGCTTTTTGTACATAACATTTATAAAAAAAATTATGATATATAGGTAATGGTAATATTATACAATATGAGTGAACATATGTAGGATGGCAGGATGCATAAAAGTGAATTAAGCAATATTTTATACTAGCTGTTTCTCGCGGCTACATCTGTGGTTTTTGGTTTTTCGCAAAACCCGCAGAAATCACGCATTTTTCTGGCATAAAAATTAGCCTTTATTTTAATATGGGATATAATCTATCTTCATTCTGAATGACAGTCTAATTGGTTCAGTAGTTTTTGTGTGAAATAGTAACAAATATCCAAACTGTAGCGTTTATAATATTAACAATTATTTAATTTGAATTACATAAGTATAGGTAATTTAGTTATATAATATTAGGTATACTTTGTTTAGCTATAACTACCTATCTGAAACAAGGACAACCAATTTCGTAAAAGGTAAAGATTAAAAAAGTTTGATAAAAATAAAAACCTGAAGAAGAGAATAATTTATAATTAAGCAATATATGTTAGGATCATTAAGTGAGTCAGTTAGTCAGTTAGTCAGTATTTGATTATATGATACGTGAATAACTAGAGTTTCACAGTTATTAAAGTCAGATAATTTCTAATACCATAGGTGTTGTGAGTGATTTCTTGCAGACTGATCATTTCTAATACCATTAGGTTTTGTGAGTGATTTCGTTCAGACTGATAATTTCTAATACCATAAGGTTTTGTAAGTGATTTCCTTTCAATCCCTTTTTTAGATGCGCATAATTACTGATAGATATCACAAGTTACTTAACTTATTATTAATTATCTAGGAAACCAAATAAGCTTTTGATCATAAAGGTATAAGGAACACGAATTTATTCGTATTTATTGACTACATAATAGTTGTCATAAAATGTTAAAACACAAAAAGATCTAAAATAGGTAGATGCCTAAATGATATGTTGAATAATAATTAAATTAAGATCAATCAAATAAATTTGTTTCCTCTTACATGCAAGATTCATATCTGAATTTATTTTTAAACACCGTAATTTACCGCAAACAACCTAAGAGCAAAAAATTAGGAAGTCAACGGTTCAAAGTTTACTTATACGAAAATGTACTTCATATACCTACATAAGCAGGTATAATCGCCATAACCACTATTGCATGTATAATTAATTGATTCAAATATGTAAACAACATTAAAATGTAGCGCCTTAGATAAAATTTGTTGTCTTAAAAATAAAGTTAATTAGAAATAATTGGTGTATTAAGAGTATTTCCAAGGTACGAACGTCTACAACTGTAGACGTTATTTTTTTAGATCGCCATTTCAGATGCCATTATTTTGTACATAAAGTTCGTATATTATTTACTGTTTTATATGATAGATACTAATACGAAGCTGTGATAGCCTAGTGGTTGGGGCGTCAGCCTCTTAATCAGAGGTCGGCAGTTTGAATCCGGGCACGCACCTCTAACTTTTCGAAGTTATGTGCGTTTTTTAAATAATTAAAATATCACTTGCTTCAACGGTGGAGGAAAACATCGTGAGGAAACCTGCACGGCTGAGAGTTCTCCGTAATGTTCTCAAAGGCGTGTGAAGTCTGCCAATCCGCACTTGGCTAGCGTGGTGGACTATGGCCGAACCCTTATCATATTGAAAGGAGACCCGTGCTCTGTATTGAGCCGGTAATGAGTTGATCATGATGATGATGTAAAACTCAAAGAACTAACGGTATATGCTCTTATAAGCATATTGAAAAATACTAATTATTGTGATTAAATCGTTTTCCATAACAGCAATATAGTATCTTAACCTACATAGGAAACGTAGCCTGTTTTAATACCTCTATACATCCCTTGGTATTCCAAACAAAATCACATACTGCGATGCTTAGTAAATATCCTTTCGTACGCAGTAGGTAGGGAGGCAATATGAATTTATTAAATATCAGATTGTTAACTATGTGGATTATATTTAGAACTAGAACTTTGATTAAAAATGATTAAAATCGTTATACTTTATGTAAGAGTATATAAATACTTAATTTAACATCTGAACCTATCGCTTTAAAGAAGTTTTTGTTTCAACTAACAAAAAGCCGGCATTCTTTGGAAAATTTACTGTTTACATTATTTTTTTCTTGTTCTCGTAAAATATCTGAATGTTATTTAATAAGCAGTTCCTGAACTCTCCAATGTTTATGGTTATAAATGTTGAATAAATTTTGATTAATTTGTCTTACTATTTCAAATTCATTATTTTTTAATGTTTTTGCTATATAAATGTTGGACAACCTCCGTGTTTTGATGACCTCCGTGGCGCAGTGCGTGCGCTGTCGTATTAGAAAGTCGGTGGTGCTGGGTTCGATTCCCAGCTCGAGTCTGGTCTGGTGGGAGGCTTCGGACGTGACTAGTTACCACCCTACCGACAAAGACGTGTGGCTAAGCGATTTAGCGTTCCGGCACAACGTAGCGTAGAAACCAATTAGGAATGTGGGTTTACCATACCCCTACCTAACAGGTTAGCCCACTATCATCCTAGAGTGCATCATCAGTTACCACCGAGTGAGATAGGCGTCAAAAGACAATTTGATATGAAAAAAAAAAAGTTGGACAACTAAAATCAAATTGTATAATGTGCTTTAATTATCGCAACCGGGCGATATTACCACAGTGTGCTATCAACTTTATAGAACTGTTGTTTTGATGGATGTGGAACCTTTTTAAGTGATGTCATAAGATTTTTATAGTGCTTAACAACACATAAATTAAAGATTAAATTGCCTCTAATATATGCAAATTGTTTGAGCAGTTTTTAAAAGAGTATCCCAATTCTTATGTTTATACTGATCAAATAGTTTTTAGTAACTAAACATACCTACCTACTTTGGTTTGTAAATTTGACGTTATATGTTAATAACAAAACTGATTTAAATACTGAAACTGACTTTTGTAACTACCAAATTATATGTATGAGCGCAAAAATAAGTTTTTAAGGGTAAATCTCGTGCCTTTGCGCTTAGTTGTAATGCAATTATCTAGCAAAAACGTGTATCGCTTTAATTATAAGAAGAGAATAATTTTTTTATTAAAATTATAATGGTGCTTTAAAAGTTTAAAACTTACCAACATTATCGCTTGCCATATTCCTTAAATTGAATTTTGGCGACCAACAATCGAAAAGCCTACCTTAAAAAAGTTACATTTATTAAAGGTATGTAATTTTTTTATTTTTTTATAACAATTGATTTAGCTGTTTGTTCTTTTGAGAAAATTAATTATTTTTATTAATTTTCCTACTGTAACTATTTTGGCTTTTCAAGTTATCAAACATGAAAGCAAAAGCACGTTAATATGAATTTTATCAATGCTTTCTGAGGGAGAGAGACAGATAGAGATAGGGAGAGATATATTTAGAGCTTAGAACCTTCATGCTGCTCCAATTCTAAATTACATCATGACGTTTGATCGTCCATGTATGATTACAGATTACTGTTAACACAGTTAAAAAGTTGTAAACTTAAAAAAATATTCAAAGAGTAGTACTCAAAAACTTGAATTAATATATTTTTTTAAATCTTCATCCACCTCTCTTCATATATACGATACTAGGATACAATACAATGACGAATATTCAGACTCAGAATCTAAAATAATAACCTTTTTACGTAGTTTTACCTTTAATGTAATTTTTGTAACCACGGACTATGGGAAAGGATTTCCATAAAGCGTAACTAGATATTGCAATATTTGGTCGTGTAACTTTTATTTTTAACTAAGAAGCTTGAGTATTGAAATTTTCTCCTAACTGAGATTTCTATACTTAGTTGGTAAAGAGACGGATAGCTGATACCTACAGAGTATATAACTCTAAGATAATATAAACAAACTAGTCTTATCCTCTTTCTGTTTCGTGCCACAGCTTCGGAGATGAAGACCGGAGTACGCAGTTCACCAAACCAATTGGTAGTAAATTTCAACAAGAAATAGATCACAAAATTGCGTTTTACCTCTTTGGAGGATATGGGCAAAAAATATAGCATAACAAATTATTATGTTATTTTTTTTTTATATACAACAACAACAACAACTTTTTATATGCACGAATATTTTTCTAGACTTCTAGACTATATCAATAACAGGAACTTTAAACTTTAGTTTATATTATCTGTACCGTGTTCAGAGTTTTTGAAATTATCTATATTATCATGTTTCATGACGCTTATTCTGTATATTAATTTCCTTACTGCAAACAAAAGAAACGCGGAAAAATCCTTTCCACATAGTTTTTTGTTATATTTTGATATATCATTTTACTAACGTTTTTATCTTTCTATTTGTTTTATATAAAGCAGCAAGATTTTTGTAACCTTCATTCATTTATTAGCATATCATGCATCGACCGACTGCATTTGCGTACATACGTGTACGTATATAACCAAATTCTTATAAGACAGTAGCTATCCAATTACATTTAAGTTCTGTAATATATGAATGTAGATAACTTTGTTTGCGACACAATGATAGATAAAATAATTAGATTGACACAATGCCCAGCTCGTGAACGCCACACCTAGGAATGACAAGTCCTTCAGTCCCACTTAGCTTGCAGCCTGATTATACAGGAGTCACGTCAATTTGTTATTTTAAATATGTAAGCCATTATGTTTACGACTAGTGCCAACCGTTTCTGTACGTGTCGCATTACTGAGCTGACGTTGCGTCACGACTATTGTCTAGAGATACTTCATCGATAATAATTATGTAATTACTGCAGTTTTTATCTAATAACAACGCTAATATCTAACTTAGCGTAATAGCTACTCAAAATTCTAATAGGTTACTATGTACACCATTTGAAGAATCTAATTAGCTTAATACCCAAGGTTACTTAAATCAGCTATTGTTGGTGTTAAATCATGATTCATTTACGGTAATTGTTTTTATGTCATATTCAGTGCAATTAAAATTTCGTGTATCTCTTAATAAATCAAATAAATATAAGATATTTAAAGATAAATTTTTCGGTTCAAAATTAATTCATTCCTACATTCATTTGTATGGAAACGTGGCGATATGAATTTGTATTTACTAATATTATACTATCATAAATAATGTATGAATATTTTTAAAAAAACATTAATTTTTAAAGCTACTGGTGCTGTAGCTGCAATAGTATAATACAGTAGTAGTAGTAGTAGTACAAATCTACTGTATAGATTAAAGATAGGCTATAAGGGAAAATAAACCTACCTAGGTATCTAGATCGGATTATATCGATCGAATATTTAACATAAACACCAATGGTAACATAAAGTTAAATATTCGTTCCAAACACATAAAAAGCTCGTATAACCTTTTTAGTAACTCAGTATGTACTTCTTATATAAAATTAAGAGAAGCGGAGCGCAGGAGGGCTTGCGTCACTGTATTCGTATTATAATAAAATTAATTATAACACAACTACCAGATTAATCCAGGTTCCTTGTATGTGACATTATGTTTATGTACTTATGAACAAGGTACATGATCAGGTAATTGCAAAACATGTAAACGAAAATTTGAAATGTGTAAAATAACCACCCCATTTGACATTTCCTGTAATGTATGCGACTACATTCCCGACAGCACATAAGACTAATTAAATCTAAATGTAAAATAATGGATGTCAAAGCAAGTGTAGATTGTAACATGTGTATGTGTGAGGTGAAAAGCCCGCCCGCCCGCGCCCTTGTCTCGTAGCACCGACCTGCTGAACGGCGGTGTGGTCACGGGGAGTGACCGCGTCTGCGCCGATACCGCTGTCCGGTGAAGGCAGATCCACGGTGAGTCCTGCGGCCGCGATCACACTCTTGCTATGGTACCGCGGCGCCGAGTATCGATCACCGAAAGCTGACGCTGACGCCGACTCGGTGTCACTGTACGGCGGAGCGGCTCTCTGCTGGTAGCCTTCGCCGACGAAGTATTCTCGGTAGTAGGGCTCGCCGGCAAAGGCCGTGGTCTGGCGCGAGTACTGATCGCCGTAAGGTGTCGGACTGGGGGTGCCGGGAGGCGCAAACATTTGCGCTGCGTACATTGCCGCGTCTGGTAAGAGTGAGCCAGCGGAGGAGGCCCGGGACGGTACCGGAGACGGCGACGCCGCTTCGCCCGACTCGCCGACCGCCACCTGCGGACACACGCGCCTGTTACACGCGCTCTCCCACGACAATTGTCCGCTTCGCAAAGTCGACGCGTACATGCCGCGTCGAGACACAACCACCGCTTCACGTACACTAGGTTCTTTCTATTACAACACAGTCACAAGTAGGTACATATAATCCTGATATGTCAGAGGGGTCCTCGGAATCACCTAAACGGACATGCACCGGGCGGGCAGCGCTGGCCGGCCGTGCTAGGGCGCGGGCGGGCGCGGTCAGTGTGACTCGAGCGGGATGCTCGGCACATCGTACGCTGGCGATAAACAATACATGAATAACCGGTAAGGAAAGTGTGTGAGTGCGTGCGCGCGCGACGGCGGCGTGCGGACGTGTGACGCACCTTATGTCGCGGCGGCTTGAGCGCGTGCGGCTCGGGCTCGTCGACCACCTTGCGGCTGAGATCCTCGGGCTCGCGCTTCACGAGGCCCGCGTGGAGCAGGCCCGACAGCTCGCCCAGCTCCGCCCCGTGCGCGCCATTGGCCGTCTTCGGTGCTCCGCCGGCCCTGCGGAGGGGAGACGGGTGTGATTGGCGACTGCGGCACTGCGCGCGCGCCGCTACTACGACAACCGACCTCGCCGAGCGCGCGCAATGTCTACCGTGGACTTTACATTTCTCGCTCTATGTGTGACCAATTAAATCAATAATATCCTAATCTCTGACTTAATAAAAAATGAATTGTAGAAGAACTTGATTTATGAAACTTTGTCTAAATTATTTTATTGAACGCTTCCTCCAAATGCGAGATATTATTTCATTTATATTTAATGGAGTTCTTTAATTTTGTTTCATTTACATATATGAGTCCTAACTAGGTACCTAATTATGTTAAAATCTATATTATAAATTCATAATAATAAATCAAATTATATAGGTATAATTCAAATACGTACCTACCAACAGCCTATAAATATGGAATTTTAAATACTACCGGCTGACTTTAAACTAGATTAAGTTAAACCCAAAATTAAAGGTATATTAACAACATTTACATTAATTAATAGATACCTATTACGAACACAAACCTCTACCTACTTTTCTATAACTTAGAATATATAGGACTAGGTATATACTAGGCAGGTAGGTATATACCTAGTAGCAGGTACTTAGAACCTTAATTATACGATATTACCTTCACAAATTTATACGTCCCTATAGGTAGATTTAGATTCCACACATTCATAAAAATATTTTTATCGTACAACCATACGAGATTCACCATTAATCAATTTACAAGTCTCTCTCATCGGAGAGAGGGTTTAGAGTTTAGACGACATCTCACTATCTGGTATAGTTTGCCTTTTTTCCCCCTACCAAATGTTAGGGCCGATAACTGTGCAAGGTGTGGCGTAGTGGTGGACGACACCAATTTCCTATGTCCCGGAGTTATCAAAATCAAGAGAAAAACCGTCATCCTACTGTATGAGTAGAATCGAATGAAAGCTTCTTTATAGAAAAATCCAATGCCTAAAAGTTTTCATCCCGATCTGGGATCAATTCCCAGGTTTTTTTCCGAGGTTTTCTTGCCCAGGTTTATTCCCAGATTCCCAATACACAGGTTTTTGAGATCTCAAATAAAACATGCCAACAAATGTAAAATTAAACAATAATAAAATAAACTATAATCAAAAATGACTGTTATATTTTTCGGTCCAACCAGTTCATATTAAAGACTTATCGTAAACGTATTGCAGTCAATATTGTAAATGTTCATTCGCTTTTACTGGTTTGCCCAGGTACGCCAATAATACTAAGAATGGTGGAATGGTCCATACGTAAGATAGAGCTCCCGTCTGGTGTTGGCAGGCGTTCAATCCATTGAAACAACATTTTGAAGACATTGTATTATATATATTGGAGGTCCTGGGTTCGATTCCCAGCTCGAGTCTGGTATGGTGGGAGGCTTCAGCCGTGGCTAGTTACCACCCTACCGACAAAGACGTGTCATTATTTAGCGTTCAGGCACGATGTCGCGTTGAAACCAATTAGGAGTATGAGCTGGCCATACCCTTAACAGGTTCGCCCGCTACAATCCTAGACTGCATCATCACTTACCATCAGGTGAAATTGCCGTCAAGGGCTAACTTGTAGCATATATAGTAAAAAAACCTCAGTAAGTTTTCTGAAATAAACTTCGTTGGTCATCGACATGATTTAACAACCGCGTACAAACATATCCAAGCGTTTGGTTAATCTGTCAAAACTTGATCAAAGTAACGTCGCTTACGTGTTTACGAACTTGGAAACATAAAAAACTAGGGACCCAGAATTACAGTAAGGTAGATAAGAGCAAGACATAAAGTTTTCGTGTTAACAAATCTCACATTGAATTAGCGTAATGTTCTAACAGATAACTAAACGCATGATTTAACAACTGCATACCATCTTCTTAATATAATAAGACTATAAAAGGACGAATTCTGTACATTGAATATAATTTGAAAATTTTAATTGGAGGATGCTTTACTACCGATACTGAGCCCAAAACATTTTTTTTTGGTCTGTCTGTATCTTGGCTGCGCATCACACCGAAACTACTGGATGGATTTGAATGAAATTTGGTATAGGAGTAGCCGATACTCCAGTTCAACATATAGAATAGTTTTTATCCCGAAATTCAGCACGGTTCCCTAGGCAGAGGAGATGAAAGTCAAAATGTGTATTTACTAAGGCGTACTGTAGTTTAATAACGCGTACTCCGATTTCACTCATTCATTATTTTTTTGTTAGAAAGGAGATTCTTTAATATTTATCCTGTAATTATTTCAAGGTCGCCGTTTTAGTAATCTATTGCTTAGCGATTGGAAGACAAACAAATACACTTTCATACACTTACTCAACGCAGACGAAGTCGCGGGCATCAGCTATTTATTATAAAATAAAATACAATTTCGTTGGGTGACTTAACTGCCGCATGAAGCGGTTAATGCGGCAGTACGCAATCAGCTCGATCGCTGCATTCATTCGCCTCATAGTAGCCATTCGTTTACAACTATTACAAATACTCTAAAGACAGCAACATTAAGTTCGTTTGATTTGTTCGAATGTGAGCCGAACGCAACCACCTCCGCAAGTGGCAGGGCGCGGCTTTCGTCGGCCGGTGTCAGCGCGCGCCGATTTATGATAATTGAAGACATGTTTCACCGGCGCTCAGATGTTTATTTTAGATAAGGGATCCTCGTGGCACTATTTCATGCGTCCGAATTGGCTGGGACGTGCGACCTCCCGCGAGCATCGCTTCACCGGCCGTGTCCGATTGCAACTCTCGCATTGCTCATTCCACACGATTTATAAATACAAAGTGCAACAGGAATGCGATGAGTGTGAAATTATGCGTACGATAACGTAAAGTTTGAGTCAATAAATATATCGGGTCGATATGAGATATCGGAGAGCAACCCCGAGTCTTCATGAAAGGACTAAATCCGAAATGTAACCTTTTGTTAAATAATATTAAACATTTCATAATGTGAAGTGCGAGTCTTTCTGATACGGGATTTATACTTAACAAAGGGCCTTAGAATTATCAGACACTGTAATATGTAAAGGTCTCAGATACTGTAAGATATATAAAATAAATAAATTATCATTAAATTTTAATTTCATTTCGTTTGGATGAAATACTTAAGTTGGGTAAATATATAGAGCTAAAACGCTAAAACCAAACAACTTTATATCATACACAAAGCTTTGTCTCTCTTCAGTTTAAACGAAATCGAAACGAAGTACACTGTATAGATAGCAACCTTAGATAGGCACTGATGATCCAAATTTGTATCTAGATGGATGTACTTCTGAGAAAGTGTTATTTCATTAATCATCGTATTTATTATAATTAATTGGTAAAGTATTATACATCAAACATTTTTTACTAAAACTAAAAAATAAATAAATATTTAACATATAATCATCTAATTTTCAATAACGTGAACTAAGAGTTGAAGTAGTTTGCTCAAAAGCGTTTAAACCGATATTAGAGCGTCGTGTTGCTCTTCGCTCTACAACCCTCTCTCCTATGAGAGGAGTCCTACATACCGTATCACACTTTAATTAGGGTAACGATGATAATTACCCTAACAAACATGGCTGCAACGATAGAGTTTATTGCGATGCTATTGAATTTAGAACAACTAACTATTTGCATAAATAGATTAACTAATTAGGAATTGATTTATCGTAAAATACCAAAAAGAAGGAAATGAGTAAAAAAAAAGTGAATAATAACGGCTACAAGCATGCACTAAAGGGTATATGCCGGGTATTTTTTGTAAGGCATGCAAATTGAGTTTGCACTAATCCGAGCGCGGTGTGCCCGCGGCGAGGTGGAGTAGATATCGTTATTCATGTACACAGTACAATGCTATGTTTACTTGTCGAAGTGCATTGTTTGCGTCGCATCGCATCGCGACTTAAAGCGCTGTGAACAGCTGAGCCTTTACTAATAACGTACAAGCGTATTCGAAACAAGCTGTGAATAAAGGTAGCTGTGATAGCCTAGTGGTTAGAACGTCGGTCCCCTAATCAGAGGTCGGTTCGAAACCTCTTTCCTTTTGAAGCTATGTGCGTTTTCAAGCAGTTAAAATATCACTTGCTTCAACCAAACATAGTGAGGAAACCTGCATGCCTGAGAGTACTCCATAATGTTTCAAGGTCGTGTGAAGTCTACTAATCCGCTCATGGCCAGCGTAGTGGACAAACCCTTCTCATATTAAGAGGAGACCCGTGCTCTGTAGTGAGCCGGCAATATGTTGATGATAATGATGTATTCAAAACTCTCTAGCTCAGAAATACATAAATGCTTGGGATCGTTATTGGAAACAATATTATTAATAACTTTATCATCATCACATGTACAGTCATCATTATCAATCCATTGCATCCATGCGAAATCTAGTATAGGTTTTAGTATTTTGCTTACGATAATAAAAACATTAAAAACAACTACTAATACCTTCCTGCCCTAAAATAGGATGTTTCGTCTCTTATATTTTAGTTTTTTAACTTTCTTTTACGGGCGTTGGGCACGAGCATATACATTGTTTTTTTTTTAGCAAACTAGATGCCTGGTAATTCATCCTTGACTTCTTGTTTTACGGACCGAAGTGTAAACATTAAATTGTAAATAACTTTGTTTATACCCAGTTATAGTTTAACTGGCGTTTAACTTCGTTTGTATTTATAAAGTTCCTAAGTTCGAAAGTTTAAGAATAGAAAAAGTGGTTATTGTTGAAAAGTCGCAAGGAAACAATTAATAGAGCAAAAACTTAATCGCTTGAATGTTCTACAGTAGTAGTAACAATTTGCATAAATTTTTACTTCGAAACTACCAGCATTCATTCATAAACATAAGACCAAAAAACTTTCAATCGGATGTTACTGCCATCTTATATTCATAAATCACTTTAACGAACGTAAAATTGTATAGAGCATCTGCCTAATTTTAATTAATGTTATCAAAGTTAAAATATAATAAAAACCTTAATAGATAAAATTTAGTCAACAGAGTGTCATTATTGCATTTTTTCAACTGTTAAAGGTAATAAGGTACCCACGAGACAGAATTGCCTAGTGTGGGTACCATTGGAAAAAATTAAAAACTGTACATATGGTATTGGTAAAAAATATTTTTCATTTTTTTTAAATGGTTCCATGTTTTGAAATTAAAATATCACTTGCTTCAACGGTGAAGGAAAACATCGTGAGGAAACCTGCACGCTTGAAAGTTCTCCATAATGTTCTCAAAGGCGTGTGAAGTCTGCCAATTCGCACATGGCCAGCGTGGTGGACTATGACTAAACCCTTCTCATATTGAGAGGAGACCCGTGCTCTGTAGTGAGCCGTCAATGGGTTGATCATGATGATGATGATGATGTTTTGAAATAGAGATGTTTATTTATCATTTAAACTCAGTAGTTCCAGATTATGATATCTACCCGTTTCTAGCTTATTTCTATAGAGATAGATGAGATAATGGGTAGACATAATTTTATTTAATTATACTGAGTAATTTTAAAACCTATCTTTGTAGAATCTGCATTTCAGACTTGGGTAGAGTCGCTGCAAGCCATCTTACAGATCTTCTATGCGGCGAATACAAAGACTTGAATTTTGAAAAATCAATGTGGTTTACTAACTTTGGGCTGGTGCTGAAAAAATCCAATAGGCGTCTCCAGAACCATGAACACTAAACCAAAGAGTTCATTGGAAACTTTTCTTCATAAAAACTGCCTTTAGTCACCATAAACCGATTGACTTCACTTTTAAGAGTAATTGAAGACTTATATAATCAAAGAATTAGCAAATCAATTTGAACTGGACAAGGTCTGTAATCCATTAGTTATAACGGGTAAAGTACTCCAACATGCTCTCGCATTTTTACTCGCGGTCAGACCTGAGTCCAATTTAAATGATTCATAATATTTTAGATGTTATAGCGGTTTTAATACATTAGTAGAAGTGGTTTACTAGGATACTTACGTAGACGTACCTACATAGTTTTAACATGTTCCCATACGCAGATCTACAAAATATAATACGTATAATAAAACCGTTAGGTGCCTACAAATATAACAAGATAACTTTCCCAAACATCTATAATCTGATATCGGTGTCACGTTGCCTTGAATTAACATAACACTGCCAGTAATAATCTTATGAATGAACTTCATTTCAAGCATTCGAGCTACTTTTTGCATACAAATATAAAATTTCGTATGCACATTTGGAATGTGTATCACATATCGCGCGTATGCAATCGCCTTTATAATTATTTGCAATGTTTACTTAACACCCTTTCACACGTGACGAGATATCGACAATGCAAGTCTTGAAGGGTGAGCTACCCCTCGATGATATTATACTGGAAGAAGCATCAAGAAATTATCAGCTTCCAAATTTTGTTTATAAGCTTTTCGTATAAAAAATGCTATCAGTTGTAGTTGATGTTCATTTATGTGAAGCAGTAATTTTCTACGTGATTCCCTGATAGTATCTAATATACGGTTGTTTTAGCCAAGCAACCGCTTGTCTACATTATAGGTTAAACGTCTGAATATTTAATTAACGCTAAAATTACTGCGCATCTACATACTCTGTAATCGTTAGTGATAAAATCTAAAATAAATAATAATTTCTTATTCCATGGAATCATGAGATAAGTAGTTAGCGTTGGGTTGCAGTTAGGGTTGTCCGGCTTTACACAAACACGTTTGGCTTTTAACTTTGTCAAGCCATAATATTTTTCAATGCCAAACAACATTTGGCTAAGCAGAATCATTGAATGCGTAATTTTTATTGGCATCTATATAGTCTTTTTTACTTTATAAATGCAAGAGTTTCATACATTTTGGTTTCATTTAAAATACGAATAAGTTAGTTAAGAACATAGATTTGTAATTGATTGTTTGATTACAATTTAAGGCAATTTTATAATATAACAGTCACTGATTACGATAAATAATATGACAATGAATAATACTGAAATTGATTAATTTAATATTAATGGAATACCAGACTTTTACGGCAGAATTTCTGGCCAAACGTATGTTAATTACAAGTTACGACTTTTCTGTTATTGAACTTGGCAACCCTAGTTGCGCCAGATTAAAATCAAAGGCGACGACAGTTTATACATCGTTTGACGAATAGATAAAAATCTATCGAGCATTAAAGCGAGATGAAGAAGGCGCTTGCAGCGGAAGTGAGAAACGTTATTCCATTCTATTTGAATATATCATTCGACTAAATGTAGGTTTATTGCTACTTTTCTCACGGAACTAATACATTATCAAAATCTTTAATTGAAAGATTTCGCCATTTGTCTCAGCCATTAAAATAAATGTTTGATTGCGTACATCATAAACAAATAATGAGGCTTTCGGCGTGATCTAATCGCTCCAATACTATATAGTCCGTTTATATCAGCCATATAAAAGGTTGCTTCTAGCAGAAATGTGTAAACAACTCGCTAAGGAAAAGACGTAGTTAAAGCGGAGAGATAACGATACCTGCCATTTTTAAAGCATATATACCTAGCTTACACGACATAAACGACGACAGCTGTAGGTAATAATTCGCAACGGCTACTGTACCGGCATTTATAATTGTAATTTTAACTTGTCGTCATTCGAAGGGGATATGTGCTATAGATAAAGAATGGTCAAGCCCCGATTTCATATTTCACTACGTGCCGGCCGGCTGTGTAGGACATAACGATGTTGCTTCTTTTTAAGCATTATTTTATAAGAGGGTAGGCCTTATACGGGGGAACTGAATGGTATTAACTGTTGTGGCATTAACAATACAGATATGTCTTCAAGAGGAAACCGGTTCCAGTTCTAAATGGGTCACACGGTCCCAGCTTCAAGTTTTTGCCAAGCAATCGCGAGGATCCAAAGATGATTTTTAATTTGCTTATTTATTACAATGTAAAATAAATACTTTTGTTTAATAACGTTTGTTTTATGAGTTGTTCAAGATACCAATCTTTTAACGCATATATATTTTACATTATCTAAATTCAACATTAAATAGCTATTATTATGTGATGAATTAGGTAACTAAGTATTAGATTAAAATAATGATAAACATACTTTATTAAACTAATTTTAAAATGTTTTTGTTTCATTACTCATTATGGGTGCCTAGGTAGGTACCTAACAACATGATTTTTGGAACCATACCCAGGTCTTTATTATAACGTTTTTGTATAAGCCATAGCTCTCATTAACATTGTTTTTTTGTGTGATTGATCTATGTCATGAAGACACAGTACAAGTTCCTAAGAATCGATTTAAAAATATCATCAATAATGCCGGTTTTAACTCCCTATGATCTAGCATAGGAACATTGGTAATTAGCGATTAACACAAAAGTGTGTTAACCAAGATTGTTTTCCCGTTATTTCCAAAGCATGCAGCTACGAACGGTGACAGGGTCGCGAGGTCGAGGCCCTCCCGGGGCCATCCCGGCGAGCGTTTCTATGCTAATCTTCGAGACAGCATTCGAGAGCCACCGACAACTATTAATGGTTATGGCCGTTTTCACTCTATGGCTATAATTTCCCCGGACCTGGGTACAGCTGGCGAGTTGCGCCCGCGCTCTACGCAGCCCGTTTACGAAACATGTTTCACGCCTACGATTTGGAAGTAACATAATATACAGCCAGAGCTAGTTAATTTCTACATCTATCGTGCATTCAATTCAAATATTACGAGCGATTTAGACAACAAACACAGCGCACAGAAACTGACGACGCTGTGGCACTGAACTATATATCGGATTAGCATACAAACGCGAGCGGCGACACTGTGCTCACGGATGGGTGCGGGCGAGTTGGAGCATTCGTTATAATTTTGAATGTATGAATGAGAAATAGCAGCACACGTCGGAGCCGGCGCGTGGGACGCGTGCCGACAATGCGCCGAGACAAGTCCTGGGCGTCCTTGTCAATGTGAGCCGCTTCCAGCCACATCCGTCTATTGTCGTTATTTGTATTTATGCACTCCCGTAAACAGTGACGAGGATGACAGCCCTAAAACCGTCGCCAACGTCGAATCCCGGAGCTGTGTGTACTGAAGCAACTGATCAAATCGACTAGTACAAAATTAGTATCTTCAGATAGGTATACTTCACTATAACTCTTCGTATAAAAGTAGTGAAGAAGTTCAAGTGGATTGCAGGAAAAATTAGCTGAATTTAAAAACATGTCCGCCACCAAATGCCATTAGGCGTTGGAGAAGTCACTCGTAAAAACGCCAATCTCACGATAATGTATTAACATTTCTCCAACGAAAACTATAAATTATAGAATCTATTTAAAAATTTTACGAAATACAATTCGTTTTTATTATAAAATGTGTTTATGGAGTATAATAAAATGTGAATAAAAGAATAAGAGTATCAAAAAATTATGCATTCTTTATAGTAAATAGGAGTGTGACACTGGGTTTGCTCATTTTTGTGGCACCATTGAAAGGATGCTGTTAACAACCTCTGTCAAAGAGCGAGCATAATTTGATCGGGGTTGCTTTTCTATGGGACTAACAAAGAATACAAGGATCTTTTTTGAGTGAGTATATTTAACTTTATTTTAAAGAAATTTTATCCGTCTATTTAACCTTTTATTCTTCTGGTATTAAAATTATATGTTTGATCATCATTATTAGTAAGATTTCAAATGACGATTTAATTATATTATTTAACATAGATATTGCCAATTTTGGTTTCTTTACTAAAACAATACTAATATGCATTGTATTGTCTAAGTTACATAAATACTTAAGTTTACTCGAAGATCAACTTTATCACACAATAGTTACACAAATTTTAAACTCAGACAGCTTTTTATAAAAGCTCGCAAAATATTCGCGCTCTTTATGCAAAAATATGGTAATATTTAAATGATATACACAGAAGTGGGAGCAGGGGATAAGACGTTCGCTGCAGTTGCGAACTCTTATTTCGATAATCCCGCTATACTTATTCAAATGAGCACCTATGATTTATTGAGTGGAACATTAACATTTTTATTATTTGTTATTCTTACACCTTTCTTTAGGGCGGAAGCCACGCGGCCTCTGTCTCTGTGTACTCGGCCGTGAGACTCGGCAACACAGCACCCGCCTGTAACTGTAACCTCTCGTACAAAAAATACTATGACAATATAAAAGATCCAATATTATCATAGTATACGTATAAATTTTACGCGAATTCATTTCGTATTCACAACGCTTCGATTATTGTCGATTATAATGATAATTGCCAGTATACACGAACTCCGACGTAATATACGGCCGTGAGAATCGATCATTGATTTTCCGGAATCGACTTCAATTCGGACGATGATCAAATTCTTAAATGTATAATTTTGTTATTTTGACCTTGATATAATTATTTTTTTCCGTCTTCGTACATTCGGACTTGGTACCTAGCATAACATTTTTTATTGTTTTTCATTAATTTGCATATTCATTTTCCTTATTCCTTCTGCAGTACGACACCGTTATTAAAAGCGAAACACAAGTAAGGAATTGAAGCAAACTTAACCTAATTATAACTAAGAATTAAATTTCAAACTAACCTTAAAAAAATTAAGATTCAAAATTTCATATATGAGTTTTAAAATGTACTAACCAAATGGAACATCTCTATCCAAAAGCATTGAATCTGGCATCGAATTCTGCAACTTTCCAGACACTTGCAAATCGATCGTACCCATATAAAAGACATTAGCGGTTCTACGCCCATACTATATTTTGTAAGGTTTGACCGGTTCCTACTGTCTGTTCTACTTTGGTTAGCAACAGTGTTAGAAAAGATACACAATATTGAGTGACCTTGTGAATTAAAACATAGTTCATAACGACCTCCGTGGCGCAGTGCGTGCGCTGTCGCATTATAAAGTTGGAGGTCCTGGGTTCGATTCCCAGCTGGAGTCTGGTCTGGTGGGAGGCTTTGGCCGTGGCTAGTTACCACCTTACCGACAAAGACGTGTCGCAATGCGATTTAGCGTTGCGGCATGTCGCGTAGAAACCAGTTAGTTTAGCCCGCTACCATCCTAGACTGCATCATCACTTACCACCAGGTGAAATAGCCGTCAAGGGCTTACTTGTAGTGTATAAAGAAAAGTAAAGAACTCACTGCCAAACTTCCTTGTGTAGGCTGAGATGTGTATCCTGTGCCAGTGGCGGCAGTTTATAGTACTCTGTGACCAGAGATTGCGGCTGAGTATCATCGGCGACGCCCAGCACCGCAGAATGTTCTGACCCACCAGCGTAGTACGCACGCCAGGACTCTCCGCTGACCTCCATTAGCTCCTTGCGTCTCCTGTTAAACAAAATAACATCTATTAACTTTAATTATCTTCATTCAATACTTATTATCTCGGCGTCTCACCATTATAGATATCCTCAGCATTTGATGTCCCATTGCTGGGCGCAGCCCTGCTCTTTGATGGTAGAGAGGTGGTTTTAACAACGACACTGCTCGAATGCGCTTCAGTGGGTTATAGCATGATATGTTAGTGATTGATGACGTCATTTTCTCTCAAGTATATAAAGACACCTACATGTAAGTTTCTTTAGGAAATTACACGCCTCTTATTTAAAATCCGTAGATTTTTTTCTGCTCTATTTACTGTACTGGCTAAAAGGAGAATGACCATACACGGACTATGGTTGAGGCAGACAATAATATATTATAATACACAATTAAAGTTACATTTTTATATTCAGTTTGGGACTAAAAATAAATTGCTTCTATCCAGAGTATGTTTTTATATTTTAATATTTTTAAAGTACTTAAGATTATTGTAATTATAAAATATTACTCCATTTTTAATTCCTAGACATGTCTCATGATGTTATAATCAAATTGATCGGTGGTAATCGTATACATATAAATTAAATAGCCTAAAAAGCAGCTCTGATTGTATGTAGGTGCAAACCTGACGATGACGAGTGTGAAACGGCCGACCAATTTTCATTGAGTGTGTCGTATCAATGAAGTAAACGTAAAATACTGGTATCCCAAGCCTGTAGTTTTACAACTGGACCGACTACATCTTACGAACCAGTTATTAGGCGTGACCATTTTGGTACGGATACTGACCTTTGATGGTATCCATCAGTGGTCGTCATCGAATAATACGCCGGTAGAATACACGCGTACCTACGCTAATTATTGCACACGATCGTGAGTCAGCAGGCACGGTGGCCGGTCGCCCAAACGGGCTCATTATCAGAACCACTAACAGAACGACTTAGCAGCCTCGAGGCTGAACGATGTGCCTAATTCGGAAGCTCGCTAACGATCGTAGGCTGGTCGAACGGCCATACGTCACACGGGTCGGGTCGCTTGCTGCAGCCATAACCTGAATGTAGAACAGGTCCGTACCACTCGCAGAACCGGAAGGATACGAGGCAAATCCCTGTTCCCTCGCCAACCAGTTTAGGTTGTCTGACGTCACACCCAGCGGTATCCGACGCTGCAGACAAATAAATAAAAAATGTTGGAAGCACGCGTCGGACGAGTTTGACCGGATCGTAGTTCTACCTGATTCCTGTTCCTGGTGGTTTGTTGATATCACGGGAGGTCATTATTTATTGTTATCATAATAACAATCGAGAGATCCCTGATAATTATATTCACTCCAAGCCTATCAGTAGCTATACAAAAATCCTAGTTATGTATACAGTGTACCATTTAAATCGTTACTACATTTTCCGCATAGTTATCTAATGACATAATATAAAGTAAGCACTAAATCTCAAACCGTACCAAAACTAGCTATTTCTTTATAAGACGAGGTCACTTTATTACTCAGTGGACCAGATAGATAATAAATATCAATATTTACTACGGCTACATTGAGTTATTTATAATCGTAAGCCTGTATTTACTATCGGCTGCAACATTTTGCAATCTAAGTATTACTAATTTTCACAATCTGTTCACCAAATTTACAATTTCGTGCAATGGATGTTATATAAATAAAAACATTTCATTCAGCAATAGTTTTTATTAAAAAATAATCAACTGAAGCTTGTGCACAAATTTTAAGGCACAAAATTAAAAATCTAGCTATCTTAAGCACACACATAAGTGTCTTAAGCAAACTCTAAACGTGCTACTCGAGCCCATCACTTAATCAATGAATTAACATGTTTGAAAATGCCACGTAAGCGTCAAGTAAATAGAAAAAAAACGCGAATTGGTTCAGAAAACTGGAAAAGCCAGCCTCTGGCATTCAACCAGCCAAACCGTGAGTCATTTGACGAGTTAACTGGCAGGCCGGACCGGGGCGCGGGCGGCGCGTTTGCACCACGTGAATGAGATTCCGGTAGGTGCGCACGTAAAAATCGTGCAACGAATCTAACAGGTTTGCTGGGGTCCTTGCGAGGCCATCGGGACTGGTCTAACCTGCCCTGCGCACATGAACCTCGAATTTCCGATCGTTTCCTATCACTTGTGCTCACATAACATCCACTAAGTAAATAACAAACGGTTCGAGCTCTTAAATTTATCACTATTGCAAAATTCATAGATTATTTTTTGACGCAGCTTTGATACAATCAATCATGCATTGTGCTACGTATTGTCTCTTGAAGTATCAATAAATAATTAATTTATCAATCTTTTATTTATTGTCAATTGTTCGTGCCATTTAGCTTTCGCAATTTGCCTTCTCGTATGTTTGTTTGGGTTTGAATGGAACGATTAGAAAGTATAACGCGCAGCTGTCGCCAAGACGTGACGTATGCTAGAGCGGAACGGATGGCTTTGAGCGAAGGGTTGAAGGAATCGATGCAACGCAAACAAAGCATTCGATACGGCCATTCATCTAAAACCGTTTCTCAGACGACTCTTATAGCCTTGACTATTAATGACTAGTACTTACTTATTTAAAAAAAACAATGACATATCCATACAAACTATAGTATTTATTTATTAGAGCTACTTCTGACTAACAATAAATCTTAAGCAGTTCTTAAAATAATATTAATTATATCAATAAACAGCTACTTTCATTAGAACAAATCTATACTTCATATTACGAAGCTAAAACGTTTGTATGAATGCACTTATCTCGGGAACTGTCTTACATATCAAAAATGATTTTATATTAGAAATCCTGTTTCTAGAGAAATAAGTGTAGAGGGATGAATGAAATCGCAGGGCTAGACTAGTGTCAAAAGACCAAAACTGAAGTCTACTTTCGTATTTCTACTAAACAAGTAGGTAGGTAGTAGGGTAAATAAAGGCATATGTATAGTGGGTACAAGACAGAGGTACGTTCGTTTATTATGTCACTCGATAAATAATTTAAGTATCGAAAACACTGATTTTGGATTTAATTAAGTGTGATTCATTTTTATCTGAAGTCGCAGCGAGTTGTGAGCCGAGTGTCGGCGCAGCGGCGGCGTATTTCGAAAGGCGCTCGTCCACGTCGACGTCCGGTGTCGCGTCCAACTATCGATCATTCGGTTCGTTAATAAATAACACGTTGGCGTCGCTCGTTGCTTATCTCGGCTGTTCGGGCATGTGGAAAAATTTGGTGTAGGTGTCGTAACGGAGCGACACGCATGTCTCGTAGGGTTGCGTGCGCCCGCCTGGCGTGCTTATCCTCTCCGGTCGTTGCTCGCGACTCGATTGCTTCATTATTAATCTTTTAATTAAAACAACCAAAGCCCCGAGATAGATTAAGTATTAAAAGTAAAATAGCCGCTGTCTCAGATGAATCGATAAAAGATTGCTAATTAAAGTTGCAGAAAAATATAACTTACCAACTTTTTATGATACCCTTATGATAACTCACACAATTGTAATCAAGGTTTATCTCGTACCTATACATTGAAGTATAAACTTATGTATATCAGATTTTATGTGTAGTCTTCCTGTCCTTGATTGATTTATGTAAATACATTGACCATTTGTGGTTTAGCACCAAATAGTTCTGTAGCGATTAGCTAGTCAGCCGTTAATCAATTGGTTTTGAATTTTTAATTATCTTCCATCCCTAATTATCATCATCGTCATCCCAAGATCAACCCATTGCCGGCTCACTACAGAGCACGGGCTCCTCCCAATATGATAAGGGCTGGGCCATAGTCCAGCATGCTAGCCATGTGCGGATTGGCAGACTTCACACGCCTTTGAGAATATTATGGAGAACTCTCAGACATACAGGTTAAAGCAAGTGATATTTTAATTGCTTAAAAATGCACATAACTCTGAAAAATTAGAGGTGCGTGCCCGGGTTCGAACCCCCGACCTCTGATTAAGAGGTGGACGTCCTAACCCCTAGCTATCACGCGGCTAGTATAATAGTACCGAACTTACTTAGTTCCTAATTATAATAGTACCGAACAGCTGAGGCAAGAGGAAGAGTAAACTACTGGTTTTCTTCTATTTTTATTAAACTACAAGTTAGCTGACTGCTATCTAACCTGATGGTAAGAAATAATGCAATCTAAAATGGTAGCTGTCTACACTGTTAGGAGTTAGAAATTATATTAAACCCATAATCGGATAAATATTTTTGCAATTTTTTTGGTCGTTAACTCTATATAATACACATTATTTAAGAAATTATGGGTTCATTGTAAAATAAATTAATTTTAAAATGCTCTTTAAGCGATGACTGGAGATAACTACTTAAAATCAAATAAAAGAAAAATTTGCCAAAAACTCCCCATCAAATTGTGTTCATACAAAAAAAATCCTAAACAGTCTTAATGCCCTAAACGCTTCCAATCAAAGTGACGTATGATGTAATCTGCAAATATAATAATGACTAGCTGACGACCGCGACTTCGTCTGCGTTGAGTTAGTGTGTTTGTTTGTCTTTGAACAACATTACTTTATTTTTTTTCTAAAATTAAAGACTTTTTCTAAAATAAAAGTAGCCTAACATTTCCATATCATTTGGCTGCTTTATTTTTACCGAGGTTGGACACTAGGTACACGCCACTGTCAGTATAAATGTCACTATTGGTATAAACATTCACTGCATCATCTCTACAGTTACCCGCAGGTGCAGTGGACGTAAGGGAAAGTACAGTAAGCGTCTCTAAATCCACGCGAGTTTTATCATCTCTGATAAGAGAAACTGGCGTCGATCCAGCTAATGACTCATTAAGCCGAGACGACATTAAATTTAATGTTAAATGATTGAATTTTTCTCAACGGATATCATAAATACTAGCTATTATATACTTATAGTTTATATTACTAACTAATGTGATTTCCATTTTTTATTTTCTTTTAATATTAAGTTTTAAAATAAAACTTAAATTGTTGTTAAAATTTTTGCGCATTGAGTATTTTTTTTTTTCACCAAACCAAATGGATTACTTATGGGGTTTACGAGAATACTTTTTACCCCTATTAACTATTTAAGGACTATTTAATAACGAGTATAAAAGTTGTGTTAAATAGGTATGGCTACTTAGTTATTTATGACCAATTTGATCAGAAAATAATCAATCTCAAATTTAATTGGGTAGCAAAAAAACATAAACTGTACTTAGATGTTAAGCAAATAAGTAAATACCTGGTGCGATTTTCTAACAGTTAAGGAAATTGTAAATTTCCAAAATTAGGCATCATTAAAACGTTAATATAAAAGGTGATCAGCGTTACCCGTATTGTTTATTACGACAGTTGCCCAATATCCATTACCTATGCGAAAGTATTGCCACAACTAACTAGCTAACGATTTGCGATGTAATGTGGCGTTGCATCATTTCGTCAATTAAAAAATTCGCTCTTAAGGAATTGTGGTTGCGCTGGACGCACGCTGTTATGGCTCAGCAAAAACTGAATTCTTCATACCGGTATAAATAAATAAAGGATGAGTACAGCTCGAGCTGCACAGAGAACAGAACACACTAAACGAGAAGCATTTTTCGACAAACCTCTTTTTGCGGGTTGACGAGGAACGCATATGCGATGATTCATTTACGGAGTTGTTCACCGTATATGTATGGCTAACATTATTACTTCTGTTTTCTCGGCAGCATTATGTACCTACGATGAACGAGAAATGTTTTCTTGGAAATATGTACCCACGCAGATTAAAGATGGAAACGCAACATGGGCACTAAATAAGTCAAGTCCCCTCGTCAGCCTATAACTACAACTTAGATTTCTAGGACTGAAAACGTTTGCGAAGCTAATAAATGATTTAACAATTAAATTGTGGTTGCTTGTGTTGTCGACAAAAGCGTATTAATTTAATATTATTCACTAGAGTTATTTAATGTTAATCAACAAGTATTTATATAAAAAGCTTTGTATCGCGTAATAAATTGTTGTCGCCCATTACTACAAGCACATTTAGTAACTACCGCAAGTTAAATAAACTTCATATAACTTAAAGGTCAACATTTTTTTTATTTAATATTTTTGTCATAATACACGCTATAAGTATTTATACGGATTAATGGTATTTTCTAATATTAATCCTATAACGTATTCTTCAGTTACTTAGAGTACTTGCGTGTATCGGATGCATACGTAGTACGTTGCATGACACTTTTTCGCCTCTCTCGGCTCTTGCAGTTCTTGTGCCTCTTGCCGAAGTGTACAATCAACTTTAGAAAAGAAATCGAGTCCATACAAAAGATGTTCGAAATGCATTTTGATAACAATTATAAAACCGTTGACCATTGATTGACACAGTTCGCGAACTTGACATGGTATCAATGAAGAATATTTGAATTATTCACTAGACTTATAAAATGTTCATTTCATTGTATTCACTGGATGCTGTCTCCAGCGCTGAGACGTGGCCGCGGTACTTATGAGCTGAATAGCCACTCTATGTCAAGGGATTTGTTATCATAAAATTCTTTGAAGCGATATAAAACGGAACACAAAAGATTTCATTGATGCGATGCGGGTTTTATAAGTCTGTATAGTGTAATTGAAATAACTGCAAAACTAATTTTAACTTTGTCACATCAAAATTTAGATAGCAGTAGTTTACATTAAAATATATATATCTATATGTATAAGTTATATAATATGTAGCTTTTTCGTTATGGCTGAAGCTAATTTCTACAATGGCTGAACTTATTTAAATGTGATTTTCAGTTATCAGTACCTATGTTAATTTTTTCTATAAGAAAAGATTTTTTTTTCATTCCACATATAAGTTAGCCCTTATTCAGAAATTTTACCTGGAGGTAAGCGATGATACAGTTAAGGAGATAGTGGATTTCCGTGATAGTGCTATCTAAATTTTACGTTAGCAAAAGTCTTAAAGGTTTATAAAATCATGTGATAAAAAGTCGTGTTATCCTATGAATCCTATGATCTTCAAAAAATCAAGTTGTTGTAATAAATTTTTTGATTATCGGTTGAGCACTTAAGCCGTGAAAGTGTAACAAACTAACAAAGAGGCTCAAATTTATTTATTAAATATCTCAGTTGTACTTGCCACTTTTAGTATTCTGTAGTCAAACAAGACATCCTATAATAAAGTTTAGTCATGTCTATAAAAAGTGTCTTTAAAAGTAATAATTTACGTATCACATAGAAAACCAATTAAAGTGGCTTATATGAAGAACACTTAGAACATTGAAATATACAGAGGCTATCGAGGATTGACACTCTAATAGACCAACATTGTTATTTTTGCCGTTGTGTGATATAAATCTTGGATACAATGCGTGTAAGCTATCTATAGGGATCCAGAAAATTCAATCACAATTTTTGTCGTTTAATTACTCGTTGTTATTGCTATGACAGCGGAACCAAATTAGGTTGCTGTACCGACACTACTAACCTAGGTATAGGTAGGACTTTAATTGGCAATATTATAAAATACCTATTCATTGCTTAGTAACTAAATAACGTTGTAAATTGCCTAAATGTTTTTGTACAGTATTAAGCCAATAATTAATTTAACAGTGGAAATAAAAATTCGCTGCGAAGGTCGTTTGAACGCTTTTATCTATTGATCGCAACTGAATGGCTGGACGCTCATTGTGCTCGCAATTACACCAACGAGTAAACTCGATAAAAACCAACAGACGTTTATCACAGATCATTTTAAAACGAATTATCGTAAGCTGCCGTTCGATCTACAAAAAACTCACTCCAAGATATGTATTTTTATGGCGTATCCGCTACTCTTAAATATCATCATAATCAACCCATTGCCGGCTCACTACAGAGCACGGGTCTCCTCTCAATATGAGAAGGGTTTGGCCTTAGTCCTCCACGCTGGCCATGTGTGGATTGGCATACTTCAAAAGCCTTTGAGAACATTATACAGAACTCTCAGGTTTCCTCACCATGTTTTCCTTCACCGTTGAGGCAAGTGATATTTTAATTTCTTAAAAACGCACATAACTCCGAAAAGTTAAAGGTGCGTGTCCGGGTTCGTACCCCCGACCTCTGATTAGGAGGCCGACGTCCTAACCACTAACATTTATCACAGCTTCTAAAATATAGTTTTATCATATTTTATACATGCATTTTAAATAGAGACCTTCCAAATTGCATTGCCATCTTTCTAACTGTAATTTGAAACTTCTTATTAAGTAAAGTATTTCACCACTAAGCTCTAATTGAACTAGTGTAAAGTTTCTTACAAAATAAGTACGAACTAGACGGAAAGAACGCCCGCGGCGCCCGATGTTACCCGAAATCTATAATAAATACAACGTTTCCGTTTTGTTATAATTTATAAATTAGATCGCATGCGTGTGGTCCATAGTTCAAACAATTTATCTAATAACTCTACTTTATACGTGATCCAGGCTCGTTATTTTTACAAACAACGATGAAGTAAAGCGTGATTCATTTAGGATGTCACATTATATAAACGTGCCTACTTTGTCTGTTTTAGCTGACAAATGCAACTTAATAATAGTAATAATAAATTTTATATACAACTATAATCGGAATGAGGAATGTCGGAATATGTAGATGAATTTTACTCACGACGCGACGGTCAATTTTTTACTTAAAATCAGTATCAAGTACCGCCTATACACATAAGGCTTCTATACATTCAACTATAGCATATTAATATATATTAGTACTTTACACGTGTACAGTCCGGTAAACCACAAAACCGAAGCGGACAGTGCCAAAACAGTCGTTAAAACAGTGTGGTCACGGAACCCTAAAACGTACCACCAACTATGCTTTGAAGCATCTTCCAAGCGAGCTAGTTATACAATCGGTTCAATGGAAATGTTAATATTTTCGATTGTGTGTAAAATAATAATGTTACGATTAAAATTGCTCCGTACAATGGGAAGGAAGATAGTCTATAAATTATATAAATAATAAAGAATCGAATTCACGTTCCTAAAGGGTGAATAGTGAAAAAAAATTAAACGTTTCTCCGACTTTAAAGCATTCGGATGCTATCTGAAAATGAGCATGAAGGCATAAATTAGGAGCGACACCTTGGCACAAAGCGGAACGCGGTCGCAGCGCGCATTATGCCCTGCGAATTGAAACAGGTTCAGTATGACAGGTATCTATATAACGTGATTTATGAGCGATTATACTGAACTCCGGCAACTATAATTAAATCGCGAAGCTATTAGGCATGCCCGAAACATCGGCGACACTGCCCACGGATTTAAAGCAAAAGTGATTTAATGCATCCAGCTGTGATATCGCTTTGTTTAACTAAAGAATTTTAGATAAGCTGTCAGGCCTATTGGTAGAACGCGGTAATTTAGCCAGCTTTCAAAATTTATGACTGTGGCCGGGATAAGAATAGAAATGATTGAACCAACAACGAACTAGAAGCCTAGTACCTTTCCTTTGCAATGTAAACCTATATACGGCAACATAAGCAACATCGCCTTAAATAGTTCTATATATTATTTCTTGAAACATTGATAATAAAACTTCCCAAATTTAAACTTTCAATTAAGGTAAGTAAGTACGTAAAGACACCACAAACTACATAAAAACATTAATAACTACTTGTCGCATTAACATAATTTATAGGAAATTGCTTTATGAAAAACGAGAGAGTAAAATAAAAAGGATTTCATTTACAAACAAGTATCTGGTATCTCGAACAGTCGGCGGCGCCTTGCGACAACACTAACTTTTTAATACTACAAAACTGCAAACAACTCGTCAACAGACTGACAATTGTGAGAACGCGATCAATTATCCCCTTGCAAATAGTAATTGTCAACAATAAATAAAATGGGAATTAACTAGTCGGGAACGTTTTCATTATCGGTTCGCAGTTAAAATAGCATGTCAATCATTTTACGAAGCAATCAACGATGCGGCGATGGCGGGGCCGCGATGGCAGGGCGCGAGATAACTTTTAATTACCTCCGACGCCTATTTACATATTGTAGGAGATACTGACGGATATCTCGCAATTAAGGGCGTACGCTTATTCCTTTTATACAACCATGTTAGTCAGTTTGTTGCAGCGGATAACATCTGTTTGACGGAAAGATTAAACGAACTCAGCGGAATATTTCGCAGTTCGTACCTACCTACCTACAGCGAGAATTCAAGTGTTTCCGTTTAGCGAAATATTTAGTAACATTATATCTTAGCTACTTAACATTTGATTATAACGTATAAAATATGTCTATCTTCACCATAAAATTTGCATGGCAGCATTTAACTTGCAAATTAGTAACTTTATACGGCCAAGCACTAAGCTTATGTGCCAGTTTCTATGGCCAGAATATAGGTATATGTATATATATATAAATATACCTATATATATATATATATATATATATATATATATATATATATATACATCTATTTTGTGTATAGTCTAAGTACTTCAACATCCTAATAAAGTTCCACGGATGGATTCCATTTCTAGAATAGTAGTCACCAGACAGCTGGCAAACATAGCCGACTTTGTGTTTATTGTGCTAAGATACTTTTGCTATAATGTTGACTTGGAATTCGGTCGTAGGCACATGATATTAAGATAATTCTAAAATTCAGTAGTCTGCGTAAAATTAATAGAAGCCAGATGTTTATTGCGCCAAATCGGCGCCTGCTAATTGCGGAGGTTGACAATTTACATGCCGTCTGAATAAAGCCCCAGCTTTCCGCCAAACGCCGCAATCAAAATATTTTTAAATTAAAATATTATGAATTATACCTACATGTTACTCATTTTTATAGTTATATAATTATATGATTTTAAACGATTCAGAGTAGGTTTATACTCATAACAGGATTTTAAATATTAATCATTAGCATTTTGGTACGTAATTAATTCGTATTTATGTTAGATATTCTATATAATAATAACAAATCTTGTGTGCTTTTGTTAGTGTCGTTTGATTTGCATTGTTTACCCTTAGTTAAATCTTGGTTAGGCGTAACCTAATGCATAAATTGAAATGTGTGGCATAATAAAACATTTCCAAATTTGCGGGAAAATCATAGTTGGTTATTGAAAATTTACTTGTAAAATAAAACGTTGAAGCAAAACTAATAAATAGCTTCCTTGATCAATCTTGTAGTTAATTTACGTGCGATGGGTAAACGTTTTGAGATGATGAAGCCGCCCGCACCCTCGTCGATTCGCTATCTATCTAAATGCAAATCGTTTAGTTCGGTAGAAGTCCATGATAAATCAGTCTCACGTTCCAAGCCGTTATGCGGTCTACTGCAAAAATAGCATGATCAAAATTACGCTATACTTACCTTTTATTTTTTTCTACTCATTAAAGTTAATTATGTTTATAATATATCTTATATAACTATTTAATAATACTTTCCCCAATAGAAGGCTATTTATGCCGAAGAAACCTAAGCTATACCTTATTTCAGTAATAATAATATTACTACTTTATCTTATTAGTATTTGTAAAATCAGCCAATTTTTCGCCATACAGACATATGCAGAAGCATATATCTGTATGGCGAAAATAATGTAAGACTAAGCCATGTAAAAAAAAAATACTTATAGTTTAAAATTAGAATTAAAATACGTTGGGAGAGGGATTTACATCTAATAAGAGATCACATTACAAATTCATATCATAATATGCGAGCATAATTAACATAACGTTACGACTCTTAGTTAACGTGGGTGAAATTGCGGCGAATTGCTATTATTTCACAAATTTAAAGAAGGTATTTGCTAAATTATTTACCTGTCCCATAAAATTATTTTTATTTTAAAAATTGTTGACGTCATTTTAATACAAGAAAACTGTAATGTTTATAAATATTTGACTGAAAAATAACTATTTGAATATTTTTTCAGCATAAAATAAGTATAACATAAAAGAAAAGTTTCAAAGCAAAAGTAGAATAGAAGAATATAATATCGTAAAAAATAGCAAGATGATGGCTTACAATACTATTTACAATAATATTTGTTAAGTTTTAAATTACTCGTAAATTCTTATCAGAGACCAAGCAATAATGTATTCTAACAAGATATGATTAAAATACTGATTCGCATTTTCACTCCTAAACAAACTATTTTTAAAAGAAGTTGAGATTCAGCGAAAATTTAAACGTTACACGTTCTTCTGCTTTCATGAGCTCTTTAAATACTTTCAAACAAATAATAAACAGCTTTGTTTGAAAAGTTCTCATTAAACATTATGTCGTAGATTTTTCATTCAGATAATGTTTTTATGAATAAACTAATAAACAGATTTTCTAACACAAAAGACTATATTAGACGGAGGTATATTAATTCCAACTGGAATCTAATAAGATTTCTTATAATGAGTACGAATACCTACTAAAAATTTATCGCCTAAAATAGTATCCATTATTAACAATTGTTTTATTTAACAATTATTTCACGTAAGTGTGGCATTTCCATTCTACATTTGGCATAGGTACAAAATAAGAGTCGTGTAATACACGAAGGTTGTCTGTCACATGCACGTTCTAGGGATTATTATGTTACTTAAGATAATCGATACAAATAGAATCACGTTTGCATGTTCTCGTTTAATATAGATCGAACCTTCGTTAATGGCTCTATACATTTATTAACATCTTAATTATGTTGTGATATAAATATTCATTTAGCTTAGCAGCTTTATCTTTGTGCCAATAACGGTGAAACCGATGGCTATTCAATAAAAAGAATTACCATATTGCATTTATATAATATTTTTCAGACCTTAGTAAATTGATCAATTTGAAACTGATAACAAAAAGTTCCATGTTATTAATAACGGAAGACAATCGTAATTGTACATATAAGTCAAAGTATAAAGTTATTTATGAGAGGAAAGGTAAAGCGTGAGGCCTCTCTCAGGTCACACTGGTCGAAGAGACGGTAGACATTACTCACGTTATCTCTAAAATGCCTAAGGTGATTTCCATTAGGTACGTCTATTTAATAAAAGAGGATGTGCCGCTGTTTCCGTTTCCATAAGTATGGCTGTGTATGCAACCACTTATCGTGAGAGTCGTCTGCTTAAGGCACACTAACCGTTATGTTTAATATATAAAAGCCAAAAAAAAGTTTATATGTTTGAACATGTTAATCTAAGCGACTCGTTCCTGCCGACTATTTGAAAATATTAGTGCGTATTTTTTTTTTTTTTCAATTTATTGAAGCCGATATTTAATAGGCTTCTCATTATTGTTATTTAACGTGAAGCGTACTAAGCCATGCCTACAATGTTAAACGTAAATATTTGAATGAATGTTTATTTTGATTAACGTTGCATTAATTGTGATACCTGATATGAAAGTTCATAATTCTTACATTGTTTTTAGGAGAACACTATTATATAGGGTAGGGTAGTAGGGTAGGGTATTAGTAATATATTGGAATATATTGAGTCAAATTATTAAGAATAATTGTTTATCATGAGTATTTGATTATCACCAAAAATTACGATTCAGCTTAATCTTTAATGTAAATTGGGCCTAGTTCCCATAATAAAGAAATTATATTACTATTATTTACCCTAGACCCGGCTTCCACGAGTCGTCAAAAAGTATACAACGCGTCGTCAACCAGTATTTAGCACGGCTATCGTAGTACACATATTATGAAAATATTTAATAGACAATAAGACATCTTATGATGGTGAATCTGACCAGGGCCCCATAATTTGTTTACTATTATTTCTTAAAATGATTGTAGAATATATAATGTAATCGATTTACATGGCGATTAAATATAGAGGAGTCATTAAAAAATCCGCAATTTCATGTAGATACAGACACTTAACGGGCTCAATTATGCAAATATGCAACGACGATTATGGCCTAGTAACCATAGGCTAGTTACAAGAATTTATAGTTTTACTTACTACACGTCGAGTCGCCTGGGCTGAATGTCCTCAGCCAGGCGTTGCTAATTACTTATGCCATTTAAAAAATATAATGAATTGCCCAGGATAATCATAGCCACCTACACCAGCAATTACTTTCAATGTAAATGTTACAGTTACATCATAAATATTGAGAAAAGAAAAGAAAAATCTCTCAGATTGAAAAATAAATTAACGAAAAGCGCTTAAAAATTATAAAAGGTAATAACATGTAGGCTTTACTTACAAACCTCTGTACCTCAATAATATTAATTTCTCAATGAGTTAATTTAAAAAATTTCGTTCAATTTGTTCGTCCGTTCATCATATATTACGTCCACCATCCCCCAGAAAATACAGTAAAAGTATGTAGATATTCTTATTTACGAAATTCTTCGTATATACAATTATAAGTGCATTTTGCCGGTGTGTCTGTCATTAACTTAAACGTACGATGTTATTTTAAGGGCCGTAATGGCCGCTCCAGCCAGTCTCCGCATTTTTTTTGAAACGCTCACGGAAAGCTATGCATTTAAACGCTTGAATTATGAAATTACAGTATTGAGGGCAACCATGGGCTGATAGGAGGCTAAACGTGCGATTAAGGCAGTATCGTAAAGCTGTCACTTTCAAGGCGAAATAATTATTAAAATTGCAGACGCGACGGGAACGAATACACACCCCTCTGGCTACCACGATCAGCAGATTTTGCTCTAAATTTTTTTGACATTAAAACTATTATCGTATATTATTATGAGCTTTATTTTTTCATAGTAAATTCATATTAAATTTCTATTTAAACTATCATATATAGTGTCTTTTGACAGTGGCGATCGCATAACGGTTTTGAAATCATTAAAGCAACTGTTTTGCTTTTCATCTTAACCTATAGGTTATAACACAACCCTGCAGAGTGTTTTATTCCGAACATGACATGCCTGAATCTTAGTCCATCTAAATTTCTACTATTCGGTTTCGATTTATATTATAAACTTTATAAAGACTAAAATATAAACGGCATTCATAAAATGCCTGCAGAATATATTGTTTTCAATAATATAATAGAATAATAGATCGAATTAAACTATAAACATAAATAGTATATAGTTTAATTCGATCATCATCACGATCAATCTATTGCCGGCTCACTATAGAGCACGGGTCTCCTCTTAATATGAGAAGGGTTTGGTCATAGTCCACCACGCTGGCCATGTGCGGATTGGCAGACTTCATACGCCTTTGAGAACATTAAGCACTCTCAGGCATGCAGCTTTCCACACGATGTTTTTCTTCACCGTTGAAGCAAGTGATATTTTAATTGCTTAAAAACGCACTTAACTTCGAAAAGTTAGAGGTGCGTGCCCGGGTTCGAAACCCCGATCTCTGATTAGGAGGCGGACGTCCTAACCACTAGGCTATCATAGCTTCAATTACTCGTTTAATTCGATGTGATATACAAAATTATGAATGTTATAAATTGACTTTCTCGAAAAAACCGTTACGAAATAAACAATACATTGTGTGTCTAATAAAAGTGAGGGCTATATTTCTTTTTTGTTTGCAATCATATCTCAATACGTTGTGCAAGTTCGACACCCAGAAACAATGGCCGTCTATAGATCAAATCGCTGTATTGATTCACAATGCGTAAATTCATTCTGTTATGACAGGCGAGCATAAATTCGCGGCAGGACCCTCGGAGGCTGCGAAACAATACGTATCTCCCTATTGAAGCTGTGAGACATTATCATAGGACGGTATAAAACTTATGGACACAGGCCGAAGAAAAGGGGTAGATGCAACAAAGGCAAAGGGGTTGCAATTTCGTACTTAATTATTATTTAAAACGGTAAAATGGTCAAGAGTGATCGTGAAATTGTCTTTTAGCATAATCGCGTAGTAAAAACGCCATATAAAGGTCAAGTGCTGACCTAATTAGTTAACGTTACCAGATAAATGTATGTAATATAAATGTTTCAAAAAAATTAAACACTCAATACAATTTATGAAGTAAACATACGAGTATGTACATGTATCTACCCTGAATTAAAAACTGAACTCAAATAGTTTTCTAGGTTCTTTTCGCATTGATTGGTTTTATTATATATACGTATTGTTATTTGTGTGAAATTAAAAAAAATATTAAATAAAAACTAAAAAAATGAACATAACATTAACCTAATCTACCTGACGCAAAAAGTAAGAAGCTGTTTTAACACAATTTCTTTAATTCGAAAAAGTAATTACGATGACTAAGTTAATGTGATTTGAGCTAATAAGCACTTTTCGCAACTGGTGTCGTGATTTTAATTATTTCTATCATAAATTTCAGCTCAATATCTAACTTATTTTCTATCCACTTGCTAACATGTAAAAAAGGCTGTAGAATATGTTTAATTGATATAGAGAATATGATTTGTGATGGATACGTATTATACCACTGGTATACATATAAGCGCTTATGTGCGTCCCTCTTCCCATGTATTCGCATTTATACAAAAATGAAAGATCGGGGCCATTTAACATTTTCAGTATCCATTCAGTATGCATGAAATCTAGATTCATCAAAAGCGTGCGATCAATCGATCGATAGATCTATTGCTGGAATCACGCCAAAGTCGACGGTCTTGTTTGATATCGTCTGTCCACACATAGTATGTAGATTGACCAACTCAATGTAATAGTATTAAAAATGATTAAGCGTTCCGGCACGATGTCGCGTAGAAACCAATTAGGAGCGTGGGCTTACCATACTCCCAATGTAATGTAAATACAATTCACCATAAAAATGAGAATTACATAAACAGCAATGAAACTTAAATAATAAGGACACGAGAGTTACAATAGGCGACCTTGTCGCGTAGAAATCAATTAGGATGTGAGTCTACCATATCCCTAACAGATTAGCCCGCTACCATACTAGACAGCATCATCACTTACCACCAGATGAGATAGCCGTCAAGGGACTACTTGTAGTTGTGTGTGTGTTGTGTATAAAAAAAATGTAAGTATGACTTCAAAAATATTACCCGAATAAAACAATAATATCAAGGTAATACGAACCGAGTTAAACACCTGCAAATAGCTGCAAAATTATATGTTGTAGTCACAGCAGGCTAGCTCGTGCACTCTCGCTTTTACAATGGATTCGGAGCCGAGTGGTGAACGCTGATCGCCAAATTATGGGGTAAAGTGTCATAAACATGGGTTACGGAGACCACTATTACACGACATTTGATATTTATTGTAGTTAAACCGCATTAGAGACCGGCACATACTTATTAGGTAATTAAAAAGAATAAAATTAATATATTTCGAGCAAACTGATAGATTATGAGTTTATATCACGCACCTTGTTACTTGAAGCTTAGGATAAGGTCTAAGTTTTAAATCAGTGTCCTATAAGAATGGAAGCCAGACAAACTTGTATACGTAAAATAATTTTAAGTGTATATCATTTAAATTATAACATTTTTAGTATTCTGTATAATCTTTGTCAAATATAATCAACCTAAATCATTATTAGTTCTTACTTGGCTTAAGCAACCTCCAATTTCGTTAAAACTATTCTAATTTTGTTTAGTTAAGCGATCTTTATATTTAGGTAAATTACAAAATAAAACATCTGAATATTAACAAATAGCGTACTAAATACAAGGAAACCCAATACGCCTGCGGTAAGAATATAATTATAAATATTCGATAATGACAACATACGTCGGCTGCATAAAAACCCTTAAGCATTGCGGACCCTAATAAAGGGTTAGCTGTGCAATGTAAGAAAGCGGCAAAAAATTAAGAATCGCCCCGATGAGCCATTATCTTCACATGTTAAAAATAATATGGTCATAGGGTAGTGTACATTCATGCAAGGAGCGTCCAGGAGCGCATTTGAATATCCCTTTGTGAGGGCCCCCTGCCTGCGCCGGACTTCACACGCTCTCGGCAGGTACCTTGCTACATCCCTTGCCGCGCACCCTTACTAAAGCCGCATCGCATTTGGCAATACTAGGAATTAATCATTTTGATTGTTGCATATATGCCAACATTAAAATATTTAGCCAGGCACTTCAACTGTAGATTCAAATCGAAATGATGAAAGTTAAAAAAGTAACGACATTTAATGTGTTTAGTAACATTATATTTAATATTTTTAGTTTTAATAAATTAAATACTACGATAATTTAATACAATAGAATATACAAACAGCCGGAAAAATCAACTACAAGATACATTGGCGGACCTAAAAAAATCGCCCTTTTTCTTGCTCTAGCCATATGATTCCATTATTTTACTAAGTAGTTATAATTACAAGTAACTCATAAATTTATGTAATATTTGTTTATTTAAAGTTACTACGCCTCCTTTAGAAGCTATTTGGCTATGACAGATAAACAAAGAGCCATTCGACGATAGGAACATCTTGCTTCCGTCAATCAGAAATCGAAATTTATGTGTTATAAACTACACCTACATTTTAATAACCTTACGGTAATGTAGGTACAAGAACCGTATATAGATAATACCATGATTATTAACTAGCTACAAAAACACAAAACTCCAAACTTAAAACATGTAACTAACAAATGCTTACATAACGTACCTATCGTTTTGTATCTATCATAATAATTATTTGAAGCACGTTATTGGTACATATTATAATATACTATCACAAACTAACGGTACTGCGGCTTGAGCTGCATTTTTTATAAGCGTCTGCCAGTTACGAAATGTTACGAAGTATCAAATGCCCATGAATTATTTTGATACACTAAACGCGTGTTAAAAAAACGTATTTAACGGAGCCTGTATGTTACACTGCTCCGCGTTTGTCATGATTCATCAAATTAGCTAACATCAGAAACGCAAGTGTCAAGATTTGTTTGGCCCGCTAGTTGATGGACGCGCTAAACTACGAATAATATAGGTTGAACAACGATTGCTAATAATATAATTATTATTAGTTGCTTCCATTGTGAATCGACACAAATTGGCGACTAATTTTTGTAAACGTATCGAATGTATTGTCATTACAAATTTATATTTACTATACCGTTGTGAATTTTTATTTCTCGAAACAATTATATTCTATCACCGAAGTGTTAAAAGCACTGTTAAACATTTAAATTTTACGGAAAATACCTACGCATGTAATAAAAGTATGTTTGTTATTTGTACTCCTTTCACGCAGCAACCGAGAAACTGCGTGATTGTAATTAAGAGTGACATTTTTATCAAGGAATATGGTCGATTCGTATTTTTCCGATCTGAAGTCCAATTTCGTTAAATCTATTCTAATTTTGTTTAGTATTTAGGTCTCTAAGGTATCAATAGAAAACACTTCTAATTATATTACATTTATATCCCGAAGCTAATAGTTTATTCTGTCAAGTGAATATTTTGGGTTGTCCATCATTAACGCAGCAACTTTCACAATTATAACAAAGTGAGACAGTACGGAAAAACATGTTCAAATGTATAGTATTAAATGAATCTCCTAATTTCATAACCGCAAGTGTAGAGATTAATTTGTACCGTTAATTAATCGACCCTGTAATCCAATAGTGTTGTGTGCAAGAGCGAGAGAGAGAATGGAGCTTTTAACAACATAAAAGGCGAGGCATATGTTAGTGGTCGGCTTGAAACCAACGCCGTGTTTCGGAATTGAAAGCCATTTAGAAAAGTTAACAGAACACCATAAATTTACATTCCGAGCCGTTGCACAACCTTCATCTGCGATTAAGATAAAATAATCTCCAGCTATATTTTAATTTGATTGTCATAATGTGTTGCTGGTGTTAGTTATTGTTATTTAAAAAGGTTGTTATTTGTATTCATTTTATAACAAATTACCTACTGAAATCTTGGAGATGTTCAAACTTTTATGAAACGTAAACTTAAAGAAGAATCCTATTACGATAGTAAGGATTACATGGACGATAAAAAAAGGCTTAGGTGTGAATTGCTCTAACTTTGTAGCTAATTATAAATTATTGACTACGTGAAATGGTGATAACAAAAAACCCGGTTATGTTTTTGTGGACTTCTTTTTACATCTGGACTAACCCTCCTAGCTTTAGTTTCAACTGAACTAATGTAGTTATCGCCATAACCTCACGAATTAAAATAATGTAAAAACTCTTATATAATATAAACGCTTTGTAAATGCCTGTATCAAGTTTCTATAATTAAGCTATTATTACTTTTATCAAATATACCTCATTACTAGGATGTACAGCTGTCATTAAATTTGCTTTAACATAAATATTTTTAGTTTAGGAGTTCCATTCCCTATATTAATCTCATCCGATCGCCATCAAATTTAAATGGTACAAACTAGACTTATAATAGTTACGAAATAACGGATATGGAGTTTTTTTTAAGATAGTTGATGAAAAATATACACATGTTTATCTGTGCCACATAAAAACCCCTTTTCCTTTAAAAGTCATCGGTCGTCAGAAGTGCGATAAAAATTGATAATAATTCGAATGTAGTGGGGCGAAAATTAAGTTGAAATCTCTTTACATTCATATATTACATACCTACATTTGTTGAGACGTCGCAACCGCAGTTGGTATTGCATCATCAATACAAACGTAACTTGACGCCTAAAAATTGACATCCATTTTAATTCATTAAACAAAAAGCCGGTATGAAACAAACGACTCACAATTCACACTAAACTTTTATTGAAAATCTTAGAAAAAAACAAAAAAATATACTCTACAAATCAAAACCAAGCAATGGTGCCAAGAATGTTGACAGTTTTGCGCAAAAAATAAGCAAGCCCTTCTGTCACCAGACCAGGCTATTGACTTGTTTATTATCACATCAATATTAAACAAATAAAGATGCTAAATTCAATTCGATTTATAACAAAATCAGTGTGTAATCCACCGATGTATTCACCTGTCAATCATACTTATTCCCATTGAAAATGTTCCACCAATATTGCCGATCGGAAGCTGCAATAAAATATAGCGAGCAACATCGCGTGTCAGTTGACAGCTGTGAGTGCTCAGACTTAGCCACAGGCCGGACTTTAGAAAGCTCGCGCACCAATAAATACTCGTCCGATTATGATCTACGGCGCGTAGCCCGTAGCTACAATGCATTCGGTACGTATGAATCAGCCGTCCACTCTTTGCGCTGATGATATTTACCAGTAGTTCATCCCAACTTCATAAATCTGCTGATTGAATGCATGATTATTGAGATTTATAACCAACACTAAGCAACAGCAAACCGCTCGAGTTGATTGAAATATAAGATTTAAAAGTTATTAGGCTCGATGGAAAAAATATAGATAACATATAGCTTATGGTTACTTTACTTTGTCTGTGTGCACAATGCTGAGGCACGGCATTCCTGCTGCACTCACGCACGTACCTAGAAAAACTTTACGGAGCGTGGATGGGATTCCTGGGAAGACTCTAAGTGTACAAAAACCTTGGCACTGTGTAAGGACACAATGAACGTCAACATAATTACATTACTGAATGTTTTCTGTATTTTCCTGAGAATAGTTGTGTGACCATTGATTTTACCGATTGCGATGACCGAAAATTTTTATTGAAATATTTTACATTTTTACAAAATTCTCTAGTCTTTATATTTGTTACGAAATAACTATCTCTAATTATAATAAATTCTTATTTCAAACAATGGGAATACAAACATACGTTTTGAAAATATTTGTCGATCTCACTGCTTGTTTTTTACCTACCTATCGGCGTATGGTATTTTTTGTGATCTGTTCTTACTAAGCATATCAGATATAGCTGCAGATAGCAACATAAACTATTGTTACTTCGTCGAGGCAACGGCTTTAATAAGAACTTAGTTTAAATATAAAAAATGATAAAAGTAATTTCAATACCTACATATATAAAAACAAATAAACCTTAGAAGAATCCTAATGAAATGATAAAACTCGTTTTATTTCAATGTACTAAGATATATCAATTAGATATCTATAAGGACAGTTTTATTAGTGAGTAAACGTGGTGAAACAGGGCACTCTATGTGGTCCACACACATGAGTTGGCTACTTTCACGTGAGTCGGCGCGGGCGCACCCATATTAATTGCTCCCGTTCTTCGTCGAAGCTTAATTTATTGCCCTCTCTGGTGATTGTAAAAAGATTTTAAGTTTACATTAGTATTTTAAAATTATCTCGCGCATACGATCTGACATGACACTGTAGCCTTGTAGGGTACGTTGCGCCCATTATATCTACACACAAAATACTGTTAACTAATATTGTGTATGCGAAGTTGTTTTTATTTTATATATATAGACCGACAAAGACGTGTCACCAAGCGATTTAGCGTTCCGGCACGATGTCGCGTAGAAACCAATTAGGAGTGTGGGTTTACCATACGCTTAACAGGTTAACCCGCTAGCATCTTAGACAGCATCACTTACCACCAGGTGAGACAGCCGTCAAGAGCTAACTTGTAGTGTATAAAAAAAATAAATAAAGATGCAACGTGTGCTAATTATCGGCAAAGATGCTTACCAGACCAGACTCAAACCAGGAATAGACCCAGGATATCGCACTTCATAATACAAAAGCGTTCGCGCAACATTACGGAGAGTTAGGCGGTCCTTCATACACGCGATAACAGAAAAAAACATAATTTTTTTTATTTAGGGATAGTTTAAGACTTTCGGACTCGTGGTGATTACATTTAGTATTAAGCAACATAAGTATTACACACGGACAGAGGTAAGCTACATATAGATATATATTGTTCCTAACATTGCAGATTTTGTAAAGAAAATCGGGGTTATTTGACAAAGAGATTCGTGAGAAAATGCCTATACAACTATTTGCTGATGTATCTATACGGCTACACTAGGCATAGTCAATAAAAAAAATTGGCTAAACAAAAAATGTGAGTGGTCGCGCGCCGATGTCAACGTTTTAAAGAAATAAACATTACGTGTTTACATAACGACCGCCGCCACAACTAATATTTGATATTCGAAAATTCTATTCTTATATGTATGTCGGCTTACACGAACTCTACCTGCCACTTTACGTTTGACACGAGCGGCTCTTTTGGTCTTCTTATGACGTATTAGTTTTATCTTCATCACATCTTATATCATATCAATGTGAACAAATATATTTTCTTTGTCACAGTTATCATTAGATACGTTTATTTAAGAATACCCCTTATTTTAAATAACAATTTTAATTAAGATTACTTTTTATAACTTTACAACTAATTCAATAACAATTAATATTAATGTAGATCTAAGTTAGTAAAACTAAAGTTGTCTCTATTGTATCAGAATTTCAACGAGTTATCATATGGATTACAATTTCAAACGGAAGCTAAATCGAAGTTCGTCGTTAGCGATTAAATTAAATAAATCTCGATATGTATTCACCCAAGAAGCGATAATATTTATGTACGATTTTTTAGTTTTAACACAGATGCCGGCTCACAACATTAACTTTTTATAATCAAATTTTAATAAATAACACATTAAGCAAAAAACAGCTACGCTTGAAGTCTCACGGTCAAACTCGCAATAAATTTGTTAACGAGCGTGGAGTAGGGTTGCCTAGTATTATGGATGAACAAGACAGTCTTGGACCACAAACCCGCAAAGTAGAAAATTGTATCGAATTTAAGATTTTTGTAATCAGTTAATAAACAGTCGAAATATATTGATTAATAAAAGAGATAAACTTTTATATAATTTAAGTTAAGAGTAAATTAAAATTTATTAAAAGATGTAATAGCGAAAATAAAATCTTATTGTTTTTCGAAAGCGATGCTTTATAATATAATAATTTTATAATAGTAGTAGTAGTAGAGTAAAACTTACTTTGACGTGTGACAGCTAATTTGTGTACTCAGATACAATAAAGAAACGTGTCAAAATTAAAAACAAACCTAACAACAAACCTGTCTTATAGTCATAAGAGTTAGGATAGGCAAACTAGTAGTGTTTTAATTTTTTTAGAAACAACACACGTTTGTTAGCGCGAGTACGAAGTAATTTAATATTATAGTCACCCTACAACGAAGTGTGGACGGCCACAGCCCACGGACCACGACGCGGAAACATGCGCTAGGCCTACCTTTTCGACTAAAAACAAGAATTATAAAATCTTATCATTGAATTACAATATCCATGATTCGTAGTTCTAATGGAGCCCTAAATTTAATTATCCTACCCGTAAATATCCGGATTTGTCATTTTCAAGACTATAATTAACCCCCATGCAATTAAGGGTATTTGTCCACATGAAATGTAACTGTCTCATCGTATCGCTTAAGCAGCTGAACCGATTTTGATGCGGTTTCAGCACTCTAAGGCAGGTTTTTAGATATGCTGTATGGAAATCAGGGGTTTTCGCACTGATGTTTATTACAAACTAAAATCATTAATATTTAATTGTTAGTTAGACAAAGATGGCTATTGAAAAGTTATACGAAAATAGAACTTTTATTATCGATACTAAATATTTTAAATTATTTTTAAAATACGAAATTTAAAAAATGGTAATTTTTGGGATAATTCTGATTATATCTACAAAATTGAAAAATTTAAAGTTGAACATAAACCTAAAACGTCAGTATTTATATAAAACGAATTAAAGTTGCACAGCCTTACATAATGCATGCGTAATAATAATAAGTATGCTTAATCAAGTTTACTAAACAAACAAAGCCATTAAAATAATCGTTAACTTGCCATTGAATAAAATAAATCATTTAGGAAAATGGTTGTGTAAAAGGAAATTAGTAAAAAGATTAAAATATGTAGTTAATAGATAAACCAAGAGTTCAGACACCTGGCATCTATTATGCAACCGTAAATAACAATAACTATCTGAATTTAAATAAATACCAGAGGAACATAACATAATATCTTAGCGATTTGGTGATAAAGATCTACCAAACGCTACCGTTGAAAGCTGTTATGTTTTTCAGGTGATGGCTCAGAATGTTCCAGATTAACAAAAATACCTGCAGAACGGGTTGAAAACTGGTCACGGAGGGGGCAGCTCGCCGCACGGACACCCCGAATCACCGTTCGAGGGAGTTTCGCATGTCGCCGTTTGACACCGGTCAGCCAACGTCAGTTGACCATTTGCTTCGTAAGGGGTCACTAGTAAACAATGAGATGACCGGTCCACCCTACTAAGGTTCGAACTTCTCTTTTAGAACTGGTTAAAACTTATGCGTTATCAATGTGCCAACGTCAGTGCGAGGCTGGCGATGGTGCGGTCCGGTTGCGGCGTAGCTCACTACTGCGTTGCGTTGAAGGCCGATTACCACACGCACAGCGCTTGGCACATATGTGGAGAAGGGTGACATTACAACTCATCCTTATTGTCCTACACTATAAAGGGTTGGAACCGTTAAATGAAAGGAACTTTTGTAATCTAACTACATGTAAAACAAACCCCGCGTAACTTATAAATTTGTTATTTGAGTTCGAAAATCTTAATGTATTTATCAAGCTTTGAGCCTGATAAATTCATTTTAATTATTGTAAGTTAATAACGTAAATCTGATTTTTAACTTTACCTACTTATGTTTTGAAACATATATCTTACACATATATAATCTTTGAAAAGGAGATAGTTAAATATGTGGTTTTAATAAAGCTTAATTAATTAAAAAAAGAAATCGAAATATTTATATCTAATGCTCCCAATTTCAATTAGGTGTATCCGTCTGAAATTTAATCTCTTAAGGCCTTGATGTAATGTTGGTTTAATTATTTATATTATTATCCATACACATATCCCAAGTGAAAGTTGTACATGACATTCTTACAGGTTTTCTTATCGGTCATACTAATTACATTTCTTATATGTTGTTTCATTTATTTGAAAAGAAAGCCAAATAAATTATCTATGGTAGCTTTCAAAAATTTCACATAAATATTAAAAATGTATCAATGAAGATAAAAGGCAAATTTAATTTGTTTGGTATAGTAATTCTTGAGTTTCAAAATTCAAAGACGAAGTTAGAAAACTCTGTCTTCCTTTCCCACATTCGATGTGTTCATATTTTATTTCCAATATAAAGTGGTAGTAGAAAACATTAATGTTTTTTGTACATTATTTTATTTTTTACAAATTCCAATTACCATCATTACAGATTTCCAATGCAATAGTGAAGTTATACGAATCTATCTAGTTTTACATCTTTACTTACTAGGTATATTAAAACTTCAGGTAAAACACCCACACAGCCAAAGACCCGGTTATTGCTTTGTTGCACCAATCTCACTGATTAAAGTTACTCATATTTTTCAACAAATATGTCTACCTTATTTAACAAAGATTAAGTACCCTTCATAATCACTACACTTAGAAATTAATTAATGGTACATATGCTTGAGTGTAAAACGTTAATAAGGAATACTTGTAATTTTTTTTCAATAAATTTAACCTCTAATTTTCAAGTACAACCGAAACACTGAGAACGCAATTTTACATTTTATACAAACATTAGATATATCCACCTACTTCTACTGCGTTTTTATTCCACCGTTTAATTTTTGAGTCAAAATTATTAGTATTTTTGAGTCAAAATTATAGTATTACCTACTTCGAATTTATTCTACATCTGAGTGGATTAGGAGCAAAAAGGTAACAGAAAAATAGAATTACTTCCAAAATTATACATTTGGACAAAAATATTCAAATTGACAGCATTAAAAGGAAATTATACACAGTTATTATTCAGATTTTATAACTTGTGTAATATTACATAGGAAATGTAGAATATAGTTTGGATTAAGAATAGACACGTCCGAGTTTTGGTCAATTACTTTCTTTGATCTTTTTGACTGAGTGGCTACACTTTAAAGTTAACTTTACTAAAACAAAAGCAAAAGAATTACCGTCTACCAGTTTATTATATTGCGTTATAGATGATAGCAAACAATTTTGACTCGGTTTTTTTACCGTTTCACATAATTACAAAATTATGCCTTATATTGACGAGAATACGTGGCGGCGGAGAGCAGTAAGCTAGGGTTGTAAAATTCATTTCATTGCTTGTGTACGTTATAATAAACATATCTACCACTAACAGTATCAAATAAAATATGTAATCATTGAATAACTTTAAGATGCATATGAAGTTCCTTTATAATTAGTGATATAGTGACTATTTCTCTACTTACTTTCCCAAATATTTAATGTATAAACTTGAATTTTAATTACTTTTAAAAACGTTTAATTTACCTTTTAAGTTCTAAACATCTTTTTTTTAGAGTGAATTATTGAAAATTCGTATTATGCATTTAAAAATAATTGACAACCCTAATTCGTATCGCCGCGCCCACTCACAAGCGGCTAATAAGAAAATCAGAGAAGCGCATTTGACCGAGATGGATTGTCATAGATAATGTGTCATGTTATTTTTTAAGTAGGCAAATACATTATAGTTACAATCACGAAATGTATGTAATGCTCCATTTGACATAATTCTTAAAAGCTCATAATGATATCTTGTAATTGTTTCTTACCTTCTTTCTTTTAATTCCTACTCATTTATAGAGTTAATTTAATTCAAAAAAGAATTCAGTCATTCATCGGAAAACTTAACACAGAATCGGTAGGCATGTAGTGTCTGCATGATTGGCATAACGAGCACAGATACCGATTTTGGTCAATAATCACCATAAGTATAGTAACTGAGTACTTTCGCGTACCGAATGAAATAATAATTGGTGGGTCCGATTTATCACATCACTGTTCTCCGAAATGCCTGAACAGTTCTTGTGTAAGCCCTTCACGTCGTGCGCACGAAAATATCTCGAGTCCATGCCGAGTGCACTTAATTATAGGTAGAAAAATAAATTCATGGGAAGTTTGCCGGAGAGAATTTTATCTTTGTTATTTTGCCTAACCGTTGGACGGCGCGCAAAAAACAAGACAAATGGTTACGCTACCGAACTGCCATTCTACGTGTTGACCCCTTTCCCAATAATAAAAAGGATCTATAATATAACAAAAGAAGGGTCAAGCTATCTCATACTATTTCTTCCCACACTGGTCAGTTATCCCTGGAAACTGGTCATCGGCGGTCATCAAACGTTTTTGTTTGACGATTGTATTCGATAATAAAAAGCAACCCTCTTTAGCTTTGAACATTTTTCAAAGACAGTACTTAGATGCCTGACACCCAAGACACCCCTTTCAATTGAACAAACGGTTGCCATTCAAATGATGCAAGCTTTGTGTGAGCTTTCCCTACAGGTGTGTGTTCAGTATTGTTTGGGCGATGGTTAATAAATAATATGTAGAGGCAAACTGCTTTGCAGGATTAAAAACAGTCATATAGGAAAAAAATGGCCTTTATTGTTTATGTACTAGCTAACTAAATCCGATGTAATATATTTATATCATTAACCAAGTTTTGTATTAGAATATTTCATATGAGGTATCGTTAAATCAATTTGCATATTCTTATTTTACCCCCTTAGTGGATAAATTTTTATTTTTAAACCTAACATATAATGCCATCGACAATCGGCATGTCAAATTTCAGCGCAGACCGTTCATTGGTTAGAGAAGTTCAATAGATTAGACAATCAATCATCTTTTCATTTGATATATACAGAATTAATATAAATGCAAACAAGATACTATTCACTGATCGTCTTATGACGCAATCTACATATAGATACTCGTATAACAGTATACAAGAAAATAAATAAAAAATTATGTTAACTCTAAATAATAAGACATGTGTGGACATTCGAAAGACAATATTTAAAGATAACTTATTAGGGGATACTCGTTAAAATATATGAATGCATTTTAAAGATACCGAAATCCAAAAGGTTGCAGCATTTTTAAAGTTTGCGATGTAATTTTGCATTGTAAGACCGACATGGACTTTTTTTATCCATAAACCATTCTACAAAATATACTACTATATCTTCATTGTAATTGTAAAATCCGCACATACATTCAATGCGAAAATAAGACAATTTATTTATTAGCTACGTTAAACTCAACCACCGACCAAAAATTTTGATGAAATTTGGCATTAAGGTAGCTTGAATCCCCGGAACGGGCCAAGAATATTTTTATATCCTGCTTAAAACGCGTGAACCTTTGATGCGGGATATACAAAGAAATCTTTTGATCCATGTACAGCTGAGCAGCAAATGCGACGAAATGTTGCATGCAAGTTTTAAATAATTTGCTTTAATTATTTTTATGATAAAGACTCAGAACTGCACCTTACCGACGTTATGCAATTAATTAATTATTAAGTTACAATGGCTGCTCAAAGCGTCTGCTCGAGTGGGGTTATCGAGTAGGCAGTGTGCCTGTGCAGTTTAGCACAGGCCGAGTTGAATCTTTGCAGCTTCAGACAATAATAAAAAAGCTTGGGTGTGAATTGCTCTATCTCCATAGGTACAATAGTTAACTATTCATTATGTGAGATGGTGATAACGAAAACAAAACCCCGGCTAAGTTTGTTGTGGGCTTCTTCTTAGACCGGGGCGCGTTTGGAACCCTCATAGCTTTAGTTTTAAGTTTACGAATATAGTTATCACCATGAAATAATCTTTAAATCTTTTTAAGGACTATAAATCTTTTTAAGGACTATTTGAATAAAGATTATTTTGAATTTGAAATACTTCAAATCTTCAACTAAACTATAATGCAATAAGCATACAACTGCAAGTGCAGGAGCAAGAAGCAAGTGCTCAACTTTATTCAATTTTATTAAGTAAAAGGGTAATTTCGTAGAAACCTACAATGACAAAAATGTTTTTCCTGCAATAATATTTTTTTTCGTCTTAGGATTGGTAATTAAGTTATATTTTGCATACATAAATGTACCTATAACTTGCACGTGAATGCAAAAATATTTTTTCCTTCACAATACATTTAACTGGTGATAAATTTTCACGGATAAGGTATACGTTGCGAAGTGTACCTAATTAATCTAAATAAAATACACGGTAATTCTACCCACCTTTACCTTAAGGTAGGTAGAAAACCCTGCGTGGTATTTTCATGACTACGGCTTCCGCACTTGTCAGAAATAACCTGTTATAAGGCAAACTAAGGGCTCGTTTATATAGACGCTGCGCAATGTGAGATATGTCCAATCTGTTGCATCGTTTGATTTCTTACTTGATGCATTGTAATGTCTGGTTAAGACAATCATCAGACATAATCACTCAAACATTATATACGCTTAGTCCCGTAATAATAAACAAATATCGAGCTAAGACTAGGCTCTCAAGTGGCGGGCAATCTGTTCTAAAGACCAAATTTAAGTATGTGTTTCTAGCTCAAAATCTTAATCATAATTTTTTTCATTATTAAAGCGTTTGCACGAATGTATACGAAGAGTCGTTATCAAATATCAAATCATTGTCGTCAGTGTAAAAAAGGTCTTGCGTATTATGCTCTGCGGCTCAAATTCTCACAGACTTATATAGCTACGTTCTTGCTCTTGCTGGAACGTTTCTTAATAAATTACATTTTGCTTTAACCTTATAGTTTCGAAAGACTGTTCAACTATAAATGTCCATATCCTACACCAAACAACTCAAAAATAGTATTTCGTAAAAATTATTATACAACGATAACTACTAAAATAAAATGTGTACTGCTTTTCGAGTTCTTTTTATTTGTTTGTTAGCAAGTACTCGTATGATGGCTTGCTCTCTCGCAGGTAGATAAACATAATATGGCGTCCTGTTGTTTCAGTTTAGAAGATGCGTTGTGTTTCACAGCGAACCTTTCCCTACCACGACGGAGCCTTCTGGCGTAGAAATGCTACACTTTTGTGTTGTTTTATCCATTCTGTATTATCGTCGCAATGTTATTATGTTTCAATGATTGAACTACCACGACGAGCAACGCGACTTCGTAAATGAGCCCCTAGTGATTCCAACTTGCTAAACTTGCAGCACGAGAAGTTTATCGACACCCGGAGAAAGTAGCCGTTATCACGATCATGATAAGCCACGCCGTGACGATAAATTTATGCGCCCTTTGTTTCTTTTCATCGATTTATCAAAAAATTCTCTTTGTATCACGATGACGTTAATCTCCGCTTATGTGAGGGACGTCATAGTGGGGTCATACCGGTGAGACTCTCATTGTTTGCCATATGAAACTGTTAATAAAATAGTAGGATTTTAAAATTTTACGTTTCCAAACAGGTTATATACCTAATTCTGAGAATAAAAAATTATATCCACTAGTTGCAAAACTGTAGCGCTGATCGCAAGTTATTCAAGCCCTGCTTTATGTTTAGGAGTGTTAAGTTTAATGCTCATGAAAATCATCGTCATTTATCTCCAAGGGTTTCATGATCTATTAACTATTTATCATGTACATCAATTAGAAGTAACTCGTACATGTATTCAAACAAAAAGAGTGTCGGTACCAATTCTAAGGGAAGTCAAGAAATATAGCCAAAATTAAATGTCAATATGAATTATCATTTAATGAAATATTTTATAGAACTCTCAACTGCACCAGGTATGCCTTATTCGCTCATATACAGTCAAAAGTACACCAAACCAACTTTGTATTGTAAGAGTGCATTAGTTCTAACCATTCTTGTTGGGCCTTGTGTAATCTCATCTCCTTCAGATTTATCAGCTGCATCATAACAAGGACATCTACTGCTGGACTTTGACTTTCTATGTATGGAATTCCACGATATGGTGCCCGTTTTAACCAACGATTCCCTGATACTCTTTTGAGGTCATCAGACAGATGATAGGTAGACAACCTAGAATCAATCCTCTGTGAAATTGAGTAATACTTACCTAATACTTTAAATGTTGTCGAGTTTTAGGATTTGCGTAAACTTTTATATTTTTAACAATTATACGTGATGATAATAAAATGACGCATTACTGATCTTTATCAAATAATAGGGAGTCTCAGTGATGTTCTACACAGGATAACAAAATAAAGCCTGCGATGTATGTGCCGTAAATTGCTTATTTTGTTCACAGGCCTCGGGCGGATCAATTTGACCCTTATCGAGAAAATGACCAACGAAAGCGAAGTCCTATTACGTGCACCGAGAAAAAATTAATTGTTCGTGATTAAGGATTGCGGATAATTGATTGTTGGAGGGAATGGGATGTGTCTCTACTGTCCTGATCGGCTGGAGAATTACATCACATAATATCTACTCATAAAGAGGTTTTGAACTTCACTGTATAATGCCGTTCATTATCAATTGATTACTAGAAATTTTGACGATCTCCGTGGCGTAGTGCGTGCGCTGTCGTATTATAAAGTTGGAAGTCCTGGGTTTGATTCCCGGCTCGTGTCTGGTCTGGTCGGAAGCTTCGGCCGTGGATAGTTACCACACTACTGGCAAAACATGTTGCCAAGCGTTTAGAGTTCTGGCACGATGTGGCGTAGAAACCAAATAGGAGGGTTTTCCATACCCCTTACATTGTGGGATTGTCGTCAAGGGCTAACTTGTAGTGTATAAAAAATTTTGCTTCCTTATATAGACACCAGTTTATTATATGATTATGTAAACTGTTCACAAAGAATTATTTCACTACACAGTGTAATTGAAATTATTTATTATAACTACTTGTAATATACAATATAATGTCAGGGAAAAAGATTATTCGTACTTGATCAGAAACTGACTGTTTAACCCGACTTTGTCCATATTGTCGTTTTAAGTCCTATTTAAAATCCTAAGGTTATCCATAAACCGTACGACAACTTTTTAGTTTAGAAGAATCCTATGTCTTTCGCTAGATTGGTCTAGCGTGAAAACGTGAAAGGTGACGGTCATTAAACAGAATTATTTCGAATTTAATATTAGTATGAGTAACAAAAAAATCTTTCTTCAAAAAATTTCAAATATGTGATTACATTTTATTACTAATTACGTATAAGCGCAGATGTATTGGATAATTTGATAGATAAGATAATATCCCGGACAATATACAATAGAATTATATACATCATTGACCAAACCAAACAAACGCAGCAATTGGTTCTTAAAGGCATCTCTTGACGTTAACCTTCGACGTTACGCTATTCAAGAGTGTTCTGAAGCTTCCGAAACAGGCAGCAATCATAGAGAGCAAATAGTAAGGTACCTGTATCTAAAACTATGGGATGCGTATAGGTCTTGTAATTTTCTAGATGAACTTCTTATTACCCTGGCTCAGTTTGTTGTGGGCTTCTTCTTAGACCGGGGCGCGTTTGGAACCCTCATAGCTTTAGTTTTAAGTTTACGAATATAGTTATCACCATGAAATAACTACTATGTAAATTATTGACTCGTCAAAAGTGCCTTTTTAAGGACTATTTGAATAAAGATTATTTTGAATTTGAATTTTGAATTGTAGAGTGTCTATAAATAGATTTGGGTATGGCATCGTGGAAACACCCATGTTGTTATCAACTACTGCTGTTTTATCGCATCAACTGAGGGCAGTAGAAATCAGAATAGATAATATTGCCAGACGGTAAGAATTCATAGTGACAATACACTTCCAACCCCAGAAAATTTCTTGTTAGGCCAGGTTTCAACACTTTATGTGGCGCCCAGATTACGCAATCGAGGTCATTTTTGTATATACTATATATTATATAGTCTAATTTTTTTTATATCACTGTAACACTGTAACTAAATATATATTTATTAATGCGTCTGCGTGAGTAAATACCTGTAGCCACTCCCAATGGGCAACATAATATTATTTTTATACGCAGCCTCTCGTTCACGAGCTTGCCGCTGTAAATCATGTCATTTGACAAGCATTGATAAATTGACCCGATGCACCTAGCGAAAATGACACCACGTTTATTTGTAGCATGAGAATAAGCGTGCGATCACACCAGAGGCAAGTTGCAGAACAAAATATTGTTGTTGATAATATTTATAATATAAAAATATTATAAATATTATAAAAACATTTTTTCTGTATAAAATTTGTCCGCAAAATTCAAATGTACTATATCAACACCATATCAACCAATTGACCCCCACTCCTGAACATAGGTCTTTTGTAAGGAGTTCTTAGGCCGCTTATTTCCAGCGACTCCCTGCGACTCTTTTAATGTCGTATGTCCATCTAGTTGGGGTTCGACCAATGCTACGTTTAGCGGTGCGGGGTCGCCATTCCAGCACCTTGCGACCCCAACGTCAATCAGTTCTCCGAGCTTTGTGCTCTTCAGCTTCATAAATCGTTGAGTTGAATCGTTTTTAAACAATTAAAATATCACTTGCTTCAACGGTGAAGGAAAACATCGTGAGAAAACCTGCACGCCTGAGAGTTCTCTATAATGTTCTCAAAGGGGTGTGAAATCTGCTGATCCGCACATGGTCAGCGTTGCAGACTATGGCCAAACCCTTCTCATACTGAGAGGAGACCCGTGCTGTGTAGTGAGCCGGTAATGGGTTAATCATAATGACTCCGAGCATTGCTCTCTACCTTGCACACTGAGTTACTCTGAACCTTCTGAGGCCCATAGTAAGCGATCACGTTTTAGAGCCGTAATTCAACAATGTCTATATTATGGTACGCAAATAGTACACAGTCAATAGTAAATATTTATAATAGTTAATATCTACTCTTGGCTGAAATAACTTTCCCCAGAAGTGGTCTGGAACGTATTGTTTTAGTAAAGAGCCAACCATTTTATTGCTGAAAACGAATTGCATTTTAACGATCTGTCATGATGTTTGAACTTCCAAATGTACGATAATACGATAATAACGATAAATATCCTAAATATAATGTTTGTTGTATTTTCTTTCTAATGATTTTTAATAACGCGATAAAAGTGCAACATTTTAAACGCTACTTTCTGACTTGTCTCTCTAGTGTGTACACTAAGAAATTGAAGGAACGCGACGAATAAATGTCGCGAAACAGCTTATCCTAGACTGACAGTGCTCTACTTGTCTTGCAACATGGTATAGGTACGAGGCTCTCTAGTTGTTTGAAGAGAAAATATCAGATTCTTAACTATCCTACTTTCACTACTAAAAATTTTTACCTCATTTTTATTTGTTGAAATAAAAAGTTACGATCCTACATGAGAGGTGTTACATTATTTTCTTATTGCACCGGTTGCACATATAAGGACAGGAATTCTTTGATAAGCTGCAATTCGTATGAGCAATAAACGCGATGTGTCATAAAACGGGATTAGCGCGATATGGAGACCCATTTATTCTACTAAACAGTAACAAATTGAACAGATTACATTAAATACCACCTATATATATACATATATATAAATGTGAAATGGTGTTTTGTATATGTCTCATGAGTCAAGCTTATAGTCAGTCAGTGGGCAACAGAGAAAGCTATGTACGAATAATGACCAAATGATATTATTTAGAAATGACGACTCAGAAATAAACTTACTTTAACTTATATAGATCATCGAATTGTGAAGCTAAAAGTTCAATACGGCGGACGCATACTTTAGAGGTACTCTTGCACATAACAAAAGACCGTATAATTTGGATATCCCTACAAGTGACCTCAACAGTCTTTTGACTAAACGCGCCATAAAAACATCTAGCTCATCCCCCGCTTATTCTTAAAGAAACGCTTGTGTATTTCTGCAGAATTTGTCTGCACGAGTTAGCGTCGATCCATATTACGGTATATTCTGTAATCAATCATACCTCAGTCATAGGTTAAAACGTGTATCCTGTGGTCGTGTTTTAACACGGTTTGCATGCGTGTTGGTCTTGCTACGCCAAAGTAGCCCACTCTTTAGAATAAACACGAAATTTTAATTTAATTTATCTAAGAAAATTTTTAAGCGACCTCAATGTGAACCTTATTTAGGACGACACAGCAATCGCTTCGGTTGATCATCAAGGTCAACGATTCCACTTTTAGTTTGTGCTATTTTTAGAAATCATAAACTTTAATTGCTCACTATTAGCATGGTGAATATCTAACTAAGTAAAACCCTAACGGATAGAACCGACTTCTAGCGCGCGTTTACGACAAAGTAATCGAAGTTGAATTAATAATTGAGTTCGTCGCATGAATTTAAAAATACATGGCATTTAAATGCCAGTTCAGTCGCCATTTTAGATCGACACGAAAGAGAGAGACTATCACCTTGAACACGACTTAAATCTGACAACCTCGAATGTCACTCTCGTTCGAACCAATTCAAGTTAATATGTACGGCTAAGTTTTATGACAATATTGAGGCCACCTTTTCAGCAGAGATGTGAAATTAGATATGTGTGTAAATTTGATCATCGTTTAATATTCTTCGCAAAAAAGGTCAGGTGGGATATGCTAATAAAGTGTTCCAACCTATTAATATTTAAATACAATTGGGTATTTCCACAATATCCGTTCATCTCATAACGCTGAGTGTAACAACAAAGTATGATCAAAAATATCCTACTGCTGTTGAGTTATCTATGAGAATATTGGATGCAATAATGATATCTATCGAACCACGTTATATTATATACATCGACTATTTGGTTATAAATGTGGCTACCTACCTTACATCTGTATCATTGGTTACAAATAAACTATAGTAGGTATACATTTCGACGAACAAACTATGTACAATGCTCTCGTTCGTAACAAAATACATAAAATTCTTTGACTGCAAAACAATTTGATGATTGTTTTAAACAAATAAATTAGAATTATTACATTTTTGGAATCTTTATTTCTATCTCGGATAAATTGTCTTATCTTATTTTTCTTTAAACATATAAAATTAATTATTACTTAATCGAATAAATGGCACCCATATCACTTACAAACAAAGTTACTGCCGTCTAATTTGAATGTATCAAAATCGAATAAAAACTTTGAGGTAAAACAGGGAAAAGAAGAACATCAAACTTTCAACATCAGGCTTTCGTAATAGAAAACTTTTAAGTTGGTAAAAAGGTAAAAGTTGTCTAATCACATTCAACTATAATAAAGAGTGCAATGGGGTAGTTGATAAAACAAAATGTCAATACAGTTACTGGCATACATTATATTATATTTGATTTGAAAGATAAGTTTTCACAACACCTTAACAAGAAAAAAATGTGTGACGGTACTGCGGCGCAATGGCTCATTCATTTAAAGATAGTCATCATTTCTTTCCTAGTACCGCTAAATTACATTTCTAGTAGCTGTGTAACACGTTTACGAGGTAGTTTGAAGATGGTATGGCATATCCGTAATGGCTATCGCAGGATTATATGGAGAGATGCCAGAGTGATACAAACATATTCTTTACTACGTAATGCGCATCCGTGAAGACACCGTGTTCGGGGTCAAAATAAATTGTCTGTTTGCTCCAGAACTACATAACATATGTTTCATATTGTTACTTTGTTTGCATTATTGTATATGTAATAACACAGACAAAATTAACTGATATATAATATTTTGGAAAAAATATTTGAGTTAAGTGTATTTTTTAATCACTAATACATGCCAAGAGAAAAGTTAATTCTAAGTAATTTAATAGATACTATAGAACCATAGTATCGACGGGTCGCAGGGATCCGCTGGAAGCAAGCGGCCCAAGACCGTGAGCATTGGAACTCCCTACAAAAGACCTATGGCCAGCAGTGGACGTCAATCGGTTGTTAATGATGATGATGATGATAGAAACATATACATAATTTATGTGAACACTATATTTATGTAAGATCAATACTACTTATAATCTCTTTATTTATTGTTATTTTTTAAATACTAAGTATCTATTGTAAAACAAGTTAAAGTTAATAAATAAAATAATTAAATGATTATGTAGTAAGCACCTAGAGATAAGGTTGCGAAATCTGTTTGCTAGATGCTAAAAAATCTTTGAATATAAAAATAGATTTTGTTACATTTCTCATTATACTTCCGTTACACTCAATTTATAACATTTTTACAATAAAGTTATTCCAAACTATAAAATTGCTATTATGCTTTTACAACTCGCTAGAACCTAGGATTTGCATTTTCAATTAGAAAATCGTAAAGTACTCTCAGTGTTTGGCATTTAATTATCGTTTTTATATCAATGCTAACTACTCCTTTTAGTTTTTAATTAATTGATTAAAAATTATAGGAGAAAGCCGATGCTAGAAATTGACGAAGCCCGCAAAATATATGTGTAATCTGAAGTTGGAACATGGTTAGTGCAAATACAGGAAATGCCCGATGTCGCAATGCGATACGTTTTCGGACATTGCGTAACCATATTATGCCCCTTGGTCAGATTTGATAAATTGTTTTGCGATCACAATGCCTATAAACTTTGGAACATTCAAAAAATGGCAGGAATGGTGACAAGATTGCACAATGAGAACTGTTATTAATTGTAAAACAAATATTCAACCAACTAGTAGGACTTTCTATGTAGAATACTTGATAAAAATATAATCATACTATTTTTTCCTTAATATACACGTATTATTAAATTCTTAGTGAAATTTATCTCTATATTGTTAATATTTAGTAGAGTAATAAACGATTTCGGAATTCGTAATCGATGTCAACAACCTAGCATCTATCTCAATAGCCAACAGCCGCTCCCTCGATATCGCTATAAAATTTATTGCGGCTCTATTTTAAAGTAAATTCATTAAAAATGTGACTATCATTAAAAAGTTCGACCGTGAGAGAGTGGTAAAAACTAAACCCAATGAAAATATAATGATCAAATTATAAAAATCTAAGGTTAGTATTTTTACAACATTTAATTTTTATTACTATATATTTAAACTTACCTAAAGTTTCCAATTATCTATTTCTGCTAATTTAGGTTTATTTAAAAAAAAACGTATAATTAAGATAAAATAATTTTGCTATATAATACATATATATTTATCTATGTATGTGTGTATCAAATGTGTTTTCTCATAGGTCTTTATTCTATTTCAATGAACAGAAAGAGTTTAATAATTAATTATGGCCTAGATGATATTTCTGTAATTCATTAATAGTACACTATTTATTTGTAACCAATAATTTTTAATTATTGAAAACTAGCCGATGTCTGCGACTTTGTCCACGTAGATAAAAAGTTTTTTAAAATGTCTATTGATTACGCGATTTTTTTATTGAAGATTGTTTCGCGTCTTTCTTTTTTTTTCTTTCATTCCTGGTCCTATTTCCGTTTTAACTCCCTTTTCCGACCTATAAATCTATTGCTATGCCAAACTTAAGCTATAGTTGTAACCATCGACGTGAAAATCACGTTTTCACAAATCCCGCGGGAACCGTGGATTTTTCGGGGATTTTAAAAGTAGCCTATGATTAAATCCAAGGTATGAGTTATTTACATCCAATTTTCTGCCTTATTGGTTATAGTACAAGCAAAAGAAGAAAGTATTTCTGTCTCACAGTAATTATTTTCTACGTGAAGTGTTATGCAATGAATGCTGACTGTTATTGTATTTATCTCAGTTTTTTTTAATTACCAACAAAACGAATAAAATAACATGACATACTTATTCATATCTTTAGAGAACATTACTGTTTGAAATTCAGAAATTAAACTGCAATTTTAAGTTTTCTCTCATTATTTTTATGAGATCATTTTGTAAAATGTCACAATAATTATGTTAAGGTAAATTCAACAAAAAATAAATACATTAAATTATTAAGCCCACGAAGACAATGTGCATTTATGCTTCAGATAAAAGTTAATGAATAAGTATCCGCCAGAGATACACGATCAACACAATAAAAAATAAACTTGGCCAATGAGAAATAACGAGTAGCGATGCCTGTGTGGTGAGTACTGTATTATATGCAATGGATAAGCAAAAAAAAAACAGAATATACCTACTTACCGATAATACATCAGTTCAGCATAGCAACATTTTTTTTTACGCCTTTGAAATATGTTTACTAAAAAAAGTTGTCAACTTTTAACAAAAAAACCATAGCCAGTTCCCATTTCATTTGGTACTTTTTTAGAATGGCGCATATACATAATGGAAACTATTGAATAATATGGGAGATTCAAGGTTCCATTAATTGTAGTACCTAATTTAAAAGGTTTCGCTCATTGTTATTTAAAAATTTCAACTGTGTTTTATAATTATATTTAATGTCTCTAAACAAAATACCACTAAACCAGAGTTAACATATATCCTTGCATAATACGTAATAAGTTAATAAGTTGTTTATTATTCATCTATCTACAGGCGCATGTTTTTGATACGATTCTGTCTATTATATTGTTACATTGTATTTGTAATTTATTATTATTTACGCTGTGAAAATTTCCATTACTTAATAATCAAGATTATTCATTCATGAATGTGTACTGCACCTAGTTCTAAATTATTGTATTAATTAGATCGCTGAGGGAAACGACACAAATGTCCATTTATAATGCATTTATTTTAAATTTATCACCCAATTCAAACAAAAAGAGTAGGAACAAAATGTTTTGGACGCATTGCATCACATTTCAGTCACGTCACGCCAAGCACGCCCGTCTACAGCTCGTGGCGTCAAACTTGCTATCGTATCGAATTACAACCGAGTAAAATAAATTTGCTTAATGTAGCGTCTAAGTGTACGTTTAGTGCTTTGTAATTACCGAATCACGTTCGTTTTCCAGCTGGCAGCGACAACTGTAACAAATGGCGACAGCGTACAGTTTTGTGAAGCGAGATTTATTCTTATCTAAGTAAGCGCGAAGGGCGGAGCGAGAATAAGTAAAATGCATAGAAAAACACTGCACGCGTGCTCGTGTTGACCTATCACTCTGATCTGCTTGATACGCAACATGCGCCTGCATGCACTCTGTGTTTGACATTACAAATGGAACCTCCCACAGTGCCATATTATTGGAGCCGTAGTCGTGTAGCGATAGCGATCGAATAGCCAGCAATATAAACAACTCATTTGAAAATGTATGTAATTTGCAAGCTTCTAAACGTGCGTAGGTAAAGGTATTTGTTAAATATGGCCTATTAATAGACGAATACGAAATACACGAAATGACACTTGATAATAATTTATTTTATAAATGCAACACCTCACCGTAAAATTATATTCAGCTTATTATCAGCTTTACATTTATATAACAACAAATAATGTATTTAATATGTTCATTGTACGCTACGTGATACGAATAATAATTCAAACTACATAGGAGCTGTTTAAGAATGTTTCTTGGGATTCGTTCGAATAGTTTTATAAAATCTTTCTTTTAAATCCTGAAGGGATTATAACTTATCACACATATACATTTTTACAGGCTTTTTATGCAACTTATACATAATGAGGGACATTGTTTGTTGCTGCCAAATCTATAATTGTATAATTTCGATACCGAAGTACGTAAAAGTACAATACAATAGTGGTTTTCTATATTGATCATTACACATGAGGCTATATTATGCGCGTCGCGATAACAGATCCGAGATAATAATGCAACAAATAATAGTAAAGTCATTTGCAAAGAAAAATCTTGTGACAATTTAACTTTCGAACTTTCGAGTAAGATTTCAGAAACAGAACTTATACTGTGGTTGTTGTTTGACTAGTTGCCCCGTTAATATAAGAGTTCCTCGTTCGTCTATATATATAAAATCAATGAGAATGATCATCATCATGATCAACCCATTACCGGCTCACTACAGAGCACGGGTCAATATGAGAAGGGTTTGGCCATAGTCCACCACGCTGGCCATGTGCGGATTGGCAGACTTCACACGCCTTTGAGAACATTATGAAGAACTCTCAGGCGTGCAGGGTTTCCTTACGATGGTTTCCTTCATCGTTTAAGCAAGTAATATTATATTTTTTTTAATAACGCACATAACTCCGAAAAGTTAGAGGTGCGTGCCCGGATTCGAACCGCCGACCTCTGATTAGGAGACTGACGCCCTAACCACTAGGCTATCACCACTTCGATGAGATGAGATGATGAGAATGAGAATACAAACTTCCAAACTTAAAGTATTGTAATTTCAATGTTACCTACATACATTATAAACGTGAAAACAAAACCTGTCCGTTCGTTGTGTTTTCATGGCTTGACGAAATTTGAGCAGCTTCATCCTCCGGCTCTAGAGATCTTTATCAAATTTAAATATGGGACCACCCTACCCTTCAAATAAAATTCAAATCGGTTTATCCAACCAAAAGTTCTAAGTAACCATACCAACATACCAATGGATGAAACATACCAACTACACCTACCTACGTAAGGGTCAACGTTAAAAACTTCCTCCTTAGTTAATGTTGGTTACTGGTTGGATGTTCCACTTTATCACAACTAAGTTCCTATAAGTGATAATCTTTACATTTCTTTACATTGTAGGAGAATGTAGCATTTTTCTACACCTCTCAATAGAGAACTCTTAAATCATTGAAATGTTAGCTTTTCGCTCTCATATAATAAAATTACCGCTTAGACGAAGAGAGGTTGTTACTTATAAAAGTAATTAGCTGTAAATCTTCACATGTGAAACTAATTCGCCCGCAGGCACCGAGACCGAATAGCCGCCCGCGTTCTTGTTAGTTGTATACATACATATATTACTTCGTAATGAAATTATATCTGAGCGGTTACCTCCAAATTACATGTCTACCACTATAAGTTTCGCTACATGAAAGTTTTGTAGAGTAATGTGTCGTTTATTACCCGTGCTTGTGTATTACTGATGAGCTTCAATTGATTAAACTAAAGCTTTGAACTGGTGATATTATTAAAGAACTGGCCTAAGAAGATTAATTAAACCAATGGTTTTAGGAGGGTTTTAAATAATTGTTTTTTTTTAACTTGCTAAACAAAATGAGGTTAATAACTATTGGACACGCATCTAAGATTATTCAAATTATTATTTACATATGATAAGTTAAAAGAATTCATTCTTATCAATTGAAAAAAAATGTGTTTATATTGCGAAGAAAAATGTGGACAAAACTTCGTCTAAAGAACTTTTAACTATCGTAATAAATCAAAATAGATTTTTATCGGTATAAATTAAACACACCAAGAAACTATTTGTAACCAGCTGTTTCTCCCGCGATAACTATGGCTCGTTGCGTGATATTATAGCCCACAACCTTCTTAATAAACGGGCTGTATAATGCAAAAAGTGTAAAAGCTGTGATAGCCTAGTGGTTAGAACGTCCGCCTCCTAATCAGAGGTTGGGGGTTCGATCCCGGGCATATCCGGCCGGGATAAAAACGCACATAACTCCGAAAAGTTAGAGGCGCATCTCTAACTTTTCGGAGTTATGTGCGTTTTTAAGCAATTAAAATATCACTTGCTACAACGGTGATGGTGAGGAAATAGTTCTCCATAATGTTCTCAAAGGCGTGTGGAGTCTCCCAATTCGCACATGGCCAGCGTGGTGGATTATAGCCAAGCCAAAAATATGAGAAATATTGAGAGGAGACCCGCGCTCTGTAGTGAGCCGGCAATGGGTTGATTATGATGACGATGATGATAACGCAAAAAACATAATTGTAGGTATTTCTTTTTTTTTGTTTAATATTTAATACCTGGTTATTAATATATAAATTTTTACATAATATTATGATCATTAACATTGTTTATTTTCAATTCGAGCTAAACAATAATTAGCAACTTCAATATATGAACCTACTATTTTTAGAAGAGTAAACGTTGGCATATCGTCCCAGGAATTTATGAGGTCTAATTGGGCTTCTTATTTCACAAATCGACTCTATAAGCACTAACTAATTATAAGTCTTCTGTGAACTTTTTATCTGCCGCTCGAACAATGGGAACGTGACCGTACTAGCGATAACTAACTTTATTATAAAACTCCCCTATAGCCACTCTCAGTAAAGAGCAAATACGACGGCATAGAGCATTGCCTTCCCCGTATCTTGCCTACATGGGTTGCCTCGTTACGATAAGTAAATGTCAAAGCAATATATGTAAATTATCTTAAACCAACTATCAAATCAGAATTGGCTCCAACAAAACTATAAAAATAACAATATTGTAAAGTCCCTGCATGCTCAGGAACATTCGCGTATTTACAGCTGTGATTACATTGGCGGTGATTGCTTTTCGAAATATCCAAGTGTCCGGCAGTTTGTTTTCGTCTCAAATGTAAAATCATACGCTTTTGCAATACGACTCATAATTGATAAATTATCGCAGATAGGCAGGCTGTTAGGTCTTTATATAAATTGTATTCATAAAATTATTTTGCACAATTGCAATGCCAGCGACTTTAAATTACAGGTTCAATAAAATAAATCAGCTTATTTAACACTTTATTTCCAGGTTTTGTTTTTATTTGATACACTTACGCGATGTGGTTTTACAACGTTCGCGACTTATATAATTTCATATATGTATATGTATGTATATCAGTATTTATGAGGCACAATGGGTTCATTACGTGGACTACGGAATCCATCGTTGAAGAACTGCAAGCACTTAGAGAATAAACTTCCATTGAAAGAATTATAATTTACATACCTACTCTTGTGTGTAATATAATATGTAAATTATTAATAAAGCGAATGGCCGCAATATAATAATAAAACATTTGAAGACCTAGATGTAGAAGTGGTCGGTTGACTTTTAACGTTTCACAGTCAAGTAGCTTACTTAGGGCGTAACTATAAAAAGCAAAATTTAAAATACGTAAACGTAAAATGAGAAAATATTCATGTTCATTCGAGTACCCACCAACCTATCCTAATACCTAGATATTAATAAAACGTTTATGGTATTCTACAGTATTTAACCATAAAATGTATAGACTAAGATCATTGAAGTCATCAAATAATAAAATTTAACTACTTAACCAGCTAGGGGCATGGTTGTGTATTAAATTATAATCGAATTCGTCGCGACATCGCAGCAAACTACTAGATCACTAGCCAGCCTCTCCTAACTAACTGGGTAACTAGCCTCTAATTTTTCCCGCATTAAGTTACGTAACTTTTAATTCATTGCAACCTACCTTAATAAACTGGCTTTAAAATGCAAAAGTATTGTTTGAATTGGACCGGTACTCCCTGAGATTAACAAGTTCAAACATGGAAATAAATTCTTAACTTAATAATATAAAATATACCTACTAAAGTTAAACCGGATATTTATTTAAAGCGCTTCATTCATACTTTATTTTAAACTGCTATCCAAGCGCCATCTATTGACATCTGGTAAAATTAACAAGCAAACCTGTACATCAGAGGCATCTGGCGCCGCAGAAAAGACTAAATAATTTCGTCGTCATTGTTTATATGCGTACTTCATTGTTTAGACTTCAACGCGCTTGAAGTGCCTATAATTATTTTGGTAAAACGTTTGTTGCTCATGGTTTTATTGTGTTGTGGCTTTAATTTTATTGTTAACTTATTGCAGTCTATAGAAGTTAACTAGTAATTAATTTCTGTAAGCGGTTCTGATATTACGATTATCAATAGAACTGCCTAAAAACGTATGGTAGGAAGAGTGAAATAATAAAATATCATATGGTAGATGCTAATTCAATGTAACACGTATACGTGCAAAATAAATGGAACAATAGTTCAGTTTATTAGTTACCTATGATCGGCTCAATCGCTGATCTTATTTCTCTTGTCTCTAGAGGTAGTTTTCATGTTGGAAGCTTTCTTAAAACACTTTATTTCTCGAATGACACCATAAAACCAAAACTAGGGATTTCTAAGTCTTAAAACAACTTAACTGCTAATGTACAAATATAAACGTACACTTTTAGCCCTACATAAAAAAAGTACACTCAAGCAGTAGGCTTTTTTCTGCAGGCTTTTAGAAAGCAGTAAAAAGAACGTCCAAACTAAAACAACTTTTTAAAAGTTAAAATAAACCTTAGGTTAACCTAAAACTAAAAACCTTAAAAAATATAATATCGTCACTAAAAGTAATTAATATTGGTGCCCTCTATTCCTTCGATGTAATTACTATGACCTATTTATTAATTTTTATTTTAAAATTTCAACGCAGAGATAAATTAAACCCAGACTTGAAATTTTGTATATAATATTGGGAAACAAAATGCTATATGTACCATTGATTATCAAGGAAAGACATGTCTGTCGCACCGCCTTCCTCACGCGGCGCCGTATGCCGAACACGTTCACTATTGTTTTAAATAAAGTTCAATATAATGAATCGCGAGACTGTCGGATCTTCCGTCTCGTTAGTCTTGGCAGGATTTTGTTCCCAACCCTGACAGTATGTCAGTCTGATGAGTCAAGGCATTTATTATTTATCATGGTCATGAAATATATATATATATGAATGAATCGTTTATTCCTATAACACTTAAACCTATAACATTAAAAATTAGTACACAATGACAAATTATAAATATTGATCCTAACTTTATATATATACATAAATATTATATTTATATATATATATATATATATATATATATATATATATATATATATATATATATATATATATATATGTATGTATTTGTGTGTGTTTGTGTAGGTCCAGAGTAAAGTGGTTGTGTGGGTAGTAAACTTTACTCTGGAACATTGAAAGCAACATTTAAAAGCATTCCAAACAGTATATTCTGTGAAAAAATTAATTATGCACTAAATGGATGACTGTCGAGCCATTATGGTTTCAATGGTGTAAATACAATGAAGTATGACAGATATTTTATATCGCACAATTAATATTAAATCTCACCACCAGTGTTTAAATAATTTATTTTAATATGAAATCATTTGCTGTTATACCATTTTAAAAGTTCTATAATAAAAGGACGATATTCTGAGTATGCGTGCATTGCAAACGCGACTATTATGTGTAATTATGTGGCCGCATAAACCAAGTGTTTTGCTGTTCAGGTCCCAATTACACTTAGCGAGCTTTTAATATTGTTCATTATGCTAAGGAAACGGCAAGATTTTGCTGGAATTCATTATCCTTAAAAAGTATAAAGTGCACGCACCGAGAGATCAAAATGCTAAGCAGGTATGCGTTCAATCAGTATGACCATAATAGTCATTCACTTTAAGTATATCTTTATTCATTCTTTCGATGCTCCTTTTTCATTTGTAAATACTAAAATATGTAATAGGTTTAATCTCATTCGCTTAATCAAATTTAACGTTCAGCTTCATGAATGAAATAAAGTCAAGTCATCATAGTCATCATCGCTGTCTAATAAAGTAAGAAATGATGGTATGTATTATGGTATGTATGATGAAGCTGTGATAGCCTAGTGGTAAGGACGTCCGCTTTCTAATCAGAAGTCCGGGGTTCGATCCCGGACCTCTAACTTTTCGAAGTGATGTACGTTTTAAACAATTAAAATATAACTTGCTTCAATGGTGAAGGAAAACACGTGAGAGTACTCCATAATGTTCACAATGGCGTGTGATGTCAATGTGATCTATGGCAAAACCCTTCAAATAATGAGACACCCGTGCTCTGTAGTGAGCCGGCAATGGGTTGATCATGGTGGTGAATGTGTGACAAAACACGCACGAATTTTTTTTTAAAGATTAATAAAAGAAAAAAAATTAAAACTGGTCCAACATGCTTTTCCATTTGGTGGTTTCGAGTGACCATTATTATTAGTTTTTATATATATTAGCGCCAACTTTGTTACTCCAGGTTAGTATTGAGATTTTTTTGGCAGACCAAGTCAATACCTAATATTTTTCTTACATATAAGTCAGGGTAACGCCATTTGTTCATGACAAAAAGTGCCATGTATTAATGATCAACACCGTGGATCTCATGCAATCGTGGGACGAGGCTGAATTGTATGAAGCTGAAATTTTGCCAAAATTTATGTTAAATGAAACAGATTTATGTTATAGACATGACTTTGTCTCGGTTTAACTGTTTCTTAATTCTAGAGATAAGACTAAAACAGCTTTATAGATAAGTCTGCAATTATGTCTCAATGCTAAATCAATTAAAACATAGAACCTACCTAGATACTAATATAAAACTGTTAAAATAAAAACGTTATTAATATTAAAATGCTGCTGCAGACTATTATGATGGGGAAGATTGCTGGAAAAAGAGGTGTTGGAAGGCGAAAGAAGTCGTTGCTCAGAAACATACAGGAGTGGGCTGGCATCAAGTCGGTCGAACAACTGTTCCGTTTAGCCATGGACAAGGAACGTTTCAAAAAAACTGACTGCTGACCTCCAGTAATGGGGAGGCACTTGAAGAAGAAGAATATTAAAATAGTGTGTGTAATAAATTGTACAATATCATTGTTTCATCAGCAATGCATATTTCTTTTCTCAAAGTAAAAAGCTTACGTTAACCTAGCGTAAACTAACACAACTTAACTTAATAGTCACCAAAATACAGGCTTGCCTTGTGTGGGTAATTTATTTTTTATTTTACTCTTTAGTATAAAGTCATTTATCGATCACTGAGATACAATTGTAATAGAAGACTTGAGCTGCACCACGCTGCAATCAATAGAATGATTACTCCCGCCTGGACAAATCGAATAGAGAAAAAGAATTGCTAAAATGAATGCCCTTAATTGGGTAATCAAAGCTAATAACGATAATAGTTGTTGATGGGAAGTGAATTCAAAATTAGAAGCCATTCATTTAAATTGCCAGCAAAACATTTGGAATGTTTATCAATAATATTAGTTAGGAGAGTCATAAACGGTAGACCGTTAGTTCGCCGATGAAATTGCGGTAATTTATGATTCTTTGAGACAGCGATATGTGGTACCTACCTACCTACACAAGTTTATCAGATTGGATGTTATCTTCCAATGTGTAATAAAATATCCGTTTAAGAGTTTGAAACAACTTAAAAGAAAAACTCGTTGCAATTTGTAATAATAATTATTATTAGCAGTACTTAAAATAAATAAAAATAATAAACATTACACAATATTTGCGATGAGTGTTAGGACCTGTTAGGGGTATAGTAAGCCCAAAGGTTTACCATACCCCTAACAGGTTAGCTCGCTACCATCTTATACTGCATCATCACTTACCATCAGGGGAGATTTCCGTCAAGGATTAACTTGTAGTGGATAAAAAAAGCAAGTCTGCAACAACAGTGGATGTTTCTGGTGACCAAACCGTATCGATTGTAGCTATAGTAGTTGCGACAATGTGCGATTATGACGATCGACATGAGAATGGGACAAAATATTATAACGCTGCTTCTCCAAGAGAATATGTAAAGAGCTGAGAGCTATTTGGTGTACGACAGAAATATTTTTATAAAAAAATGTGACGCTAAAAACTTGTAGGTATTGTACAATGTAAAGGTCAGTGCCTCGATATTATCTAAAATTTACTCGCCGTTGTTACGCGTACTATTCCATATTTACGTTATGTTGGAACATACAAGTAATTTTTGCGGTTATTTCAAATGTATCAAATCACTCTAGAAAGCTAGAAATTGCACAGTAAAAGACACACCTAACAATAAAGAACCAAGTCAATGAGTAAATACAGATGGTATTATATTAACAAGTTATATTATATTCAGTTAAATCCTCGTAGGTGCTAGTATTTGCGTAGGAGATATTTCATTCATAAATATACATACCCTTTATATAAAGTTGGGTCGTTACACGAAAAACCAGTTTTTATAAGTACTGCTTTACAAAGATTAATAATTAAATCCACCATCAATCAATGTTGTTATAGAAATTATTTGCATAATTTATTGAGAATTGAAATCAAGTTCATCGATATCTGGAAGTGTATAACACATATAAAAAAACTATTATTAATTAGGCTAATAATTTTTTTTTATCATTTTATGATTCGATGACAAGTTAACCTGCGATTTCAATGCAGTCTATAGTCAATAATATAACTAATTAAGAACAACGTGAATATTGTAGAGTATCTAATCATCGTATTTTTTTATGAAAGACATGGGGATCACTTTAAACAGAAAAAGGAAATAAAAGCGTTAACTTTATTTAAATATTTAATATTTAATAAAAATTAAAACGCGTAGTGTGGTTTAGATTTAACAAATTAAAGGTACATTTTTAGTGTGCTTTATTTATTCTCTATCTTCTCTTTACTCTAAATTAATAAATAAGAAAGAATTGTTTCTTTGTTAGTTTATTTGTAGTCTATATGCTTTGAAACTAATGAATCGGTTTTCAGAATTTTTTCACCATTACAAAACTATTTATCCCATAAAGGGTTATAATTTTTTTTCAGTATGAACAGGTTTCTGCCTATAATATATATAAAATAATAGAATTTGCAAAGCTAGTTACGTTAAACATTCTTCCGAGCTGCTTCATCCGTGTAGTATCTAACAAATGTGCTGCACAGAAATACTTTGTGCTACTAACACAATGTCTGTTAAATACTGTTTGTATAAGCCATAATAACGCATATTTTGTCTGATCAAAAGTTTTATAGTTATTAATCTTTACAAATAAATATAATAGTTCATTTCATATACATTAAAATTATTTTTGAGCTCCTACGAAGGCTACTAGAAAGAAGCCAAATATTGTACTTACTCAATTATAAACAATTAGATATGCCCACGAATTCTTGGTTTCCGAATTTTTGCTATGGCAAACTATAGCTTATATCTATAGTTATAGCTCAACGACGGGAAATTCCTTTTTTACAAATTTAGCGAACCATAGATTTTTATTTATTATGCCAAAATTTAATAGATAAACTGCTTTAAATTAAAGTAGATGCGTAAACCTTATTAAAACCAAACTGTATCTATAAATACATACCTAGATGCATTTTTATATTATTTTTAAAAAGTGTAAGCATTTCAAGGTCAATTTGATATTTCCCGAGGCATTTAATGGAAAACATTAGCATCTGCAAGTTACGGTCTTGCGTGCTCGTTGCATCTTCGGTGACTATAATTATTCAAATAGGATGTTGTTACTGAGTTTTTAAAACTACTACTACTTAAAGTAAAATTAAAAGCTTTGACTAGCTTTAATTACCTGCTAATTTTAAGTTACGCATCAAACAAATTTTGCCACCACATTTTCTCGTAAAAATTAAAATGGTTCCTTTAACAAAAGGTTGTCTGGAGGAGATAGCTTTAAGCGATAAGACCGCCGTTGAGCATTATCTTTATTATTTATTTTAGTTTTCATTTGTTTTAGAATCCAAATATTGTAATGCGCAATAAAGAATTTATCTATCTTATCTAAGTATCTCGTAAAGATATTAGGTAAAACTTAACCGATTCTAAATTCTCTCAATAGCTCAAAAATAGTGCCCTAATATTCCATTGCCAACTTCAGTAACGAAGCGTATGTTAAGTTGGCTTTTATGTATCATTGATAATAAACTCTGACCTAGAAAAATCCATCGGCAACGGTCAGATTTGACACTTTCGACGCTTCTTGTATTAAGTCGATCAAATTATGAATTTAAATCATATTATAAAAAAAAGAAAACCTTTCCTCTCATAGCTACCAATATATAGTTGCCAGCGTGATGGCTTAAACCCCTTGTCCTTATAAAAAGGAGATTCGTGCCCTGTAGTTAGCGGTCTACGTATCATTATGCAGATTGCATACAAATATTTCATGCAACATATCAGATTAAAATATAATTGCCAGATTGGTCTGATCAATAAAGTATTCTACTTATTATGAAAATGACTAATTTTGAAACCATTAATCGCCACCTTCATAAATTTTTATATTCATGCATTACTATAAAATTAAAACTTAACTGGTCTGCCTTATTTGGCAAGGTTTTTTATAGGCGTTTATATAGCCAATTCTTCTAAGATAGGATAAAAGTATACCATCTATGATTTATGGTATGGTAAATGGAACAATAAATTAAAATGAAGCCACAGGATTGTTTTCTGGCCGTTTGACGTCTTGGAGTATACCTGTAGACACACCTATCTCCGGTTATGTTCTAATGTTATAATATAGTTATTTATTCTTCCCATTTCGTATGGCTTCGTATTATAAATATGAAATATCAATCATCGGAATCAGGCCAGACTTATCTGTGAATAGTATGGATAAGACGTCTATTAATCGTGCAAATGAAATAGCAGATAACAGCTAGTAAATCGATATTTATGTAGGTTCATATTAAATGTGGGAGTCGAATAAATAATGATAGAGTCAAAAGCAGTGCGGTCTAGTAGACGAGACATTACAAGAATGACCTCTTCTTCTCGGCAGCGCGGGCTATGGCGCGCAAGGTCACGAACGCGCGTGCAACGCAATCGTGACCCGCTCGCATACTGCACAATACAACAATACAAATAACACGCCAAGCTAAATGAGCCTAGAGTTCATTATCATTTGTTAACTTTTACGAGACTACCTCATAAATTGTACTAGCTGTTGCACGCGGCAACATCCGTGTTCATTGCGGTTTTTACATTGCCCCCTTATTAATAGAAGAGAGAAAAAGGTGAGAAAATATTAATCCTTTATTCAACGTTTATTCATAAACACAATTATGTATACCTAAACCAAATACCCGTGTTATCAGTCAATTACTAGCAATATTTTTATGTGCAGATTTTTTCAAAAATCTGTTTAATGAGTAAACTGGAAATATTATTTTAGTACCCAGCAGGAACAATTTCAGGATGATTTTACGTTTTTATAATTCGGATTTACCAGGTTATGTTTTCGTAAAGTACCACACACAAATAAACAGACTTTTGCAATTATAGTATTAGTATAGATAAATGGCGATCTGCACCTTTGTACGTTAAGTTGCGATTTGAAAACGCGCACAGCTACTAGCTTCACAAGTCTCTTATAGAATATGATCTACCCATTTTAGGCTCAAAGCGTTTCGCCGTCTGTACAAGCCAAATAGCAAAACGCTGAGGTCACAGACCAACTTGTTAACATAGCGAGACACAGAAAAAGCAAATTAAATATTAAATATGTTTAAAATGTATCAACTTTATGAATCTTATTCTTTTTAGTTTTTCACTTCAAGCACTTTTAAGATTAGGAATGTTATTCGTTAAAAAAAAAATTATGCAAAATTAGACTTACGAAAGAAATAAAACCTATTTAAGAATTTACCACTGATTCAAATTTAACAACTTACTTTAAGTGGTCGACCATTGTTATATGTATATATGTATAGTTTTGAAAAACATATTTCGCCCTATAATTAAGGAAATCTACCCAATAGGTTTCGATAACAATTAATCAATCTGTGAATACAACTATTAATGTGGAGACACGATTTGAAAGGAGACTTGAAATTTTAATATCAATAAGAAGCCATTGATTATCACCGATACCTGAGCCATTACTTTAACCGAAAAGGACCTTGACACTACAAAATAGGGATGGTTGAACAGTCTGACAGACCGACAACAATGTAATCCTATCATTCTATTTTTACCCAGCTAGGTAAGTGTACCCAACTAAGTAGGTACACGGTAGGTAACCATCTTTTCCTTAAATCCTTTCACCAAAGGCTGTGACGAGACGAGATCGTTTTAGCGATAAATCCGCCTTTGCACGATTAAGTTTATGTTGTTTTTTGTTTTTTTATTGAATCTTTTTTTTTTGTGTGTGTGCCTGTGTGCAATAATGATTTGTAGTATGATAATAATACGTTTCAGCATAAGGTAAACAAGAAGCTCATACATCCTCCGTCATTGTCATCAAATCACAGGATGGCTGTTTACTAGAAATATTTCTAGGCTATAGGCATAACATACTTCGTGATCTTATGCCGCGTGTGTCCAACTACTCCTTTTGACTCGTATGACAATATAATAGCTACCTCTTCATTAGGGAGATCAACATGCTTCCTTTACACGTTATCATGAGCAGGGTTGGCTCTGCGTTTATTCTTATTAAGAAATTAATTGGATATAAGTAGGTACACTGTGGCTTTGGCAATTAACGCAGTTCTTTGCAAGTTTATGTAGATAGAAAGCGGTTGGAAGTAACGGTTAATTGCCTGGTACCTTATATGATGGTAGAAGAGCTGACCAAGAATGGGATACATTATTCAAAGGGATCATTTACATCGCAGCGCGGCGGAGACGTGGCGGATTGCGACTCCTTGTATGTAGTCGGTGGCACGCAAGGCACTCACTGTACCACGCAAAAAACATACCATATCGTCAGTGTTTTTCTTTTTTGATATACGTATAAACAGTAAATTCTTCAAGTGGGTACTTAAAGAAACTGTCCTTGCATAGCGTTCAATAAAAAATATAAGATAATTATGAGATGCCGAGATATAATTTATCCCACGTACCAAAATCCTTCACAGCGAACAATAAAAGGTTAGAGCTATTTTTTGTCGAGTCTCGTAAACCTGACCATCTGGGCTATCATTGAGGACTAATTAACTATGTTACTATTGCAGCTCACTTTAACGAAGTAAATAAGAGTACCTACATAAGTTCGTAGGCAGAATAAAAAGTGCATTCTCGTCCGGTGCCCGTTTTTAAAATAATTAAAGTATTCATTAATGTATTGTTATTGGAATTGCAGTAGCCGATATCGATTAAGTGCTATAATTACATCGGCATCCGAAAACATTGGTGCTACGTGAGTGAGAGGTGCGCCCTTGTGCGGCGCGAGCGCTGGCAGCCGAGTTGTTCCTTGCCACAACGTCATCGTTTTCGGCCCCGTCCGAACACCCCGATAACAGTGAATGTGCAACCTTAAACCATACATTGACTTTGATAGCTATTAAAATGTAAATAACACGCTTAATATCTCGAGATATTGCGATGCATTTTTCCGCAACGAGATTTTATGTCCATTATTTAAAGGAAAATAATTTTAAAAATGTTTACGGCAACGTGATAACAACAATACACCTCGTTTTTTAGTTGTCTCGGTGTTGAAAGGATTAGTTGATTTCCCGAGTTGTACCACAGCTGTTTCTTTATTCCTCTACAAGTTATCAGTTTGAGTGAAATCTCACCCAGTGGAAAAGAAAGAAGCAGTATAAGATAGTAGCCGGCTCACTTATTAGGGGTTTAGCAATTATTTATTTATTAATTTATATCAAAACCATACTCCTAATCAATTATATGTAAAGGAACGGTAAATAATAGCGACATATCTTTAGTGGAAGAGTAGCAACAAGCCATAGCTGAAGCCACCAGACGAAAATATTAGTACAAACCCAGAGTTACAAAACTGGCGATCCGTGTGTATTCAGAGGTGTCAGAGAGCACGTTAAGTTGATTACTATCACCATTACAATCGCTAATGTTTTTTTAAGTCATAAATGCTATAAATCTAAATTTTACATTCCTGTCGCCCATGAGGGATGCGGTCTGTGCATAGCAGTGGGACATAAATAAACTAATGATAGTGATCAACATAATGTCCATTTAGTAGCTGTTTTAGCCTGGTGGTTAGGGCGTCAGCCTCCTAATCAGAGGTCGGCGGTTCGAATCCAGGCACGCACCTCTAACTTTTTGGAGTTATGTTCGTTTTAAAAAAGATTAAATATCACTTGCCTTAACGGTGAAGGAAAACATCGTGGGGAAACCTGCACGTCTGAGAGTTCTCCATAATGTTCTCAAAGGCGTGTGAAGTCTGCCAATCCGCATATGGCCAGCGTGGTGGACTATGGCCAAACCCTTCTCATATTGAGAGGAGGAGACCCGTGCTCTGTAGTGAGCCGATAATGGGTTGTTCAAGATGATGATGATGAAGCATATAAGACTTTATACATACAAATAATATCCACGCTAAAATAAATATGAACTTATTTTCGTTTATTTAATCTATTAATATTAAAAAAATCTTGCAAACTGCAAAGTCTTCGCTTTTTGGCTACCTACATTGAAACAATGATTAAATGTTTGTGGTATAAAAAAGTATTACAAATCTATGATCATTTTCCTCATAAGCATCTTTTAATGAGCCTACAGTATTTTAAAAATGCACTATTTTATGTTAGCAATTTTTTAGCACCAGTGGCACAAGTTCTCGTATAAAGTAAGTTTAATAAAAGTTACCCTCTTGACACTATATTTAAATCCGTTTAGGCATTTAGAAGTTATGGTGGAATAAAGAAACAAAAATACAAACATGAACTCTGTAAACATTAAATTCCTTTTTTAGATAATCTGTTAAAAGCAAAAAGCTTATTAATCTTTTTAAAATATCACCGTCATAACCCGTTTTTTTTTTAAATAAAAGTAAGGTATTGATCTCCATACATTTTAATTACATTTCATTATGTATTTATGCTAGTCAGGTCCGCCATGTTGAATTCGTGACATGACGTCATAAAGCGCGACACACGGAATGCTAAGGTGAAGTCAACGAAAACATAGTACATAGTATATTTCAATACATTTTTTAAAGGGTTTTGCAGACACAAAAGGGTACATCCAATTTGACATATAACTGTCAAACTCATGGCTCATGGTGAATTGATATCAGCACGATAACAATAAGATATGTATGTATGCTATAATTATATCTAAAAAACAAATTTGTTTATATATTCGGGTCAATTAAATAATACATAGATAATATACTTACTTTAACTACGTATTTCACTTACTTACGTACTATACACTGCAAGTTAGCCCTTGACGGCTATTTCACCTGGTAGGTGATGATGCTGTCTAGGATGGTAGCGGTTTAATTGGTTTCTACGCGACATCGTGCCGGAATGCTAAATCACTTGACGACACGTCTTTGTCGGTAGGGTTGTAACTAGCCACGGCCGAAGCCTCCCACCAGACCAGACTCGAGCCGGGAATCGAACCCAGGACCTCCAACTGTATAATGCGACAACATACGCACGGATGTCGTCTTGGGTTAATCAAAGCGCTATAAACAAGTTGGCATCGCAATGGTGGCTCTGCTTGAGTTTCATGTACGGGGCGGCGGGGGGCGGTAGGAATTAAACCTTGTCGTTTCATAAAAATAAAATTCACCTACAATGCTTTTTAATCCAACATTTTACCACGAATTCTACCGGTTAAAATTGTTGTTAACCTCTATCTCAGATTTAAAACCACCGATTTCGATCAAATCAGCCCGATATAAAAAAACAAAGTAAGTAATAACGTTATATCCCACTCATTCGCTTTAGATAAAGTCATATCGACAAATAAACTGACAACCGTTGCCTTTTTATATATTTAAACAAAGTGTTCTTTAATATAAGATTATTAGCTTTGATCATTACTGAAAAGGTACGCGACTGATCATATTCAATTTTTAATTAATTATAAGCCACTTATTATTTATAAGCCTCATTCTAAAATAACATGAACACAAAACAACATCTTCGTTATTTTACCAGCTGAAATTTAAATTTTAAATTACCTATGCCGTGTTTAAATCAAACCATTTGAACAAAAAACACACACACACAAGGCAAAGGCTAATATTACTTATAAGACTATAGAAAATATATTTTTTGTGGCTGCATATGAATCACCGACATCTCATCTACCTTGCTTTAAAACATTTTCTTTTATATTGAGTTAATACGTTTAATAAATGACCATATTAAACACATACATAGGAAATAGTCGAATATCAATATACCTAGTCATTTTCAGTATACAAAACAAAAAATATCTAGGCATGAAACATTTAACACTTTACTTTTAGTAATTCCATGAGATTGAAATTGAACACATTTGCGATAATGGACCTCGTTATATTCCATATATTATTAAAATGTCGTGCAGTATAACGAATCGAGTTAATAAAATTGTACATTCATATACATATATGGCAAAGCTAGCCTTGTTGACGACTGTTCCTCTCAGTCGCACAGATCACCTCTCTGTTCTCCATCTTTATCTCACTAATAAGTATGACACACACATGTCTACCTCACGCACACGACAATAATCTTTGGTTGTGTGTCCACATGATGTCAATGCGATGAATAAACAGTTTCTCCGATTTTACGATCCAATGATTACTGATACCTATCTATGCAAAGTTGGTTAATGATTTTGAAACATAAAAGTGCTCTTACGAAAGACTTAAAAATCAACTAATAGCTGTACGTATGGCATTTATTAGATACTGTAGCAAGGCCGTAGACAGGGTGGAGTTTCGGTGGTTCAAACGCCTACCCTAAATGCCTGAATCAAAACGTGTATTACTTATATATTATTTGTATACTAAGATTATACTTTTTATAATATTTTTGTCTCTCTTTCTCCCGTGGATTCTGCTTCGTCGTTTCCACGTCGTCAAAGGGGAGGGAAATTAATTCCCGTTAATAATATATCTCTAGTCTTATGCTCAACCCATCTCACCCTACAATTATCAACCACAGCCCTGTTATATCTATATCTAAGTCTACGTATTGTTACATCTATTGGTGAAATAAAAACAAAACTATTATCTCGTTATTTAAAGCAAAAATTTACAATGGCCTTAATTATTGAAATATAACTGTTAATCCACTCTTCAATTATTAAAGGAAATTAAGTTAACAGAACTAATATTTTCGAAATATATAGGTTGGTTTTTTCGGACCATATTGTTTTTTTTATCTATTGATAAGAAATTATTTTTATTTAGATCAATGGATGCTTTTTTGTTACGTTAGCATGTCTGATCGTATCTTGATAAAAAATCAGCACCGAGATAGATTATAGTATAGCACATAAGGGAAAATATTTTCGCGGGACAGAATCAGATCGTCAAGTCTCACACATACACATACAAAACGACACGCGAAGTCGCGCGCAGCAGCTAGTGTAACATGAATGATATTAATAATGAAAAAGATCACTTGTCAAACATAATTCATATTTCATTGCCGTTGGCAACTTGCTTACTGCGTACTATGCAAGGAATAGCGTAAATATGTAATTACAATGCTAATTGCTTGCCATCAAACCTTGAATAACTTGCGTTACTTTTGATCACATCACGTGTGAAAATTTTAACTTTTAGTACCTATGTAAAAGTAAGTTTAGGTACCTTGTACTTCTTTATAAATTTTCAGGTACCTTAAAGAAAAATTTCTTGAAGCTATATTCTATTTTTTACTTGTGTTTTAGATATTCTCTTCTATATTTCTTGAAAATATTAAAGGAAGAATCCATAAATATAGTCTTATTGTAGTTTGTACTACCTACTAGTGGAATTTACCTAATACTTCAAGAACTTAAGACACGACTAACTGTATTGTATATTTGCTTCTGTTATTTAATCTGATACCAAAATAAGAATTAACTACTAACATCTATCTGCCTTTAAGCTATCTGATGAATCGAAATGTATTATAACGTGATAACACAATGAAGGCCTTGAATTAACAGTTTTGGAACGTTTCCACACATCATCCAAAAATGTTTCAAGCTTTAGCAAAAGCGTGCTTATAAATAAGCAATAGTCGATTTTTAATTTTGGAGCTCACTGGAGGTTATAAACAATTATTTATAAGTCAAGTTGGATTTTAAGTATTACAGAGCGGCTCATTGAATAAAAACTCTGTTAACATTTAATTTCAATCTTTTCCAACTGAGTTACCTTGTCAAAAGATAAATCATTAACAATTAAATTATTGCGTTTATTTAATAATGTATGGACTGTAACCATTTTCGCCAAATCACTCCTTTCAAAAAGTCTGAGACTGGGGTATTTATTAACTTACATTTCATTGGCCGTACTTCTAACGTAAGTTCATAAATACCTAATCAGTGTTCGAGAACACCTAACATAGGTCTCTTGATGAGGCAATGACTCGCGCGTTCAATACAAATACAAATAATAAATGAAATGAATTGTGTTTCCTTGGAGATGAACGGAAAAGAATCTTTCAAAGACAAAGAACCCACCTAATGTATTTTACTTGAAACATAAAGTGTTTGAAAAGTGGTGTGAACTACTATGGAAATAGAATTGAGATTAAAAAATATGGTGCCGATTATCATGAGATTCTGACCACAAAGGAATCCCCAAACATAAAAAGGTTGCATATCGCTATGAATAATTAATATGGTTGCTAAGCGGCAAACCAATTTTTAGTCTTATTCATAATATAATAGAAATGAATGTTGAATGGGCATGGAAAGACCACTATAAAATGGTGATGGCTTACAGTCCCGGGTCTCGATATAAGATAATAAAATCCTATAATGGATGTGATGATACACGTGAGTGGTAAAATTTAAAATTAACTCTTTTTGTACATATAATAGAGTTGATTTTACATTAAACTTTTATTGTTTTTAAGAACTTGTCCCTCTTTTATGCGATGCCATTAATTTACTTTATTATCATCATTTAAAGATGAGAACCAGTACCTTCCTATGTATTGATAATGCACTTTCCAAATATAATAAAGAATTTCTTAAAAGACAACAAAAATGTAATTTTTTAAGTGAACAACTGAAGAAACTAAAGTAAATTCCACACTAATCTTACGTATCAAAGAAATTTTATCCCCCGTTGGGATTCTGTCGGCCCCTGCCGCTCCGTTGCTTACAATATGGACGTTGTCCATGTGTGGGTATCGTCCGTTTGTGCGTGTGTGTGTATCTACAGCCTCCATGTGATGGGAAGTGAACCCTTTACGCGGGGAAACCGTTTTTTATTTGCACTCGGACACCGGCATCAGGTAGAAAGGATGATCGTTAATTTTTAAAGGACACACTGAACTTTGTTTATTCGTGCGGTCAGTATTCACGATTTTTTAACACATAATATAATCTATTTTCAGTCAAATTTATGAAATAACTGATATTATTTGTGTATGATGTGTGTTCGTCATCAGATGACGTCATTGGCTGACTACGCCCAGTTCGTTACAGGAAGATTCGAGCTCGTTGATGTCTTTTGTACGATGTGCGGAACTCACAACTTTCTCGAATTGCGTTGCGTTATTATTAATACTAAAGTATTATAATTACTACCTTGCTTACATAAATAGGTCTACGTATCAATTTATCATCGTCGTAATTTTTGAGAATGTCATCTTTGTGACAGCGAAAAAAATAATAATCAATCGGTGCATCCTTGATCCTAGATGTCAAGGCCGGTCATTATCACTGAGATCCGATAATAATTGTCATTTAGGCTATGTAGTAATAACCCACCAACCTACATCGGTATAGCCAGATGAGCCTAATAATAGTATATATAACTATATTGTAATACTGTAGGTAGGTAACTTGTCGATGATAAATTTTGCAGTTGAACGCAAATTCACGTCATCAATATTTTAAATGCGTAATTAAATTTTACCTTTTACAAAAACCGCTTGTGTAATGACACAGAACATATAAAAAGTCAAGTCAAATTGAATCCAAAACCAAAAAATGCGTAATACACAACAGTTAAGACTTAAAAAAAGAAGTTTACCGACCTAATAATTACATTAAATAATGATCCGAGGCTGATGGTAAGCTCATCTCGAGGGCCCGCCATCGCCGCGCGCCTCAACGAGTGCGAGGCAATAAAATGAGACTGTGTTGGAGATTTGAGGGGTCTGGGGGTGAGGGGTGAGGGGGCTTTACTGGGGCCCTCGGTAAAGGCGGTAGCGATTTTAAATTGATTATTTTTTGTATTTTTGCTTTGTTTTACAACATGCCCGGATGTTTCGTCTTAAGTTAAAAAGCGAGATGTGTTGTTTTTATAAAAAGACACTTGTAAAAAATTTTATCTGTTTCACGGATGAACGCCACCTAGGTAGTACTATATAATAAGTTTTTTAATTCTTCAACTTCCCAAAGCTCTTAACTATTATAGACGGAGTTAAAAGAGGGATACTTTAATGTTAAAACCAGAAAAAAGTGTAATAGTGTGCCCTACAAGGACTTTACTAATCGAGTACGGTTCGCATATAAACTATATGATATCTATATACGCCTGACTCTTTTATTCAACGTCGCATATCGACAAAAAGTCATCATTAAAGTCTCAGAGGCGCGGCGGGTGAGGCAGCACAGCTCTCGCTCCAACCTAAACGATTCAGTCGACTTTTTATCTCTTGCCTACCAATCCATATCCAGCTTATACATTTTTACTGAGAGCTTTTTTTTATTATATTCCCTTATTATTAATACCTTCGCAATTTTATGCTGTTACCTGGATGCCAATTATTATGACTTGATTATTCAAACTTTTCTAAAATTGCTTCGTGCCACTATAATATATAAAATAGGATTAAATATATACCCATTAAATATATGCTATATACAATCGGGTTTTAATAAAATAAACCTTATCACCTGGACATTGTCTCTTGATTTCTGACTTAAAATTTAAATGAGAGATTAATATTATTAAAAAGTTCTCCAATTTCGCTTGTTATTATTTATATATAAAATATGTGATATGTGACACTCAATTGAATAACAATAAAATCAAACATGTCTGTCAACCTCACAAAACAACCTGTTCATGACTTTTAAGTTCATATGCCTGTTAACAGGTATGTTATAATTAATCTCTAGTGTAGATGTTTGACACGTTGTCGTAAATGGAAAAGTATGGTAACGTAGTGTTCACATCCTCTTTGGTATGGTAATTGCATATTGTTTTTATTCACTTTTCTTTAAATTGATGTAACATCTTTTATTTTAATTGTGGTCTTGGCAAAACATAATAAACACAAAATAAAAATCACTGTTTAGTAAATTAGTAAAAGTAGAAAGGAACAAATAGTAAAAGACATACAAATAATATCATTTCTATGCTTAAAAATTATTAAATACTAACTAATATTATAGATGTTAGTGTGAGTTTGTTTGTTTGTTACGCCTGCACAGCTAAAACGGCTATTAAAATTCTTTCGCCAATGGCCTATACAATATCAGCCAGTATCATAGTCTATATCGTGTAATGCGGCTTTTACATAATATTTTAATAATTCTTGAAAAGTAAGTTAACTCAAAAAAAATTGTTAAACACAGGCGGGACTTCTATATTAATTAACCGAAAGACCACAAAGGAGGCGTAACGTAGGTACTTGGATTTATTTTTCCAAATGTTATTTCATGGCACCATAAAATCTTTAGTAAGATGTTCTAGCATTTCAAAGTGATTATTATGTAGTTTATTCCGTTTAAATTTTTTGGTTATCTCATCGTAATGATCAAAAATATTGCAGTCAGTTGAAAATTTTAGTAAACTACGAGTAACTAGTACATAACACATGGAAGTCGATTTAGTTTATAATTAAGTTGGTAACAAAAAATATTTCAAGTTCGAAACAAGGTCGGGCGGTACAATTGTTCCATAATATGTAACTTAAACGTGCTTTGTTTTAATGTAAAGAACATTCGACATTACATTAACATTGAGTAGACGTAAGTGATATTACCCTCAAATTATGAATGACAAGCACGTGGAATCTTTAACACGGATTACGTTTGTGGCTTTGAACTACGAGTATCATTATATGTTATACTCTCAGCACTGCACGTGCAGTCAACGTTATTTTGAGCAAAGTTATAGAGATGCCGCTCAAACTAGTAGGATTATATATCTTGCAGTACAGCACAAATATTAAGTTATGTTATGTTTAATGATTAAGGATTCCGTTTGTTTTAACTTAAAAATAATATAATAAAATAGTTTTGAGATGATAGACCTCCAGTCCAATATATATTGACTATCATACGAAGAGACGATTATTTAGCCCTGATTCCCTTTTACATTCATATCGTGACGAGATTAGCAGTTTATCGATACAAAAAGGATTTGCTTTTCAAAATGATTTTTTAGAATTACTTAAGATTTCAATGCCATAGAGATTAAGGACCATGTCAAACTTCAACTCAACTTCAAACATGGGTGAGAGAAAAATCCAGCGCTACATAAATAATGATTCACTCACTTAATTTTCGTAGTACAAAACGGTAGAAATAAATCAAATAATATATATTGTAACCTAAAGCTAAAGCCATGACAGTACCAAACGAGCTCTGGTCTAAGAAGAACCATCAAAAAACTTAGCCACTGCTGCAGTATTATGTTCGATTCAAGATTACTCTTATCGAAGGCAGCACGTCTACCATACCTACTACTCTGGGTAGGGAAATCAAAATTGTTCTACATTTAATTTAGTTCCTGTGACAAGAATAGGCTACCCTTGATAGGTAACCTGGGTTTTTTATATCGTAAACAGAATTTATAAAGAATAATAAGTATTGACGAATGACTCTTATTTTAATAAAAAAAAGAATAATTTTACCTACTTCACAGAATTTAACATAAAGGTTATCTGAATGTGACGTAATTTAACTAATGAACAGTTAGGAGCCATGTTAATGAAATTTCTACACTATCGGTGATGATAATGACAGTCATTAATAAAAATATGGCTCAATCGTTTTCTGAAACATACAATACAATTACTGTTTTAAACCCACAGTATAGAGAAGGAACTGATAAATTTTGTGCTTTCAGGGTTACTTTTATACACACACACACTAATTTCCACGTGGTAAATATAAAATTATGTCATTTAAAAAAATATGCCCTTAAACAGTGAAGCCAATTTTAGAGTTATTTCCAACATACAATTTTGTTGAAATACGTATTAAGTACTGACATGTAAAGTTTTTTTTTTATTGGACCAGTAGGGAAAAACCGAATAGCAGGCAACGACATCTTCCAAGTATTAAATTACATATCGTTCTTTGCTTATAAATTGCCTAGCATTCTAAAATTAATAATCAAATGCTTTTGATTTTCCTTGTATCCACATGTGTTCTCTCAGTCGTTAGCTTAATTTAGTAGGTATAATGTATTGAAAAATAAAATACCAGCGTGTATATTATTTATATTATATAAGTATATTGTATAAATACCTTAATATTATAAAGAGGAAAGATATGTCTGTATCTTTGTTTGCTTGTAATCGATAAACTCTGAAACTGGTAAAATAATTTTAAAAATGAAATACGATTAGAAAACTTTTTAGAATATTTCAGTTATAATATGATTTCAACCTGAAATAATGGTGTTTAAAAAGAAAAGTTTGGTGTTTAACCGAAATCATCACATCACAGTGTTTACCTACAAAAAAGAATATTCTTTAGTATACCTAGGAACGATTCGGGACTCTCAAAACAAGCCACTATAACATATTCTGGATCAAACAAACAAACCCCTTTAAAAAAATTGTTATCAAGACACTACTCATGTTAATAAAACTTTCCTTTTTATCAGCAATTATTCTAGAAGTAAGTTTAGGAGATAATGAAAATTAAAACGTACGGGAGGGTAAATTAAGTTTTACTTTACAAAACTTAGTTAACGCGGGTGAAATCGCGAGGACGAATTTAAATAAGAATTTATTTAATACAAAAAGAAACTATTTCGCATTTTTACTGCTTATTCATATTAATTAAACTTTTTGGGTAAATAAAGTCGGTATAAGTACATGTTTTATTTTACTTTTTTTTTTATTTATCTGTATATAATGGGGACCGTAATATAGTGAAAGCTTAATCATATAGTGGTGTTAAAACAAATCAGTTAAATTAAATCAAAAAGTATATTTGTATTAGGTCATTAACTATTTAATTGCCTATATATTATGTATGTATAGTATGTGTTTTAATATATGCATATTTTGATTTATATAAGTAATAACCTACCATGTATCTATAGAATTTACTTTTTGGGCCTTTGTTTGTCTGGAAGAAATGGCTATTTAGCGATAAGGCCGCCAAATGGTACCTTCGACGTTACCGCTGCATTATATTTGAATTTTCGTGTTATTTTCTGTGTACAATAAAAGTGAATTCATTCTTTCAATCCTACCTACATAATAACATGATCATATTAAAAAAAGTTAAACAAGAAACCACTAACTGGTTTTTACAGTACAATTTGGTAAATAAATGTATTATAAGCAGACCGAGATGCAATGTCGGTTAAACAACGCAACACCAAAATGTAATCGGATGGTGGTCGGACTCTCGCGGCAAGTTCAAGGTAACCACGTCGCTCCACCCACACGCGCCGCTCCCAGCGCTCGACCGTTACACCGCGTCGGACCTCCGACACGAATCGCTCTCCAAATACACGTGAGTACGTACCACTCACTTACACAAATACTCATTTGTTTGTAACTAATCAAACAATGAGGTGCCAACACAAGAACAATCGTAATCAACTTGACAACGCTGGACGTCAGAATTAACTTTCCGAAAATAAGATACTTACCCGCATCGTTCTTATATAAATAATATTAATAGTAGGTATTCACGTGATACATTCATGTAAATTACTATTAACCTCTGTTGACCCAAGTATGTTTATAGGGCAAAATGTACGTAAAAATATAAGTACAGGTTATATACTCGTATGTATTACCGCAGTCAATGTTACGTATCTATATCTTTCTAAAGAAAGAAAATAAAGAACACTGAAGTACATACCCGTTTGTGGCTAAGAACATAGTGCCTCTTAATAAGCTTTATTGACGAACTCCGTGGCGTAGTGAGCGCGCTGTATGTATTTAAAACTATACAGTGGATGTTCTGGGTTCTATTCGAGACTCGAGTCTGGTCTGCTGGTGGGGTAGTACCATCCTACTGGCAACGACATACCGCAAAGCGATTAAGGGATCCGGTATGATGCCGAGTAGAAACCGATTATGGGTTCAACCGGCCACGCATCGTTGGTTTCTTTGGTGTTGCAGATGTTCATGGGTGTGTCTGGTCACGTGGTGATGTGAGCGAAAGCATAACCCAAACGGTTTCTTTGAGCCGCACCGATTTTGATAGGACACGAAGGTGCGAAAGTTTGCATTACAGTTTGTTTGCATACTAACCCATATTTATTTACGTGGGAAAGGGGGAAATGATTTCCAATCACTTTCTAGATACTTAGGCAATGATCTTTATTAATTATTTCATTTGAAATGAAACCTCATATATGCAAGGCCTACGTAGGTAAATAATATGAACTTATTATGTAGAGTCCTAGAAGTAGAAAATCAAATATGTAAACTAAAGCCTGTTGGTAAAATAAAAGGAAACGTAAAAAGAGTAGGTAAAATATTACCTGGGTATTGTGATAACTTGTCCAAGTTCATCAGCTAACACCAGCACCGTCCCTTGCCCGGGCGCCCCAACCACTACCGACACTCCACCGTCCACTAACTGGCCAGATCCGCTCACCAACTGTCCATCTTCCATTTGCCCGCTAATCATTTCAACTCGTTTCTGGTCAGGCGTCGTAGTGTAAATGACTGTCTCTTTGTCATCTTCATAAATGAGATCTATGGGGGTCTTCTCGTCCATCGAATCCATGCCCTGGTCGTACACGTCGGGCTGCACGGGGACCTTGCTGTCGGGCGCGTACGCGGAGAGCTCGTGCGGCGAGTGCCGGTAGGAGTGCGCTTCCGGAGGGTAGCCGTCGTCCGAGTCCATCTCCACTTTGTGCGGGTGCGGGTAGTAGTCGTGCGCGGGCTGCACGGGCGTCATGGTGGCGAGGACTGCGTGCGCGGGCGCGGGCGAACACGGCGCGGAGGGCGGCGACGGTGCGCCTCTGGGGGTACGCACGCGCTCCTCGCAAGCGTTCATGTGCTGCGGCGAAGCGGACATGGCGCCGCGTGGCTCTCCCGGTGTGACGTTTTCAGGCGGAGGCGCTGCTGCTGAGCGCCCCGCACTACGCTTGAATACCCCAACTCTGGTTGCTGAAATATACATCTCGTAAAGCCTCCGCACTTTCCATTGACGATTATTCTACTAAGTGTGTATATTTCAGAGTAATGACGGGCTCGTTTTATCTGAGTAAGTTAGAAAATGAACTTACTCTCTGTGATAACAAAGGCCATAAAAACAGTTAAGATAACCGCCTTTTGTGATATACAGAACAGCACGCTAGCCTGAGACAATAAAATAGATATCCAAAAACTAAATTGACTACGTGAATCCTGTCATACCTCATTAGAATTCGCGCCTATTTAATACCTATATAATAGGATTTAACGAAAAAATAATAACAAATCCTATTCATTGTTGGTAACAAAGCAATAGTATCTATCAGCTGATTCGAGTCCAGTTAGAACAGAACAAGTATCAAGTGGCACCTGATTGGCGAGAAGTGCCCGAACTCGTTCAAGAACTGCACTGCCCTGGCGCGGGCGCTCTCGTACCACCACCGAACGGTATCTACAAACTGGATACTTGGTAAGAATGACGCGCCTTCTCAACTTGTATTAAAGTATAAGACCTAAACAAATAATATTAGCAACAACCTTTTACACTTTATATTAAAAGGTATGTTAGATAAGAGGATGGTGGTTTGGGTTGGATTTTTAAAAATAAAATATCGTAAATCCAAATTTTTTGTTCAATAAACATAAATATATAAGATTTAAAACACTTTTACAAATTGACACTAGCTAATGACCCTATTAGTTATAACAGCGTTACCAAAGGATTCATTTTAAAACATTTCAAACTGAAACTTTTATATATATGTTGTAGAGCCTGCGAGGCTCGTGTGACAGAGACAGATACATAAAAGCTTAGAGGAGTACCCATTCTACATAACAAGCTAAAAGAGGACAGATAGATTGTCCAGATCATTCATATCAAATTCCATACTTAATAAGCCTTACTTTATGATAGCTCTTTGTAAAGATACCAATAACGTTCTGTGCAAAGCATAATAATACATCTCAATGCATTCTAACAACAAAGCCCTCACCAGCCAAACCCATTAGTATCTTATTGATAATATAACTATCCGAAACAAGGAGTTCTCTTAATTTTTTATTGTGTTATGACAATTAATGAGATAAGTATTCCGAAAATAAATTGTTTTTACATTCATTTGGAATAACATTATACTTAAATAAGAAAAACCCATATAAGTTTTTTACATATGAAGTATGCCTATGTACATATTATTGCCTCGATGCAGAAGGAAAAATAAAATGACAAAAAGGCTCCAGCGCGAGTTGGGACGTCGAAGTGTACGCACGCACACATTGACATAAATGAAGCTCGCCGAACACATCGATACAAGAAGAAATAAACGAACGCAATTCACTCACACATGTACTTTTTAAGTGTGTGTGCTGTCTGTGAATTCGTTCGGATAAAGGTACACACACCGTTAAAGATTTGTAATATCTCACTATCCTACCGCTTTAAGTTCGAAATTAAATGAACTATTGCCGCTGAACAAAGAAAAACCACACTATACCCTCATATCGGGGTCCTTTGGTATGAAATGAAATTCTAATCACTCTTGTTGTTGTATGCCTGGTTTATGACATCACTTCCGAAAAAAAGATAAACGAGCACGTCATTGCACTGGAACTGAGGTCGGGGGCGGCAGCGGCAAGGCGCGGGCGTCCTGGCGCAGGCCGTCACGCACGAGCGTCAAACTAGTCTCGTGACGTCACGGCCCGCTCGGCGAAATTACAAAACCGGCCAGGCAGCTCAAGAGTGTGCGCCAAGAAGCGGCGCGGCGCAGTGACGAACGCGCTGTCGACCGACCCCGACGCGCCACTGGGATGTCACATACCGTGGGCGGCGTCACGACGCTGCGGGCGGCGCGGGCCGGTGCGCGGGCGCGGGTACACGAGCACGCGGCGAGCGGCGCTACGGAGCGCGGGCGCAGGTGCTCTGAGCGCAACAGCCTCCGCGCGCCGGCGCCGCCGCCCTCCGCGCCTCCCCGCACGCCCGCGCCTTGCTCTCGCACGCACCAAAACGACGAATTTATCTTCCGTGCATGCTGCCCTCCTACCCGAGGACGTTGCCCAGGGTGCCTCAGCGTCCTCGTCAAAACACTTAGACGTCGTTTTTTACTAAACCCAACTGAAGATATTATAAAAAAGAACATATTATTTGCCCCAGTAAGGGTTTGTAGGTTGCGTTCTTACTACAACATCCTTGTGTATAACCATTGTATAGCCAGTAAATTAAGTACATTATTGGTGACTTAACGTCAAAGGTCGTGAAAAATGCACTAACTATAATATGTTGCACAAGAAAAACAAATAATAGCGATCAGCGTGACGACTACTAAAGATCCAAACCATTTAATTTTGTACATTTTATTAAGATAAATTAATTATAGCAGATTATTAAACGAACTGGAAAAGGTCTCATCCACATCTGACATATTTGTACGCACAAGCGTAGCGAGGGCGTACATAATATGAGGGTGTGAATGTGCCTTACCCATGTTGAACATACTGTTTTTCTAATACATTATGCGAAAAACGGACGGGGAGAAAATATAGTAGAAATAAATCTGAAATTTCATCTCGCCATTTCATAAAATACTTGAACGTTCTTTCTTTTGAAGTTCTAGGATTTATTATTACTTGTGCGATTATATTAATAGTATCAATCAACTAACTTGAGAATCATTTGATGAATATTTTGCATAAGTAAAGGATAATGATGTTTTATAAATAATTTGTGTAAAACTTTTAAAACTTCAAGCGGGAAATATAAAATTAATTGCTATAAAATAGTTTATATTCGCTTAGTCCCGAAATATGCTACACTTTTTTTAGGGCTCTAGATTTCTATTCATTTAAATTAATTATTATTTGACTAAGCAATTGAACGTTGTGAAGTCACCATCTCCTAAGGATGGTCCGATATCTGATGCTGGAAGATCAATAAGTTATGGTGTATAATGATTGAAAAAATTATAAATTGCACCGAGCAGATTAACCTGTTTTACGGATTATAGTAAATTTAGCTTAATGTTCATTTCATATCATGACAATTAATATTTTATTGTATTTGTCTGTTCGCGTTACACAACGCGTTATGGAACGCTTTGTATCAACTATCAGCTATGAGCTTTCCATATGGCGTTAAGCTAATTTTATGTCAAAACTAATAGGGTTTCATCGCGATAGGTTAGGTATAAACCTTTTTGTAAATTTTACTTCACATCTCTATTAACCTTAACCGATTTTAATAATTCTCCTTTTCATTGACTAACTGTCTACGTACAGTCGAGTTTTAATTTCGCGGAGATCCGGTGATATCTGAGATATAGGACTGAACCCCTTAACGGACCCTAACCAAACCTTATTTAAGACTGAATGGTTTTTATACTCGCACACTTGTCACGTGAGTGAGGGTGTGAATGTTAGATAAAAATACTTTACAAAAATGGTTGGAAGATTCTTGCTTAGCGGTCATTATTACTATTATACACACAAAATTACAAAATAAAAGATACAGAAAAAAAGAAACATAAACGAATTCGGGTGTCCACCACCAACTATATATATTTATTTTTGTTTTGATGAGAGGACGGGCAGCGTGATTACCCTCGCCCATTAACATCTGCAGCACCATAAGAGCTTCCAATGCATTTCCGGCTGTATCCATCCTTCTAATCAGTTTATACTCACACTGGAACGTTAAATCGCATGTCTTGTTTCTAATGGTAGCAAGACGCGGCTAAAGCCTCTCTACATACCAGACTCAAGCCGGGAAACGAACCCAGGACCTCCCAATTTATAATCGGAAAGAGCACGTGGTGCGCCACGGAGGTCGTCAAAAATATATATATACGAGTATATAACTTATCTTAGAATGCGTTTTCGGTCATCAATTTAATAATTACAATGGTACTCCAAAGTTGATCATCCAAAGTTGCTTTGCTGCTTTGTTTTGAGTTTTACTGTTTGCCGTCTGACTGCCCGCACCTTAGCTTAGTTAAATACTCTGATTACTAGAAAGTTGTTGTTTTGCATCGATATATATATTAGTCAGACAGATTTTACAAACTGCTAATTAAAATTTCATAATCTTTCAATCCCCATTTCAACCCTGTAGGACATGATTTTAGTGAAAACTTTCTCTGTGAATGACATGATAAAAAAAATTACAAATATTTCTCTCATGCAATATTCCAACCGCCTATAGACCTTTTTAGGGGTAGTTATTTGAAATGAAAGTTCATCAGCATTTTCACATTAACCGATTAGTGTCCATTACATTACCAGGGTCGAAATGGCCAAATTTAAAGTTTTGCACTTTTTGCGTCCGCCTAGTGAGGGATCTATTAACTTTGTGTTAACTGCTCCAGGCTCGCTATTCGTGCACATTGGGACCTCAAGCGTCCAGCAGTTTTCTCTCAATGCCGGAAGTTTTAGTTCTTCTACTGATCAACTCATTTCCAATTGGATAATTTGGAATAATAGCTCAATCCATCGTCCGCAAAGTAACACTGAACATTCTTATGAGACATGTTATTATATTATCATCTTTAGCAACACACACTGTTCAAAGATTTAAATGTTCAGACACTCTGATTTGAATGAAAAGATATTACGGACATATGAGTTGAATTCAACGAAAGCTCTGTCTCGAAACTAAACCTACCAAATAGGATCATATGCTTTAAGTACATGAATTCATTCATCTTCGATTTCGATTACAGGGCTCTGAACGATTATCTACTGGATGGAGCAAGAAGTTATCATTATAATCTTCGTAATGCTCATTTTCATCCATAGGGCCACCTGTTCAGAAAATCCCCTGACGTTGTAAGCAACGTTTCTGGACAGGTGGCGTGGGTAAGCGTTGTATTAAGGTCTCCCAGAGGTACTGTCAACACAACCTTTTTATCACTAACCGAAATTGAGTTACCGGCGATTGATGTTGATGCAACCTGCGTTCCAATGTAGAAGCTTAAATGCTAAAGGCGCAGCGGCAAGCAGCTTTGGAAGGTTATTCTAGCTGCCGTTAAATTGTCCCGCAGCATGGTCTTCGTATGACTGATATAATGGTGTCATACAGATATTTAAACACTTGTATATACCACCGCTAGTCAAGGCAACATCTACAAAAAAACAGTGACCTTAACACCCCCCAAGATTCCGACGAATCAAAAGCTTTCTTAGTGAAAAATCGAAGAATTTAATCGAAGAAATTAGAATCGCTTCTAATCGAAGTAGCCGATTATACTCTTTGATCTTCTGTTGAAACATCTTATAGCCGTGGTACATTAATAAAGCTCTTTCTTTGCTAACTTAGCCGGGAATATATAATTGTTCCGAATCTACTATTTGTTACTTGTAATTTAATGTTACTGCTTTTAAATCCTCTACTTGCCTATAAAAGTCGCTTGAATATATGCTTAGAGACAATATATACTTAAAGACTAGCCCATTAAAACTGACGGACAGACAAATCGAAGAACAGTTAAAAACTTTTTTTTGAGCCAACTATTTGGAAATTACAGACAGCCAATTCAATTTTGTTTTTATATATCTAAGAAGACATATTGATCACACGAAAGCCGGTAGGAGATGAAACTACATACATAAAGTACCTAATTAATATTTTGTTGCAATTACTAAAACTTTCATAAATTGAGGATATACTAACAACCCACTCACTAACTATTATATCTATCATTCCATATTGGTAACCAAGAAGTTCTTCCATGTAAGTAGTGGTAAAATAAAATAACTTAACGAGTTATAGTTGATCAGGTTATGCATATACATACTTGACTTTAATATATTACTTGTGTTTTAGTTCCATTGAAAATTAGTTAGATTTTTTTCTTTCTTTTATTGCACTGCAAGTTAGCATTTAATTGGTGTCTACGCGTAATTATGCCGGAACGCTACATGATCTACTTTGTGCCACGTCTTTATCTATACGGTGGAAACTAGCCAAGTCGAAGCCTCCAACCAGACCGGGAGAAAATTCTGATATCATAATTTTCTAAACTGTTCCTGCCGAAGCACGAACCAGACCCCTTCCACTTCTAAGACCACAGCGCTTAACAAAACTTGTAACACTGTTAATGTAAAATAGTAATATGAACTGCGGCAAAACTAAATCACATATATTTCAATCAATATTAATTAATTCTTAAATCATAATTATTAGCAATGTTTACGATGCATTTACGTACAAAATACAGCATATTTCTATAGCTAATACTTTTATTGCACAAAAGTATCTAAATCCTACAGTTCTTATTTAATTGACAGTTGGAAGATAGCACATTATGGATTTGGCAGCACGTGTAATATGAGTAGGGTATGTGTAACTCCTAATCAATTTCTACTTGCCAGCGTACCGAAACGCTAAATCACTCGGTGGTACCTCTTTATGGGTAGGATTATAACTATTTAACAAGCCTCAAACAATTTTATGTAATGTATAATTAGAAATTGTAATTTTCCAAATTGCTTCGAAATAAAACCATAAGTGGTCTAAGATTAAGATCATAGCTCTCACTACGCCAGGGCGGTCGTCAAAGTCAAAAAATCATTTTTCAACTATTTAAACTAAAATCTAAGAACATGAAATTAACTTGCATGCATGAAACAAACATGAAACTTGTTTGCAACAAAACAGTTTTTCTACATTTTACTGCTTCTTAGATACCAAATGATTATTTCTCAACTTTACTTGACGCACATTATATATTCTATAATATTACTGAAACATACAGTGTTTCTATGAATTGCTCTACCAAAAATTAGGGACTAAATATTTTATTGAACTATTTGTTGCAGTTATAATATTCGCAACTAGTTCAAAAGTATGAATATTTAAGTGACTGCATTCTAAACGTATTTTTATGAAATTTTTGAATAAAAGGAGATTTTAGAATTAAGTAAAGGTGGACTTGCAGACTTATTTTATTCATTTTATAGCATCCTTTAGAATCTCGATATGGTAGCAACTAACAACTACTTGGTCCGATATCTGATGCTGGAAGATCAATAAGTTATGGTGTATAATGATTGAAAAAATTATAAATTGCACCGAGCAGATTAACCTGTTTTACGGATTATAGTAAATTTAGCTTAATGTTCATTTCATATCATGACAATTAATATTTTATTGTATTTGTCTGTTCGCGTTACACAACGCGTTATGGAACGCTTTGTATCAACTATCAGCTATGAGCTTTCCATATGGCGTTAAGCTAATTTTATGTCAAAACTAATAGGGTTTCATCGCGATAGGTTAGGTATAAACCTTTTTGTAAATTTTACTTCACATCTCTATTAACCTTAACCGATTTTAATAATTCTCCTTTTCATTGACTAACTGTCTACGTACAGTCGAGTTTTAATTTCGCGGAGATCCGGTGATATCTGAGATATAGGACTGAACCCCTTAACGGACCCTAACCAAACCTTATTTAAGACTGAATGGTTTTTATACTCGCACACTTGTCACGTGAGTGAGGGTGTGAATGTTAGATAAAAATACTTTACAAAAATGGTTGGAAGATTCTTGCTTAGCGGTCATTATTACTATTATACACACAAAATTACAAAATAAAAGATACAGAAAAAAAGAAACATAAACGAATTCGGGTGTCCACCACCAACTATATATATTTATTTTTGTTTTGATGAGAGGACGGGCAGCGTGATTACCCTCGCCCATTAACATCTGCAGCACCATAAGAGCTTCCAATGCATTTCCGGCTGTATCCATCCTTCTAATCAGTTTATACTCACACTGGAACGTTAAATCGCATGTCTTGTTTCTAATGGTAGCAAGACGCGGCTAAAGCCTCTCTACATACCAGACTCAAGCCGGGAAACGAACCCAGGACCTCCCAATTTATAATCGGAAAGAGCACGTGGTGCGCCACGGAGGTCGTCAAAAATATATATATACGAGTATATAACTTATCTTAGAATGCGTTTTCGGTCATCAATTTAATAATTACAATGGTACTCCAAAGTTGATCATCCAAAGTTGCTTTGCTGCTTTGTTTTGAGTTTTACTGTTTGCCGTCTGACTGCCCGCACCTTAGCTTAGTTAAATACTCTGATTACTAGAAAGTTGTTGTTTTGCATCGATATATATATTAGTCAGACAGATTTTACAAACTGCTAATTAAAATTTCATAATCTTTCAATCCCCATTTCAACCCTGTAGGACATGATTTTAGTGAAAACTTTCTCTGTGAATGACATGATAAAAAAAATTACAAATATTTCTCTCATGCAATATTCCAACCGCCTATAGACCTTTTTAGGGGTAGTTATTTGAAATGAAAGTTCATCAGCATTTTCACATTAACCGATTAGTGTCCATTACATTACCAGGGTCGAAATGGCCAAATTTAAAGTTTTGCACTTTTTGCGTCCGCCTAGTGAGGGATCTATTAACTTTGTGTTAACTGCTCCAGGCTCGCTATTCGTGCACATTGGGACCTCAAGCGTCCAGCAGTTTTCTCTCAATGCCGGAAGTTTTAGTTCTTCTACTGATCAACTCATTTCCAATTGGATAATTTGGAATAATAGCTCAATCCATCGTCCGCAAAGTAACACTGAACATTCTTATGAGACATGTTATTATATTATCATCTTTAGCAACACACACTGTTCAAAGATTTAAATGTTCAGACACTCTGATTTGAATGAAAAGATATTACGGACATATGAGTTGAATTCAACGAAAGCTCTGTCTCGAAACTAAACCTACCAAATAGGATCATATGCTTTAAGTACATGAATTCATTCATCTTCGATTTCGATTACAGGGCTCTGAACGATTATCTACTGGATGGAGCAAGAAGTTATCATTATAATCTTCGTAATGCTCATTTTCATCCATAGGGCCACCTGTTCAGAAAATCCCCTGACGTTGTAAGCAACGTTTCTGGACAGGTGGCGTGGGTAAGCGTTGTATTAAGGTCTCCCAGAGGTACTGTCAACACAACCTTTTTATCACTAACCGAAATTGAGTTACCGGCGATTGATGTTGATGCAACCTGCGTTCCAATGTAGAAGCTTAAATGCTAAAGGCGCAGCGGCAAGCAGCTTTGGAAGGTTATTCTAGCTGCCGTTAAATTGTCCCGCAGCATGGTCTTCGTATGACTGATATAATGGTGTCATACAGATATTTAAACACTTGTATATACCACCGCTAGTCAAGGCAACATCTACAAAAAAACAGTGACCTTAACACCCCCCAAGATTCCGACGAATCAAAAGCTTTCTTAGTGAAAAATCGAAGAATTTAATCGAAGAAATTAGAATCGCTTCTAATCGAAGTAGCCGATTATACTCTTTGATCTTCTGTTGAAACATCTTATAGCCGTGGTACATTAATAAAGCTCTTTCTTTGCTAACTTAGCCGGGAATATATAATTGTTCCGAATCTACTATTTGTTACTTGTAATTTAATGTTACTGCTTTTAAATCCTCTACTTGCCTATAAAAGTCGCTTGAATATATGCTTAGAGACAATATATACTTAAAGACTAGCCCATTAAAACTGACGGACAGACAAATCGAAGAACAGTTAAAAACTTTTTTTTGAGCCAACTATTTGGAAATTACAGACAGCCAATTCAATTTTGTTTTTATATATCTAAGAAGACATATTGATCACACGAAAGCCGGTAGGAGATGAAACTACATACATAAAGTACCTAATTAATATTTTGTTGCAATTACTAAAACTTTCATAAATTGAGGATATACTAACAACCCACTCACTAACTATTATATCTATCATTCCATATTGGTAACCAAGAAGTTCTTCCATGTAAGTAGTGGTAAAATAAAATAACTTAACGAGTTATAGTTGATCAGGTTATGCATATACATACTTGACTTTAATATATTACTTGTGTTTTAGTTCCATTGAAAATTAGTTAGATTTTTTTCTTTCTTTTATTGCACTGCAAGTTAGCATTTAATTGGTGTCTACGCGTAATTATGCCGGAACGCTACATGATCTACTTTGTGCCACGTCTTTATCTATACGGTGGAAACTAGCCAAGTCGAAGCCTCCAACCAGACCGGGAGAAAATTCTGATATCATAATTTTCTAAACTGTTCCTGCCGAAGCACGAACCAGACCCCTTCCACTTCTAAGACCACAGCGCTTAACAAAACTTGTAACACTGTTAATGTAAAATAGTAATATGAACTGCGGCAAAACTAAATCACATATATTTCAATCAATATTAATTAATTCTTAAATCATAATTATTAGCAATGTTTACGATGCATTTACGTACAAAATACAGCATATTTCTATAGCTAATACTTTTATTGCACAAAAGTATCTAAATCCTACAGTTCTTATTTAATTGACAGTTGGAAGATAGCACATTATGGATTTGGCAGCACGTGTAATATGAGTAGGGTATGTGTAACTCCTAATCAATTTCTACTTGCCAGCGTACCGAAACGCTAAATCACTCGGTGGTACCTCTTTATGGGTAGGATTATAACTATTTAACAAGCCTCAAACAATTTTATGTAATGTATAATTAGAAATTGTAATTTTCCAAATTGCTTCGAAATAAAACCATAAGTGGTCTAAGATTAAGATCATAGCTCTCACTACGCCAGGGCGGTCGTCAAAGTCAAAAAATCATTTTTCAACTATTTAAACTAAAATCTAAGAACATGAAATTAACTTGCATGCATGAAACAAACATGAAACTTGTTTGCAACAAAACAGTTTTTCTACATTTTACTGCTTCTTAGATACCAAATGATTATTTCTCAACTTTACTTGACGCACATTATATATTCTATAATATTACTGAAACATACAGTGTTTCTATGAATTGCTCTACCAAAAATTAGGGACTAAATATTTTATTGAACTATTTGTTGCAGTTATAATATTCGCAACTAGTTCAAAAGTATGAATATTTAAGTGACTGCATTCTAAACGTATTTTTATGAAATTTTTGAATAAAAGGAGATTTTAGAATTAAGTAAAGGTGGACTTGCAGACTTATTTTATTCATTTTATAGCATCCTTTAGAATCTCGATATGGTAGCAACTAACAACTACTTTTAGCATGTTTACCATGTTTGAAACAATGACCGTACCAGAGGAGCAAACAAAAACTTAGTCTTGTCTGTGGGTCAGGCTGTGGCTGTCCTCAGTAGAGATCGAGAGGCTGGTGCTGAAGCCATACCAACTATCGCCATCTACCTAATAGACAATGCTGTCGCAAGAATCGCAGAGGGTATTTTGGATTTAGAGATTAAAGCTACGGTGCGTTTGAAGATCCCACCCGATCTAGCATTTATTTTCAGCAAATAATGAGTATGTGTTAAAATTGAGTATTATTACTGAATCCTACAGTACAAACTTTTAGCAAAACCTTTGAAAAATTTATCCTCAATATATTATATTACACAATCATTTTAATAAGAAAGGTTCATTTAAGAGTTTGGTTTTAAATGGGGTCGCTCAACAACCAAAGCCGGTATTGAGTAAAATCAAAATATTGAAGCCTAGGAGGAGTCAGTTAACGCACTGTCCGTCTTTTGTGATTTGTCTAAGGCGTTCCATTATGTTCAACACGAAGCATTTGGGAGAAAACTACATCATTATGTAAACCAGGCCTACCTAGATATTTTATGTGTTTGTGTTTAAACGATAAAATTCAAAAAGTTGACGTCAATTGAAATTAGTCTAATGGGTCATTTATGAAAATGTAGGGTACTCAGGGGTCTATATAAGGACCTTTTCTTTTCCTCATTTATGTTGATGACTTTCCTTCCTTGCTTGTAAGGACAATCATGTAATAGTATGGTTTGCTTGTCTAATGATACTCAAGCTGAAAATTAAGAGACGTGAAATGTCTGTTTACAATTCTCTTGCTAAAATAATTCAATGGTTTGAGGCTTATTACTTGATCTGTCACTGCAACTAACTTAACTAAGGCTCGTAATAGAAAAAATAACTAAGAGAGTGTCAAACATTTGATAACCTCTGTTCAACTAAATAATGAGGAATTGGACCTGGTGGTTACGGCAGTATTTCTAGTCACTAACGAGACATACACAAACAAACCCACATATAAATAGTTTTTCGTAAAGACAACTCTACTGTGTATGCGTAAAAAAGATACGTCGTGATTATGATGGATAAAAAGACTGCCTATGACTATTTGAAATGTTATTTTAGTATGCGATAATGTAGCTTATGTTTACTCAGTATTTGTTTTGAAGAAATACGCTGTTCGTGTAACACAACATTACATTTGTATAAATTGAAGAGTCATTAAAAATAAATTGAAAGAAATTATAATATTGATAATATATCGTATGTATATCCTTTACAATATTACGGAAGGTACCTTTACAAGTTTTACTAAACGTAATACTAGAAATATCTTGTTATATATTATAATATCATAAGTTAACATAAACGATAAAAAAAACTTGGGTGGGAATTACTCTAACTTCGTAAATAATTATTACTAACTAATTATAGACAGTGTAAGCTGGTGATAACAGAAATAAACTCTCGGACGCGTTTAGAATAGTCCTAACTTTTTTTGACCTAAGCTAACGCATGTCATAATCATCACCTCGCAAATTTAAATAATGAAAAATGTGTTCTATGAACGCACAATAAAGATTTTTATTAGGTTTACATGAAAAAATATTTCTATTTTTTTTTTAACAAGGCTGTAAATACACTTGAGAACAATTCTCTGAAATATCCTATATCCTATTCCTCTAAGATCACGATGAAAGGGATGCACTTCTTTCTGACTCATCTATTTATTTCAGTTTAGTGATTTGTTACAATAGAATTGGTACCAATACCACTCCGAAATATGTTTGAGAAAAACAGAATAAAGTTGGCGCATCTGTCGATGTCTTTACGAATGACAACATGGTGTGTACACGAGTTTCCTTTAATAGATGGTCTGTGATTTGTGCGTTTCGTGCTCCTTGGAGTAATTGTATTCTGTGGTTTCGTGATGTGTCCTCTTTGACTCTTTCTCGATCTTTAGTCTTTCTCATTGGTACTTTTTGTGAGTTGGTTGAATTTGTCCTTACATTTCCGAAAATTTCAAAATTGCCAAGAACTTTCTAATGTGAGTTAAAGTTTTTAAACATAAACGTAAAATTATTTCACATTTACCTGATAAATCTTCGTAAAACTAAATCAAACCACGTATACAATATTTCGTGGCTTGATTTGTTTTTAAAGCCTGTTCAATTCTTTTGTATCTTAATCCGCATTTCTAACCTTACTACTTATCCCGCCAAACAGATCGGTCGACATCTTATTTACAACAATCGGTCAATCGTCGGTAAAGTCATTCATTCAAAGACTATACGTTTGGTACTTTGTAGGGACGGTTACTATACGATTTTCATATGAGGTTTTAAAAAACGTTAAGAAATTTTAAGATGCAAGCGTTTTACACAACTGCGGTATAAACTTATTATTATATCTAATCAATTCCTACGTGGCATGTTATCAGAATACTTAATAACTGAGCACTACTTTGCCATAAAATAATTTAAAACTTTAAATAATGAAATACAAATTAGATACTCAATAATTCGAAATCGAATTTAAAACCTAATTTCACTGCAGTGAGGTAAAGTGGCTAAAATGTAGCATAATTAAGGGAAGGCTAATGCAACTAGGTATCTGGTTTGTCAGGTGACTGCAAATTTTATTTTATTTCAGAAACATGTCTGCTCTTGCTTATGAAAAAGTTTGGCTTGAAAAAACTATCTACACTGATGCAGAACGCAATTATTATGAATCACTTTCAAAGGTAAGTCACTTTTTTAATACAGAAAATGAATATTTACCTATTTCAAACAATTATTTTGTTCTTTGTCTTTAATTATATTACTAAACTATTATGATAGATAGATAAATTCTTTATTGCACATTTAAACTTAGAATCTAAAACAAATAACAAGAGAAAAGTTGATGAGAAACATATGCGCAAAGACAGTCTTATCCCTTAAAGCAATCACCTCCAGACAAACTTTTGTGAAAGGAAAAATTAACAAGGAATGTGGGATAGTGCAATAGTTAAGAAAATTGTTGTTGTAATAAAAAATAATATAATACTAAATGTGATGCTGGTTAGTTCTTCTATCACTGGGCAATAGAGCAAAAGATTGCGGTAAGAGAATGACAGAGTTTTTTACCACAAAATATGCACAATTCTAATGGAATAGTTTTTATAGTGCTAGTACTTAACTTTAGTACTTAATACTAAAAAAGAAGAATGGATTTTGAACAAATTTGGTGTTAAGATCTTAGATCTTTAAAGAATACACAGTACATTTCATCTAATAGAAAATTATTAATATTAGATACTTCATCATCATGAGCAACCCATTACCAGCTCACTACAGAGCACGGGCCTCCTCTCAATATGAGAAGGGTTTGGTCATAGTCCACCACGCTGGCCATGTGCGGTTTGGCAGACTTCACACGCCTTTGAGAACATTATGGAGAACTCTCAGGCATGCAGATTACTTACCTGGTTATAAATTTGAAAGGGAATTTTCTTGCAATTATATGTGAGGAATTAGGCATACTGTATAGGCTTAGTGGGCAGATCTAATTATAAATAATGATTGTCTTTCTATCTCTTATAGGGTAACCAAGCTCCATCAGGTGTTACAGGGTCAATATTAGCTAGTGAAGTAGCTAAAGCCAGGCAACATATTAAAAACTCTCTGGAATGTGTAAGTACCTACATATTTTTTATTTAACCTCAACCATTTATGACCTATAAATGGTTGAGGTTAAATAATAATACCTTATGTATCTAACTTGAGGGTAATTGTGTCTCAATTAACTTATAATGTAAACATTATACATAAATAAAGAAAACCCTTTTGTTTCATTTAAGTAACATTTTGTCCTTTTTATTTAAAAACTTGTTTTACTTAATAAATGGTTGATACAAAAAAATCTTACCTTTTGGCATACACATTAAGTGATATGGAATATTCTAAGTGACATTGATGATATTTTCCACTAGTTAGCATAAAGCATAAAAATTAAACTTGCTGTTTGCTGCGAAAGTAATTTTTTTCTGTATAATCTGAACATACCTTTGAATCTAAACTTGAATACATAGACCTATACTTGATTCCTTATTTATTAAGAATTTCAATAAACATGATGAATTTTGCCATCTTAATAATGTAGAAAATGTTGTTTATGAATATATGTTTTCTGCTAAGTAATAACGAGATGTGTGTTAAATTTAGATAGATTCCAAGTGTTGTTGCTTTAAATAGATTTCTTTTGTATAGATGGATAGTGTGGCTGTATTAGCTGGAGTTCCAAACACTGAAATCAGTAACAAAATCAACAGCTTAGAAAATGAAAATTCGGAACTGAAAAAAGCTATTGATGATCTTCGCAAACTTGTTATTAGTCTGCAAGTGAGAGTAGAATCATTGGAAACAGCTGGCTCAAGTACGGACAAAACAAAATTAGCAAAGGTAGGTGTATATAAAACTCAGACCCATAAAGTTAAACCCTGTGTACAGATTGACCAATCACTAGTTATTGTCCATTATTTTATATTACTGATGATTATATGATAAATGTTCAATTGTTTTAGACTATTACAGCTGCTAAAGTTTCTGATGACTCTGATGATGGAGTTGACTTATTTGGTTCAGATGATGAGGAGGAAAATGCTGAGGCAGCTAAACTAAGAGAAGAGCGACTAGCAGCATATAATGCAAAAAAAGCAAAGAGTTAGTACAACTTACTTAAAGACATTTTCTCATTTAATGACTTATGATAATTATTACTCTCAATTATAATTTCAGAACCAGTACTTATTGCAAAATCTAACATTATATTAGATGTTAAACCATGGGATGATGAAACAGATATGAAAGCAATGGAAGATGCTGTAAGAAATATCACTAATGATGGTTTACTTTGGGGTGCAGCAAAACTTGTACCATTAGCATTTGGTATCAAGAAACTGCAAATATCTTGTGTTGTTGAAGATGAAAAGATATCAGTTGATTGGCTTACTGAAGAAATTGAAAAGCTAGAAGACCTTGTAAGTTTCTATAATGTAATTTTGCCATGTATTCTGTAAGCAACCATTAAGATCTTTACAAACACATGATGCTCAACATGCAACTCAGCAAAATACATTGTCAGAGTCAACCTAAAAATGCCATGTTTTTGTTGTTGACTCCATTTTGTTTTTGTTAGTTCCACTACAATTAATAGTTGATGACAACACTATTGAGTAACCTAAGAATAAAGTACCCTCACTACTCATTGAACCAAGCTTCATTTTTCAAAGCAATAAAAGATGAGCAAACATTTCGAGAGAGTTAAATAATTGATGATAAAATAATAACTGCTATTAAAATCAATGATACATAATTAGGCTAAATGTTCACAGATTCGTAAGTCTATATAAAACTGTTATCTCAAGCTGTAGAGTTTATTACACATTTTTATGCATACATAATTTTTCATTATTTTTTGTTTATTCTATTCTAAGGCACATAGTCTTTTTATTTTCACCTTTTGCAATCAGTAGACTCGAAAGTCCTCATTAACATTATTAGCAAGGCGGTATTGTTATTATTATTGAGTTATTATATTATAAGAGTATATTATAGTATTCAGGATGAAGAAAATCTTGTTTTTTTAGTATTTTCGTTTTTCTAGTATCCATATTTTATATAAATAACTAGAGTTTATTACTATGTATTGAAATTTATTATGTACTCCGCTTTCCAAGTGACCTTGTTTATACTTTCCTTTTTATTATTTTTAAGTAACCTTAATTCTTATGAATAATATTACGAATGTCTATTTCAGGTGCAAAGTGTTGATATTGCGGCGTTTAATAAGGTGTAACGAAAACCCCTTCTGATTTTATTAATAATAAATATTAGAGCTATATATGTTTTTTTTTTATTATTCTGAAGGTCAGAAAACACCCCATTTCTACAGTTTAATGCTAATTCGTCTGTCTTAACAAAATTGGCAGGTTTATACTTTGTACATCTTATTCAGTTTTTGACGCTCATGTCCATGAAGTTTCGTATTGTTGGAGTTAAAATTTCATACAAATATTTTTTTTTTTTTTTAATTTATCCCTCATGGGAAAGGCAAGGGGATCTGAGCCCATACAGCCACGTTTCATACAAATAATATTTACTTCTTCGAAGGGTACCGCTCCCTTAGTGATGTGCCACTCAACGATTACTACGATTGTGCCACAGATTACAAATAATAGATGTAGTAGTATGTAAACAAGTTGTGATCTAGCCTAGTGGTTAGGACGTCTGTCTCCTAATCAGAGGTCGGTGGTTCGATAACAGACAGGAACTTTTTCGGAGATAAGTACGCTTTTAAGCAATTAAAACATCACTTTCATCAACGGTGAAGGAAACCTCCATGCCTGAGAGTTCTCAAAGGCATGGTTAGTCTGCCAATCCGCACATGGCCAAACCGGCAATAGGTTGATCATGATGATGTAAATAAGGTTGTTATTATAATGTAATAAGGATGTTATTTAATCAGGAAGAACATAAAATTTTAAGGTTAATAAATTAAAATAGCATTATATAGTTTTAATTTCGTTTATTATAAGGCATAAAGAAAATTGTTTAATTTTTTTTATTAACACGAGTCTGCAGAATCATCATTTATATGATGATTATAGTAGATTCGTCCGATGAGTACTTCAGTACTATTAATGATTAGGTCTTGTGTGCATAAATAAATCAAATGCCACGTCACGGTCCCAATCATACATTATGATTCTATAGTTCTCTCGACTACACTTGCCCAATTCTCGGCCGTCACGCGGGTGCAAGCGGTTTTGAGTAATTGCAAACTTTATTCACTGTGATTGGGGGGCTTTATATGTCGGACGTATATATATACATGTTTTTACGATTATGATATTCATTTTCATAATAATAAATATGAAAATAAATATATTATATTTTTTACAATAAATAAGCGATTTCGATTATAACGTCTTTTAGGAATCACTATAACTTGTCATTCGAGATTGTCGAGCTGTCAAAAAATTATTAAGGCTTTTATCTCTAACATAACCTAATAAGTTGATTATTGACGTATACAAATTACAAATTTGGTGTTTCGAAATTATGATTTGTAGGAAATGCGACACATCAGCAACAATACTCATAAGAAAAGAGTATTGGTACTGTGATACCTGCTTTATAACGAACACAAATCATAAGTTTCGAGCATGCCTTGGTAAAAGCAAAATTCTATCACCAAACGAGAAAGTCCTGGTCTGTCTATCAGGTTGTGCTAGCTCTATAGTGTTACTAGACTTGGTTCAGAGCGGTATAACTTTAAATGGCACCAAAAAGCTGAGAGTTATTCCATTTTTTTTACATATCATTGGTAAGCTATCTTAAAAACACCCATTATAGTAACTGAGGGCAAAGCGGCGTGCAGTGGCATTGAAGCGGTGATAGCCTAGTGGTTAGGGCGTCAGCCTCTTAATCAGAGGTCGGCGGTTCGAATCCGGGAACGCACCTCTAACTTTTCAGAGTTAAAAAAAATTCAAATATCACTTGCTACAACGGTGAAGGAAAACATCGTGAGGAAACCTGCACGCCTGAGAGTTCTCAAAGTTGTGTGAAGTCTGCCAATCCGGACATGGCCAGTGTGATGGACTATGGCCCAACCCTTCTCATATTGAGAGGAGACCCGTGCTCTGTAGTGAGCCGGAAATGGGTTGATCATGATGATTATATCTCGTAACACCAGCATAAGTCTCCTGGTTTTTAACATTTCAAAGATGTGGGCCAGCATGCTTTAAAGTACTCTTTCCTATTTGTAATTTTTTTTAATTCAAATATTTCTCTATTCTAATTTAGAAACTGCAACAGAAGATGCCATAAGGAAAGCTAACATAATAGTAGAAAAATGTAAAAAATTAAATTTTAATGTTCATGTGATTAACATTAATGAATATTATACCTTAAATAATATACTGTCTGAACCTAATATCATTCCAAAGACAATGTCAGAAACACTCAACAATATGAGGTTGAATGTGTCCACTACAATTTATCAGGATGCAATTACAAAAATAAAAAGGAACTTATTTCTTAGAATTGCCAATGAATTAAGCTGTAAGATTATTTTTACTGCTGAAACTACTACACAGCTAGCAAAGAGGTTGCTGTCAAATCTTGTTATTGGACGAGGTTCACAAGTTGAAAATGATGTAGTAAGTAATAAAACTATAAATATTTTTTTGGTTTTAAGAAATACTTCAATGTTGGTGCATTTAATAATTTGCTTGATTATTTCTAGGGATTTGTGGATCAAAGAGATAAAACGATCCAAATATTGAGACCTCTGAAAGATATAAGTAATGAGGAAATTGATTACTTTGTTAAAGTGAAGCAACTACATCCTGTTTGTGATACCAGTAATAAAGAAATTGGTCTACAGTCGATTATAGACAACTTTGTTTCGGATCTTCAAGAAAATTATCCTGCTACTGTATCTACTGTGTGTAAAACTGCTGATAAAATTGGATCAATGGCCAATATAACAAATGGAAAAAAATGTACATTATGTCAGGTATATCACAAAGAAATTCTAATAAGTATAAAATCTGAATACTCGCTGCTTACTGTGATTTTAGTATTGCTCTTTTTTCAGTTTTCTCTGTAATAAAGTAACTTTTATTTTGTGCAGTATTGAAATTAGCCCGGTCTGAAACTTAAAATGTTATTATTTTACATTTTCAGAGTAATGTTGGATTGAAAAGTGATAAGCTAACTGCAGTTGAAGCTACCATATTCTCTCGTCAAATGTGTTTTAAACCAGCTGCAATTAATGATAAAATTGATGTCATGCAGACTATTAGTGAAGACAAAAATCCTATTTTTCCATATATATATGGAACATTATGTTATGGCTGCAGTAGAAATTATTCAGAATTAAATTCTTATTTGTAGTTGACATGGTGCTAAGGAGATTCTTAATTTTGCCTCTGTTTATAATATACCTTATCATATGTAAAATATTATTGTGTCAACACTGTTGCACTGAATAAAAAGTGCTTGCAAAAGATGCATGTTATAAAATATTATAATTAATATTAAATTTAGGCTTTCTAATATACCTACTGAGATTCAAACCTCACCATTGAAGGTTTAACCCTATAAAATTTATCAAATAGACTTTTCTTTTTATACAAGTTCTGCTGCATACAAGGTTACAAAGATATGCTGTTTGAAAAATATAGTAATGCTATTCTTGTGTACGTTAGTTATTGTCACAAGTAATGACATCTTATTTTAGGGTAATGCTTCTGATATTGACACATCCATGTCCATGCAGTATAACGAAAGGTTCCAAGAGAGATGTTAAAGTAAAGTTAAAGAATGAATGAAGACTAATCACAATGCAAGATCAAAATATTTCTGAGATCTGAGTCTCTCAATAACTTCATAATTAATATAAAACAAAGTTTTCTTTGTTATATAGTATTATGTAAAAACTATAGAGTTTGTTGGGAGCTAATTCTTAGACTAGGGCGCGTTTGGAACTCTCTCAGTACCCGAGTTTTAAAGTTATGAATATAGTTATCATCATCAACTAACTACAATTTAAGTTATTCATGCTTCCTAACTAAGGATTGTTTGAATAAAGGTTATGATTGACGCTCAATACTTGCAATATAAATTTAATTGGTTAAGTTTTCTATTTTCAGCTATTTCGCAGCCTAAACTTACATTTTATTTTATTAACTACCCAACACTAAGATTTTTTTTTTGGTCCATTAATTCCAGATTATTGAAATCAACTATCCCTCATATACCTAGTTACCTAGCATTACACTTCGTTCGCGTAAACTTTTTTTTTAAATACTGGGTGAATAAGCATTGTTGGCTGTCTAAAATGTATGGGTGACCAACTTACAAGCTTATGGCGGCCCTCATTCACAATTCTTATTATTAGGTATAATCATTGAAGGGCCAAAACAGCATTCTTAGTTAATGTGTATACAGAAGGCCAAATATTAGTCTTTCTAGTTCTTTATCAAGTAATTAACACGCCTTATGGCTTAAGGGCAGCTTGCGCCAACATTCTTAATTATATACAGCAACTAATTATTAATAAATTATTTAATTGAATTCTGTATGGAAATGAATTTAGCTAAATACACACTTTTAGCGGTGGTGTAAGGCAGTTAATTAATAATATTTAAGTTGAACCCATTTAATTTAAAGTCATCTAACTAAATTAACTAAAAAAATATTTAATAGGTTTTGGTGCAAGTCGTTTAGTCTAAATGTGCGTTTCACTTCTGTCTGCCAGAGTTCGTCAATAATACTCAGTTCAAATGATCGGTTTGTATTTCATTGAGTCATGGAGTAAAATCGACAAAACCGTTTATACCCTATCCTGAGGAAACGCTATTATTTTCAAGTCATGTTTCATGCATTGAGAAATATTGTTTCAGCGATGTTTTGGTGCCCTTAAGAACGTGATGCCTTAAGCAATTGCTTTTGGGCTATATCTGGACTAGACCACTAGAAATATGGCTAGATATCACTTAATCCGATATAAGTCTACTTGTTTAGGTTTCCCTGGAACGGAGCAGTAAAGCACATCAGTTAAAATCAGGGACTGCACACCGGAACGAATTTCTGTATGATGTCATACCATTAAATTGCGGTTAAATAAAAATAATTACAGAAATTCATACCGAAATAATTCGTGTACTTTAAATATTCTTGTAGCATAAAATTTCAGTTTTAATATTAAATGATATCTAGGTTTAAGTCGCGGCACGTAAGTTTAGCGGTGAGCGCAACGCGGTGGGGATAGCTGCGCATCGGTACTGTCGCGCACGCAAATACAGTTATTACGTTTATTAATTAATAGGTAAATAATATATAGCTGAAATTTTCTGGTATAAATATATATTGATACTGATATTATTTAAATGTTAAGCAATATTAGCGGTAATTTTGGAATGGTCAATAGTTTATTTTACCTAAAATGATTTGTTACGGCGTGCGTCGCTCAGTGTTTTCCTATTTATCAGTTATACCTATAATAATTATATTTCTAACTATAATAGTTAAAGGTGCCTATATTTCCCTGGCTCTTTTTCCATATACCTACCTAAATAATAGTATTACTACTAAGTAATAATATTACTACTAATAAGGCGATTCGTTTGGTTAGAAATCATGATGAGCAGATAGATAACCTATCCTTATTTATTACTTTAAATCTTATTTACTTACTTATTAATATTAAAAATGCGAAAGTAATTCTGCCTGTCTGTGTTTTACGCAATCACGTCTAAACTATTAAACGGCTTTAAATGAAGTTTGGTACAGAGATCTCTGTATCAAGTTTCAGTGAGTCTGAGACTGGCCGAAAGCACCGCCGACGCCGGTGAGGCAAACGTGCGGACTTGCGCCAAGGCGCTTAGTGCCCCATGTTCCGCAGGGACTCACGGAACCGCCGGGCGGGTACCGTGCCATCGTGCGCACCACCGCCGCGACGCGCACTGCTGCCTTCACCACAGGTGACGGACCCGGCTCACTCATGGCTGCCGCCAACCAGCCACAACAGCCCGGCCGAAAGCGCCGCCGACGCCCGTGCGGCGTGCGAGCTTGCGCCAAGGCGCTTGGTGCCCCGTGTTCCGCAGCCACTTTTTAATACGAAAAAAGGGCTGTAGTTTTTTATGGATTTCACGGTAACGAAGCCGCGGGATGCAACTAGGTAGGTAGGTATTAAAATAATATTGGCGCGATATTGCAAATCGTTCTATTTCTATGCTTAGGTAGGTTCTATAACCTATATTTAAAAAACTATTCGAAAATATTCTTTGTATGATATTACGAGGAAGGTAACCTACTTTATTGAAAAACAAACATATTGTATAATGTAATTTGGGTTATGCGGCTAAATCCGCGGACCACAGATAGCATAAACTAAACTAGACTCGTTGCACGTCTTTTCATTTGAAAAGAATCCACGAACGGAATTTGTGCGTTTTCTTCCCATTTTTCATCAATAACTAACGATTAAACGATTGCAAATTACTATTTCGCCGGTTCAATTAAGAGTATTATCGCCTATTGTAGGTACCTACCTACTCACTTCGCTAAAGAAACTAAATAACAGTTAAAATAATTTTTGTATTGAAAACATCTCAACAAAAATTATTCCGGTATACATATTTAAGTACTGATGACATATTTTAAGACAGATTTTAATATCTTAAACCGTTATTGGCTTTAATGCAAATTAATAACAATTGGGGTAAGTACTGAAATTTTACTGGTACTATTAAAAAAAATACCGATATGCATCCCTGATTAGAATCAATAATTTTTGAAATATAATAATTGATGTATTAGTAGCTTAACAGCCACCAAATAACAATATCTCCTAAAGACTATGTCTATTGGGGGAAAGAAAGGTTGCACACGAGTTCGCGAGCGTTCCCGCGACTCAGCCACAACGCGACGTGAAGGAGCATAGCTGGGTTTTAGTGGGTATTCTGGTCGCCAGTCTGGCCACCGGCAAGCCCCACATACAAGCCTGCGCCGCTTCCGGGGGGAGGCGTAAACGTTTTTCCCAGAGATAAATATATAGGTACACAACTAGATGAATGTGTTATCAAACGATATTGTAGAGTATCCATAGTAGTTCTAAAGCTCAAAAGTTAGTTAATTTTCAGATAACTGTAGCAACTTGGAGATCTCTGGGCGCAGCTTACTCAATTTATTTGTTAAATAGTTTTATGTATTATATATGGTATTGTTGGCGGTCAAAGGTCTAATGCTAATTTGCGTTTAAATCAATCTAGCATAAGCGTGATTCAGTTTCAAACACCAAGATAATAGTGTTGTTCTGGGTCACTTTTAGATCATCGTATTATGCTTTATCGAAAAGGCAAAATATATTTCATTCAGATTTCGCAGGTGATTTTAAAAATAAACACATTTATTAAAGGTAGGTCTACTTTGTACTACACCCTATTATTATCAAGTCTGACGGTTTATTGTGACCACCATCGGAACAAAAAGCTGATTCTTTCAAGCCAGAAAATTCAGATGATTTTTTCAGCTATTTTTTAGTTCCAAGCTACTTGGTCACGAAAAATTCATTGATTTTATAGTTACCACCATCAATGTGATACAACATATTATTGTTTGTTTCTTATGCATTAGTAGATCCAAAATAGACAAACAATACAAAAAACACAAACACACACCAATCTGAAATATTTCTATGTGTATGCTAGTTACTGTTGGTAGTTTATATTTGTTTCTAATGAGTTACCAGAGACTAATATTTTGTAACGGATATTTCTAATGCATATAGAAGAAACGATTCACAAATTATATTTTATTTATTGTGAAAACAATTAGAGAAAAGATTCCAAAGAGGAAATTAAAACATTATGGAAAAAATAAGATATGGACAGTTTTTGAACTCTGTCCTTTGTTCCTAGGGTTTAGATAACCTTTAGGAGTTAATTATTTCTTTTAGTGGGCCAATTTGATGTGGTGAGGCAGAAACATTGCTAATACACAACATCAGCAAATATGTCAAGTGATTATTGAGAGTTTATACTTACTGTTATAAAACAAGTAACGTGCCCTTCCATCAGGACCTGCATCTTCAGTGGAAACTCACACTAAAGAGCAGAAGGCAAGATATTGCAATCTTTTTTTGGAGTAGTATAAGTAACCAAGCAATTAAAAGCAAATATACTTGACAGCATGTTTTCATTAATATTCTATAAATGTTATTCAACTGGCATTTTTTCAAATGTTATTCAACTGCCATTTTTTCAATAAAAGCAAAGGCATATTAAATAAAAACAACATTTGTATTGCAACAGTTTAGTTCGCCACATAAATTATAAGCTACGTAGACGCATGTTGTGTAATTTTCTGATATATTATTCTTATACTTTCCAACATCAGATGTGGCAGACTGTTGTGGAGGCAAATATTGTTTGGTTGTTGTAACTCGACTTGTAAATATTGAATAAAAACCTTCACAATACCTTGTGAAACTACAGTTTTATAGTAAATTTCAAAACTGTTACCTAAATTAATTATATTTTAATTAGTCAGCTAGAAATCTAAAAATAAATATTTACAAATGTATTCTGAACTGTGGGCTACTGTAACTACAAAATATTGTAAATTTTGAGTTACTTATTTTTTTAGATAAATGTCCAAAACATCAAGCAAGTTTTCTCCCACATTCCAATACATATTATGTTTGTATAGCAAATGGAAAATCCAAACCATATCCAGGCAAAGTTAGTCTGTTTATTAAGAAAATTTTGTTGCAACAACTTTAAGTTATCACTAAAAATAAATTATAATCAACGAGGCCCACTTAATGTCGACGATCAATTCGATTTTTCTATATTATGGGACACTAACATAACTTACTAAAAATATACTAATAGAAGCAATATTTTATTTGACATATCTAAGAATTAAACTTTACTGGTATCTTAAAAATCATGTAATGAAAGAAACATTTTACATCTTAAAATTTTGTATTTATCACACATATCTACATTTTATTTTTATAACATAAATACAAAATTTTAATCAAAGTACCAACAAAAGATGCTAACCAGTATTTGCAAATGGTATGCAGGCGTTATCAGTATATCATACAAGTAATTACAATATCATAGGTTAATGAAGGCAAAAGATCAAGTGCAATGAAACTCCAGATTTTTTTGTTATTTCAATATTGATTGAACCTCACAAAAAAGGTGGTGAGAACCTTAAAAACTCTTTTAAAATTTCATACCCATAAGATACTCAAAAGTAACATTAGAATACATTTCCATGGACTTGGTGGTTTGTACCAGAGATAAACACTTTCAAAACAATGAATAAACCAGATTTTACTAACATTAAATACTAAATTATATTGTCTTTCCAAATTATACTTCAGTAGAATATTGGAATAACATGAGAGTTATCAACTGAACAGAAATGGTGCTCCTCACTGTGTCCTGTGTGTTGGTTTGCTATCACTGGACTCTATTTGGTGTTCCTTGTAACTTTCTTCTTTTTCAGGAATTCTTGTACAGGTAATATACTTCAATACATAGTGTTATAAAGAGCATTACAGTATTTTATAACAATTACTCTGCTGCATTTACTGGTCCTTGCAATGCATTAGGACTAGGAGAATTAGACGATACCATTCTGCCCTGCTCCTTTACAATCGGATCTGGAAATAAACAAAAGAAATAAACTAAATTATATTTAAATGAGAGTGGGGATTTCAAATGGAGGAGGTTTAATATTCTACTATAAAAGTATAAGTGGAGGCTCTACATGTCCAGGAAAACTAATTCTGATGACTTCACTTTAATTACCTTTTATTTAAAATGAAAATGCCTCCATAATTTGTGAAATTTTCAGATCAGAAGACAGAACTGCTCTATGGAATACAGATAGCAACCTACATTCATGCAATGCATATACCACAAATAATCAGCTAAATTTTTTATATTATTTAACACCTCATTTAAAAAAAAACTTGATGTTTATATATCTTTATTTGAAAAGAAGGGTATAATAGTTTAATATAATCCTTAAATTAATTGCCCCTTCATTTACAATCTCACAGAAGACATTGCAATAAATATATATTTATTGCATAGAATAAGTATAAAATGTGAAACTCAACACACGTGAATGTAGAAACTAATAAATGCCATAGTGTAAGCCTCATCCAATTATCAATTTGTCATTACCTACTTTATTTTGAATGTTATTTAATCAAATCCATCATTACAATTCAAATAAAATCAAACTGTGTAATTACTTAAAAATTTAAATTATTCAATAATGTATATAATATATATATATATATATATATATATATATATATATATATATATATATATATATTATTTTATGTAATATATTGAAAGTAATTAATTGTTCATGCATCTGTCACATATATAGTCCTCTTATGAAAAATAACACAAATAAGCTTTCTTTTATATTAGGATTGAAACTGTCTTATGGTAAATTTAGAGCTTCTATTGGAATTTTGTTGTGAAATCTGACACCCACACATGATATGCCAACTTTCTTTAGCCCAAATGTCTTGGTTGACAATATATTTAGACTGTCTATATATTAATCCACTCACAAATTATTTTGAATTGTTTTTTTTTTTTTTGTTGTACATTATGTTCAAATATAATAGACTTTGTAAGTAAACTAATGACTTGCTGCTGTAATTATATTACTTTGCTTTAAAATACCGTTTTCACACAGAATTGAAAAAAAGATGCCCTACAGCAGTATACCAAAGGACATTGCATACGAGTTTAGGGTTATGAAGATAATAGTTTCATTATAATGAGATAATTATGCTTAATACAATTTCAAATTAAACTGTCGAATGACTTACAAAAGTAAGGATGCTCCATTGCTTCACGAGCTGTATATCGCTCATAATGGTCATAGCGCAAAAGACGGTCAAGAAAGTCTAATGCTTCTGGTGAAACCAAATGCTGATTTTCTGAATGTAAAAATCGTTCCCACCGTTTACGAGAATGCCTGAAAGTTATTATTAGAATAAAATTACTTAAAATGTTAGAGATCCTATTATATCAACTAATTTAGTTTGATTATCAATATCTAGGTAATTGATGTAAAAAATGAAAGAAAAAAACATGTCAAAAAAAGTGTAATCTCCTCTATTAGTCAAAATTAATATAATTTTCTGTTAATTAAAATATGAATATACACAGAGTTTAATGGCAGGCTGCAGTTAAGGTACAAATGTAAAACAGTTTAATAATTTACAGTTATAACATGTTGTCATTAAATGTAAATTCTAATAAACAAACTTGAGTTTCTATTTCAGCTTACAATGGTAAAAACTTTATACATTAAACAATTTCAATGATTAAGGTCTAACAGATGTACAAACAGATTACCTGCCAAGAATATCATTAAACCGGGGATCCAATTCTATATGATATTTATCCAAATATTCAAATAGCTCTTCAGTGCCCAGCACTTTGGCAATACGTACAAGTTGATCATAATTATCATGACCATGGAAGAATGGTTCCTTACGGAAGATCATGGATGCTAGCATACACCCTAGTGACCACATATCCAGTGAATAATCATACATTTGATAATCAACCAAGAGTTCAGGCCCCTAAAAAAGTATTACAAAAGTTATAGTCAGTAATAATAGAAAAATAATGATAATGAATTAAATATTAATTAAATTTACAAGCTTACCTTAAAGTACCTAGAAGCAACACGAACATTATACTCCTGGCCTGGGTGATAGAACTCTGCTAATCCCCAGTCAATGAGACGTAACTTTCTATTATCGTGATCAATCATTACATTATGAGGCTTTACATCCCTGTGCATAATACCCATACTGTGGCAGTAATCTAAAGCCTTCAAAAGTTCATACAAATAAAACCTGGAATTTTTACAATTCTAGTAAATTGAAACCATCATAAATTTAAAAATGTGAGGGAATACATTAGTATAGTACAACAAATAAATATATTATGAATTATGTTACAAAGTGTTTGAAATGTAACATAATTATGTTATAACTTTATGCAAGTGAAAATAATCTTTACATGTTAATTAATATATTAGTAACAATTAATGTCAATATTATAGTAACAGTTTACTGTTGGTACCTTATATCATAATCTGTCAATGTTTGATATAGTTGCTTAAAATCAGTGTTGTTCACATGTTCAAATATTAAAGCAGGAGTACGTGAGACAGGGTCTTTTACAACAGCTTGTAAAGTAATTATGTTTGTGCCTCCTCTTAAGTTCTCTAATATTTTTATTTCTCTTTTTATCTTCTTCTTTTTTACAGGCTGCAAGAAATGCTTACAATTACTATTTTATACATATACTTAGCAAACTATTACAAGGCCTTGGAGGAAGAAACCTTGGATTAGAGCCTACACAAAACTACATATTGTGTCAGTTAGTGTGTGGCAATTAGATATAATCAATAAACAATAAAGAATCACTTACCTTCAATATTTTAACTACACATTTCTCATTATTTGTGATATTTATTGCTTCAAATACTTCACTGTATTTTCCGCGCCCAAGCTTGCGTACTAATTGATAGTCTTCTTGGTTGCCCCAATCCACTACATAGCTTTCATAGTCCCAGTATTCTCTTGGTTTCTGTGAGTTAACGTCGGCATATACCCGAGCTCTACTAGGTACAGCCATCGTTTTATAACTTTGCCAACCTAAGGTCTTGTCGACGAGACTCTTACCGGAAATCGCATATGTCTTGAGTAATGATACTGTGAATAAAAATATTTTCGACGTCACTTTGAGACATTCACTATTACACTTGACTATTGTAATTTTAATTGTTCAAATTGTCACTGGGAGTCATTACTATATAGCGATTACGAGCGATTACGAGTCACTTGTATTGATGTATAACCTAAAAACGACATCCAACTGAATCACTTATGAAGAAATTAAGAGCCTATGAGGGACATTTGCAAGGTTCTCTGATACTCTGGAGATAGCAATTACGTCAGCTTTCTGAATAAACATCAGATACAAGAAAAGCCAAACCGATGACATAAAATAAAATTTGAAAGTCTTTAGAGAGAAAAACGCACGCCATTACTCGTTAAATGATCAAATGAATCAGACACATTCCCATACCTAACACATTCCTGTAGATTATCCTATTTTAAACGATAAATAGTTTAAGCATACATAAACTTCTTGAAAATTAACAAATAAATGGAAGTCTAATATACAAATTACACTTTTATCACATAACCGGCACAAATTCAGTGAAATTCAAGATGGACGCCCATCCGATCGTCCACCATTGCCATTTGCCACTCTTGTCTTGGCTCTTGATCTTCTCTCTCGCTCATTTGTACATTTAAAGTATTTTATCGTTCGTAAACAGAATGTTAGGTCAGGGTTGCCAACCCAAATTTTTGAAATTGGCGTTAATCATTCTTAAGTGCAAACAATAAGACTTCTAACCGACTTATTGAAATTTTGCATTTTCTAATCACAAGATGCATATATAACCATAAACGACCATGTGTTAATAGATAGGGCAACATAATTAGTCCAATAAAATCAACGTTGAAGAAAAATAATGTCGCCGCAGGTCAAAGAAGATATCAACACTACATCCGCTGATATAGTTGGTATGAATGTTTAAGTAACTAAATATTATGCATCCCGAGGGTTCTCTATAATGTTCTCAAAGTGAAGTCTACCAACCCGCCGCTGGCCAGAGCGTGCTGCTTAGTGCATAATACGACAAGAACTGTGGTGCCTGTAGTAGGCCGGTGATGAGTACTGATGATGGAAGCAGAGAATGATGATGATTTAAAGCTACCGGTATATCAGTGAGAAATAAAAAGCACATTCTTTGTTCGTCATATTATTTGCCTATACACAATGATGAAAGTATTCAAAACAACGTAAAAACAGTTTAATACATCACATTTACGTTTGTTAACCGTGTTACTTGTATTCTTACTTATTACTACGAGTTATGTTATTAAATACCCTTGGTACTATTGCAGTGGCACGTTGTTCGGAGGAAAATGGAAAAAAAACATATTAACTTCTATTATGAGACTTATTTGTATTTATTTCATTGAGTTAAGAGTTATGTGATAATGAGCTAGCTAATTGCTAGAGTTAGAACTACGGGGTTGCAACTCTAGGCCGTAATTTTACGCTTGGTAGACCTTTCACTAGGTATAAAGACGTCAAGAGTTGCAGGGTGAGATCCTTACTAAATATGAAAATTGTACATTGACGACACAGAGGATAAGAAATCTTAGGATCTGCAAGTTACTGACGCTAAGTTAAGGACGCTAAATTTAGCCTTACCACGTTTATTGTCCTTTGTACCTAACTTAACACTTATCTGTCTATTATACCGATCTTATCGGGTTTCCATAAGTACCCAACAACCCAAAACATACGCAAGTTTAAAATTAAATGGAACACAATTGTGGAATACTTACTAATAAGTACATAGACTAGACCATGATTCGAACATGACTGTACATCGTAAAAGGAGACGTAGGTTATTTTATTATACTTATATACATATATATATGTATGTATATGTATAGGTAAATAAAAATAACGTTCGTTCAAATATTGCTGGAAAAATTTACACACAGATATTTAAATAGGCTTGGTACTACGATCACCCAACCATGAGCATACAACGTAAAGATTATTGGCGTAACATAATTAATAGAGAGTACAGCTCCAGCCCCTGGTTCAGATCTGATTTGGCTATGCTAACAGGAGTCAGAAAATCATTAAACCTGGTAAAATACAACGCGGAAGCAGCATTATTTAATTTAAATTTTCAAAGCATCGTATCGTTTTGAGCATCGTAAGTTCCGAGGACTTATTGCTATTGAACTACGCTGCGATCCGAGAAGTCGAGCAACGAGATAAAAATTTAAAGGACTAGCGAAGCGGTGAGTTTTCATAGCGAAAGTTTGTATAAAAACATATCTACTTATCAAAAATTGTACACAGACGTAGTCCACCAAGGTGATGTAAGTACTTACCCAAAAGTAAGATATAATAGTTCTCATATTGATTTAACATGGTGTGACATAATTTTATTGAATTAATATAACAATGAAAACCTTTTCTTATTCTCACAAATTAACACAATTCAAAATTATACTTTCATGATCCTACGCAATATGCCATGTTTCGTAGTAGGTAATACTGAAGTTGTAATACCAGTGGTTCGTACCTAAATTCCTTCTACAAATCTCGTAAATGTTTTTATGATTTATATACGATCGTAAAACTTTGAATCCAATAGGGTAAATTTCCAGTAGTTGCACATTTAAGCAAATTCATTTCAAACAATTGGACAGAAATCTTAGGCAGAGCTATATAAAGCGCGCTTAGCTTTACTTCTGACTTAAAGAAACGATTAAAACGAGGTAAAGTTTTAAAAGTATATCTGTCTCGTTTTAATACTAACTTTGGGTGAGCTAAGTCCAAATACTTTATAGGTTTCAGCCTTAGTTACGGGACAAATTGACAATCAAATAATCCTTTAAAAGGCACTTTTGACGCGTCAATAATCACCATTCGTAATAACTACATTCGTAAAGTTAAAACTAAAGCTATGAGGGTTCCAAACGCGCCTTCGTCTAAGAAGAAACCAACAATAAATTTAGCAAGGTAACTTTGACAATTTGGACACTGATTCTGAAGATGTTGATTATATAGATAAATTAAGCCGTTATTTTTAATAAAATTAGTTTTCTGAAGGAAATGACTAATATGTACAATAGTATATATTAACATATTTATTTATACATTAAGTTGATTGAATAACGCATTTAATTCATACACATTTGTTGTAAATTACAGCCTAACACTATCAGAAACGAAGATTCAAAAAGTCCTTCTTGCCCTTACACACATAACAATTATTAAAGCAAGTTTTTCAAAATTCCTTAAATCATGGTTTACCGGAAATAATTTTTTTCTTTAAATCATAAAAAATTACATGTGGTTTGGAGTTAGTGGCAACTCAACATGAAAAGGGGTATTTTTTTTTTTTTTTTTTTTTTTTTTTTTTTTCCCTTGGGGAGGAAAAAATCCCTACGGACTTCTGCCTCGCAGCAGGGTGTGTCCGACTTGCACGGACTAAAACAACCTCCCCCAATTCTGCCGAGTCAACACGGAACCGCTTTGCATTACTTCATGCTGACCCTCCTTAGTATGTGTCTGTCTCACTTTTTTTCTTTACTGCTTTTTCTTTTTCCTCTCTCCTTATCATTATTGCCTTAAGCATTTGGGCATATCGATTCCACTCATCTTGGCTGGATAACATGTGGGAAATGAGATTTTGGGAATCCACAGCATTTGTTCCTTGGGCTATTGCTCTCAAGTCTGCACAACCAGGACATTCAAAAATCGCGTGTCTTGGAGTATCCTCTTCCCCACAAAAGTAGCATTTTTCGCTGGGCGCCTTCCCAATTGCAAAGAGATATGTGTTGAATACTCCATGTCCACTGAGCGCTTGGGTCAGCCAGCGGTCCACCTCGCCGTGTTTCCTTTTGTGCCACCTTTTCAGTTCGCGGATCAGTTCTCTTGTCCAGGTCCCTTTCCCTGCTCCCGACCATTCGTGCTCCCATTCTGTCAGAGTGTTCTCCCGCACTTCTAGGAGCGTCTGCTCCTTACACTCAAATAGGACGGCACGTTCTCTGATTAGCTTGGCTATAGGGACAAGTCCAGCTATAACGAGAACTGCTTCAGTCGAAACTGTTCGGTACGCTCCGCAGATACCGATTGCCAATCGCCTTTGCACCGCCTCGAGTTTTTTCCTGCGCACTTCCACCTTCATTGCTCCACTAAATATAGGTGCGCCGTAGAGAATCACGGAGTGGGCTACTGATGCCAGCACCCTTCTCTTACTCGCTCGGGGACCTCCTTTTGTCGGCATCAGTCTATACAGGGCCTCTGTGAGTTTCTGCGCTTTTTGGGCTACTTCTTCAATGTGCTTCTTAAAGTTCAAACCCTTATCTAGCCATACCCCCAGGTACTTTACGTGGTGTTTCGGGGTCACTGAGGTGCCTTTTATCAAAAATTTAACAGTCTCCAGCCTTCTTTTGCCGCTGAAAACTATCGCCTCTGTTTTTTCCGGTGCTAAAGCAAGCTGTTTTCCTTGCATCCAGGTGTTTATTCGTGACAGCGCCTTGTTCGCCCGCATCATAAGGCTTCTTTCAGTTTTGGCCACCACTATGAGAGCTAAATCATCAGCGAAACCTACCACTTGGATACCCTCCTCTTGTGTCAGCTTGAAGACCCCATCATATACTAAGTTCCAAAGTGTTGGGCCGAGTATTGATCCTTGTGGGACTCCGCTGCTGACTTTAATTGTCTCCAGTATTCCCCTGTTGTCCCTTACTTTTATATATCTGTCTTCCAGGTAGCTACTTATCAGGTTTTGGATGTAGCCTGGAAAACCTCTTTTCCTTATTTCTAAAAGAATTTCCCTCCATGAAGCCGAGTTGAAAGCATTTCTGACGTCTATACAAATCAAAGCACATATCTGTCTGGTTCTTTTCGTGCCCTTTTTCGCCGCTGTGGCTATTTCCACCACTTTTTTAATAGCCATTAGCGTGGATCGACGCTTCCTAAAACCATACTGATGGTCAGACAGACCGCCGTGTTCTGGTAGCAGTTTTTCAATCCTGTTCAGTAGGATTCTTTCTATTAGTTTGCCGTAACAGTCCAACAAGCAGATTGGTCTATAACCCGCGGGGTCTTCTGCGGATTTATTCGCTTTTTTAAGTAAGACCAGACATGCTGTCTTCCAGACCGTGGGAAAAATGCCTGATTCTAAGATCATGTTTACGATCTTTCTTATATTATCAGGTATAGTCTGCGCGGCCAATTTGACTACCTCGGGGCAAAGGAGATCGGGACCTGGCGCCTTTTTTGATTTAAGGCCCTCCATCGCCATTCGTATCTCCTCTTCTGTCACTTCTGGGATTTGAGAGTCATGTACCATGACACGACAGAAGTCTTCGTGCGACGGAAACAAGACGCTAACCACGGTTTTAATTAGGTCCATGTCTAAGTTGGGTGGACTTTGACGCAGCTTCTTGGTGACAATCCTGTACCCTAATCCCCAGGTGTCCTTGTCTACTTCCTCACAGAGCTCCTTCCACTCCTCAGATTTCGAGTTTATAATGGCTAGCTGTAGGTCTTTTTTGGCTGCCTTATATTTCGCTTTCATCTCTTGTATGTCTCTATCATTTCTGTCATCGCTAATTGTGATCTCTTTACCCTTTTTCCGTCTCTCCCGCGTATATTTTCTGCGGCATCTTGTACACACAATCCTTTTTTCTCCAATTTCTGAATTCCACCAGTAAACCGGAGCTTTTCGACGTATTCCTTTCCTCGGCATAGCTTTGTCACAGGCTTTCGTAGTCACCACCACCAGTTCTTCAGGAGTGCGGGCTTCGTTTTCTTTGAGTACGCTCTCAAAAACCTTTTTGTCCAGCATGTCCAGTCTCCATCCCATCTGAAGCCGTGCAGGCGGTTTCCATTCATCTTGGAGCAAACGGAACTTTATATATCTGTGCCCACTTAAACTATCTTCGTCCAAAACCTGCCACTCCGTAATTCTCTGTGCTAAGTTGGAGCTTACAAATGTAATGTCTGGAGTAGAGTTTTTTTCGCCTCTTTGAAAAGTTGGACTGAACCCAACATTAACTATCACCATGTCCATAGTCGCGAGCATTTCCATAATTAGGCGTCCTCTAGCATTTTCAGTCTTAGTCGACCAGACTTTTGACGACGCGTTAAAATCACCAGCTACTAAAATATTCCCGCGCTGTGATTGTATGCTCTCAAAAAGATCGTTTAGGTCCTTCTCAAAATCATCGAAACTGTAGTTCGGTGAGAAATAGCAACTGTAAATTGTGAGCCCTAACATGTGTATGGCGATAAAACCGTTTCCCCGCGCCACTAATTTAGAAAGTAATCGCTCATTGAACACAATTACAGTTGAGTCACCTCTCCTATCCGTCGACCAATCCCGAGCTTGCGCTATCTTTTTGTTGGGCTCCGCTACAATAGCTACGTCTATGTCGTGTTCTTTTGCTGTTACTTCGAGCAGGTCATGGGCAGTACGTGTTCTGTCTAGGTTGATTTGTAACACTGTGATGTTCGAACCTATTGTACCATTTCCTGCTCCTTTGCCCCGTTTTTTGGCTGGTAAATTTTACCGGGAACCTTCTCCGTCCAGGACGGGCAACTCTTAGAGCCCATGCGGTGGTTAATGATAGCCTTTCCCTTCTCTTTGCAAATAGCACACGCTGTTTCCTTCACACACTCTTTGGCTTTATGCCCTTCGTTTCCACAGTTGTAGCACTTTCTGCTTCTATCTTGGCCCGGACATCCCGTTGAAATATGCCCGTACTCGAGACACCTATAGCATCTCTTCTTTTCCACTAGGATCCCAATTGGCACCCTCATCCAGCCTATCTTTATTTTCCTCTCACTTATGAGTTTTTCAGCCTCGTTTTTTGGTAGCTCTACGATTACGGTCTTATTACCATAGTGGTTTTGCCAAAAACTCTTTATGCGGAACTCCGTTACTTTTTGCTTGAGGGATTCTTCTACCTCCTCTCTTTCTACAGTGACGTCTAGCCCTCTAATAATCACGTCAGTGGATTCCTTTAGAGCTCTCAGTGTAAGAGTAGGACATATTTCTCCCACCTTTACCTTTATTTGAGCGGCTCCTCCAATTTGCCCTTTCTCAAGCTCCAGGAGTATGTCACCTCTTCTCGTCTTTCTCACCTTAGAGAAAACGACTTCCTCACTAGCTAGACCCGACTTCACTTCTTTTAGTACGCTGGCATAGTCGCGGTCTTTTACCTCAACCAATAGTGCTTCAGGTTTAACCGTTGGTGATTTCCCACCCAACTTATTTCTTTTGCCTTTACGGCTTAACACCTGTGTTTTCTCCAGTTTTTTTACCATTTTTGCCGGCTTATCTTCCTTTAAATTTTCCTTTTCCGCCTTATCGTGTACTATGACCTCGGAGGTTTGTACCCTTTCTTCTGGTCTCTGTTTCTTCTTTTGTTGTCTCCGCTTATTTTTTGATGTTACTTTCTTCCATTCTATTTCTGTATTAGGGCCGTCATCCCATTCCAAGCCTTCCATATCGCCTCCGGTTGACGTGTTTGTACCTCTCTCTTCCACATCGACTGTTTTTTTAGCCCTTTTTGGGGTCCTCTCGTGTTCTCCATCTTTTTTCTCAGCTATCATCCTTCGTACATCCATAACTCGCCCACAGAGCTTTTGCAGTTCGCGAAGCCTTCCCTTCACCTCATTTGCCGTATTTTTATGTGGCCCTTGTCTATCTACAAGCGAATTTATTACAATTATACTATCGTACAGGCCATTTAATAGTCTTTCTTCTTTTCCTTCTAACGTTTCCGCATCTTTATCACTCGTAGGTGATTTCTTCCGTTTCCAATCTATTCTAGCCTTAGGCGTACTCGCCATCGGTGAGAAAAATGTCAACGGACTTGTATAAGCCTTGCGTCTGCATTGCGGCCCTTCATCTCCTGTCGATAATCCGTCTTCCGTTTCCGTTTCGGTCCTTATTCCTGCCAGTGTCGTCGGTTTCGGTGGCGTGCGTTGTAGCAGCCCCGATCTTGCAAATGGTTTATCCCACTTAAGCAAAACGTTGCCCTCCCCAGAATACGAGGGGCAGCCCCTGCCAGCCGAAACTGTCAGGGGGTGGGATTGGACAGAAATCTTAGGCAGAGCTATATAAAGCGCGCTTAGCTTTACTTCTGACTTAAAGAAACGATTAAAACGAGGTAAAGTTTTAAAAGTATATCTGTCTCGTTTTAATACTAACTTTGGGTGAGCTAAGTCCAAATACTTTATAGGTTTCAGCCTTAGTTACGGGACAAATTGACAATCAAATAATCCTTTAAAAGGCACTTTTGACGCGTCAATAATCACCATTCGTAATAACTACATTCGTAAAGTTAAAACTAAAGCTATGAGGGTTCCAAACGCGCCTTCGTCTAAGAAGAAACCAACAATAAATTTAGCAAGGTAACTTTGACAATTTGGACACTGATTCTGAAGATGTTGATTATATAGATAAATTAAGCCGTTATTTTTAATAAAATTAGTTTTCTGAAGGAAATGACTAATATGTACAATAGTATATATTAACATATTTATTTATACATTAAGTTGATTGAATAACGCATTTAATTCATACACATTTGTTGTAAATTACAGCCTAACACTATCAGAAACGAAGATTCAAAAAGTCCTTCTTGCCCTTACACACATAACAATTATTAAAGCAAGTTTTTCAAAATTCCTTAAATCATGGTTTACCGGAAATAATTTTTTTCTTTAAATCATAAAAAATTACATGTGGTTTGGAGTTAGTGGCAACTCAACATGAAAAGGGGTATGACATGCAATAATTTTTCCAATCGAACTGATAGTTTCAGATATACCTACACACATACAAATCAGCTTTATAATACTTAATATACTGAGCGGCACGGAATGTGGCCCAAACATAAAAAAACCGATAACATGCGATTTTGGTGAATCGTGAATAGAATTTCAAGTGGAGGTTGTCGACACGTTTGTTTTTGTTGATTTAAGAGGTTAAGCATAAAAAAAAGGTTATTTTTTTTTACTTCTGTGACGTTTAACGTTAATTTGTCGCTAAATCGCATGAAACACGGGTGAGTTAAAATTCAATATTGCATTTTATTGCTGGTGCATCTTTATTCATTTTGTTTCTTAATTAATGTGTAATCTTTTTTTACGTTCAGAATCGGAACACTAAGCCTTTAACTCAAGCTCAAGTTGCTCAAGCTGTGTTGCTTCGGAGTCAAGGGCGAACGGAGGGAGAAATTGCTGAATTGTTAAAAGTACCGCGTACAACCCTTAGATACGCCTTGAAAAGGTACGATCAGACCGGCGTGTGCACGAGGAGACCAAGAGGTGGCGGAATCAGGTGTACATCAGCGCAGGACGAGCGATTTATCACTCTCGCAATTTTAAAAAATTGGGTACTTACTGCAGTTGAAATAAGCCAGCGACTGCAAACGGCAAGAGGGGTCAATGTTAGTGAGCGGACGATAAGAAGGAGAATGGATGAAAGGAACGTGCGTGCTCGAAGACCAGCGCGAGGTCCAGAACTGCTCAGACAACATCGCTAGCACGACTTCGGTTCGCTCGAATTTATGCGAATTGGACTCACGAGCAGTGGAGTAGAGTTTTTTGGACAGATTAATGAAGAGTGGCCTTAAGAGCTCCAGAAGACCGTGAACGTGTATGGAGACGGCGTGGAGAGAGATTTCTGCCAATCACCACCAGGCAAACCGTAAGTTTTCACGGTGGATCCTTTGTGGTTTGGAAGGGATAAGTACAGGCGCACGTACAGAGTTGGTGGTAGTTGAAGATCGTTTGACTGCAGTCCGATACATTGAAGAGATCCTCAAAGATCATGTTTTACCTCATGTGGAATTCATTGGGCGCGAAGAATTTAAACTAATGCAAGATAATGCACGACCACCCACTGCAAGATGTGTCAACGATTATCTTTCAGAGGTAACAATTCCTAAATTGGTGTGGCCATCTCGAAGCCCAGACATGAATCCAATAGAACACGTCTGGGGCATGCTCAAAAGATGCATCCGAGGCAGTCCCAATCCCCCAGAGTGCTCTGAAAGACTCTCAGTGCTCTGAAAGCCGCTCTGGTGGCCGACTGGGAAGAAATACCCCAAGTGGACATTAAAAACATTATCCACAGCATGCCTGATCGCATGCAGGCGGTCACCAGGCCCCGAGGAGGTAACACGCGTTATTAATTTTAAGTAATTTTAAGGTTTAATTTGTAAAATTCATTAATAAACATTAGTTAAATTTGGAGTTTAATGTCTTTTTTTTTATTTAACAAAAATTATAATAAAGTTATCATGATTTTTGTTTAATAATCATTGCATTTAGGATTTCAATAAACAATTTAGGTTTTCAAAACAAAAAAATAGCCGTTTTGCGGTTTATTTTGATAATAACCCACAAAATGCATTTGGGCCACATTCCGTGCCGCTCAGGTGTATAGCATTAAGACGTTGTTCATTACAATTGAAAACCTAATAATGTAATTTTGACAACCGCGAATTCCTGTATCGTGAAACTTAGAGATAAACTATTACTTGATTAAAACTACCTAAAAATAATACTTCTTATTCAGTCACAAATAACCGCAAATAATCGCCACGAAATGGACGATTGCACCATATAAACAACTTCCGAGTTGAGTCAGTAAATGGATAGGTTACCTACTTTGAAGGTTTGAACGAGAATCTGGCATTTCTGGTCCTAACTCCTATTACTGACAACGTATAGTAATCGGTTAGCTGAAGACGTAATCGTTTTTTTTAACTTGTTGTTTTTATAGTTTTTTTTAATCTGTTTGTATTTTGTGTGTCCGACGTAAAAAATATTGTGAGAATTGGTTATGCGACATCAACCTAAACAACTTTATTGCTTTAATAATAAATGTTACAAAACGATCTAAGTACTAAGACATGTAAAAAATAAAAAACTATATATATTTTATATTATATCGTTTATTGATTAATACAGTAATGTTTATAATATTAAGCTAATTGCGACTGCAATATAAGTTTCCAATTGATTTATAACTGTAATTTGATATTATATATTTAAAAGTTTAACATTTAAAAAGGAATTTCAGACCCTTGTCAAGGATATCAAGCGACTTGTTTAACAACTAGAAGTGAGGCGCTGTTGGGAAAACGGGTAGTGGCACGGCTATCGGTGCCCAGCAACGTGCTCACGGAAAACGCGGAGCCCACCAAATACGTGCCCGGCGAAGCGCATAAAGCTCGCACCTGCCAACAAACAAAACTTAGTTAATATTATTACACGCAGCACCATACAATCTACAAACTACTCTTAAAATTTGATGGTGAAATTGGATAGTGTGACAGACAGAAAATTTTACAAATAATAACATTTTTGGGTTACTGCTATTAAGTTATCAAGAGACAGTTACTTCAAGAGTCCTTTTAAAGGAAAAGGCAGGCACTTTTTATCCCTGGATATGTATAGATATATTATGTAAGACTTATTTAAGTGTTCTACTGTCACATTGAAAAGGGCATAGAAGAAAAACATAATGTTTAGTTTACCTGTAGGGAACGGGTTTCAAACTTGTTAAGGGTAACATTTAAACCCAAATTCTTTGGCTCTACGTCAAGCCCATTGCTTAAAGCACCAGCCCAGCCAAGTTCTCCATAGCTGTCTCTGAAAATATAAGACTGATAAATATATATTCTACAAGCTGTTGCCCGCGACTTCGTCTGCGTAGAATTGCTGATTTCCCGTGAGATTGAGGTTTCCCGTGCGGCCAATGCCCTGCTTCAGAAAGTAAGCTACAGGCAAATGTCAAATTGCCTATTTTCGTGTTTCTAAATTAAAAAACATAGGAAACTTCAAACCCCTATTTTACCCCCTTCGGGGTAGATTTGGATGAAAAAAAATTCTAGCATTATACTTACGCCCTAAAAGTAACCTATTTTCAAAATTTCAAGCTTGTAGACTTCATAATAAAAAAATAAGCAAAAACTATCTTCCCCTATTTTGCCACTCTTAACAGGTAATATTAAAAAAAAAATTGTCCATGTTTTTTATTTATTATTATTAATCTTAATGCAAATTTTTGTGTCTCTAACTCTAAAAACAAAGAAAATTCATACAAACTTCCAGCCCCCCTTTTACCATCTTAGGGGTGGAATTTCCAAATATCCTTTCTTAGCTGACATCTCTTAACTATCAACTACCTACTTGCTAAATTATAGCCTTATATGTACAATAGTTTTTGAGATCTCGTGTTTAATCAGTATGTATGTTAGTGACCTTTCGCTTTCATGTATACGTTTAATACTGAACTAAACTTAACATATGTCAAATCAATCTTTGTTGTCATTCATAGACAATCTCTGAAGAACAATTCCTTAGATGAATTGTATTGATTGACAAATTAAAACCAAGTTTGAATTCATATTTATATTTCAAATAAATAGACTATAAATTTCACCAAGGAAGAATGATCTCGCTCACTAAATTCAGTCACCGATATCTCTTAGAATGGGATATGGTACTATTAAATGCTTAGGTTTCGTTCCCCCCTTGGCGCCTAAATGTTATAGCCCTCATCTTGACTATAATTCCAGTATAAGCCAGTAACAGGATGAGTTTTTTAAACAGGCTCCATACTGATCTTACCCATAGTATAAAAAAAGATTTCATTTTAGATTTACACCCGATTTTTAGTCAATGTATTCAAAATCTTTAAACAGTAGATTAAAGTTAGTAGTGCTGTCCTTTTCCTACTCTTCTCTGTTAATGAGAATGGCGCTACTAAATTCATTATTAGTATTCGTAACATCAGCGCTAGAGGAAATATAAATATCAAGACCACTTCAAATGGATTTCCGTGATAATCATTTTAAACCTACAATATTTTACGGGTGTCATTTAATTATTTTTGGAGGATACTCTGTGTAATTTAATTACATTATTAATTGCTCAAATCAAAGAGAAATTCCTTGACTAAAAAAATTACAGAAAAGATGTACAAAAAGGGCTCTGCTTAGCTCTCTATTTGCTTGCCTGCCAACAAAATGTATTTAATTTTTAATTTAAAATTAACCAATACAATGTTTAGGTCATTACAAACTTGTGATTAGAATTCCTTGCAAAAAGGGAAACAACGTTGGACGCCCGACTTAAAAACTCATGACATATACATACCTATTTTGTTGTTTCGACATATCTATGAACACCTTAACGGGCACTCCATAGCAGTTTACTATGTTGATTACAACAGGTATCATGCATAGTTTATTAACTTTGAAATCGTGGTCAATGTTATTGGAATGCTCTAATCTAAACACAACTACGTCATTGTTTTCACTATTTCCCTTTGTTTCATGTAAATCTATGCGAGTATCTACTTCGCCAAGATGCGCACTGGGTGCTTCAATAGATATTTTTGCTCGTTCACTTGAAAGCGTTTTGCCGAAACAGTGAAGCCAGAGACAATGTTGACCGATGGCTGCTCGGCCAGTTTTTTTGTTGTGTGCCTTCCATCTCAAAACAAACATAGATCGTATCAATCCACCTCTTTCTTCTTTATTTTCACTAATATCAACTATATCGAATAATGAAGGCGTATCGTCGGTAACAAATTTTGAGTAGGGGGGCTTGTTGATGTCATCTTTACTTTCAGGGTGATTTTTAGCGATTTTGAGACAAGAATATTCCACCTGCCCGTCAGGAATATCATCGAGAATTCTTGAGCTTTTTAGTATAAGGTGAGCTCGCTCTCTAGAAATCAAAGTGTTGTCGGAGTCTATTGCAGTCGTAAGCTGGGTCAACTTCCACTGTCTGCTCAGTAAAGAAGCCTCCAGTACTTCTAGAGTTATGTTATCGTGTTTCTCATTGCATACGTTTTTAATTTCAACGGATATATTCATGTTTTCTAAAACACGATCGCCCGATTGGCCTAGGCCTCTCCGCGGTGTCGTCATAATCTCTACTGTCTCCTGCAACAAAGGTTACGGGTTATATTTAAAACACATAAATAATATATAAATTATAATTTTACAGTAACTTATAAATAATTATAAGAGACTAGTTTAACGTGTAGACAGTATTTCGAAATAGGTACTTTCATATACTACGATACTCTTTGATCATCATGATCAACCCATTCTCAGCTCACTACAGAGTACGGGTCTCCTCTTAATATGAGAAGGGTTTGGCCATAGTCCACCACGCAGGCCATGTGCGGATTGGCAGACTTCACACGCCTTTGAGAACATTATGCAGAACTCTCATCCGTGCTGATTTCCTCACGATGTTTTCCTTCACCGTTGTAGCAAGTGATATTTTAATTGCTTAAAAACGCACATAACTCTCGAAAAGTTATAGGAGCGTGCCCGGGTTCGAACCCCAGACCTCTGATTAGGAGGCTGACGTCATAACCACTAGGCTTTCACAGCCTCTCTCACTCTTTGATCAACATTTTACAGTTGCACCGCAACACATTTATCTATATATCGTCAATATCGCAAAAAGTGATACAAATCTATTTGCATCTGTTATACTCATACAAAGCTAGGATTTAGAACGCCCTTCCAACTCGTTTCCCGATTCTTACTTACAACCTGGAGACTTTTAAAACAAGAGTGAAGAGACATCTTGGAATAACAGAAAATGCGGTCAATCGCGCGTCTATTACAAAAAATAACAAACAAAGTACTAAGCAGTGTACGGACAGTGGGGTGGAAGCGGAAGACGTGTCGTAGCAGGCGGTACGCACGCGCCCCTTGCCCTGTCTCGTAGTAGGCTAGCAGGTACAGACGCGGCGCGCGCGCATGTGGCCGCAGCAGCAGCGAAGCACGCGCCGTGCTCGCAGCAACGCCGTGCGCCCACACGAGCGTGACGCGCCGCGCAGCAGCGCGTGCTCTCGCCTCCGCTCGTGCTGTACGCTCATCTATATCAATGTATATAACATATATTTTTTGTATCCTATCAAAGGTTAAATTCGGTCAGAACAGTTATAAAAAACTTTCCATCCCCACAATCTTAATATATCGGTCGAATAATATGAAGACCTATTTCATTGTGTCAGTGCGATGTTAGATTCTAAAACCTCGATAGCCATTTTTACGCTTGTGAACTAGACGATCTGCTTGTTTAGCTTAACTGTTGAATTTATCTTTATAATCTAATAAAATTTAATAAAATGTTTATCCGGCTTAAAAATTGTTTTTGATTCGTTGTCATCTCTTTTTATCGATGAGTGTCCAGCTGGAATTATACTTACGTACGGATGGATACATTTATTAAAACCGTACAATACTGGCGTATCGAACGACTATGATAGAGCTCATTTATTTTATTGTCATAAATTCTATCATCACACATTACTTAAAACAAAACACCATTATAATAAAAAAAACATACCCGAAAAATCTGGTGGTGGGCGATATTTGTCATCATATAGGGCTTTAAAATCATCTACACTGTCGTCGAGGCCGACTATACTCATGCATTCGGGGTGCGAAACGGCCACATACAGGTTTGTCAAAGGAACCGGGCCCACATTCCGGAACTCAACATCTACTGTCAGTATTTCCCCGCTTATCACATCAGCACCGGTTTCAGATAATGTCATCTATTAATAAGGATAACAACAATATTAATAACAGATAAAGCTCAGAAAAACTACTTAAAAATAAAAATAAAACTATCTTAGTTTTCCATTCGTTATTCCTTAACAATGCTTGATTTAATATGATAATTGAAAGTCAATACTGTGTGTTTTATGTTGGACTCGCATTCATATATTGAATTACTATCTTAGCTCATCTGTAGTTAGTTAAATCATTAAAATTCTTAGGAGAAAATAAAAAATAATAATAATATGAATTATTTTACCTGCAAGCACGGTGCTTGAGGAATAACCTTTATTTGCAAAAGTTTATCTGCAAAATTGCTGTTACCACTTCGCAAATTTAATTTTCCTAACACCTTCACATTGTTTTCGTTCTGTTTACCATCTCCTACATTAATCAGCCTGAAAAATAAACCAAAGATAAAAGTAGGGATGATAGCAAATATACTTCAGTCAAATTCAGTTTGAATATCAAATACCAAACAAAATTAACATCCCATATATAGAGTGATATAGGGAAAATATCTAAAAAAAAAGTAATATTAAATTATTATTAATTGCGTGATTAGTAAGAAAAATAAAAAAAAATATGTTCTTACATAATCGGTGTAACGTAATCGGTGGGTAGAAGCAGTTCCAGGAAAAAAAAAACAACAAAAAAAGATCCAAATATAGTAAAATGTGAATGTTTAAGTAGGAAATGTTGATAAAATAAAAATATTTCATTATTATAAGTGTAATAAAAAAATCCTCATCGAATTTGACTGAAGTAATTTTAAGTCCAGATTGAATGAAATTAGTATAAAATTAACTTTTTACATATAAAATAGCATAATACAATTGTAAGCATACAATTTCATTTCAATTCTAGTGATAATCCAGGTAGTATTTTTGGGCACCACGGAAAAACTTCAATACTGCTTGACTTACCACTTTCACCTTTTAAATCCACTATTGAAGCCATACCAAGTATAAAAATTATTGTTAATTAAAAGCTGAGTAGAAAACTTATGTCTAACTTACCTAAAGGCTAACCCTTGTATAATTAGTTCCCCAATCTTCAGTGGTATCACAGTGAAATTCAATGTTTTTTTGCAATCTCCATCTAATAAAAATGACTTAATTTTCTGACCGTGTATCACGTTGCTTTCTAATACTTGTCCACTGGCTAACAGGGGTTCATTGTTTAAAACCTCATCGTTGGATGTTTCTGCTTCCTCTACATTTGGAGTGAACTGCCATAGTAGTTCGATTTCTTTCAAAAGTAATGAAATCTTTAGTGGGTTATATAAAGTTATAGAAATTTGAATTGGTTCTGAAAATAAATAATTAGTCCAAGTTAAAAAAAAAATGGCTGATACACATACGACATACAAACATATTCAACATCGTAAACCTTGGCTTTGAATTTTTGTTTAACTTGTAATTGAAAAAAGAAGTTGTTATAAACAGATTACATATTTGTATGGTAATATACCTAAAAAACATGGAACGACTGCCAAAATGACGATCGAACTATGTGAACCTATAACCTAACCTAATGTTAAATAAAAAAAACTTATAATATTAGTTCAGAATTAACTTTAGATTCTGTTTTGATTGAACGTAATTTTTTATCAACGACTCATTAAACAAAATAAAAAACCTCCTTTTTTTACTTACCTCCTTTCGGAACAATCGGTTTGCTATCTGTTTTTTGTGTATACAAATCAATACTAGGCTTAAATATCATCGGTACACTGCCTTGTGCAACCTGCAGCAGGGTTTCCTCTAGTTTATGCCAATAAGGGTCGTCTGCGGTCGTATCTGCCTGGGGCGGCAAGGAGAGAGACGTAGCGGGCGTTCGCCCCGGTGAGGAGAGAGGTGCTGGTCCCACGCATAATACCGCAGTTTCTTCACTCGATAGCAAGGGCACGGGCAAAACTGGAAGATTTTCTTTGTACTCCTCTGATGTTTCCACCCATTGCTTCAAAGTTATAAAGTTCTAATTATACACATACTATTGTAAATGCTACTTCATTTTATAAATACAATAAACAAATACTTATGGAAACAAATTTCTTCATCATCCATTTTTCATATTTTCTTATATTTCGAGGATAAATAGTAACACACAGAATTTTCGAATCTGCTTATTTCATGTTATACAAAAATGAACTTAATATGGCTCTATTATGCTGTTAACTTTCGTTTATTATTAATATTCCAGGTTCAAAAATGTTTTTTGTGTAAAGTGTAAGTGTAAGGAAAGAAAATATTAAATTATCGATTTGGGACGTTTACAACATTCATAAGAAACGTCACCTAAGCCTACTTTATACATTACAAGTGATACGTGGCAAGACACACACAAATACGTTTTGTTGCGTGTGAAAGTTTAGCCCATGAGACAACACACCTTTATTACATTCACCTTAACACAATATTGCTTATGCTAGGCAAAATAAAGCTTTTACTACTCGTTTATAGTTTTTTTTACTACTGTATCTTTAAATGTTATTTATCGAGCTGCCGAGAAAGAGCTATGTAGTGAGTTAATAAAAATCAGCAAAATGTCTTTAAAACCTTCTGCAAGTTAGTTCTATTTGAGACCGAGTTAGTAAAGCGGCGCTATCAGATTTCTACCCATTCTGGCTAGGTAGAAACAGAAACACGAGCATTGAAGATGAGCGTAAATGCACCTCGCTGCGACTATCGTCACCCCCAAGTCGTACGACTTGGGAGCGCCTCAGAGCCTCTCCACTTGCCACACGATGGACGCGGTACCCACACGGTGACTGCACGACCCCGCGGAATGCTAAGAATTTCGTCTCTCACTGCATGAACGTTCGCTTAAAATTTATGTTCGGACTCAAGCTTTAATAACAGTATATAGTGTTTAATATTTCGAATATCAAAACACATTACCCATTTGTGTTTACGAGAACAAACTGAGGGTTCAGTTATTGGAAAAGTGGAAGGGCCACAAGATACACCTGTGTGTGAATGAGGATGAACTCCTGCAACCCCAGTCTACTTCAACATGGATTTTCGAAAAGCATCTCATACTGCCAGATTTTAACTGACCTGGTGGGCGAGCATGAACTCGCGCAGGAAGGCGTCCTGCTGGGCCGCAGGCTGCGGGGAGTGCGGCGCGAGCGGTGCGGCCAGCCACGATGCGGCCGAGTGCGGCAGCCGCAGAGCGCCCGCTAGCCGCCCCAGCGCGAACTGCACATGGTCCGTCGACAGCCGCCAACCACTGCCCGAGTACACCTGTTAATACCAGGAATCAGCCTTCTCATAGCTCCATAAATAATATATAGAACAATTTTGTCTACCAAACGTTTAAGCACTAACCAAAATAATAGGTTTAAAAAAATATTCCATCATCATCATTCTGTATGCAGTATATTCCTAATATATATGTATGTAAATGTTATACATATAGTAGCCTTATATAGTAGAGACATCATTAAAAAATCATTAAAGAAATAAATATGTCCAAATAAATCGATTTATTACGGTCCTCCGTTATCCTAAAATGTAATGATTTTAGTTAGTATGATCAGAATTGGTCAGACTGCGCAATATGTAGTTGTGGCACAGTTTACCATAACTGTGTCACACTGTACAAAAAACCCGTCATAATCCAATTTATAAAATACAGCGTGTATTATTCACGTAAAAATACTGTGCCAAATCAACTAAATCTTTAAGTATTTATTTGCTATCACAACAAATACCCTTTTAAAGTTTTTTTTATAAGTAGGTACGGTCAGGTAGTTTATACCTGATAAGCTTGTTTATAGCATCTATACGCGTGTTTCTTCTGCCCAGCTTTAGAAAATCTGTGCCCCGCGAGCACCATGTGAAAAGCGTACTTTCTCGACATGATCTTATTGCTGGGGCCTTTCAGGAAGCACAGAGCCGCCTGCTCAAGAAGCATTGCACTGCGTAAATCGCTGTCTTCAGAGGTCATACGGATGAGTTGTTTAGCTGCTTCGCCGTAAAGTCCAGCATTGATTAAACACGGTACCGAAAGCAAAGTGGCTCTGACTGCGTACTGTATCATTCTGTAAAAAAAAAAACTTTTAACGACTTGCACTCCGCACGCACGGTTTGGTACAGTTTCCGTACTTTATAGAAAAGTACGCTTTTTTTTATTATGCCCTTTAATTTCAACTTTATTTTTATAATTATTTGTTATAGCGACGATAGAACAGATTCTCTGAAAATTTCATCTGTCTACTAATTACGGACGGTTTTTAAGACACAGGCCTGGACTGACAGACAGACGGATAGCCGTACAGACGCACAAAGGAGTCTAAGGGGTGTATCCCTTAGACTCCTTTGTACGGGATACACCCCTTAGACTCCTTAGCGCGACTTCAGACTTTGCTGACATTGTTAGAAAGACAGATTGAGGTATGTCCGACACGTAACTCTGTCTCGTTTCAATGGTTACTCAAGTCACACGTAATGCTGATCGTGATTGATCATGGCTCAAATTTTTATAAAGCGCGCTTAGCCTTACCTAGGAATGCCTCGGCCTCTATGATATGGATGCGTAAATATGATTGACGCGGCAACGTATGATAAGAAAGCACACCGCGTAATGAGATAAGGCTATGGCAAAGAAGAAGCTTAGCCTTACCAAAAAATCAGTTAGGTCTAAGATAAGTCATAGACTTCGAGTATGGAACCTAAAAACTTCGGATGTAAATTTAATAAATTGCAGTTTTTAGTAACAATTTTTCCTTAACTTTATGGGTAATTCTAACCCCAAGTAAAACTTCATATAATTAATAATAATACTCGTAGTCTTTTCATTTTAATATGCTCTCCTGTAAAGTTGTGGATTCGCAGATCCTACTTTGTTTATTAGTTCTGATGATATGTATTATCCTGTCAAACATTAGTTAAATGAATATTTATATGATGAAAAAATAACATTCTCACCTACAAGTGTTTAGGTAAGTGACAATACTTTCTTCCATATAGCCAAAGGTTTTCCTATTGGCTTCTCCAGCCATAAAAGCACTGATCGCGGCCATCTCTAACGCGCCCGCGAAACACAGCCACGCACTGTCCGCATAGAATTCCCTTTTCGCGGTATGATACGCGTCGAACGCCCGCTGCCATTGCCCGCATAGAAACCAGAGGTCACCTAATCGGCGCAGCTGTAGTTCCGCACAATCGGTCGAGTATCTTGAAATAAAAATAACACTAATATTATAAATGCGAATGTAATAAGATTTCCCGCCGGAACTAGTGAACCAATTTGGCTGAAGTTTTGAACTGAGATATAATTAATCCTACATTGCCTTTTTATGTTTGGAAAGTCCATGATTCTCCTGTTATTTGTTATTCACGTCGATGCTATATAGCTTCTCATGGCAAACTTCCTCCAAATAATAATTATAGGTATGTTAGAAAAGGGATCGGGAATGAGAACAGGAATGTGATATCAGATCTTCAATTACGAAAGTTGCTTATTCCTAAGGCATATTTGTAAAGCATATATTTACGAGGATGCGCAAGTCATGCGAATAAAACTTGAAATCCGCCGTTTTGTAGCGGCAGCCAATCTGAGTTTACAATAACTTAATAATATTAAATTGTGTTGTCACCAGAATCAAAGATGTGTACCAATTATTAGATGTATTTAACAACAGGAAATTGAATTAAATAAAATTTGGCCTGAACAACACGTTCAAGCTAAATAAAACCGTTTAAATAAATAAATATATATAATACATACATGACTGTATTATTAACTGTTGTAGCTCCTGACTTTCCAGTGGTGAACCATCGTTTTGTTGCTGATAATAGTGATCTACTCACACCTTTTTTATTTGCTACCTTAAACATTTAAGAATTTCTTTATAACTAAATATGATAATATTAGTAACACTTAGTAGAAACACGAGTTTAAAAAGCGTAGACGTATTACTATAATTTAAATATTAAGATTTTAAAAATATGTTATAACGACATATTCATAATTCTTATTGAGATCCCCGGCGTATTACCGTATCGTACCGTATCAGTGGTTTTATAAGTGGGAGGACTTCGGTTCGCTCCCCAACATAAAACATTTAATTAGTATAAATATAATTTAACTTATAAAACTTAATTTTCTTAAGTCTGAGCTGGTGGTATGCTTAGCCGTCCGTGACTTAGTTACCAAACGGCCGTCAAAGACGTGCCGTAAATTAACGTTCGTGTAGGGTTATGGTTTAATCTAACAGGTTAACCCGCTAACTCCCAGCTTAGACTACATCAACACTTAATGGTGGTGGCGTCACTGAAGTCAAGGGTTAACTTGTATTCGATAAAAAAAAACCGGCTTGAAGGATTTCTATGTAATTTTGTATATTAGCATGCAGCAGTACACACTACAATAGTATGTAGTACAAGCTGGTGCCCACGACTTCGTCTGCGCAAGATTAGTATTTCGAGTAGCTTATATCAGCGTGGCGTAGAAAAGAACAAACATTATGACATTAAAATTATCTACGTACATTTTTTCCTTACTTACTTGACACATAGTCATATTTTCGAAAAATTCACACAATATCTTAATAAATTGTAACGTATTTTTTATTCTGATGCATAAACTATATTCTTGTAAAGTTTCACAATATCAGTAGTCATCCGTAGATAGTAGTTTTACGTGAAAGAGTCCAACCATACTTACAAACTTTCGCGTTTATAATATTAGTAGGAAGGATGTAATGGTGATTAAATAAACAATACTAAAAACGGCAAGTATTTTTCATCGGATCTGAGCACTTTGCATGTGAAGGGCAATGCTTAACTGACATTCCATAGATTGCGTTAAAGCGGTCCACCGCTTACTTTTAAAAGGTATGGTACCGGTACTTATATGACTAATATATTATGTAGTATGCTTACTTACAACTTCAGTCAATTGTGCAATTTGTTTTTCTAGTTGAGGTATTAATGCTTTTGAAACATACTCGTGCAGGAAACTTTTTATAGCATCTATGTCGTTAGTAGTTAGTGCGGCCCCATGGATTTCAGATAAACTATCCAAGGATTTGGCAGTCACATTGACACTCTCCGAACTACCAGAAAAAGAACATGGCTAAAACAATACACAAAACATATATTCTACTTAAAGATTATGTCATGAAAACATTTTATATAAGACAGCAGAGTAGTTCATATTTCAAGTTCAGGTGAATCTTAAATTTCAAGCTTAGCTTCAAGTGTATAATTACTGTCAAGTTTAATTATGACTATGTAACACTGTTTATAGGGCTGGAAGTAAAAAAAATACCACACTATCGCAGACCTTACAAACTCTGCCATAGTATTTTAATTCCAATCTGCCGAAATAGTCTACTTTAAAAATTAGCCAAAGCCCAAACAAGAGAAAATATTCATGAGCTCATAATAATACACATAATAATTGTGTATTGAAAATAATTACATGGATAATATATTGAAAAACAATCCATATCAAAAATTTAAGATATCTATATTTTACCTCCAAGCTGTTTGCATTATCATAAACATCATTATCAGTAGCGGTAAGAGGATGTACAGCTTCAGGGTTTGTAGATGCTGTTGCAGCAATTGGTCTCTCATCTAAATAGACAGAACAGCAGGTTTTATAAAAATAATATTGCACACAAGCCTACCCATCAAGGCTTTGCTATGACTCAGTTAACATAATATAAACACTATAACTGAATACTACAACATAATATATACATTAATATTGACAGATATTTCAGTTTTTGCAAACAGTAGCACATGAAATTATTATATTAAATATATAGGTTAAATGATTTGATTATATTTCCACACCAATTTCATTGCAGTTTCTTAGTTGATTTGCTTTATTTTTTTGATCAGTTAATATAAGTCATGCTAACATCAATTTAGTTGTATCTAGTCTAATTTTAAAATTCATTTACCACCTAGATTTGCTAATTATTATAAAAATCATTTAAATTATGCCAAAATAAAAAAATATTATTATATGTACCAGGAGAAGTTGCACTTGCTGAAGTAAATGTGACTTGTGAATCAAATGATGGAACTTGTAGAGAGCCTGCCAATGGCTCATTCTGTAAGAAAAATCAGGTATCATATTATGATAAAATTAGCAAAAAATATCACTACTTAGATCATGAAATGCTTACAGTCAATTCTCTAGATCTTCTTAAATATCTAGTCCAAAAATCAGTTTGTAATTTGGGATCTGCAGTGTGTTTAGAATTTATTGATAACATGAAGCAGTTTGTAGAACCAAACGTCTGCTTCAAAATTTCAAATGCCTTGTCTGCCCTGAAAAAAAAATAAGCTTATATTGACATAAGTTTAAGCAATAAGTGTGGAATCTAAATACAAATAGAATGAAGTTCTTAAAAAGATCATTATCAATATCCTGAACACATAGAAATTCTGCCCCATATGAGTGACCCTACAGAGAAGCATAAATACATAACAATATAAAATAAAAGTCAATTATAATAGACTATTTTAATTAAAGTTACATGGCGCACATTAAAAGCAAAGAAAGCATTAAAATAAAATTGTCTTAATTTCATAGCTAGTTTGAGATAAGCCTTCATTCTTAGTCAAATGTCTGTGGCTTTTAGCTTATGTATTTAACTGCAAACCCACTTTTTTACTAACAATTTTAAGGAGAATGTATTTCAAGATACTGTGAACAGTCACCATTACCCAATGCCAACATTGCTTTGCAAGACACACAAATGGAATATTGTATTATTCTTAAGCTACAGGCTATTCTAATTATTTAAAACTTACTTCTCCTTAGGGACCACTGATACATCATGTAAAAGAAGATAAGATTTTAAGACGGCACTGTTAAACCACTTAGGTAATTTAGGTGGAGTAACATTTTGTAGTTGTGCATACTGTTGATTTAAGGCATTATAGACATCAATTATGTTATCATCCAGAGTAGTAGCAACAATAATACAAGCAAGAAAGTGTTTAGTGAATTCATGATCGGAAGGAAACTGGACTTCAAGATACGTTTCTCTCCAGGCATCAAACCAAGGGGTGGCTTGAGGTATTTCAATTGTATGCCCTTCTGAAAATTACAAAAACAATAAAAAATTTGAATTTTATTCTTACTTGTGTACAACACAAATATCTAACAGATTATAGAGTTGAGGTTTGATTTAAATTTTTGTATGGAGCTAAATAAAGTAAATTCTGTAATTTAAATTTGAAGAAAATACATTCTGACAAACATGGAATTAATTTTTAATAAGTAACTAAAATATCTGAGGTTTAGTGTTTCTTTTGATGGTAACAAACTTAACTTTAGGGGAAAGTTAATCTATCAATAGTATAAAGAGACTGCGAAATCAAATGAATCAAAATTTATACCCTTATAAAACCTTAGTCAAACAGTCTTTGTAATATAGATCTAACATAATTTGATTAACAAAATATAAAGGATATTTCATACCTATATCAATTGGAACAGTTTTTTCATCATAATTGTGTAACACTGCATTGTTAAGTTGTCTTCTTGCCTCAGTAGGTGGAAGAGGTTTCCAATTTACATCCCTTATGACTAAGTTAAAATTTTTTATAGTACACACTCCACCTCCTGGTTCACGAATTTGACCTGTTTCAAAATGAAGATGAAATATAACATGCATTAGTGTATCTGTTAAATTAAATAGTTTGGTTTCATAGTTAAATAAATTACCAAGGCAAAAAGGTCTTTAGATATATGTTATTTTTACCATATAAATAAACATCAATAATAGAAAAAAAAATTATCTCATTATGGACAATGGGAATTATTTCAAGATATTTTTTGGCCCAGAAAATACTGATAAATTCAAATTTACATTAATTGGCATTTACCTTCCCAATCCACTGTTGTAAATGGTTGCAATAACTCTGAGAGGGTCAAGTTATTTTTACCAACAATATTTTCCACTTTTGAACTGCATAATGTTGCAATAATCGGAGAAAAAGAATTTTGAACAAATTCTTGTGCAGTTTTCATTATGTCAGTTTTTGATCTTTAATATTGCTGTAGAAAACTTTGCTTGATTTTGGTTAGTGTATTCTACACAGTGTTTACTAAATATATAAATTAATTCATCTTTATTTTACACGATAGCTTTTACGTCGGTAATCAAAGAAGTACACTGTATGTATGTGAGTACACTACAACTATATTATCAAAATAGCAAAGCCCTTTTTAGTAAATTTTATGTAGTATAATAAAAAACTGAAATTGTATTCAATAATTTCAATAGTTTAATCATTAATGTAATTCAAAATATTTTTTTTCAATTCCGCTTGAGATATTTATTTTTATCTTACAAATGTCAGTGTCAAATCACAGAATATGATGTGGGTTCGAGACTACGATAAATCAGAGACCATAGCATCTAGCCATCGTGGCAATATTAGAGTAAGTTGAGCAAGATGTTAATTTAGCATATATTTTATAGTTGATTTGATTGTCTTGAGAGATGACCCATAAATCATCAGGTCATATTGCATTAAAAATACTTTAACCACCCATAACCAACTTAAGCGGAAAATGAAGTAACAGTACCTATGTTTACAACTTTTGGCAAAGGTTCGATCAGTAATGGACTGCACGACACTGAGTTAGGCGAGGTACAAGATAAAAACTACGACCTGCATTTATTGATCTAAGCACACTTTCACTCTTCTCTTTCAAAACATTATTTTTATGCATATTACCTAATTCCAAAAGTATGAGGATTCTGGGCGATAAAAAAGTCCTGTTTGGCAGTTAATTACTATGTAAAGCTTATAAATAATACATAATTGACACACCCTAATGTGCCTACATCCTTTGTGGAATTTTTTTTTCGAACGAACGGACGAATTCCGTCTGCCTTAGTCTGTTCTGGGAGGCTTCGGTTGCAGATAATAACAACTATAACCGTTCTCGTATGATTCTACTGTAGAAAACGAAAAACAATGCATAACCAAACTTTTGTACAATGTATGTAAAAGAAAAGTCCTCATAAAGTGTCAACTAACACTTTATTACTTTTCTAGAATCTTACCTACTTTTCATACCGAAAAAATTTTTTGCGAATGAAAACTCAAGACTTTTTCTCATCTTGTAGGTAGTGAGATGATCTCGTTGCTGAATACATTTTTTGGACAGCTGACCCAAAAAAACGCGACAATTAGTTTTGGCAGTCCTCTCTTGATGTTAACAGGTGGAAATCCAAAGGTGCAAGGTGAGGGCTAAATGGTGATGCAATGAATTGACACCTCCCGGCCAAACTCTTATATGGCCTAGCGTTGTCGTGATGAAAAAACACACCCTTTTCTATTCTATTGATCCATTTAAGCCGCTTTAAGTTTTTGCTTTAATTACAGGAACTGTTGGCAGTACAACTCCAATTCGATGGTTCTGCCGGCGGTAAAAGCTAATAATTAACAATGCCCTAGAAGCCCTTTGTACTCCAACATTCACATAGCATCACCTTATTGAGAGACAACCCGGGTTTTGGCAGGCTGTTAAGTTTAACTGACCTTTGACCACGTCCTTTTTTGCAAGTTTTGTCGTACGCAATCCACTTTTTATCAACAGTTATCAACCTCTTTTACCTTTGTGTGATTATGTACCCAGCTGTTTTCAAACTGTTGTCATCAATTCCCAGTTCTTCAGCATAACTACTGATATTGCAATTTTTTTTAAATTGCTTTTTTATTTTCTTAATGGTGCGACCAGAGCAAGCTGATTACCGGATTTGAAAAGCTTTAACCAAAGCTTTGTGCCAAGCATTAATCTGTCTCATTTCAAAACTAACTTTGGCTAAGCCAAGTCAAATTACGTTCTATGGAAGTTTTTTTTGTCGTTTGTAAAGTACAGACCTATAAGTCCAACCTACTTTATATTTGAATTTAATTTGAATGAACTTCAGGCTGGGACCTGTTACTTGGGGATAAAGCAGCATTCTAATAATGAAGTAATTACTGAAATCGGTTTTGTATTGCCACAGAGTATATCTATTACAAAAAAACAAACTATTTGTTACTCAAATCAACAATTCGCTGTTTATAATCTTAATATAGATTATTCTATAGCTATGGATTGTGATAATTTTGCGTTAACTAAGTGAAATATCAAAATATTATGAATACCTCTTATGATTTTCAAACTCTATAAGTCATGGTGTATGGCATAGTATGTATTTACAATGTAATAAAAAACATTTCTTTTTGCTTATATTTAATGAAAATCTTTTACAAAATTTTGGTAAACCTATAACAATCATTTATTTCAAATGATTTTTATTATAAAGAAATCTTAAATGCATTACTTACATAAAAAATATTTCTGTAACTAATACAATATGTAAAAAAAACATAGGTACTTTATCTTTTTCTAACAGTAAAGAGAAATTACAACAAGTTCACATGATTAGTCTAGCTAAATACTTTGGATCTTGTGTGGTTGGAGGAATGTTATAAAAGCTAACTGCATATGTAATGATTACTTCAAAATATGCATGTTAAAGTAGAATATATTATACACACTTAAATATGAGTTATATAATTTATCTACTTTATTGATTTGACTTTAAAGTCAAAGAACACAACTGGAGAAGGTTGATCATATTCAACTTTTATTGCGTAATTTATTTATTATTTATGTCAATTTAACAAAAATAGGTGGCTTTTATGAAGTTTTTCATTATGAAATGAAGTAGTTAAAAATATTCAGAATAAAATACAAATAAATCAAATCAATTTAATGTCCCTATACATATCTGGCGACAGTAAAACACGTGAAAAAGTGCTTATTAATTTCAATAACTACTCGCCTATATAACTATAATCTAATAATAATAATAATAAAACGTAAAAATAAATGTTTACTTACTTAAAAATAAAATTAATAGTACATCTTAAATAGCACTAACAAAAACTAATGTATCAAAATATAAAACATACAATCTATAAATTCAACAGTAGCAAAGTACTGTGGGAAATTACTTGGTTGTTATTTTTTCTGTGTAATATCAAAAACCATTCGGTTTTTACGAATAATGTCAAAATAATAAAAGTGAACCAATCATTACCAAAATTCTTATATATGTATAAAACTAATAAGTCATAAGAAGTAAATTTAATTAAAATAAATTTCATTAACAATTTTGAAAATAAAAGTTGCCATAACGCGTCATTGTAGATTTTTTTTTAAATAGATAAATCGAAAAATAGCATAATACTACTGGTAAAGGCCACTTAATTAGACAAAAACAATATTTTGGTGCTAGTTGTGCACAAAGACAAATGGGACAGGTTAATAGTTTAGGCAATTCAATATATTTTATTGTTCCCAAAAAATAATGGGCTGTAAGTGAAATTGTCTGTTACGAACTGATACTAAGATCACTCATACAACTAACTTTAAGATTTTATAGCAAAATTATTACTCAAGGCCAGCTTGATGTTGCCCTATGACAGTATGCTGTGCAGCTTTACAGATCATCAACAAAATGTTTATGATTGAAATGTTGATGATGTTTATGATTAGAGATAAATCTTTAATTAATAAGCTATTAATTCGTGTAAAGCGGGCCCCAGGCATTTGCATAATGATTTGCAAAGAAACACATCAGCAAACTTTTGAACACATTAAAATCATTGCTGATCCTCATACACATTAGACAGCATTTGATGTCAACTCTTTTTATTGTTGTTGTGTAGAAGTTTATTCAACAAAGGTTTATGGTATATAAAAAACAACAGTGAGGTCAGATGTAAACTTCAAGTTTTGAATTTAACAAGATCTGGGGGAGCAAAGCAAATATAGTACCAGTTTTCACTCACATATTGAACATTTCAAAATTTTAAGAATATATTATTCCATTTTAATGGTTGCACAATTTGTTATATTCTAAAAAAATAATTTATATACAATCGATATTTCATGGCAATTACACTCGAAATATCTGTAAGTATACAAAGTACTTAATTATTTGATAACGCATACGAAACTCGAACGCCGTAATACTTTCCTTGTTTTTACCAAAGCTATCAAAATCGCACCAATGAATCGATACACTTGTACTGGACAATTAAAGGCGAAACTTTCATCACACGCATCAACACATAACCCAGCACTTATCTTTTCATCACTTCGATAGTTGTTTTGTTACATAGCCACTCAGACTATGTTAGCAGACTATCACTATTCAAAATTAGCATTGAACATGTTAATGTTGAGTTCCTCAAAGGCGCCGCCGCCGCTTTGGTCCAGAATCTGCAGCATGTCGGAAAGCTCGTGCGTGGCGTGGCCCTCCGCGGCCGCGCCAGCTCCCCCCGCGCCTCCCTGCCACGCCCACATGCCTGCACACAAGTTACGTATTACGACCGAAATGTATAATCATCAACTTAATTCAAAATCTTCGGATCAATCAGATTAAATTAAGTAGTATTTTCATCTCTGACATGAAGGTAAGCTAAATTCAGTCTACTATTTTAAGATTTTGGATTAAATTCGTTATAAACTCAGGCATTTCTGATAAACTTCTATATTATATTCTAAACTTGATGTAAGAATACATAAATATAATAGTAGTGTGAATAAAAGTTATAATGTGCATATGACATTAACACAGCAGCAGACCAAAGGATTTTGCATGATACAAAACATTTGATGTTGGTTGCTGTTGAGATACAAACCTGGATATGCTTTGATATTACATGAATTGTTCTGAATAATACTAATAACTATTAAATCATGCCATGTAATTAACCCCAATTAATATTTTGCATTTTGATTCTTTACAATATATCTGATACTAAGATAAAATATTATATTATTTTGCTACCTGCATTGCAGTCTATGCTCTAAAAGAATAAGGAAGTGAAGATTTATAAAATCGTTAAAATGTCAATCCTCATTAGGACAGCCAGAAGCTAAGCTCAAAAACACTCTACTACAAGACAAGTGAGCCTGTGTCTTGTAGTAGTATACAAATTTGCTAATATATAGAATATAACTTCTTCCTGTAAAATCCTCCAGTTCCAGGGCTGCAAAGTTCAAGAATAGCAAAGTTGATCAGGATCCAAGTAGAAAATAGTTCAGCAATAGGCACCACCTTCAATGTATAGTGTGATTTATTATGTTGTTTTTTAATAACATACTGTACATAAATAACTATACATATGTAGCCCAACTGTAAAAACCAACAAGTACATAAATAAATGTACATGTTTATAAATATACATATTTATTTATGTACTTGTTTGTTTTTACAGTTGAGCTAAAGACAATAAAATATCGAAAGTGTGTGGGGTTTTTGAATAATGTATATATATATTTTTTTGAAGGTTTGGTTGAAGTATAAAAAATGAATGATACCGTGTGTTGGGTGTCCAGGGTGCGCTGGGTGCGTGGGGTGCGCGGGGTGCGTTGGGTGCGCGGCGTGCGGCGGGTGCGCGGCGTGGTGGTTATGGTGGTAGTGTGCGGGCGGCAGGTAGGCTGGCGCGGGCGGCGAGCGCGCCGGGCTGCCCGCGCCCGCGCCACCTTCGCCGCTGTACGCGTAGCTCTCTCCACCGGCGCCACCCGCTGCGCCCGTAGCGCCGCTCTACAACATAATATAGAGGATTGTTTGAATATACGCTTGCAGATGTTTGTGTCAGTTCTATTGCACAAAAATGTCTCGACTAAACCAAGCTGATAGGTTTGAAGAAGCGTCACCTAAAAGCATAATAGTTAGTACCTTTGTAGTAAAATAACGAATCAAGATCTGATGTTCCTCTTGTTAAGATCTTGTTAAAATTATACGATTTAATGAACCAATTTTGCCAACGGTTGAGGATTTGACAACTATATTCCTTGTCGATTATATATTAAAATGCATAGTTACGGGACGGAGAGTGGTCCATGTCGTGTTGGGTGGGGTGTTGGCGGGACGGTGCGGCGAGTATTCGGGCGCGTAGTGCGGCGCGTGTGGCGCGAACGCAACGCCCGCTCCGGCCGCGCCGCCTTCGCCCGGAGATCGCGCACCAACGCCGCCTGTCAACAATACTATATTATATAAAACTACCAATCAAACCTGCGTCATCAATATCGAAAGACTTTGGCATAGCAATGTTTGAATGCCTTAATTACAAGATTCACCATGTACGTAAACTAAGAATGATTTGCTCAATAAGTACCAACTGCAGCGTCTACACCTAATCATCTAACTTAAAAATGCACTGTCGTAAAAAAATTGTATTATTTAGTTACTTTAAAAAAAAGCAGTTTTAATCAGCCAAAGAAAAAATTGTAAATACCTTGTACAGTTTAGTAAATAAATTATAATATCATTTAATGTGATCAAATTATTCATGACATACAATTATACATTTATGTTTTATATACGAAAATATACTTTTAATATTCAAATTTTAGCCGTTACCCGCGACTTGGATAGCGTTTCGGTTAAAGTCAAAGTGTAAAAACGGCATAAAACTTTGTCAAGCACGTAACGTTGTTTTGTTTTAACCTTTTCGTAAGTCAGAGGTGAGGCTAAGCTGGCGTTATGGATATCGACTTTCGAGCCTATAGCCATGTATGTGGGTTCTAATAGCACGCATTACATATGAATGTACAGCAATTATGGTGCAGTTATACGAACTACAAATAACTACTGCCACAGCTGACTTGCAGTTTGCCTCTTTTTACCGTCTGAAATAATCACCTGGAGGGGCATGATGCTGTTGGTGTATGGCTGGAGGCGCCGCTTGGTACACGTCGCGTTGTCGCAGGTGGTAGTCGTAGTTCTCTTCCGCTACCGGTTCTCCAGTCGTGCTCGCTAACGACCGACTGCACAAAACATATTGAATTCGACGATATCCCCATTGCTATTTTCACCTGGCTAAGTTTGTTATGGGCTTCTTAGACCGGGACGCATTTGGTAGCCTCGGTACCCTCGTAGCTTTAGTTTTAAGTTTATGAATATAGTTATCACCATCAAATCACTACTATGTAAATTATTGACGCGTCAAAAGTGCCTTTTAAAGGACTTTTTGAATAAAGATTATTTGAAATTTGTATTATTAATCTATTAAATTTATAAAATATTATTACTGATATTTTCCGAACAACAATGAATACTAATTATATATATATACATTTTCAATTTAATACTCACTTTGCCAGCGTATTTGTGCAAACAATATATTCCACATCATCATTGTATGGGTTCAGGAAAGCGAAAGCAGATGTCCTTAACCAAACCCATTCTCTGCTTTTCGTGCGAAACCGGTACATGAGTGAAATAATTTGCCCTTTCAACTTTAAAACTGAAACAAAGAAAAAACAGTTTTAGTTATTAAAACATTTGATTTTTATGTAGCTTGGCGAGATTTATGGTGAAAGGAAAAAAGTGAAGCATACCTTGGTCGAAATTGTCCCTCATGTGTTGCTGGTCCTCCGGGTGGTAGAACTCGTAGCAGAGTTTGCCTAAAAGGTCGGCGGGCGCACAGCCCACCACCTGCGCAGCGCGCTGGTCCGCGAACGTGAAGCGCCCGTCCACAGAGTGCCTCGACACGAACTCCGCGCCGCCGCTGCACAGGCTGCCCTCAGAGCTGCTTGGTGTCGACGTCACCTGCGTCGTATGTACATAGATCTTACCCGTTGTCCTAGGGAAGCCAGCTTTTAACTTAGCACGCATTTTAAATAATATAAGTATGCGCAAGGGAAAATATTAATCAATAGTAAATAGTAAGTATAGTACGAATCGTTAAACGTAATAGACATCTACATTACATACAATGCCAATCGATACAGGAAAATGACCATGTCATGTCATATCTTTCTTTCCTATCTATATCCTAAGTTTAAAACATTGTCATAAATACATACAACGCAAATAAGCTTTATTATTATTTTGTTATGTATGTATTTATAATCAAGTTGACAACGTTGACAAATTGATAATAAAGATTCATCCGTTTGGTAATGTTTAGTGTTAACTTTAAAGCAATACTCAACGTACCTGCAATCTGCCGATGGCAACGAGACAACAGTGTGACGCGTGGAGTTCGTCTTCCACGGGACGATCCATCTGCATACCTGTAAACAGATCTGATATCCCAAAACACATAAAATTTTGCATGTTAATAAGGAGAGAATAGATTTATAACTTTTCTTTGTATGTATTATTAATCTATTGACTTTCGCGTTTTGTTAGTGGAGAGGAGAGGATAGGACTCAGAAGAATAAATAACGCATAATATACTTGTCTAAGCTATTCTTCGTAAGATTTGTCGTCAAAAATTATCTTTGAATATGATATCTTTGAAACATATAATGACTAATTTAGTATAGAATCGTTTATAATAATGCTAATTGGCTACTGCCATGCTAAATTTTGTCTTTTTTGTATGGAACAAGATAAAACTCATGAACTAAAACCTGACCACAACTCGTAACTAGACTAGCGAAACTCGGACTATGCTGTTATCGTTCTGAGGGATACGCCTATGATACACATGTTTGTAGCTACCATTACAGCCATTATTTAGTGGCAAGTTGCATAGCAAGGTCATTAGCGAACCTTTAACGTGAAGGAACACAGGTGAGTAAAACTGCTTGTCTGAAAGTATCTCCTTAGAGACTCTGGAATGTGAACTATACCAATCTGCAATTGGCCCGCGTGATGGACTACGGCAAAATTATTTCCCATGCTTAGAGGAGTTCGATTGGTAATGATGAATGGAATGAATATAATAATATGCATTAGTATTCATTGTCGAAAACACTACTGCCTATAGTATATATGGTATTTCTGCCTATAGTTCATAGACACTGAGTGAAAGAATAAATCTCAATTGTGTTTATATCTCAGCTTTTCAGTAGCTTACTTGCTTGTATGCCAGTTACGAACATGTGCAACACAAGCGATATGTTGATCGCACATTATAGTAGACCACCAGACGCAATGCCGTTTTCAGTGTTGAAAATAAGTATGTAATCGAAAAATGTTGTCCCATGTTAAGAGAGTCCTAGATGTTGATTACCCCCTACTTGCCTGGGTAGAAGATCATCAACATTTAGGAGAGAAAAGTAAACTTTTAAATCATTAAAAAAATGTTAACTCCCATCGGCTTGTTTCCAACAGGACGTCAAAACTGTTACAGTTCAAGTGAAGTAATTTAAAGGCGTTCTTATTCATAAGAAAACTATTGCGTATGGGCACGTCCTTTAATGTGCGGTCGGTATAAGGGGCTGTCTATTGATCACGTAAGGTTTTTAAGAAAGAATAAGTCAACGCGAAGTAAAGTACCTTAATCTCACGATGGAGAAATAACCTCGACAGAAAAACTGGGTTAAATTGTGTATTTCTACTACACTATTGCGATTATATACTACAACCACAGCTAAATAATTATACGTCTTTTGAAAGACCCCATGTGAGATTAGTAGGGTGGGGCAGGTTTGAGCTAAATCACGCAAAATCTCACCGTGGGGGAGTTTACGCGATTTGGCATGCGCGGATTTGTGGGTTGAAAAATCCTCAAAATCATCTCACGTGATTAACGGATGCCCCCTTAGGATAGAATACGAACCTGTCGGCGGCCAGTTCTTGATGTAGCCGGTGCAGTGCACAACTGCGTAATTATGTCCGTCGTGCGAGGGTCCGAGCGAGTTGCGCGCACGCAGCCGCCCGAGGTGCGCGCTTTCTGCCGTGCCGCCCACGCGCATGCGGCAAATGAAACCGCGCCGCGACCCCATGACTTGTCGCATGGAAGCTGTATACAATGTTCCGATAAACTTTCATTTGAGCGTCAAATTAAAAATGAATGGGTTTCTAAAAATTATTAATAATCAATCTCATTCTGACAAACTGTTTTCGGAAAAAATTAATAAAACCTATTATATAATAACGGTTTACATACTTAGTCAAAGGTCAACTTTCTAAAAAAAAAATTAAGCGTATGAGTCAGAAAGATATACGTTACGTTCTTACGTTATGTTTATTTAATTTTAATGAATTATTTGGTCCAATTATTAAATACAAATATTATTAAATATTTTTTGTTTACAACATTATAATTTAGTAAATTAACTTTACGGATTCTGTAATAAATTTCGGCAGATATTCTCATCTTTTTTTAATATATGTATGTATTTCTATTCGGAGATATCAAGGTCAGGGCTATCCGATTATCGAAAATTTGATAGGTTTTCATTCGCAGTACGTAGATAGGCATCAGTAGCTTTAGTTATTTCAGACAAGAGATTTGGTTTCGCTATACACGCGCGTGTCAATGCTCTAGAACATGGTCATCTATGTAATTTTTTAAAAGCACGTAATTACTGAGACGTGACGACTTGACAAGAAATAATTCCATAAAATCAAACTCTTACAGAATCCTACCTGATAGAAAGCCGGGCGGGGCCCTGGACGTGATATCCCCAGACTTTAATACATAGAAAAATATTCTTACACTGATGACCTTCTTTTTTGACAGTCCCTGTTTTCAAGTCCAAAATACGACCCGTATTCTGCGGCTCCTGTGTACTCAGTTGTTCTCGGACTTTTTCGACATCGTCAGGGTGAACTTGATCATATAAACACGATGAGTACCATTCTCCCTTAAAATATAAGTCAGTTTAAACAATTATAACAAAATGATATAGACTTGCGGCGGCAAAACATTTCTAAAGCAAGACCCAAAGACAAGCAGCGGCGACGCTTTGGCAAGTCGAAAATTAGTATTACGTGTAAACGTAATCTGATCGGAAACACTACTTTAACCCTAAAGCTAAGTAAATGATGCGTAGGAAACGGGACGGTAGTCACGGCAACAGATAAGTGTCTTCGAACTCATATGAAGGAATCACAATTTCCTAATTGGAGGGTATAGTCTCTCGGCGCGAAACTAAAGCTTAGGAGCGTAACGTTGCATCCCGCGCTTTTGTTAATGTATAAGGATAGTTACAAAGTAACTTTCAAAGTGGTATCAAGTTTTGCACCAAATTCGACTTAACGACGCGCGGCCTGCCTTAGAGTGAGCCGGTGGACTTTAAGAAAGTCCTGCCCGACTCATTATTAAATTGTTACATAAAAGTACCTGAGTGTAGTTAAGTACTGGTGCTATGCTATCACTGACGTAAATGATACGTCCAGTGTCACAACTAACAACAAATAAAAATCCATCAGCCGCTTCAAGTATGAGATGTTTCAATTCTTGATCAGTTAAAAAAGAAGGCTTATATGTACCATCGGTAGATGTGTTGCCTGTACCTGTAATAACAGAGGTGAAATTAGATAAACAATTGATATTGAACTAGAAGTAAATTGAGATATTGGCCGCATTTAATTTGTCATACACACTTACAGAAACATTGCGTTAATTTCATTCATAACAATATAACTCATTTATATTTACTATACAATCATTTTTCAAAAAGCAATCTTTTGCTACTTTAGCAAAATTTTCGTTCCGTCTAAATTTTATAATACTACTTCGAGAAGTGAAATGTATCGCAGAGCAGCAAAGTCGTTTCTTTCTGTTGAAATTGTGCTTAGAACACGTACATTTTTTCGTCTAGTATAATTAACTAGTAGTAAGTCAGTCTAGTTGTACAAAAAGTGCTTATATGTGTTAAATTAAAATGTTTGATTATTTTTAGAGCTAATGTTATTCTAAAAACATGCTTAACAGAAAAATATTTACTAGTAATATATACCTCTTAATGCTTTCATATGTGCAACTGCCATTCGCAGTATAGTAAGTTTGTCGGGCTTCCGCGCGAGGGCGGAACATGTTGGAACCATGTCAGATAGTTCCGTGATATATGCCGTCATCTTGTTCCTACGGCGACGTTCAATTTCACAATGGTTTTCACGACTAGGAAGAAAATATAGAATTTCATATTTAATAAAATATAAAAGAACATTACATGATAGGATATGCAAGTTATTGCACATATAAGGCCACTCTCTAAGAGAGTTTAAATATAAATATAAATGTGTGTTGTATGGGAATAAGATAGAAGGAATGTTATTTTAAAATATTCAACTGGATTTGAACTGTTAAATGTTAGGCGAAAAGTAAAGCTTTGCGATCGTATGAGGTACAGCTACCTGTAGTCATAAAATTAACATATCTTGAGAGCAAATCGTAATTTCGTCTAATACAAGTAATATTAAGGTGCGCGTTAAGTCAGATAGGTCACGTTTTCAATCAAAAAAGTATTTACGCAAATTGATGTCAATCTAACGAGAATCACAAACTGTCAAGAAGAAGTTAATGAGGTGTAAACTGTTGAGGTATCTATTGTTTCACCTTAAATAAATGTGGGAATTTCTTCAATGGAACAATATCCAATATAGGTACCTACCTCGCAAATCTTTCTTTGTCTTGGATATTATCCTCCTCCATCCTTGTGTATTTCCCACCACTTGCGTCGTCTTCATCGGATCTGACAATATAAAAAAATCTAATTTTCTAGTAAGATTTATTGCAGACTATATGAACTATATAAACGAAAGCACAAGGTTCTATGTATATTGCTGTTCTATTGTACTTTTCTGGAGTATTTCCTAATAAATAAATTATTCGATTTACAAAATAATATGTACCTACAATATGAAATAAATAAATATACCTTGTATATAAATTAATTTTATATATGATACAAGGTATTTTGATTAAGGGGTACTAAGAATTAGGAAACCACCTATAAAAAGTATTTGTTAATGGGTATTTTAAATCTATAGAAGTTATTATTAAAATGAAAATATTTCATGTAACATATAAGGCCAAACCTAAAAATTTTTTTAATTCCAATATAAGCATATAGAATTTATCATGAGATGTATTTTCTGCTCCCAGTACAAGCCAATCTGGCAATCAGTAAAAGTCTTAAACTATTAAAAACATTTTAGGTATGTATTATTTTTCATTACAAGTTGGCCCTTGACTGCAATCTGGCTGGTGATGAATAATCTTAGATGGTAATGGACTATACTGTTAGGGATATGGTAAACCCATTCACCTAATTAGTTTATATGCAGCAGTAGGTTGGTAAATATCTTATTTACAGATTGAGGGTCATATCTCAATTGTACCCGCCATGGATTAAACTAGACTTCCTACTTATAAGACCACAGCAATTAACAATATGCCACGGAGGCTGCCAAAAACATTTAATGTATGAAACCTCATAATAATCAAAACATTATAGGGTCACAGCTTAAAATATTTAAAACCTGGTGGCTGATGAACCATTAAAAGCAGATGGCTACCAAAGAGAAACAAATGTGCTTTTATTCAAAGAGAGACCTTTGTATGGGACAAAGTTACCCTGTTAAGTGACAAGCATTTGCCATTCTTTCCTTTTATATTATAGGATTTGAAAATGCATAAAATGGGCAATGCAAAACTGTTATGAAATATTGCTTACCCAATACTACCTGCTCGACGCTTTTGTATGTCTTTGGTTGGGTCAGCCCCTAAAACAAAATTTGCATATTGTAATTTCATGACATTCATTTTTCATAGAATTCATTCATTTCATGAATAATCTTAATGATGATGATGATGATGTAAAAAACTATTGTACTGTGTTTTCTAAAAAAAAACTTTAGGAAAACTTTAAACTTTAAGATATATTAAATTGACATATTAATATATATATTATAATTGAAAACTTAATATAAATCAAATTTGCTTTATAAATTGTCATTAATAACAAAGGTTTTCCAAGAAAGTCAGTTCCTTAGCAAATTACAAATAGAATTTCACAGTTTAGAAGATATAAGAAGCTAGGTATTATCACAGACATTAATTGAGGTAAAATAAATGAAATAGTACCTTGTGAGATCAATACAAACAAAAATTGGACAATGTAACTATATGACTTTGAATTAAATAATTTAACTACAACCTTTATTTAATTAGTTTGTTATATTTGTGCAATGAAATATTCAAATATCAGATTACACTTGAACTTAATAAAGCAATTAACTAGATCTTAATAAGTATTTGCAGCAATATTAATCTATTACAAACTAAATTTTGGGCAGGCAAAGCTAAATTGTAAATATGAATAATATAAAGGCTGATACAGTAGATAATTGATAAAAATATAAGAATATGAATAGATACTTTAATGAAGTTTTACACAGTTCCTTTTTCTGAAGATTACACTGGCTCCTAAATCAAAACTAAATGAACGAACTCAATATAACTTTTTAATAATTTCAAGACTGTTAGTGCTCATAAACCCAAACTAATTATTGCAAATAATTTTAAACAAAAGATAATTACTTTGGTTACACTACAATTTTTAAGTCACCATCGTGGCTGTCTTTTCCAATAAAATGCAAAAGTATTAATAAATTAATTCGTTAGAGATTATTGTGGGTCAATTTCGCTAACAACGCGTCACGCGGAGCAACGCAAGAGCAACGTCAGTAGAAAATAGGTCGTTTAATGTCATTATAAAGTTCACGTTTTTTCCTTTTTAGATAAATATTATAATGCTGATCGTGAAATTTAGTTAAAAACATATCTTACGTAAAGCACATTAATAGAACAAACAATTTAACCAAGTAAAACTAAAGTCCAAAACTAGCAAAATATCACCAACCGGGTATAGTGGGAGCCACGGCAGACATCGGTCAATAAACTCATTAGTCCACGATTTATTATCCTAGTCAAAAAGAAAAATTAACACTAATTACCACATAAAACTACTTTTGTTGTTCACAATTGTATGTTTATTGTAACTCCTCAACACAACACAAACGCCATTTTTCATGTAGATGACATGACGTTACCGACATTTAGGAACCTTGCGCGTTCATTTTTAAACTGACTTTTCAGCTCTGGGTTCCATTTCATAAACTACATAAAAACGTATCGCATAGAGAATTTAAAAACTAAAAACTAGAAGGGTTTGAGGGAGCACGTTCGTCCGGTGCGTAGTGTCCCTCCGCCCGCCATATACAAAGTCTCCCGCCTTTCTCCCCGCCCTTTTTCCCTAACTTAAATTCTCCATTGCTATAAACTTGACATTGGCTAATCTGTGTAAAGCCATAAAAAGAAAAAAAAGACAGGAAAGATAAAATGGAGTATGGCTCTGCAATGCCTGAGACAATGATTTTATGTGACACAGACCAGTAAAATATATATTCTCTGCATAAAGTTTTAACGAATAGGTAGTTAACGTGCCGCCTGTGAGGTATTTGTTGCTACCATATTCAGATTTAGGAGATGAAGCCATGCATCAGTGAGGAAATAGAAGTGGAAAGCTTATTTACGAATTATGAAATAAAAAATAGACAAAGCATTCTATCTCATACAGCGTGCGGGTTTTTCGCTTGGCGAACAGTCAAAGTCAAACAAACTATTACTTATTATATAACAAATTTTTAACTGGCTCTTTAGCTAAAACTTGAGATAAATAATTGCAATTATTACTTTGAGAAATTTCATTAACTTAACGTGTAAACAAAATGTTCCTCTTCCTATAGTCACATGGTTGGTTGATTTAATCTTAATGTTTATTACCAAAGGTATAACAGCCAAAAGACAAAATATTCTCTAAATTAGCGTATTTTGTAAAACAAGCAAATTTTTATTTAAACTATAAACTTTTTATAAATTCTTGCCTTACTTTGAAACTGGTTGCGCGTTCTTTTAGTTTTTTTAATGTTTCAAATTTTGACACATGTTTTAAATATAAATAAACTTTCAGGCTTACAATTTTCCAAGTAATCAAAATTATGATTTTACATAAATTTTAAAGCAGATTCAAATATGGACAGAGCGCCAGAAGTATTATCTGACACAGCTACAAATTGTAACTTTGCATCAGCTTCGGAAACTTTATCTGACAATAATTATCAAGCAAAACTCGATTCTTTAGAGAAAAAGGCTGTGCATTTAAGGTTAATATTTAAGCTCATTTAAGGTTCATTAACATTTACCGGGAGGGTGCTTACCACACTAAGTCCATAAGTTTATTAACATAACATAGATATATCGCTAATCCCACGAAGACACATCTAGTGCTTCGTTCCATCGACTTATCACGTGTCCTTGCCTACCTGTCCGTATATATAATATAACCTGTAATATAAAAAAATATATTCACTATGAACAATAAAGAATAAAACAATCAACACTTTTTCGAAAGTATCTTTAAGCAAATCGCCAACCAAGTTAGAAATAAGCGCCGAGTCCCATCCGATAAGTTTCGGAATAATAATATTGTCTAATCGTTCTATCCAGGTCGTCGAGAAAACTCTAAATGCTAAAAAACTTAGAAAGACACATATTGCCAAGACGAACAATCTGGCATATTGTTTATAAGAGAATATTTATGTTCCTTATATTTTTGTTTGCTTTTCATTGTTTGTTCCATGTGATTTAAAAGTTAATTTATATAATTTAACGTACATTTGAAAATATTTTACATCGGATGAAGCAGCTATGAGAATACATGATCAACCCATTACCGGCTCACTACAGAGCACGGGTCTCCTCTCAATATGAGAAGGGTTTGGCCGTAGTCCACCACGCTGGCCATGTGCGGATTGGCAGACTTCACACGCCTTTTGAGAACATTAGAGAATATAATATCATATATAATAACACCATAATTTGCTTAGTTTGTAAACACTTATAAATATGTATTTACCTTAGATACTTAATTAAATATATGTATATTAAAATTGAAAACTATGTAGAATAGTAGAAAGATGACGTCTTATATTTTTAGTCACAGAACATTTAAACCAACTTGTTACCTTGTGAATTTGGTATGGTCCGTATTTTTATTGCCAGATTCATTAAAACATCAAAAATTAAAAAGTCTACATGCCTAGGTGCTTATAATTATCTATGGCATAATGTATGTTTCAGATTAGTGCTAGAAAAAGATTTTAAGGCAGCCGATTTGAAATGGAGCTTGTTTGTAGCGGCAGCTTTTAGCTACAGATACGAAAGCTGTCTCAAACCCTTTCCCCCAGTTTTTTTGAAAAATGGAATAAAAGACATGGATGAATTGGTATCTCGAGCAAAATTTATTATTTTTAAACTCTCAAATCCCTTTTACCCAAGTATTTATATATATACCAATATATACATAATATTGTGTGTACCAATATAAAAAGTAACATTGTGCTGTAGTGAGCCCATTGTAGGCTCACTACCAAGCACAGGTCTCCTCTCATTATGAGAAGGGCTTGGCCATAGTCCACCACGCTGGCCATGTGCGGATTGGCAGACCTCACGCGCCTTTGAGAACATTATGGAGAACTCTCAGGCATGCAGTTTTCCTATAAAGTGATATAATATTAATTATATTTTATTTTTTATTTAATTTTTTATTGCTTAAAAACGCACTTAACTCCGAAAAGTTATAGGTGCGTGCCCCGGTTCGAACCCCCGACCTCTGATTAGGAGGCTGTCGTCCTAACCATAAGGCTATCACAACTTCCATCATTTCATTTTATACTTGAAGATATTCAAAACAAACCCTTAAATATTATATCATTAAATGACTTTCTCATTTTAGCTAAGCGTAATCACAGATGTGCCAGCTTTAGATTTGGTTTTACAACAACTAGACAGTCTTGAAAATCTGACCAATATAAGCGACATTCTTGATTTGTTATTTTACGTACTTGTAAGATTAAAAGAGCCTGGCTTAAAGACTATACCTCAAGAAGCTGTAAGTTGAAGAATAACTTAAATAAGTACATAACTATATAAGAAAGCGACTTAAAGTATTTGGCATCAGGTTGCGAAATTTAACCTGCGCCATGAAAGGATACTAAACAAATAAAAATGTTAGAAGTGAAGTAATAACATGAACTCAATTTGCACATCGCTAACGATATGACACGTGCCGAAAGCGGTATACGGTGTCTTTACTAAAACGGCTAATGTGCTAGCAATGCCCGCGGCTCTGCTCTCGTGGTGTCGGTGTAGGACATGGGTACCTAACGAAATGTTACAGCCCTGTTACGCTGTGGCAACCAATAGGGTTAGCAAAGCTAATAGACAGTCCTAAAAAAACTAAATGTATGACGGTCGGCTTGCTCCCTCTAGGATTGTGCGGTGGCACTGCACCTCTTGAACCCCTGTGTAAGCAACAGCTTAATACCATAAGATTTAATATAATGATGACATTAGAAATTAACGTCCCCTTTCAGCACGACGCTGTTTTGATAAATGCACACTCGTTGCTAGCAGCTTCAAAGCCCCAGTACATCTTTCAAGTTGTCAGCTCGTGCAAATCAAACGCAGAATTGAAATGGAAAGAGTTAACAAAAAATCACAGGATCTTTTATGCTTACCACGGAAATCGCCTCGAAAATTTCTATAGCATATTAAATTTTGGGTTGCAACAGCACTTGCATAAGGTTCATATACATAATAATAATAAGAATAAGAATAATTTTATTTCAGACACAAAGTTTTATTTAGCCTATGTTAGTATTATTATATGCAAAGAGTAGCAACTATACCATTTATTACCCCTTAGTACGTATGGCTAAAGTGTGCACCATGCATGGAAATCCAAAAGAGGCCGTCTATCTTAAAAGCCAATGTGCTGAGACAGATGTTGGTGCTACATAAACTTAATCATCGTAGACGTGGCACGTTGGCGCGTTATAGTGTAGAAATCAGTACATTGTTGCACTGAACACGCAGAGCACTGTAGGCTCGCTGCGTAAAAATTGTCCTCAGACAGCACATGAAAAATGATTGGCAGCATGCTCTAAATAAGGTTAACTTCACTTGCGACGTTTATCGTGCAAAACGGCGGGCCAGTATATTGAACTGCCAGCTCCCAGCACATTATTCTATTTGGTCTTGATAAAGACTATAGATTAAAGCGAAACCTAAACCACGGCGTTCAACCGGCGTTTGCGTTCTACGTGTGACATACCTAAAACGGATGCGTCTTGTGAGGGATCGCACGCTGGTCGCAGACTTCAATCGCCGCTAAGAACGCAGGTTTGGTATCGCCTTTATCATCTTTTTACTTAAATATTATAAATAATTCTCTCGCATCATCCATTTAGACCAACGCAACGGGTCATGGTGTAAATCTTTCCCCGGAATTGAGTTTGAGTTTGCCGTATAGTCATGGAGGATTTGGTTGGGGTGCTAGTTGCATTGGAGGTCACCTGTCTTGCATAGCGATGTGTGAAGTGATCGACGCTCATGAAGGCATCAATTACCACATGAAACCAGTCACAAATGAAGGTTTGTACATACGATTGCTTTTAACTTGTACAGAAAACTCAATAGAGTTTAAAATAAATAGAGTTCAAATTAATATCTTACAGCAAATTATATATATGTATAATTTGCTGTAAGATATTAAATTTGGTAATTGGTAACGATTTGACACACGATCTTCTTCAAAGAATGTGTTATAAAGCTGTACTCCATATTAATATTATGACAGCTTTTGATACAATTTCACAGGTGATGGTTTGTACGAAGAAGACAAGTCGTTAACTGCTGAAACAGGCGCTGTAACATCACATTTTGTAGTGACCAATTGTGATTTAATTCGAGTACGATATTTACTGGTTTATGCTAAGCAACCAACATCAATGAGATTTCCAACAACGACTTCGAATAGAGAGGGTATCTATACTTACTTATTTCATCATTTTGGACCCGTGCACCAATTGTTGTGTCAAGAGATTTTCTACTACCCATTACACTAACAACAAATAGTGTTAGTTACCATTAACTGTAACATATTATTTTTAAATAATTGAATAATGTTGTTCGCATACACAATAATTGGGTAATAAATATTTAATAGAATCAACAAGGTTTAAAGAGTTATATATTTTACTTTCGGATGCAACGCGGGTAGTACAAAAACCAAAAGATAACGGGCGGTCTTTTTTTTGCGGGTAGGCTTTTCGTGATCTCTCGTTAAAACGTTGTCTTGAGTAGCATTGACTTTGCTTATAACGAATGTGTGGAAGGTAATTAAAGTGATTCAGCTGTAAAGCCTGTACAATAAAAACTTTACGGCTGAATCATTTTAATTTATATGCTCACAATATAGATCGACACATTAATACCTACCATTAATAACGCCATTTATCTAATGCATGGTCTACCGTTATCTTACCATTCACTAATTGCGTTTAGACCAGTAAGATAAACTCTACGTTTTACAATACCAGCGTTACCAATAGTGTAACGTCTCCAAAACGATTTTTATCGTGATACCGTACAGTCTATGTTAATTTTATTAATGCTTTTTAGCCGGTGGCCTACGGCAATGGTTCGCTCAACACAAGCTGTTTTCGATTCTTCTTGGCTACGGATTAATGCTGGCGACTATTGGTTTTGCAAATAATCAGCCAATTCATTATTATTACAAAATCCTTTTGAAGAAAATTGATGGGGCCTTGACAATATGAAAATGTGACATTACGTTGCTTTTGTATGCTTATTATTGTTTTGTATAGTACCTAATCTTAGTGGCTCGTACCAATTGTAACAATTTTAAATTTTTATTAAATGTCCGACTTTATACATATTTGTATATTGCCGGCAAGTATCGCGAAAATAACTTATTATTTGGTCAGTAATCACTCATTCCGTATTATACCTAAATTATGCCTATATTAATTATTATGCCAGGCATGCCGGCCCTGAGTGAAAGATGCGCGGGAAAGCTATATCATGCGAAAATCAAAATGTTATTTATCTATATAATATTTAGCATTTCAGCATGATATAAATCAAGTAAAAAAAATTTTTGAGTGACCCGTGTTAAAAGGTTCCCTTTTTGTGATGAAAATTAGTAATTAATTTAATTTTAAATATGTTAATCTGAAATATAATTTGAGTGTTGTGAAAGCGATGAGCAATGGGAACTTAAAAGCAATCTCGCTTTACCTCGTAAAGGCGTAGAGCAGTCGCCGGAAAAACAAGTGACGTTTACCTACAGGTGAGTTCGTTCTAATTTTTCCCAATAGAGTAATGATTGTAATGCACGCATCTAATTAGTAAAGGAAGTGAGTTATTTTAGAACAATATGTTTTCCGTTACCATTGTCTCGTCATGGGTTGGAGCGTAATCATTGTACCATGAGATTTCATTGTGTCGAAATAATGTCCAACCATACATGATGATTGTTTGCCATCAGTTTTTACTTTTGCAGGCGTTGAGTGATAGTCGATTAGGTACAATAAATGTTAATGTCAATTATAATAATATAGAAATATAAATTTTACGTAATCATAATTAAAATAAGGATACAAAATGCAAAATAATATTAGTTGGTGTTTTATATCGCTGTTTTATTATTCAGTTGTGGGACAAGACCCTGTCGCAAATTTACCACAAGGTCGTGTTGTAGGGGTAAGACTAATTTTGTTATGACTCAACATTAAACATAGAATCGCACAAACCTAGTCGTTCGCTGTCACATCCGTTTTTTCTAGGATACGTTATAAAAAATTAATGTAGATAGAGGCATGAGATCAGAGATCGTTATATACATACTATTTAAAGGTTACATTCTAGAAAAGGTAAAAAGTAAAGTACAGTTTTGGACTTTTTTATCTTGGTTAAAAAAAATATTTTCAAGATTTATAACAGCTTAACCAATTATTGTTTACCTTTTGCTCAGGATCTGACTGCAATATATTGTTTAGGTATACTATGATATCTAATATAGTTATTTAAAACAATTTTTATTGTAACATATTCAGATTCAAGTTTTTACGGAAAACTCAATTAAACCAATAGAAGGGTTTTTTGGAATACCTTACGCTTCTCCACCTACCGGCAGGCTTAGATTTTCTGTAAGTATCAACACTACGCAATTATAGTGTTAGCTTGTCATTGCACATAGAAACATTTTTTTTATTTACAGCCTCCGGAAAGACATACTGGTTGGAGAAGAACATTATTTGCTCATCGTATGCCTCCCCATTGCCGCCAATCTGCTAACGAAAGTGAAAATTACAAGGAAGACTGTCTCTACCTTAATATTTGGACACCACGGGTTAGGATCATCGATTAGTATTATTTTTTTTTGAAATATTTTGGTTCATATATCTATTCGAATTTTTAGGCAGCGAGTAGATGGCAAATTACTTCCTGTTGTGATTATATTGTACAGTGATTCATGGACTAAAAATGGAAAAACATTGCCATGTCAAGAGTTGGCTGCAGAGGGCATCGTGGTTGTGACCGTCGCTTATAGATTACACGTTTTGGCTTTTTTTACGTTAAAATCATTTAAAGCAAGAGGTAATCTTGCCTTATTGGACCAGTATATGGCTTTTCTTTGGATACGAGAAAATATTGTTGCATTTGGTGGTGATCCAAATGTAATAACCTTGTTAGGACATTCTGCTGGTGCTGATAGCGTTCTCTATCACATTGTTTCACCACGAACAGCTGGTAAGTTCTTTTGACGCTTTTTCTATCATATTAAATACTTACATTAATTTGGGATTCGATTTCAGAGTTTATCTCGCTATAATTTATAATTAGTTTCCTGACTTGGTGATTTATCGTCAAATTGACTCTATCAACAGGAATGTTTCAACGTGCAATAATAATGTCACCGAACAATATTTGGAAAGCCGTAGAGAAAGATGGTGGAAACAGCTTATCAATTGAAAAAATGTCTCAAACTATAATAAAAACTTTAAATTGCCTACGTGACTCGGAAAATGAAGTACTTCAATGCTTAAGAACTCGATCAATCTCAGATTTATTTAATTCAATATCGGTATGTAGATGAGTTGAAAATTAAATCCATAAGCTCCAATAAAAGTTGATAGGCAATTAAAAAATATTTTTATTTCAGAACAATTGGACCATTAATGAAATAATTCAACCCATTCCCGATAATTTCCTACCAGAAAAAGAACAGTATATACCATTTTCCTTATCAACGGCATTAGTATCTTCAAAATCACCAAACATTCAACTGGATGTTCTTCTTGGAACAGCCGATTTGGATGCTATAAATTACGGTGATAAGTATACTAAGTTTTAATATCAATCACACGGCATTTTTATGAGTAAACAACAGTGTTTCATCTGCAAACAAACCTGGAAATGTTTGTAAAAAGTTGACATATTAGATCTTACCAGATGCTCTAGCAAGTGCTTAGTTTTCGCTGGTTTATTTTCAATAGAATCTGCAATCCGCAACGGTGGTTGACTTAATAGAAACATACTGACTTGGCGTTTCTTAAGAACTTGTAAGATTTAATTTTCACACATAAACATAACATTACGTACTTACTTACTTACTTGCTGAGTCTTTATCCAATCATTAATTTTTTTTTGCGGAATAAACCTACTTTAGCCAAGTAATGTTTACCTCCTTAACATAGAATAGATAGTTATGATAATACCTCGCCCGTCTTGTTTAGATTAAGCCTATTTCTAGGAAGCAACGCTAGCTCAACGTCTGAGTACATCTGATGATTATTATAATATCCAGCCTCTTTCGGGAGCGTTAAAAATAATAAATTTTTATTTTTATTTTTAACGCTCCCGAAAACAAAAGTAGATATTGGTTGAAGTGATGTAAATAAACAGGAAAATTAATAAAATTACATATACCTACCTACCTACCTATAAAATTATTTTTTTTGTTACAGATTATAATTACGACGACGTGGCACGACGAGGTCCAGATTCACTTTACGAGCATGCGAGTGTGACAATTATTCCTGAAATCTTGCGCCTTTTATCTGTAGATCGACCAGAAACTTTATCACTTGTAGGTAATTTTTTCTATAGACATGGATAATAAAATTTACTACACTTAAATATTATTATTATTTATATTTGGTACAATTTTAAATTTACATTACATACCTACCTACATGTGCAATAATATAGTAAGTAAATAGGAAGAGTATCTTAATTAAGATTGGAAAATAGTGCTTACTGAAATCGTCCCTTCAACTTCACTTGACGCATGATTGCATGGTAGGTGACAGTGTTCTCTCATTTTGCTCTTCCTCACCATTTTGTTTTTAGTTTAATGGGTTGCTTATTCTGCGTTTTTTTGCAACTGAATAGCGGAATCGTTGCAATATCTCCTTTAAGAAACCGTGCAAGCTTTAAGTTTAGAAGATCATTTTAGTAAACTGTCTATAAAACCTTACGTAAATTATATTACAGCTTACTCAGGCCATACGTTGGGAATTCTTAGGTCCAAAAATACGTATACAAAGTGGGGATGGAGTTACGAAATTAATAGAAGCCATAGCAAGAATGGAATCATCTGCTAAATGGGGCGCTGGTTGCGCCCTTCTAGCTGCTAAACTTGCTCGTCGTGTTTCTCACCTTTATATATACCGTTATTCGCTACCGACTGATATCGATATGAATGGACGAACAATTAATTTTACAGGTATATAAAACAATATTTTTTTTCCAATTTACTGGTAGTTGAGAGGTCCAGCTGGATAATTAAGTGAATCCATAACATGCTTAAATGGATAATGAGCATCCAAGACGCAACTCAGCTTCGAAATACTTCCATAAAACCTTTGTTGTAGTCAGTAGGAAGGAAAAGTAACAAAGTTTTCTTAAGAGATTAAAGGATTCAGGAATTGGATTAACGGATACTTGACACTATTAAATTACCACACTTTTAATAGTGCTACACATACACTACACAGACACACGCAGTTTCTATATGTGTAGAATTATACAATGTTTCACTGACCTACTATAACTTCCATTTTTTATCTTTTTGGAATGTTTTATATAAGTTCTACATTTATAACTAAACATTCCAGACTAAAAATTCAATTAGTTGTTTAAATTTATTACTATTGAACACTGTGGTTACTAGACATTAAGCATCCATTTTGGTCACATTGAATTACCCAGATTATTCAATAACCTCTCAAACTTCAAAAAGCTAGAGAAGTGAGCGTGACATTGTAATGAATGACTCGTTTATAATCGACACCTACGTCATACTCCAGTAATATTATGTATACTTATTACAATTGTATAATATACCTTGGTGAAAAAAAAAAAACTAGCTTTAAGTAACTACTTTCTACAGGTGCAACGCATGGCGCCGATATGATGGCACTCCTAGGAAATTCTTTAATGCTTCAAATTGCCCGACGACCTGCAACTCCGAATGAGAAACAGCTATCAATGCAATTTAGGAAGTATATTACTAATTTTATTAAATTTGGGTGAGTTGTTTTATAATCATCGTCAGCTTTTTGAGGGCACAGACCATATCTCATAGAAGAAAGGATTTTGTATCCACTGTATCAATAAAGTAATTATTTTTAAAACGTTAAAAGTAGTGCAAAAATTTAAAACGGGGATTCAGTACACTTTGGTATATCCATAATATCCGACGGTGCATATTTTTTTTTTTTTGCTGTAGTAAGTGAAATTTCTTCACAAAGCTTTCGGCTCTATTTTCCGTTTCCTTGTTCCTTCCGCAATATGGATGTGTTTAACATGGTGTGTGTATGTGTGGGAGGCTGCGGCCGTGGCTAGTTACCCTACGTACAAAGACATGTTTCCAAGCGTTTCGGCACGATGACGCGTTGAAATGTAGTAGAATGGGTTTACCAAAACACAAAAAAAAAAAATACGTGATTTTTAACGTTACGAATTTTCAGGTCTCCAGATCTGCAGAATGAATGGCCACGATACATGGTGGGTGACGCTTATATACATGAAATATGCAAAAAAGAAGCATCTAGCTGTGATAAATTTAAATCAAGCAAAGAAATAGCTTTTTGGCTTCAATATTTACCCCGGTTGTCTTCTATACATACGTCTACTGAACAAGCAGAAAAAGTTTTAACAGCAAACGGTAATACATGAAATCAAAATCACTATATATTTACTCGTTTCGTATAAGTTCTCGATTAATTTATTACCATTACAATCTTTGTGTTAATTATAGGACCATTGCATTTTTTTATATAAACATTTGTTAGCTGAATTAAGAGGGTTGTGGTGATAATTCTATGAACTGGAATGATAAAGGAAATATTATATAGGTTGAAAAAAAATTATTTACATTAATTTCTATGTAAAACTAATAATTTAAATTATATTTTTTTGTTTTCTATCTTTTAATTGGAAACTAATACCGTGGTAACGATTACGCATAGACTTCTATTTTATCGATAGTTTCAGTAATACTTACGGAAATCCATGGTCTAAATATAGTAGTATTCAATCTATAAATCACAAAAAAAAGCCATGGTGGTTGCATAAAGTACCCATATAATATATGTAGTCACACATGATAGTCTGGGAAAGCCTGCGAAAGCCTTTAACGTCACGCTTTCGTCCAATCGTCCAATTTTCATGAAGTCCGATTGCGCACAGCATTCCCACATTATTATCTAACTAGAGAGTATTGTTTATTATCATCATTACGAATAGTAAAAGTAATAATTTCTTAAAACCTTCAGTATTTTTTGCATGTTTCAAAAATAACCATTTCTTCCTTATTTATGGCTTATTGTATCTACTATGAGATTGTGTATCTATAACATAACTTTTTGATATATTGTCTTCTAGATGAGAACCGACTACACGGTGGAGTATTAGCCATGTGCGGCGTTTCAATTACGCTTTTGCTTCTATTAAGCGCATCCCTAATAATTTTACACAGATTACGCACTCGAAGGCCTTTGGATATTGATGAACATGAAGCTAAACTTTAGGTTATGAAATATTTCAAATATTGTAAATATATTTTTCAATTTTAAAGCGAGTCTTATTTCAATATTATTAATTCGTTGTTCCATGGTATTAATTGCGATAACTGCATTGGTACGTATGAGCATGGAGGTTAATTTTATATTATGAAGTAAATTGCTATGTAAAAGATTATAAAGTACTGGCTGATGCCTGCGACTTCGGACGGTTTTTGTTTCGAATTCTTATACAGTCATGTAGAATAGCAAGGTTTGTAAATGAAAATAATCCCATTTCATCTTTCTGTTTCCATTCCCATTTCCGCTCTCCGTACCAAAATGTAAATTAATTTGAGCGGAAGTTTGCTATGGCAAACTATAGTACCTAACTAGTAGCTCACCGATATGAAATTCAGCTTTCCATGAATCTCGCAGGAGCTATGATTCACAACATAGTTATCCGAGGTAAAAGCAATCTTTGTAAATCCATGGTACATACCTATAATCTGCCCCTATTTAAGATTTGAACGAACAAAAATTCGTTCGCTGACTAAAAATTTACCAAAAAAGACTTTTTTTTGACATTTTCACCGCAAGGATAATACATCTTAATATATTAGTGACATTATAACACCTATTAAGTGTCAGGAAGCATTCTTTATTTATACTAGAAACTCTGAGAAAACCATTCACCCGGAAATAATGGCTAGGGTTGATTCGAGTCCCTTTGCTTTTATATAATATTTATGCATATTACGAAATTAACTGTAAACAAATTAATCAAATTGGAGTTTCATTATTTGTCTATCTTAATCATGTTTTAATTACCTCTCATTACATGTTTACTTACAAATACCTACTTACGATTACTGATAGCATTAACCACAAAATGTTTTTTTACGTAAGTCACAAATCTTATTCAATTAATTTAATTATAACGAAAGCAAATTGGAGATAACTTATCTCCAAATTGCCTTTGCCGTGTTACAAAGCAAGTGGGACCAGATTGTTATTTCATGGTATTGTCGTGTTATACTGCCTATATATATAAAGTGCTGGTCCAGATTCATTTTCAGAAGCGCTTTTATCAATTTATGTGGAGCTTGTATTCAGCAAACACCGCGCACTTGCCTATAGATGCTTGTAATAGGTTTATATGAATAAAGCAATTTTTGATTTGATTTATATATAATAACTCTCTTTCTCGGTTGTTTTTGACGTTGCACAGCAGCTGTAAAAATATAACAGAATAAAATATTTTGAATCACATTCTGTAATCAGTAATGTAAATAATAGGATTCTTTTTTAACCGATTTGTACTGAAACATTTGAACCAGTTTTTCCCTTAGATATAACATATTTATTTAATCTAAGTATTTTCCGTCACGAATTATATTTTATACGGGTGATACACAAAACTTCAGGGGTAAATGTTTTTAGGTGTTGGTAACACTGAATGAATTTAATTCTTTCTCTAAGTTCAATCATATGTTTTCGTCCCTGTAGTATATAATCTGAGTACTCAATGGACAATGATTCAAAACTAATTCAATTTAGTAATCTGTGATTCACAACCACAAATTTGTCATAAAACAACCTGGCTTCATCCATATATTATCTGTGTATGTGCCTTAGCTTAGTATTGTATTTGTACCTATTTTAACTACGTTTTCAAAAACGAATTGATCGCAATACCTAATTTTAAACATAACAAAGATTTCCTTACTTTAATCAAAGTGAAAGCTATTTTATAATATACATAAGATCGGATAACACTACACTGTAAAATTACATTATGGCATTAGCTCTTCAAAGACGTGCAAACGTAAGTGTTAGGAAATTTTATCCAATAATTAAATGATCTTTTTACAAAACAATATTTATATATGAAATGTAACATGTAAGTTAAGATATATATCCAGATTTCATATAGTGTTTATTACAAATTATAGGTGAGGCTCCCGCCAGAAGTCAATAGAATTCTATATATTAGAAATTTACCATATAAAATATCAGCTGAGGAAATGTATGATATATTTGGGAAATATGGAGCAATAAGACAAATTCGAGTGTAAGTATATATTTATTTGAATTTTCAAAATATTGTATGTAGTATGTCAAACTTAACATGATTAGAGTATAAGTGTTTACAAATTATGATTTATGTGGAAACTGATTAAATAAGAGTAACTTTAATGATAATATAATAATAAGATTCTTTAAATATAATATAATAATAATGTGAAAATTATGGCTTATTAATTTAAACATAAATGTCACTGAATAATGATTAAAACATGATTTGTTCACAACTTTATACAAGGTTTTATGTAGTTTAGTTGTTCACTGTCTTGCGTTTGTAAAAAATCCAATTGTATTTTACCCTATTCATAATTACCAATTTCAGAGGGAACACACCTGAGTCTAGAGGTACTGCATTTGTGGTGTATGAAGACATATTTGATGCTAAAAATGCTTGTGACCACTTATCTGGATTCAATGTATGCAACAGATATTTAGTTGTTTTATATTATAGATCTAACAAAGCATTTAAGGGAATGGATATAGAAAAGAAACAAGAAGAAATAGATACTTTAAAGAAAAAATATGGAATATCAACTGATGAACTTCGCAAATAAATATAATACTTTTTTCCCCCAACTGTATTTTTCCTTATCTATAAACATATGCATTAAAACATCATTTAAATATTTATAAAATGAGCATAATGAAAATCTGAGATACTAGACAAGCCCAGCAATGTGTTATTGGCTTTTAGAGGAATTTGTATATTTGTGTGTTCCTTAAAAAATGTCAGATTTATGTAGTGTCAATTTAACAAAATAGGTCAGGGCACTAATTGTTTGCATTTCATATACGTAAACATTACATTAAATCAAATCAGTACTGTGAGCACTCTTATGAGCATCTCTCTCTCTCTAGTCGTTCCTTCATTACTGAAGATCGTGGTCCTGGTGTCCTTGCAACCTCGTGCGGATTATTTGTTTCCACCGGCTTCTATCGGAGGCTAGTCTTGCAATTGTGTGAAATTTGCACTTAGAGTCCCTCAGCTGGTCTGTCCATCTGGTTGGTGAGCGGCCTCGCGATCTTTTGCCATCTGTATTGCCTGTCACAATAAGTTTTTCTAGACAATCATTCCCACGTCGCATGATGTGTCCGAAATAGAGCAGTCGTTGGTAACAAATGGAGGAAAGTCGTGTTTTTATCCCTAGCTGAGTTAGGATGGACGCGTTTGTGCGCTTGGCTGTCCAAGGAATCCTCAACATGCGTCGCCAGCACCACATCTCGAACGCGTCTATCCTTTGTCTTTCCCTCGCCTTTATGGTCCATGTTTCTACCCCATACATGAATATAGGGAATATTAAGGCACGGACCAGACGGCTCTTGGTGTTGTTGCTTATACCACGATTTCTCCATATTCCAGTTAAGCTCGTCATGGCTGTTTTCGCCATCGCAATGCGTCTCCTGATTTCTGGGACACAACTCCCATCGTTGCATATTTCGGAGCCTAGATATATATACTTTTCAACAGTTTCTATAGATGGAATACTACAACTTTCCGGGAGTTTTCCAGCGCGGTCTACTATCATTAACTTGGTCTTGCTCCTGTTGATACTCAAGCCCAGTTCTAGACTCTCCGCTTCCAGTCTACGCAGAAGTTCTTTCATATAGTCCAGTGATGTACTACCGATGACAGGTTATGAGCATAGTCCTTACAAATAACAGTCAAAGGGATTTTGCTAATGGAAATATTCTGGGCCCTAACAATCTCACCCATACCAGCCTAATACTATTTTGCTCGGTTGGTATAAAGAGTCAAGAGACCTGAATTACATTTACAAAATAAAAAACATTAGGATGTACAATAGTTTTATTTGCTCATGCTCAAGAATAAGTAACACATTTAGAGATATTATTGGCTATTACAACAATCATACCTACTTTTTGTTTACTATTTTTTGATTAAATAGGATAATAATATAGTAGCTTGCTATTTATGTTAAGAGACTATAATGCCTACATCTAGAATAACTGTCTTTATAATTTTTTTTTTATTGCTTTTCTTTTTTCATTTATTTGAGCTTATAATAAAATAACAAGTGATGCTAAGGAATTGGTATAATTAAAATCTATAATAGCAGGAAACATCTTTATCACATATAAAATAGCTGTTAAACTTACAAGTATGAGATTAAACTTGAAAATGTCTATAGGCAATAGATATATTTAGTTATCATCATAAAAATTAAATTATAAGCCAAGAAAAACTGAAAATCGAGTAGTTTCAAATGAGATCCATTTTTTTTCCCAAGTGGGTATGTAAGCTGAATTACAGTAACCTCATGTATCCTGCTGAATTCAGTTGTTTGCGTTAAAAATAAATGCATATCATAATTAGAAAATTGTCATGTATCACTAGATGCTAAAACATAGCGATAAGACAACTTGTAAATAGGTATTTGTGCCAGTCATGCAATATTATCAGAAGATACGAATATGAGACATGAGTATTATTTGCTACATACATTACAATAAGAAATAAAAGAAAAACAAATAACAATAGCAACAATAATGGTAATCATAATTAACAAGTCTTATATATGAGGTTATATCACTTTTTAAGTTACATTAACATCAATGGGCCATAAATCTAAAAAGTACATAGTTACACTTTCTAGTCAAAACTACAGCGATTTAACAATAGTAATACATAAATACAACTGTTATATTTAAGAAGCAGAGGCAAAACGTGCCTTGCCTTCGGTGACTAACTGTTTGTTTAAATGAATGTCTTCTTCTGTGGACGTATCTATCAGATCGAGTGTAAGCAGTGGCTCTGATTTATTCAGTGGATCTTTGCCAACCTCTTTGCAAACTCCAACAAATTGTTGCTCCACACATAACTCTTGAAACCTAATACAGTCTTCTACTGTCCAGTCTTGGTGAAGTGGCTTCACATCTGCGAATAAATACGTGTATTGTAAACCAGTAGGCTATAATGGTTTGTCGCTTATATATTATAGATGAAATTTAACTTAATGATAAACCAATCAAATACTTGGTGTGCCCGCAGGCACCATCAACCTATAAAACTGATTTTGTATTTTTAATTTTCAACAGATTATAAGCTTATAAGGGTAAATGTTTAAAATAAGTCAAGGCTATAATATAAAACCTATGACACGCAAAAATATGTTTTTTTTTCTCTGAAATCTCTGAAATCTGAATGTTTTCATAACAGTCTTAAACAAAACCAATTCTTGTATAGAATCTTAGAATCAAGGTAATTAAGGTAAAAAAGCAGTCGGTTTAGGTAGGTTCAGTAGGTTTTTATAGCATCAGATGTCGATCATAAGCAACATGAGACCAAGACAAATCGTTACCATAAAGTCTAGCCTTGATGGCTTGCGGCGGCAGAGAACGAGCGAGCGGCGCGGTGGCGGGCACCGGCCTCAACGACGCCGTCTCGAACAGCGCCAGATCGCCATAGTCACAAAAATACACCGACACCATTTCAGCTGACATGGAACCCGCAATTGTCACCCTTTAAATAAATAGAAATAAATTTAAAAGAGTGTGTCGTATAATACAGATAGGTGTTTATCATTTACACATTATCAAATCATGAACCTTGTACCGTGTAGGGTACGAGTTTCATGATACCTCCTATCCCGGTCATATTTTAATTTTGTATTGTACCCTGAATTATACGTCCAAATAAGATTCCTTGAGACCAAAGTTTATCTACATAAGATTGTCTTGATAATAAAATATTTTTTTTCGTAAAGATTAATAATTATGATACATATTTTCCACATAAAATGCCTTCTTATAGTAGCTTATTAATAAGAGATGGGCATATGTTTCCGGAGACTTTTCTTTGGATTTGCTAAAGACCAGTATTTTTGTAATACATACGTCTATAGTATATTTGAAAAGTAAAGATTAGTCAGCGCAAGCTTAAAATAGTGCTTTTCTACCAATTAGTTTTAAAAATACCATAATTTCATACTAATATCATAATGTTACTGAAAAATAGAATTCCTATATTACTTGGAGATAAAATTGCTTCCTAATTGTTGAAAAGAAAAGATTTATCGATTTCAAATAAACTAAGATATGCAATTCAGGTACAAAAACTTAATGTGTACTGGTACTGGAATATCAAAGGAAAATCCGAATGCCTAGAGGATATAGGGATACGAGGGAGGGAACAAGAATTTTTAATTGCTGATTTGTGTGAAGATCTTGTGGTTGTATCGAAAGAAAATAGACAGGACTATAGGACAGCAGAAGTTAGTCAAATTAAGTAAACAAGGTAGTTAAGGTACGAGTTTAGTACTCCAACAATTTTATTTAAAAAATCCACTGAAATATTACAATCAAATGTCAAAATATACTTATTTGTGTCATACTAGGTAATGCTTTGCTCGCATACGCGCTGTGTTCCATGAAAAAATCTGATCGTAATAAAACGTTTAAATGTACCACATTTCATTAAGGGTTGGTGCAATGCTTGAGCCGAACTTTAGAACAAATTAGCAAACGGACACACTTGAGCATTTAATTAAATGTAATGAAATCTTTAATTTAGTGTAAGACTAGATGTTAACATAGTGACTTTAAATAAGGTCGTTATCTATAAAATACGCTTAGCCTTACCTCTGACTTAAGAACAGTTAAAGCGAGGCAAGGTTATGAATGCGACATAAGTCTGTCTCGTTTTACTAATAAGTTGCTGACCAAAGTCAGTAAGTTCTATAGATCTTAGCCTTAGAGTTCAACTTAAACGTATTACGATAAAAAAGAATAAGTTAAATAAGTAGGTATAGCGCCATACCTATTTTTGTAACAATCCCCCGTGGCTGCCATTACAAGTGTCATAAATTAAAATTAAAATCATCTTTTTAAATATATTAAGATTAAAGTGGGTCGTGTGTATATTCCAAACATCTATAGATATATGTATGTATTTAATAGATTTTTTTGTTTGAATATATTTGTGTTTAAAGTTTGATTGACTGTGTGAAGATGTATGTGAATATTTGATATGTGTATCAGCTGTCAGGGTACAGGGTATCAGTATGTATGTATGTTGTTTGGAACCTAAATATATAAACTATCTATATTACCTGTACCAGGAGTCATCTTTCTCATAGTAAGCCGTGTAGAGTTCTCCGGTCACAGGCTTTACCGGTGCTTCCGATTCTGGTATCTTTGGGCACTCTACTTGTAAAGTAGACATCATCGTTTGTAATGTATGTCTTGTACAATTGGGTTGTACCTTGAAGGAGTAATTAATATACGCTGATATAAAAAAAAAAATCATATACATATAATAGTCTTGCATCGTATCAGTGCACTTCAGTGCTAATTTACCTGATCGTATTTAATATGATATTTAAAAAAAAAATACAATACAATATTGAGGAAGCGTTAAAATTTCATGTATAACGAGATAACTTTGCACCTGCCAACTAAAAATGTATTGAATCTAAAGTTGATATTCCCATACATAATTCAACAGTTTTGATTTTTTTTAAAACCTTTAGAGTTATTTCTTAAATTAAAGATAGATACTATAACATGTAATTCTTTTCATACAACTCGATCGAGGCTTAATGAACAAGACATGTTATCTATGGGTAACGAACGTACATTGTATTGAAATCCATTGTTTTGTTATGTTATTTGAATTCTGCATCTGAAGCACATCCAGATCATTATAATACTGCGATCTCTCTTGGATTAATAATTGCGTCCCTTTCAATCAAAAAAGTCCAAACCATCCATAGCTACAGATTTTTGAAAATTCCCTTAAAAAAATTATCTTCGTAACGTTTTATTGTGGTGGTATAAAATATGATATGATGATATATAATCAATTATTTAATTTGAATGAGATTGTGAAGTGACGACGCTGGTTAATCATATATTTAACTCTGCAAAGTATCAAAAGTATTATACGCATATAAGAGCCAATCTCAGAAACTTTTAATCATAAAAAGAAAGGCATACAAAAATTTCGCACAGTTAAAAAGGATTTAAATTAGTATCATTTATATTGTCAGAAAGTACTATGTCCGTTTTGAGCACCCCTTAATTCTCCGTAACGTTTGGGTTTCCGGTAACACAACACGTAAAACCCGCATGTAGAATTATATCCATTAGAACGGTACCTTTTTTCACTTTTGTTTTAGATTTCATGGCTTCTTTAAGATGTCTATTAAGGTGACACTGGAAACACTATATAAGAAGTAATATCCACCACAAAAAACGTTCTACCTGATGCATCTATATCTTCGTTGCTTAATTTGTGTGTGGCTCCTTAATAACGGTCAGATCTCTAGAGTTCAACATCTCCAGGGAAATACGTCGTTCGTGTTATTTACGTGAAGCGTCCACAATCTATCTTATCTCGGGAGACGCAAGATAAAGCCAAACCAACTTGTCGAACTCAATGGCGTGCAAATATACGACCAATAAACCAAGGTTGGTTACAGGTTGAAAGGAAACGTTAATTTGCATGACACCACGAGCTGGACGAGTATAATATATAGCTGCAGACTGCTTGTCGACGGATGTGTTTTAGTAGGTTAGTGTTCGTGTTAAACTTACGACAAAGTTCCATGGGCTAGCGACCATGGCGACGTAGACGTCGAAGAACTGGCCAGGCGTGGGGAGCGCGGGAGGAGGCAGGGCGCCGGGCTTGTCAGACACCGTGACACGCTCCTCCGCGCCCACAGACGCCGTGCGGAAAATGCGTTCTTTCTTCTTGTGCAACGCTTCGAGATGCTTCGTCGTATCGTTCTCTTTATCATCTTCTTTCGGTTTAGCGCTGTTATGTAAAGCAAAAATATTTAAGTTCTTTAAAATCGAATAAATTGTGACGGAGCGCACAAGAAATTTACACGTAAGATATAAATTTTTCATGTGAATACCCTTTACGAAAATGGGTTTAAAGATTTGGAATAATGTTTTTTTAGCAGTTTGAAATTCTAAAAATGTACCTGATGAATATTCAGCAAAACAAAAAAAAAATATTTGAAAACCTATTGATACATAGTTAGGAAAGGCAAATAAATTGATTCGTAATACCTCTTTTGGCGTTAATTGATAGGTTAATGTAAATTATGCGTAAGAATAAAAATGTACCTAATTGTAAAGTACTTAATTAACATTTTCCGGAGTAATATTATTTGTTAATAAGCCTGCAATGTTTGCGTGTACTAGCAGTGAAAGTTGGTTCATTGACACGGTCTGATTATATTCTACAACACATTAATTGAAATACAATGATACGATACTCTGGCACTATTTTAAAAGTGGACTTTGTGTAATTCTTAATGACTTTATTAATTTAGAAAAGTACACGTTTCTTGTACACGTTTAAGTAATTATAATATCACTTGCTTAATATGCTTGGTGAAGGAAAACATCGTGAAGAAACCTGCATGTCTGAGAATTCTCCATAATGTTCCCAATGAAGTGTGAAGTCTGCCAATCCGCACATGGCCAGCGTCGTGGACTAAGGTCAAACCTTTCTCATATTGAGAGGAGACCCGTGCTATGTAGTGAGCCGAGAATGGGTTGATCATGATACGTTTCCGGTGTAGACAATCTTTTTGTGTATCTGCAATATTTTTCTATACTTAATTGTTATTTTAGAGCACAGAACTTTGAGTTTCGTCAAATTTTTAGAGATGCAGCCCGCTGACAGACACACGGACACAATTCAAGGCTCAATAATCGTTTTTCTTCTTAATTATTCAAGTAAAACCTAGCATAGTTTGCAACATTTAGTATTGAAATTCAGAACTCTGAATCTATATGCGGATTAAACCTTAACGTGCTCTTACAAAGTGGACAGTGACCAATACTTTTACTGTGGCCTTTACATACTGTAAGGCAGCCACTATATACAGTATATTACTTCGGCGTTTAATAAGTGTAAGGGCGGGTACTCAACAGTTGCAGCTCCTCATATTCCATGAGTATGGAGTTGTTGACAGAGGCCAGTATGTTCAGCGGGCCGGTGCGTACGAACAATTCCGCGTGCATGACAGCGGGGCCCGACGCGGGCGTGTGGGTCGGAGAGGCTGGCATTGCGCGGCAAAGCACGCTCGCGTCCAGTAGTAGCTCGCGCAGCCGAGGCACCATACTACTCGCCGCTTTTTCGGCCGCACCCAAACACACTTGTTGCGCCTAAAGCACACCATATTTATCACTCCACTCAACAATGTCTCCGTACAAATAGTGTTTTCTAAAGATAAAGCAAGCCATTACACTTTTCTTGCTTGGGACTGCTTGTAGTGAAATACATTAACCGAAAAAAATTAAAATAACGAAATACATATACACAGTTATATAAAACGAAAAAAAAGGCGTTTCTTTTTGTATTTTTCGTCGTATTTTTTCTCTTCAGTCATAAACAAAACATAGAACAAAACTTCAAAAACTCGCTAATAGTAATGTTAAATATTATTATCAACAGGCATGGGACTGAGATAATTGTTTGCCAGAGACTAAATTGTATAAGTTCATTAGCAAGAAACTTCCGCTCAATATTCACGAATCTGTCCTTGTATAACTAAGCCCAAAAATAAGAAGGAAAATACAAGACTGTTAAAATGGCATTCTACGAAGAAATGAGATTCTGCAAATTGCTTCTTGTCTTTAGTTTAATCTGTCTTGTCTTACTTGTGGGGGATAGGCGTTGAGCGCTGGTGAAAAGGTGTTTAACGGCACGAGGGACGAGAGCGGGGCGCGCAGGATAAGCCCGCTGTCGATTAAGTGCGTTCGCACAGTTCCTTCGCCGTCGAGCCCGCTGATCACCGAGCACCGGACCCTGGCATTACAAATAATACTCAATGCGTCATATCCCTAAAAAGCTAAATAGAGTCAGCAAAAAGGGCCCAAAGATATTCATATAGAAGATAATTAACAATTGGACGCCCTATTACGTCTTTATAGGCGGAAACCCACTGTTTATAACTACCATATATTACGTCTCGTAGTTATTGATGGTGAAGATGCATGGAAAAGCTATTTTTTAATTATTGATCATCTAAATAGTGGTGTGTATGATCACGGTAATAGAAACGGGTCTTACACCATAAAATGGTGCAGTACATTTCCTAGTCTTTAGATGTTTCTGGCGAGAATGGTTTTCATTTTTTAAATTCCACACGATTCTCACACGTCGTCTCTGGAGTAGAGCGAAGAGTGTGATTACTCTAAACTGCAGTTGGAAAGGTACACCAAATTGCCAAACGCAAAACACGAGGTCTACGCATTGTAACAGATACAAGGGTCGATAATTCTATCAGCCATAACTTCCCATTTTACACGCATATCCTTTTTAAAACAATCTATCTATCTTTTCTTTGGTAAGCCTCTACTCTCATGCCCCTTTATATACATATTTATTATTATTTTGGTAACATTGCATAAAAGTACTCTATTTGACATATAATGTGTGATGTGAAAGCGTTGACGAAACGGCCAAATCTCACTCAATCCTTTTTTTCCCTATGACCTGTGACCCTCGTACCTAACCAGAGCGCTGCACACACTCTCCTTCACCGAGAACACGATACCCATAATGTAATGTGTAAGGTGAAGGTGTTGTTACCAGTCTCCGGCGAGCGTGCGCACGATGTAGAGCGCCTTGGAGAGCGCGGGCGGTGCGTGCGGCGCGGCGGGCAATGGGCGGCGGTAGGGACCAGCCGTGAGCAATGCCAGCGCCGCGCGCACCGTCTCCGCTCCGCCCGCACGCGACACCCAAACACGCCCCTCCTCCGTCACACACCCAACCTCCACCGAGCACGGCTTCTGTCACCGGAAGCACGAGTCAGTTTACATTTTATTTCATTCTCATGTTACGCACCTTTACGTGTCCTATCCTTGAGATTGGTGAGTTCTGACACCACGGATAAAACTATCTAAACCAAGGCTAGTTATTGCATTTAACAGCCTGACGCACAAAATCTAACGTTAAGAAAATCCTGCATAAAGAGCTAATTATAGATCTGCAGCTATCCCGAATGGAGAACATATGTTAGTTTTCGAAAAGGCCTAAGATTGTAATTTCGTCTGGCCTCAGGCGAATCAACTGGAATCCTTGACAAGAATATCCTTATTCTCTGGTGTCTCCAATCGGAGATTCACCATCATTAAGCCTTACTCTACAAACTAATGCCCACAGGGGCTACGTATTCATGATGGAATCCCACTGGATTCTAAATCTGCGATTTTACGGCCAGCAAATTTCAGCCTGACCTACGTTTGCCCTCTATATCAAAATTATAAGTAGGCTTTGAAACACTGAAATTTTTAAGGTAAAAATCTTTTCTATTGGGTTAGTTTCAAACATAACTCGCCTGTGTGATTTGGAAGGCACCAGACATGCAGAAGTCCTGCACAATCTCCTTGTTGAGGTCAAGGTCGCGCGATGTGGAGGTATCGAACAGCACCACGGCTACGGAAGGGTCAGTGGGGTCGTGACGAGGGCCCGGCGCTGCCACCAACACCTCCCCGGGCAGACGCCGCCGCACCAGCACCGCACCCGCTTCGCTCGCTGCCAACTCTTCTGCGCCCTCCAGCCGACAGAGGATCGCCTGCGTACACGGAACGGACCGCTACTTGATAATTTCTACCAGTAATAATGCTACAAATCTAACCAAGCTAAGCTTTGTAAGCTTAAATACTGTTTTAGCATAGATATCAAATATTTTCCCCAATAACAACAATTGCGACGGCCACAATATTAAAATATCGCTGCGTTATGATATGCATTAGATTAGATTATCGTTCGGGAAGGCCTGACGGACAGACAGGCGATCGGCCTAGGGGCTGTCCTTCATGTGAAGGCAGGCGCTCGTGCAAACTTGTTGCCAGGTTCACTTTTAATTGTAGTTTCTCAAGAATCGAGCTAGTGTTTTTGATAAAACTGAATACAAGTTAAACTTAATCTAAAACTAACACTGGAATGGTTTTGTGTTTATTTTATAATAGTCCTATCCATAAGTTTTATTTAAACTGTATATTTTTGCTTATGCGGTATTTGCCAAAAGAATGGGAATATTTTTCCTAGCTACAGTTTTACTCGTCTACAGGGTGGTAATGTGATTTACCAGTCTATGTATGTATTTTGTGACTCTATTGGGCCCAATTTTAGTGTCATTGGCAGAATCCTATTGTCCTAACGTGTTGCCAAAACTCTTTATCATTCTTATTTTCATGTCCCAATTTTCTGTATTTGAACTCATTTTCAGGACCAATTTTTTCTATAAACCTTTTTTTAATGTAAGTTTGAAATCAATAAATTGTGAACATATTGTTATAATATTTGCATTTTACATTGTTTACATGTCTTTACATTTTAACATTTTTACAGTACCTGCGCAGATATTTTCCTAAACTGAGGTTCGAGTATTTTGATTTTTCTAATATCAACATTGTCGACGTCTCCGTGATCACCAAGGAAAACGGTCGCTGTGTCATTTTCGATTTCCAGGATTTTAGCGCGATGCCATTCACCATCGTCCAAGTTTACCGCATACCTACATAAACAGGAGGAGCATAAGATTATTCTATGAAACTTTATTCAGCTTAAATGATAAGTTTACATTTATTTAAATTAAAATTATAACGTTTAATCGCAATAGACTTTTGTAAAGTCGCTTTAAGACATCCATTGCCTTTCTGCCAGTGTGCGAGGCCTCGAAAGTATACTTAAAATGGTTTTATTCGCTGAATTAATTAATAAGTAATTAACTACAATTTGAATTCCTTACTTTATACTAACTAATTAAATGTTGTAGTGAAGATTTACTTATTTCATATAATTACGAAACGTGTAGTGTGATCTTGCTAGTAATCGTAAGCGAGGCTGCTTTTCCTCCACATTATATATCATGATCAACCCACTGCTGGCTCACTACCACATCACATGGGTCACCTCTCAATATGACTAAAGGTCTGGGCATAGTCCACCACGCTGGCCAAGTGCGGATTGGCAGACTTCACACGCCTTTGAGAACATTATGGAGAACTCTCAGGCATGCAGGTTTCCTCACGATGTTTTCCTTCACCGTTGAATAACAATTATATAGCACTATTTATTACATAAATATTCCGTGTTAGTTGAACTTACCAAGCGTTTTTGATAATCATCGACCTATCAACATTTGTTCCAGAGTGTTGATAATATTCAACCATATCTGCCAAGAGGATTTCAAATGCGCCCTAAAAGTATGGAATAAACACTTATTTTATACAGAACACTTATTATATTTGTATCTACATAAAGCCATTTTTAGATGATATACTGTAGTATAGTTACTTACACTATACTGTGGTCCTATTATTCTCAGCCATACTTCTAAAGTTGAATTCGCTACTGTTATAAACACATTCCAATAGTCATTTTCTGGAAATTGCAGTGGCGGTAAATCGCTATCAATGGTATCCTCCACAGAAATAGCTTCGATCAATGGTGATTTAACTTCCTAAAATAGCATACAACATATAATTATAACCCACTATATTTACTAAGCAGGTTTAAAATTAATATTAAATTCATAGTAAAAAATAGTTTAATATGATATATATTTTTTTTTCAGTATACATACCTCATTGTTCGGTAAAAGCACTAAAAGACCATTCACAACTCTATCTTTGATTATGTGTGGGCTATTTTCTACTAATTGCAACCAATTGTTAGGTAAATTTTCCCCATATTTTTCTCTAAAACGAAGTAAAAAACAAAAATTATTGATTAAATTAAATTCATACAAATTTTTTGAGCTTTAGTTTTAAATGACGGCAATTATGTATTACATTCTAAGTTATAGAAGTTAGTGTTTTAGATTTAGTTTTATTATAGTGCTAGCTTATCTAACGCATTCGTTTAAGCCTGTAATGATAACTTTAATTTTTGGTAAATAAATAAAAAGATAATTAGTTTGCAAATGAATCGACTAACTATTATTCAAATCAAATCAAAATAGCTTTACTTATTTTTTCATTATTTCTATTCGTGAACTGATGGTGATAAGATGGTGGTGGTAACAGTGTTGGTGATTTAGAATATACAGTTTCTAAATATTTATACATAAGTGGATAGATATATTTGAAACATCTGGAGTGACCTGTAGAGGTGAGGCACCATGCTGGCCCACAGGCCGGCCTCGTGCTCAGCGACGAGCGCGCTTAGGCCGACCAGCGTCTGTGCGTCGCTGGATGTGGTGAGCCCGTCCGCCTCGGAGCTCTCAATCAGCGCTAGCATCTTCACTGCCGTAATCTCTTTGGCCAGTTCTTCCGATGGCGCCGAGGCCGGATACGAATTCGCAGAATAAGTATGACCCACCTAGCGAAATCGGGTATTAAAAATTCTAATTTTAGGTATGTTTTATTGAAAGCATCTTTTTACATTATCTTACTTGTGTGATGGTATCGAATGAAATATGAGGATGTCAATGCATTGATATAATTATGTATATGCATAAACCGATAGGACCAAAAGCAAGGTAGCCGCCACAAAAAATAATGTTGCGACAGCCATAGCAACGTTATGCGTACTTGATACAACGCTTTACATCATTCAAATTGTTACGGGGTGAGTATAAACCATTTTTTTTTTAATTTACTGTAAACATGTCTACTCACCACACATTTGTTTTACCTGCATGATGCAAATACAATAACTATTTATTATTATTACACGAAAATTTTGCAACTGCGCGCATCCGTGATAAAACGCCTTGAAAATTCATACTATTATTTTATTTTTATATATATTATATAAGTTATAGTGATCTAGTGAACCATCCACCTGGTTACAACAATACTAAAGAACCTGCCAATATGTTTGCCAGCTTTTGAAGGGTTTGAAAAAGTCAGTTTAAATTCAATGTTCTGCTCTCTAGCGATCACTCAAATTCGTAAGCAACTCTTTCGGGAGTCAGGCATCAGGTAACGAGTAAATGAATCGTTCTTGGAGAAGACTGAGCACTAAATAGGCAGTAGCAGAATGTGTGGTTAGTAAAGCAGGAGTTCAGCTGTCACACGAAGGTGGAGCAGCTTGAAGATCAAGCCGTCAAACCGGACCATATCAAAAGCTTTCGCTATATCGAAGAAAAGAGGCCTGGTTTGGATGGCGCCTACGAGTGGTTTGTGATTGTATGTATTGATGTATGGATGTTTATACTTTTTGAATCAAATTTGGAAAAATCGAGACAGATTATATACACTGGATTAAGACCTAGGCTAGGTTTTGTTCAGGATAAAAATTGTATCCTGGTTGCGAAAAACGGAAAAAGCCGGACGAAGCAGTTTACAGCTCCGAGCAACTGAACACTTTATAAGAGCATCGCGCAATTGACTGATGATATTCAGTAAAGATGCGTCGGCTTTGTCTCTATGATATTATATTATTAGAAATTAGAGAGTGGTGCGCTGAATCTAGTACGTCAAGATGCTGGGAGAACTTCTTAGTCTCTCTGGTGGTTTTTTTTGGTTTGTTAATTGGTTGTTGAACTGAGAACTTCTCAAAAAGTAAATATAAAAATGCTGCTTCCGCATGATAATATCGGCTAAACACGAAAGTGGTTGAAAAACTGACTGAAAATCAATACAAAATAAAATGTTGCATATTCATTCAAGAACATATACTATATTTTTATGTTAGTTTAAAACTGAAAATGATAATTTTTATTTTTGGCAAAGCCAAAGAAAGAATTGAAGGATAAATATTGGAATGTTAAAAACCTTGATAGTGCAGAGATGACCAATTTGTTCTTGGACAGTTTTATAAACTGGTTTTGGCAGTCCTAGTTTACGACAAGTCCATTCTAGTTTTTCAATTGAAGATGTAGAATCAGGCGGCGGTTCTAACACATGAGCTGGAACTGCATGACTAACCAAAACATTAGTTTCCTAAAATAATATTCAGTGTTAAATCATGACAACAGTGGTAAATCAAAATAAAATTAAGTATATAATTATACCAACCAGAAATTCAGTATGTGCTGGAAGCTGCAATGGTATTAAATCAACTGTATTCAATCTGTCACGCAAATTTAAAAGCCTTTGTGAAGCTGAAATTTTCCCACTACCTCTCCCTTCAGTCTCTTTGTCATTTTTTATGGAATGTTTTTGCTGGGAAAACAATTATAAATTATAATTAAAAATATAATAAAGTTAGGATAACAATATAAAATGTTATCAGCAATACATACTTCATTAGGAAGAGTAGAACTCTCACGTTGAACTTGGCTAGTGTTGGAACTTTTAGATCCATTCAGGGCACTCTTAACTTGCTGGTCAACTGATTTTATACTTTGTGATGAATTCTTTATATCATTTGCTCTATTGTATTGTTGATGAGTAGTATGTTTATTATACTAAAACCAAATCAATGTTTATGATACTTCAACTAACACATAAATCATAGGAAAACAAAATTGTGTTTACAAAGACAAACTTGCTTCCAAGGTAAAATGTGTCATAATCATCATCAGCCAATTTTATTACTTACTATTGAGATTGACCTTTTCTCTGTTTGGATGGATAATAGCATTCACCCACCAAGCTGCTCCATTGTGGCAGGTTAAACATCTATTATATATATGTTAGTTATAATATTGAGGGTAGACAACAATGATTTTTTTACTCCAAGCTCATATTCATTTTGCAGACAGAAAAACTTGCGAAAATATGGGGCATCTTAAAATTTTATTTTTCCTAGGAATAATGAATATATCATTCTGGTATTGAAAGTAGTCTTTGTCTGTCTCCAGATATAAAAGAAAATACATACGGCACAAATGTTTTTGCATATTTCACAAATTAGTCTTAGTGTATTTTTCTAGCTTACCTTATAATTGTAACTGTTGTTATTAAATGGTGTGGTAGATTTAACTCTGTAATACTGGTTAGAGTATTGATTATTGTAGTTTGATGGATAGTTTGATGTGTGTGCTGGTTTCCTCCAAGATCCTTGTTTCTTCGGGAATCGGTTCTATCAATAAACAAAGGCAATTTAAAATCTTATACTCAAAGTTCTTCCTAATAAATTTACACCATAAATGATTTATTTTTATGTGAAACTAGTATATTTGATTCATTTAAATCACTTGTTATGTATGAAATATAATGAAAGCAAACTTACAGCATAATTTAACTTTAACATCTGCTTTTTAGTTGACTTTTGCTTTGAAACCATGGAAGCTATGTGCTGGGTTTCCTGGCTTGCTATAGCATCAACAACCCATTCCCCATTTAATTGAGTAATTTTAAATCCTGGAACATCTTGAAATAACTGTTCAAGTGTTGCATAACCTAATTTCTTGTATGGGATCCATTCTCCTTGCAGTTCACGATAGTCACCTAAGCAATATAAACAATGTTTAGGTGTAAGTTTTATTAGATTAGTCTGGTTGACACATCAAAGGGAATTCAGGTTTTTATGGGGAAAATAAAACATTTTTTACAATAAATTTAATTATAATATCTGTATTGTACTTACGGTTGCATTGTTTGATAGTCAAAGCTCCTTTCACAGAAATAAGTGTGGCTTTCAAAGCTTGAATGACCTGCTCTTTATCTGCCATTCTGAAGAATTCACTAAAATATTAATTTGTTTTTTTTTTATATGATTCACATAAGATCAATAAAAGTTTAAAGTTTAAATAATTTATTATTTGACCAAACTTAAGAAAGAGCGTGATACAGACGAATTTTTGAGTTAATTACCTTCTTTTAATATAATCGGTTCAAAAAGCCATGTAGTCGTCAGCAGACCGCAGATCTTTGACGAGGCATATCCTTACTTAGAAACTATTCTTCCATTTCTGCTATCAGTAGTCCTTATAGTGATGCCTGAAAATAACATTTAAGAATAAACTTATGCATAACGTGCTCGCTAGCAAGTGAAATCGGGTAGATTCTTTCGCCATTACGTAGTCAAAACTGCAATAATTTAATAAGGTTGTAAACAGAATTATTTTTAACATTCAAAATAAGATCTTTAAGTCCAGCAACACTCGTCAATAACGTAAAATTAAATTTACCTATAATAATATAATCGTTCGTTTGTTTTCTTTATAATTTAGGTAGGTACCTAATACCACTAAATCACTTTGCTTCCTTCACTTTAGAAACACGTACCACAGAGTTAAGAAACAGTTTAATCACCATAGAGTAAAGTAGTTTATGACATTTATGCACTAACCTCTAATAAAAAGCCCCTAGTCAAAAACTTTTCTTTTATATATCCAACTTCTGCATTTTGTATGAAAACTAACAGTTGACAACTTTTTGGACAAGAAACTTTTTTGAAATCGGCATGGGTCTGTGGCTTATTGAGTTCTTGATATTTTAATTTTAATTAAAGAACTACAATTTGATGTCAAATCAAAGATAAAGTAATTTTTATTTCGTGAAAATTTGTTGTTAGGAATACATATATAACTGATTATAAAATAAAACTTAGATTAACCTAAAACTAAAAATCTTAAAAAATAAATAAATATTTAACATCATAACTAAAATATATTATTAAAAGGAGTTGCTTTAGGCAAGGTTCCGAAGATACTGGCAGCGTTCCCCCTATGAATGGCTAATCAAAGATAATACAATCACTAATAAAAAACCAATCTATATCTATCTATAACTATATCCATTCCATAACCATACCGATTCCAAATCTTCTTATCTATATACCTAACAAAACCGTAACAGAGCAGGGTCCAATTCTGTACATTGGAGATAAGCAATATTGGAGCCAAAAATATATATTTTATCCATCTTTTTCTAGGCCACACAGTACGCCAATATTTAATTATGATATTAAAACATATCTAGTTATTTAACATTCATTATTTTTAACATTTGCTCCTACACCAAACCGGGACAAAATGGAAATATACCTATTTTCATTTTGTCCCGGTTTTGGTGCGATCAACAAGTCTGCTCTATCGTAATCGTATGAACTTTTTACCCTCCCATAATAAATTTAAAAAAAAGACAATTTTATTTAATCAGAGCTATGTAAATAAAACAATCTCTCATAACAATGCAGCTTTAAACAAATCTTATAAGGCATTACCAATGATCTGCCAAAATTACCTAATAGGACTATTATTTTAATATTGGGCGCTTTTTACTGCTGGCCATACATTCCGCCATTTTGATCTTGTCTTGCACAAGCTAAGTTCAGCAGTCACAAAACGCAAACGTCACCTTTTCTTTGGTGGGCAAGGTGCGTTCACGCGAGGTTGTGTGGTCCCTCCAAAATAGGTCACACAATCCTCAGAATTTCGTGAAATATTCTTGTAAAATATAAAAAAAAATTATAAAATTAATAAAAATCCAAAAAAATAGTAAAATAATATAAAATAACGGGAATCACTCGATTTTAAGTTAAGTGTACGTAAGCGTGCAACGTGGTCTGAGGAATGCGATAAGTAATCGTGAAGAGAAAGTGAAGTCGTTTTAACAAACTGTTAACAAGAAATTAAATCTTTTCTAAAACAGTTACAATCAATCTAACAAAATGAATCCTGGGCCACCTAATTATCCGATGGCTTCGCTGTACGTTGGAGACTTGCACTCTGATATTACTGAGGCCATGTTGTTTGAAAAATTTTCAACTGCTGGTCCGGTTCTTTCTATTCGCGTATGTCGGGATATGATAACTCGTAGATCCCTTGGCTACGCTTACGTAAATTTTCAGCAGCCTATTGATGGTAAGTTAATTTTTTTTTTTTTTGCATGATCATTTAACCGTTGCACATTATTCTTCTGAGAAACTAATTTTCAAATGTTTTTTATGTAAATGTAAATCTAGGGTTGTTATATCTTGAAATCGTTATTTAACTTCAGTCAATCAGTGGCAGAATTAAAGGTTATGTTATAGTGTGGCTTTCTAAAACTAGATAGTGGGGCTTGGCCTTGAAGTCTGTTTCTACGTGACATTACTTTTACGAAATTCATATTTTAGATGATAAATAATTACTATCGTGAGTTACGTAAAGACTTGCATCAACATAACTTTTGATTTTGTAGAAAATGAGGAAATAATTATCTATTTATTTTGCAATTAGTTAAAGATAATAATTGTATGTAGGTAATTAAAATTTATAAATGATTAAGCAAGACACTAATAGGCATTTTTGTTTGTTTTAGCTGAAAGAGCATTAGATACTATGAACTTTGATATGATTAAAGGCAGACCTATAAGAATTATGTGGTCTCAACGTGACCCATCTCTTCGAAAGTCTGGTGTAGGAAACGTTTTTATTAAAAATCTTGATAAAACCATAGACAATAAGGCCATGTATGATACCTTCACAGCATTTGGGAATATTTTGAGCTGTAAAGTTGCTCAAGATGAGAATGGAGGATCAAAAGGTTATGGTTTTGTTCACTTTGAAACTGAAGAAGCTGCTAATAAATCTATTGAAAAAGTTAATGGTATGCTTTTAAATGGTAAAAAAGTTTACGTAGGTAGATTCATTCCTCGTAAAGAACGTGAAAAGGAACTTGGAGAGAAAGCAAAATTGTTCACTAATGTTTATGTGAAAAACTTTGGTGAAGATTTTTCTGATGAGATGCTGAAGGATATGTTTGAAAAATATGGCAGAATCACTAGCCATAAAGTAATGTATAAAGATGATGGAGCATCAAGGGGCTTTGGATTTGTAGCATTTGAAGATCCAGATGCAGCAGAAAGAGCTTGTATTGAACTTAATGGTAAGGAACTAGTAGAAGGCAAGCCACTATATGTTGGACGCGCTCAGAAGAAAGCTGAGAGACAAAAGGAATTAAAACGTAAATTTGAACAACTGAAATCTGAACGTTTAACTCGCTATCAAGGAGTTAATCTTTATGTTAAAAATCTGGATGACACAATTGATGATGAAAGACTTCGTAAAGAATTTGCACCATTTGGTACAATAACTTCTGCTAAGGTATATATAACTAATAATGCAAATATTTCCTTCTTGGTAAAAAATGTTTTTGTTAAGTTATAATATTTATAATTTTTAAAAATTTCCAAAGGTAATATAATCTTATAAGAACACAGGCTGAGAGTTAGCTACCTTTCTTAAATATAAATGTTCATTTGATCACACTTTTTACATAATCATATCTGTCAATATGCATCCACTTCTACATATGGAGCTTTCTTGGGATTTCTATGGCTATGGAGTTAGAAAAGAGAGAGGAGGCAAGGTCAAACAAATTAGTCTGTTTGTATTTGTCAGTCCATTCAGAGGAGTCTACTTCTACAGTTATTTTGGTGAAAAAAATTAAATCATTGTACTTTCAGATACTATTTAGTAATACAGCATCATCAGTAATACAATTCAGTCAAACTGAAATCTTTTAAACTAAACTTAATTGACAGGCATAAATAGAGCTTAGCCTATTTACAATCACAGTGAAAAATGATGCACTTCCTTACTTGAAAATTTAGGTCTAATTATTACATTTAATTGGGATATTTAGTACTACCATATATTTTACTTTTTAAATGAGCTTGCATAGGTTATAATTACACTACAATCCAGTTAATATTATCCTTGATCTTGTGTTTTAAGTGTCTGGAATCCTGCCCATTCCTCCTTCTTAGACCTTGTATATGGATACTAAACAAGAGATATCATATTTTCTTGAAACAAGTTTATTTTATTTCTAGGTAATGTTGGAAGATGGGCGTAGTAAAGGTTTTGGATTTGTTTGCTTCTCTTCACCTGAAGAAGCAACAAAGGCAGTAACTGAAATGAATGGCCGAATAGTTGGTACTAAGCCTTTATATGTTGCTTTAGCTCAACGCAAAGAGGACCGCAAGGCTCACTTGACATCACAATACATGCAGCGTATGGCAAGTATGCGAATGCAACAAATGGGTCAAATTTTCCAACCAGGTAGTGCTGGAGGGTATTTTGTACCAACTATTCCTCCTGCACAAAGATTCTATGGTCCAGCACAAATGACACAGATAAGACCACGCTGGACTGCTCAGCCCTCAGTAAGACCAAGTAGTCAGTCGGCTGCCTCAGCTTATCCTAACATGCAGGCACCGTTCCGTCCACAACCTCGTGGGCCTACACAGGCAGCTCTGCGCACCTCCCTAGGAGCAAGACCTATAACTGGGCAGCAAGGTGTTGCCACAGGTGCATCCATCCGTGCTCCACTTGTAACTAGTAGTCGTCCAGCTGGATACAAATATACTGCGAACATGCGCAATCCTCCAGCACCACAACCAGCTGTACACATCCAAGGTCAAGAACCATTAACTGCATCAATGCTAGCTGCAGCACCTCTTCAAGAACAAAAACAAATGTTGGGTGAACGTCTTTTCCCGCTTATTCAACGTATGCATCCTGATTTGGCAGGAAAAATTACTGGTATGCTTTTGGAAATTGATAATTCTGAACTGTTGCATATGTTAGAACATGGTGAGTCACTCAAGGCAAAGGTGGATGAGGCTGTTGCTGTTTTGCAGGCTCACCAAGCTAAACAGCAAGCCACAAAGAAAGATTAAGTGCTTGAGATGATGGCTTTTTCTGCTGTATTCTTGTTTATTTTAAAATGCTTTTAACATCTTTATATGTATTGATAAGTCCCGGTCGTAAAAAAAATATATAAATAAAAATTGAAAAATGAAGAAAATGTGGGTTGCACTACTCCAAAATATTATGACTTTATTATAACATTGGAAGTGCAAATCTGCAAACAAAAATAATGTAACTATCAACATTTCTATATATGAAACAGTTATGCTAATGAGCAATTTTGACTTTCTATATTGACCAAGAAGTTGATTTAAGTTTAGTCTTTAACTTTCCTTTCTTTCTCCTATCGGAGTTTGCTTTTGTTCTCGCAATTATTATGGCACGAGCACATATGCAAAAAGTCACGCTACGCGGGTTGAGCCCTATCTAAATATATTGAATACCTAGAAAAGCGTCACCTACCAACTCGCGACTTGTAATCAGTTGTAGCGCGCGTGGCGCCATAGCGTATTGCCATTGTGCTCTTGGCTTTTAATGTCTTATTTTATTTTCTAATTGGTTTTGTATTGGATATACCATGTATTGAAAACCTTGGTCTCCAATCTTAACTGATTGTAATTTGTACTATTGTTACATATTATATTCTGGAATATTCACAATAGCAATGTTGTTTTATTTATAACCTTTCAATCATACATTATACATACAAGGAAATATTTATACGTTATCTCATGAAATATATGATCAAATTTAGGCAGAGTTTCGCGGCCATGGTGTACTTACTAGCACGATGGGACTATGCTAGGGATTTAGTAGTAATTTGTAAAAATTGCTTTGCCGTTTAAAATAATTGGTAGAAGTAAAGCGCATTTCTACCGAGGAGCCCACTGAAACTTTGTAGGAATGTAGGCCTTCATTTGTAAAGTAAGACCCGTTTTTGAGAAATTAATTGTTCAAAATGACCGCTCCCAGCAAGCGCGTTATCCCTTCAATATTCAGCTTTGACTGGTTCTACAATATTGATTTCTATACAACATTTTAGTAAATTTGTACAAATTGCACTAAAGCGAAACATTTGTAATTTACAAATTGTAAATACTCATTTAGAAAAAGGCAATATCGATTTTAAAGCGTTACATAGATTCATTTTGTCTATCTTTGGTAAACAAGTAATATGCTAGACGCTAGTGTCAAATTAAATAAGCTAAAGACAAAAGGTCTTTAGCTTTTGCCTTTTGTAGGTTATGTTGAGAAAAGTACGGTCTACTTTTTTCAGTGTGTTAATCGTTAGCTCTGAGTTCGTAAAGGAGCTACAGTTAAAATTAGGAAATCACCTTGGAAGCCTAAGTTCATCATTAAAGATATGAATGAAAAACCGTTTGATTGGACCGGCCACGTGTTATTTTTTCCCTAAATGTATGCCTTATCGCTACATGATACAATATGAGGTTTATATGCCATTGAATTATGTTTAGATGCAATAATATTTCATAAAAATGTCTACTAAAAATCTTTATATAAATTTGTAAGAAAGGTTAAATATCTATTGAAACTGAAATATTTCATAATTAGGAGTAGGTATGGGTTTACCATATCTTTAATAGGTTAGCCCGCTACCATACTTGACTGCATCGTCACTACCATCAAGTGAGATAGCCGTCGAGGGCTAACTTGTAGCGCATAAAAATTATATACTTATATATTCATATAATATATTAGTGTTTCGTTTGGGCCGGCTACATATTGAAGCTTATCTCAGTCTAGGCTTGAGTAAAAAGTATGATTTGTTTGTTAAGATTTAGTAGATATTGTATGTTCTGCTGTTATTCATGCAAATGGTTTTCAGAGTCAAAAACCTAGTAATTTTCTTATTTTTAATATCAAATCTTGTATGCATCTTTTTAAAATTATCTATATAGTTAACTCTTTAATTCTTTACATAATTGCAACTATCTAAAGACCTCGCATTTATGTATTTAAAGAATTAAAGAGACATACGTCTAAATGTGGCTAAACTGAAATTCTAACATTTCGATGCTGCGAAGTATTACTAGGTACTTCAACACATACCTGCAACAAGTACATTCATGGCTCGGGAACTGGGAAGTGAAAGAAAAAGTTTTCAACTGTTGGGAGCTTCATCTATCTGCATGGAGCACGAGAACTTAAAGCTGTAAAAAAAGACTGTGGTGCTCTTCCTTTGGTAGCAATTGCGATAGTAGAACCTCTTGTTTTTACCCGTTATGTAGGTATAAAATGGTGATGAAAATGTTAATAAGAGGTAATGCAAAGAGTGTGTTATTAAGTTTTTCAAGTCTCACCTTCTCAGTTAATTTTTTATCATATATTTTAGCTTGCATCCAGGAGATAGATATAGGATAAAATTAAAATTAAAATCCGGAAAAAAATAAGGAGTGGGATTTTTACATTTAAGTCGGCATTAAGCAATTGCTAAATAGTACAAGTACCTACTTTGGTAAGGAACAGACAGGTAAGTTATAACTACTTAATAAGAAGATACTGTTTTGTTTAAACTGCTTTAATTAAACCTTATAGGTATGTAAAGATTATGGTGTTGAAATCTCGACAGCCTCAGACAAAAAGGTTCACATCTTGAAAAATAAAAGTATACATATCTTTTTCTTGCCCTTATCCCACATTATGTGGGGTCGGCACAACACGTCTTCTTCTTCCACTCACTTCTATCAGCAGTCACCTCACTACCTACACCTTTTACCCGCATATCCTCTTTTACACAATCCATCCATCTCTTTGGTCTTCCTCTACTCTTTTGCCCTTGCACGTTTATATATATTATTCTTTTGGTGACATCACTTTCTTTCCTCTGCATTATATGACCATACCATGCTAGCCTGATACTCCTCATCTTTCCTCTCTTTCATTTCTTATCTTATCCATTCTTGTCACACCATACATCCATCTCAACATTCGCATTTCTGTCTTCTTTCATCCGTTCTTTTTGCCGCCTAACATTCTGTACCATAGAACACGTCAGGGCTTAGGGCTGTTTTATAAATTTTTCCCTTAAGTTTTTAGTAAATAATTTTTATTTAAATATATGAACCTATTGGTAAATTTTGTAATTGCTTTATCTGATGATTAATAATTAGAAGTAGGTGCATACCTGTACTTCGAGTTATTAATTATACTACCAATCATAGGCTATGATTAAATATCATGTATCATCATTTCTATCTAAATCGCTGGAACTATTTCCACTTTTAATACTGGTGGAAAGTAGGCCTGTGGGAAGAACAAAAACAAAATCTGGTTGATACGATTTATTTTATTTATTTTGAATTCAAATTTGTAGTGTGCAATAAAGAGTTTATCTATCTATCTATCGTGATACGATGATACTTTGATATTATTATTTGTGTTAAACTAAAGTAAGAAGTCCACACAGTGCCATTCTTTTTCTTTACGTGTCAATTCGTAAATCACAACCATAAACAAAACTCTGAAAAATCAGGCATTAATTTATTTCAGTTATAAACCAAAAATTGAGAAAAACCCGCTAAGGACAAGTTTGAGTAGCAAACGAACGGTGGGGTGCCACATCGGTTAACTGTTTTTTACGAGTGGCCGAGTACTGTGGGTACCATTTGATTCGTCCTAAGAGAAAAGCAGTATTCGGGCCGATGAACCCTAGAAACATTAGAAACATCGGTAAAATATTTCCCTTGTGAAATATTGTTAGCCGACGGCTGATGATCCGACGCGATAGGATCTCCGCGCGTCCCTCTAACCTAGCGGAGGGAGCAGTGGATGACCCAGGGGGTGATAGATCGCCGGGTACCCGAGGGTATTAATCCTCCACCTCTCTTCCTTCTTGTGGCTTTAGAGTATTTGGTGGTGAAGGAAATGGGGGTTTCCATCACTCACAGTACGATCTTCGAGTTGACTAGTTGTTCCGGCATGCCTCTAACTGGCGAAACTAGATACATTGAGCATTCATTGTTGTGGGTCTGTTGCAGTGGACACCTGCTGGCGGAGTCGCATTTGTGTGCGACATTCCCGTGGCTACGCCATACAGGGGTGAGTGGGAACACCGAGGGGTTTTAGACAGTAAGAGTCTGTAATAACCTATGTACCTGACCATGGCGCAGAGGTATTACTAACGATGCCCCAAAAGCACAAAAACATTTCTTTTCTGCATTCCAATATGAAGCAACACATCATCATAATCAACCCATTGCCGGCTCACTACAAAGCACGAACATAATGGAGAAGAATTCTCATGCATGCAGGTTTCCTCACAATGTTTTCCTTCACCGTTGAAGCAAGTGATATTTTAATTGCTTAAAAGAACACACTTAACTCCGAAAAGTTAGAGGTGCGTACCCGGGTTCGAACCCTCGACCTCTGATTAGGAGGCGGTCGTCCTAACTACTAGGCTATCACAGCTTTTTTATAACACATACTATTGTCATAATTAAGATCAAAAACACGTTTCTTGAATTTTTATTAAGTATTAATTTCGCGGGCAAACGAGAAGACGTGTCTCTTGATCTATCTGTTAAGTGATTATACTTACAGATTTGTTTCCTGGGTAACCCTTCATCACTCCGAATCTGTTTCAACTTGGCATCATACCATGAATACTTACTAGTAAAATGAAATTCCCTATTCTGGAAATTCAAATTGTTGAAAAGAGCGCAGGGGTCCTTGTAGTCGGTGCCTATTATTGATCTGTGCAAATAAATTATAAACAAGATATGTAATTTAGCAGGCATACTTTTTGTTGGTAGTTAGGTATTATATCCAAATAAATAATAACGTTATTTTTACCCCGATAATTAACAGTAGGTCAACATCCCAGTAGTATTAGAAGTCAATCCTAGAATAATGCAAACAGGCACACTAAGATTACTTCTAATTATTTTATATTTTTTTTTCATTAATATGGAAAAAAGCTATTTTTAGCTACTATTTAAAGATACATGAAAATATTTCTGTAAAAATGCAGAAAAAAAGTTGTGGTTAATTCCTACTTTAGTGACATATAGGCATCAGAGACAACAGGATGATTTCCTAGAAATTTATACAGGCAGTGAAAATTTAATGTACTAAATTTAATAAATTTTCAATCAGTAATTAGTTTTCCTGAAAGTTATCCTGTTGATATGTTTATTATTATTTAGAAACACTGGATAGGTTCAAAAGAAATAAATATCAGATAACAATATTTTAAGATAAGATAATATATAATTTGTTAGACCATTTTAATGCTAGAATTGTATTTCCAAATAATTAAATACGTAGGTATTACTACATATGGTGAAAAATACCAAAGAAAGTGTGGAGCAAACTCATAAATTATATTTATCACAATATTTTTATTGAAGGACTAACCCAATTTTGTTAGGAGTAATGCTAGGACATTTCCAATTGTACAAATAATATTGCAAATTACCATCACCTATACCAAATTTAAGTGGTTCAAGAAATTCTTTGTTATCCATAAGATCAAGAGCATTGAAAACATCAAACCCAGAATTTCTGGCAGTAATCAGTGCATCAAGCATCAAGTCAACCCATGGTGTTTTTGTAGAGACATTATAAAATGAATATGCTGCTTTTAGAACTTTGTGTACCGGATGATAAACTACAGTGGACGGAAGGGTATAGTAACTAACAAAATCAGTTATAGAACCATCAGAAGCTTCCACCACAAAACTATCAATAATTCCAAGCTGTGTAACAAACCAATGTTTAAAATCTTCCTCTGAAAATATTGGCACCAAATCAAATTTTAGTAAATAGTCATTTAAAAGTTTAACAACTTCATCAGAGTCCTTTGGTTCCATTTTTCGAAATCCAGGTGTCTTTGGTAATTCAGGGAGTTTAAAACGCTTAAGAGTTCTTTGCATTGTCATATATGTAGGAAGATGGCTAAATTTAATATCAATTAACTTTTTAGGATTCAAAGATCTGTGCCAGTAACGGCAAGTAGCAATTGGTTTAGGCAAGACAATTCCTGCAGTGTAAACACCTTGGAAAATTCCTGTTAAATTGACTCTTCTTGTAATTTCCCTTATAAGCACAGGAGCAACACGTTTTGCCCGGAGTTTCTTATGAACACATAAAAAGTTAATTTCTACTACTGTCTGAATATGGTCATATATTCTTATTGTAGCAGGAATAGCAGATATAAAGCCAACTAATCTACTAGATTTAATTACACGCACTCCACAATGCCAATCCATCCTCCAACCCGGGGGCTGGAGCGCCCACTTCAGAAAATCTGTTTGATAATCAAAACGAAACATACAATCATCATCCTCTACATAATTCTCGTTTAACAATGTATACAGTTCCTTTAGAACAAGGGGTTCATTTAAATTTAATGTGTCCCATTGAAAGCCATCAGGCAACGTATAAGGCTCTGATCTTATTTCTTCAGGAGGCTTTGGTGGTTCAATAGGTTCATTGGTTATAATTTTCTCATACATTTTTGGTACTGGTTGCGTTGACCAAAATTGATACGATTTGTGTAAAGCTTCTTCCGTAGTTTTTGCTGGTTTCTGTTGTAGGTTTAATACTTCCATTGCCATTTTAAGATCTTTGAGAGAAATGTTTTGATGTATATCCCCTGAATTAGGTAGGGCTAATGCATCGGAAGTCACCGAAACTTGTTTATCTCCATCACCACCACTACGCTTTTTTTTATTCTTGTTTTTCTTTTTAGGGGTTTTATCTTCGTTTGACTTTTGATATTCCCCTGACTGAGTAGTCTTATTGTCTTCCATCATATAAAAAAATATTTTATTTCGAGTCGCATCAAAAAACTTGACAAGTAAGACGAGTATTAACACAGACCAGATTAATGAGGTGATATAAACGCACAGAATACAATTACTCCAAGGAGGATAAACGAGTACAGAGCAATGACTAAATAATTATTGAACCGGCACTAGAAAAAAAGCAGCAATATATTGGACACACAAGATGGCTGCCATAAAAAGTAGGTATTTACTTTCTTGAATTATCGAAAATCGATATTTCAATCCAACTGTTTAGGCTACATATATGCATTAAATTACTTCAAGGTGAACCTCCCATCATTAATCATATAGAACGAAATCTAATAGTCTAATAGATAGGATCTATTGAAACTGAAATATTTTATAATTAGGAGTTTGTATGGGTTTACCATATCTTTAATAGGTTAGCCCGCTACCATACTAGACCGCATCGTCACATACCATCAGGTGAGATTGCCGTCGAGGGCTAACTTGTAGCGCATAAAAAGTATATGGATATTCATATAATATATTAGTGTTTCGATTGGGCCGGCCACGTATTGAAGCTTATCTCAGTCTAGGCTTGAGTAAAAAGTATGATTTGTTTGTTAAGATTTAGTAGAAATTGTATGTTCTACTGTTATTCATGCAAATGGTTTTCACAGTCAAAAACCTAGTAATTTTCTTATTTTTAATATTGAATCTTGTACCTATGCATCTTTTTAAAATTATCTATACTTATAGTGAACTCTTTAATTCTTTAGATAAGTGCAACAATCTAAAGATCTCGCATTTATGTATTTAAAGAATTAAAGAGACACACGTCTAAACGTGGCTAAACTGAAATTCTATCATTTCGATGCTGCGAAGTATCACTAGGTACTTAAACACATACCTGCAAGTACATTCATGGCTCGGGACCTGGGGAGTGAAAGGAGCCCCCAAAAGTTTTCAACTGGGAGCTTCATCTATCTGCACGAGACCTTAAAGCTGTAAAAAAAGACTGTGGTGCTCATCCTTCGGTTGCAATTGCGACAGTAGAACCTCTTGTTACTCGTTATGTAGGTATAAAATGGTGATGAAAATGTTAATAAGTAATGCAAAGAGTGTATTTTTACGTTTTTCAAGTCTCACCTTCCCAGTTAATTTATTATCATATATAGCTTGCATCCAGGAGATAGATATAGGATAAAATTAAAATCCGGAACAACATAAGGAGTGGGCTTTTTATATTTAAGTCGCATTAAGCAATTGCTAAATAGTACAAATACCTACTTTGGTATTGAACAAATAGACAGGTAAGTTATAACTACTTAATAAGAATATACTGTTTTGTTTAAACTGCTTTAATTAAACCTTATATACAAAGATTATGGTATTGATAACTCGAAAGCCCCAGATAAAAAGATTCACATTTTAAAAATAAAAGTATGTAAGAGAAAAGTAGCATTCGGGTGGATGAACCCTAGAAACATCGGTTAAATATTTCCCTTGTGAAATATTGTTAGTCGACAGCTGATGATCCGACGCGATAGCATCTCCGGACGGAGCAGTGGATGACCCAGGGGGTAAAAGAACGCCGGTGCCCGAGGGTATTAACCCTTCACTCCTCTTCCTTCCTGTGGCTTCGGAGTATTTGGTGGTGAAGGAAATGGGGGTTTCCATCACTCACAGTACGATCCTCGAGTTGTCTAGTTCGCTGTTGTTCCGGCATGCATCTAACTGGCGAAACTAGGCACATTGTGCATGCATTGTCGTGGGTCTGTTGCAGTGGACACCTGCTGGCGGAGTCGCATTTGTGTGCGACATTCCCGTGGCAACGCCATACAGGGGTGAGTGGGAACACCGAGGGTTTTAGACAGTACGAGCCTGAAATAACCTAGGTGCCTGACCATGGCGCAGAGGTATTACTAACGAAGCCCCAAAAGCACAAACGTTTCTTTTCTGCATTCCAATATGAAGCAACACATATTATTGTCATAATTAAGATCAAAAACACGTTTCTTGAATTTTTATTAAGTATTAATTTCGCGGGCAAACGAGAAGACGTGTCTCTTGATCTATCTGTTAAGTGATTATACTCACAGATTTGTTTCCTGGGTGACCCTTCATCACTCCGAATCTGTTTCAACTTGGCATCATACTGTGAATACTTACTAGTAAAATGAAATTTCCTATTCTAGAAATTCAAATTACTGAAAAGAGCGCAGGGGTCCTTGTAGTAGGTACCTATTATTGGTCTGTGTAAATCAATTATAAACAAGATGTTGTTGGTTGTAGAAGAAGTTAGGTATTATATCCAAATAAATAATAACGTTATTTTTACCCCGATAATTAACAGTAGGTCAACATCCCAGTAGTATTAGAAGTCAACCCTAGAATAATGCCAATGGGCACACTAAAATGACTTGTAATTTGTTTATCTATTTTTTTTCAATAATATGAAAAAAAAGCTATTTTAGGGGCTATTTAAAGATACATCAAAATTTTTCTGTACAAATGCAGAAATATTATATTTTTTTTAATATATAGGCATCAGGGACAACAGGATGATTTTCTAGAAATTTATAGTCATTGGAAATTTAATGTACTAAATTTAATAAATTTTCAATCAGTGATTAATTTTCCTGAAAATTATCCTGTTGATATGTTTATTACTATTTAGAAACACTGGACAGGTTCAACAGAAATAAATATCTGATAACAATATTTTAAGATAATATATAATTTATTAGACCATTTTAATGCTAGAACTATATTTCCAAATAATGAAATACCTACTACATATCGTGAAAAATACCAAAGAAAGTGTGGAGCAAACTCATAAATTATATTTATCACAATATTTTTATTGAAGGACTAACCCAATTTTGTTAGGAGTAATGCTAGGACATCTCCAATTGTACAAATAATATTGCAAATTACCATCACCCATACCAAATTTAAGTGGTTCAAGAAATTCTTTGTTATCCATAAGATCGAGAGCATTGAAAACATCAAACCCAGAATTTCTGGCAGTAATCAGTGCATCAAGCATCAAGTCAACCCATGGTGTTTTTGTAGAGACATTATAAAATGAATATGCTGCTTTTAGAACTTTGTGTACCGGATGATAAACTACAGTGGACGGAAGGGTATAGTAACTAACAAAATCAGTTATAGAACCATCAGAAGCTTCCACCACAAAACTATCAATAATTCCAAGCTGTGTAACAAACCAATGTTTAAAATCTTCCTCTGAAAATATTGGCACCAAATCAAATTTTAGTAAATAGTCATTTAAAAGTTTAACAACTTTATCAGAGTCCTTTGGTTCCATTTTTCGAAATCCCGGTGTCTTTGGTAATTCAGGGAGTTTAAAAAGCTTAAGAGTTCTTTGCATTGTCATATATCTAGAAAGATGGGTGAATTTAATATCAATTAACTTTTTAGGATTCAAAGATCTGTGCCAGTAACGACAAGTAGCAATTGGTTTAGGCAAGACAATTCCTGCAGTGTAAACACCTTGGAAAATTCCTGTTAAATTGACTCTTCTTGTAATTTCCCTTATAAGCACAGGAGCAACACGTTTTGCCCGGAGTTTCTTATGAACACATAAAAAGTTAATTTCTACTACTGTCTGAATATGGTCATATATTCTTATTGTAGCAGGAATAGCAGATATAAAGCCAACTAATCTACTAGATTTAATTACACGCACTCCACAATGCCAATCCATCCTCCAACCCGGGGGCTGGAGCGCCCACTTCAGAAAATCTGTTTGATAATCAAAACGAAACATACAATCATCATCCTCTACATAATTCTCGTTTAACAATGTATACAGTTCCTTTAGAACAAGGGGTTCATTTAAATTTAATGTGTCCCATTGAAAGCCATCAGGCAACGTATAAGGCTCTGATCTTATTTCTTCAGGAGGCTTTGGTGGTTCAATAGGTTCGTTGGTTATAATTTTCTCATACATTTTTGGTACTGGTTGCGTTGACCAAAATTGATACGATTTGTGTAAAGCTTCTTCCGTAGTTTTTGCTGGTTTCTGTTGTAGGTTTAATACCTCCATTGCCATTTTAAGATCTTTGAGAGAAATGTTTTGATGTATATCCCCTGAATTAGGTAGCGCTAATGCATCGGAATTCACCGAAACTTGATTATCTCCATCACCACCACTACGCTTTTTTTTGTTCTTGTTTTTCTTTTTAGGGTTTTTATCTTCGTTTGACTTTTGATATTCCCCTGACTGAGTAGTCTTATTGTCTTCCATCATATAAAAATTATTTTATTTCGAGTCGAATCAAATAACTTGACAAGCAAGACGAGTATTAACACAGACCAAATTAATGAGGTGATATAAACGCACAGAATACAATTATTCCAAGGAGGATAAACGAGTACAGAGCAATGACTAAATAATTATTGAACCGGCACTAGAAAAAAAGCAGCTATATAGTGGGCACACAAGATGGCTGCCATAAAAAGTATTTACTTGCTTGAATTATCGAAAATCATCGATAGTTATCATCGATATTTCAATTTAACTGTTTGGGCTACATATATGCATTAAATTACTTCAAGGTGAACCTCCCATCATTAATCATATAGAACGAAATCTAATCGCCGAACTTCTTTGCATTGATCATCGTGTAGCAGATAGAGAAGCGATCAGCAGCCCCCAAGACTTGCGATTTGATTGTAGGTTTAATCTCGCTTAACATTCTGCCAGATTTTGTAGGAACCTTAGGTTAAATAGAGATTTGGTGTCTATTTCATACAAACTTCAGCAGCAGCAGTCTTTAGCTTGTTAGAAAGGTCGTCGTATTTTTTTATTGGTATGGTACGGTCTTTCGGTAGGTACATTCGTTTTTCACTGCACAGTAAACTGATGTAGTGATCTATATTGTGTTTGACATGCATAGAGAAAACGAAAATCTCTAGCTTGAAAGCGGCCGTATTCGCACATCATGATTGCAAAATTATATGAATGGGCGATGACGTATACGGAGGCATGATACGTGATCTCGATACAAAAATAATTATCATGTAGGTATATTTATTTGTTATGTATTATCCATTGTAATATTATGACTATGTGAGATAGTTACCGATTTTGTTGATGTGACGTACACACTGTCTGTTGGGAAGGCCCATATTTTCAGTGGTTGATTTAATAATATTGTTGATTATGGTTATCCTTATAGCTTGCGATGAGGTTGAGGTCAGCTGCATAGCCTAAGATTTGCAATGACCTACAAGTATCTTCCACATTTTGCCGGCATTGATTTGAATAGAATTACCGTTTTTCGGCACTCAGAGTGATCTCTGAGTGCCGAAAAACGGTAATCTAGATTACCGTTTTAAATTTTCAGTCGATTAATAATCTGATTTAGAGTCTATTATTATGTCTATTAGCTTCGTCAGGTTTTGAAGTTTTTTGAGAGATTCGTACAGCATACATAACTCTTGTGATATTTCTTAAAAGTATATTAAGTACTGAAATATTTTATTTATACATTATATATATCTACTAAACGCAAATTCGTGGGCATCGCGTAATCACGTATCCTCATTTTGACAAGATATTTGATATAGCTTTGTGTTTTTTTTCTGTGGTCCATAGATGCATGTCGATATATTAAATTGTGACGTGTATATAATCTGTGACCTGTGTTTCTTTTTGATTTGTACGTTTAACCCTGTGGTTAGTTATTTTTATAAATCCAAATTCCTTACGATTATCACTATTAATTTTATGAAGAAAATATATTGTGCCGTTACGTCTCAAATTGTGTGATGAATTAGGACTAATATTTTATGTTATATTATTATTTTAGGTGAAGTGGGGTTATTGCAATCATGGGGAAGGGAAATAATATGATCCCAAATGGCCATTTCCATAAGGATTGGCAAAGGTTTGTGAAGACTTGGTTTAACCAACCAGCTAGGAAACATCGCAGAAGGCAAAACAGGATCAAGAAGGCCAAAGCAATTGCACCCCGTCCTGTAGCTGGACCTCTTCGGCCGGTTGTTCGTTGCCCTACTGTCCGTTATCACACAAAAGTTCGAGCTGGGCGAGGGTTTACACTTCGTGAAATAAGGGTAAGATATCTTACGTTTGTGAGGTGTTTGACAACCTATTTTCAGTGTTCTAGTAAATAAATAATGTAATAAGTGATATCTTTCTATATAATATTTTTTGGTTTATTTAGGCTTCAGGCTTGAACCCTGCCTTTGCTAGAACGATTGGTATTGCTGTGGATCCACGGAGGCGTAATAAGTCTGTAGAATCACTGCAGATGAATGTTCAGAGATTAAAAGAATATCGTGCCCGTCTCATTCTTTTCCCTAAGGGCAAGAAGGTAAGAAAAAAAAACATTAATTTGGGTTTAGCAATAGAACCAGTAAGTAGGTTTATCCAAATATATTAATAACCACTCTTAATGGGTGTACAGCTTTGCATTTCATGATGCCACAGCTGTAAATGAGTGAATTGTTGCATATGAAATAGGCCATAATGATGGAAGTATTTCAATTATTTAGTTTTTCATTTTTATGTGCTATTATTATTTGACTCACTTGCAAGTTCAGTATTGTACAATTTTTTGTTCTCACTCATATTCTCTCTAGTAAGGTTAAGGTGTGTATAAAAGATAATCTCTACCATTTACTCAATAATCACATATAACAAAAGAAATAGTAGTTGAATTGTTTAATTTATTAGAAGAAAGTATATTTGACTAGACATAAAGTCATATTGACAGGTTATTTATATTAGGGTATATCTACATTCCATTTTATCTTCTTTTTATAAGAGCTTTTTGCTAATGAGAATGTACAGTTACATTATATAACAAGAAAAATCAGAAATTCATTCACTTCATCAGAAATTGGTCTCCATACTCCTCAGTAGGAGTACAACTCTTCAGTTACCATACTCCTAGTATGGTAACTGGGTACAATTTCTGATCGCTTGATTATTAACTGTATTGATGATTTTGTAAATACTTAAAAAAAAAAATACAGGGTTACCGTCACCTGGGAGCAATTGGAAGGCCACAATCTTTAATGAAATCTCTTAGTTATTGGCTTGCTATTTTAGAGGATTTTGTTGAAAAATAATAAAAGTGTTTGATGGAGCTGTACAAAATGAAACTACATAATGGTCATTCTCCCATTGTCCATAGAAACATTATCCACTAGTCATGTTTCCATTTCCTAATGTCCTTAATTGCAAAAAAAAATATGTTGCCCTCTATCTCTTATCTCAAGAATAGTGGTGCTATCAAGGGTAAATTTATTTCTTCCAGACAATAAAAACTTCAGCTTATTTATGATTTAGTATAAATTATATCATTATTTATTCAAAAATATAACCATTATTTAATAGGTACTGAAGGGTGAAGCAACTGAGGAGGAACAAAAACTTGCAACACAGCTCCGTGTTCCATTAATGCCTGTTCAACAACCAGCACCAAAATCAGTGGCCCGTGTTATAACTGATGAAGAAAAAGACTTCAAAGCCTATCAATATCTCAGAGGGGTAAAATATTAATTTTTAAATCTTATTTTACAAGGACTATGATAATCATGAGACTTAGGTGGAAATTGTTGTCCTTAGAAATTTAGCCTATCACTGTTTTATATTGATATTGTCTTCATTAAAGAACTAATTTAATAAGCATCAATGATCATAGGCAAAGGCATACACACAAGCTTTCATAAAAGTCTAGTTACTATTATTAACCCATAAATGAATAATAATAACAATGGGAGAGGAGTATCTGATGATACTCCTTCAGTTTATTTATGGTATTGGTCAAATTATGTTTAAATAAATAACAATTACTGAAATTTATTGTTACAGGCTCGCTCAATTGCTAAACTTGTTGGCATCAGAGCTAAGAGACTGAAGGATGCTGCAGAAAATCCTGATGATGTGACTAAAGCACCAACAGCTAAGGAACCTAAAGTAAAGAAGTGAAAACACAAATAAACTTTTCCAAAACAAAGTTCGTTTTTTTCATTGGGATTTTGAATTATAAAACCTTAGCAATAACCAGTAAATAAGCACTTCAATCAAAGCTCACTCACACACACTCAAAATTAATTTAAAGTGCTTTGGAGCACTGGTTGCTTCCCTCTCAACACCAGACTGGTGCAGCTGTATGCCTGCTATGTCTAGAAACATATTTATGTGGTGCCCTCTAAACAAATGTGATGTAAATGTAATGACGCTTGTAATGTAGTTATCACCATCAAATCACTACTATATAAATGATTGACGCGTCAAAAGTGCCTTTTAACCCTATCACCGCCAGACTTGCAGTTGTCGTGCCCACAGCGCCAGGCACAATGAATTACAAAATAAATACCTATAACAAATAGGGATGTGCAACACTAGTTTTTGTGGGGTCGATATTCCGTAATAACATCGATCATTTCATTCGATAGGTCGCGATATATTAGTAGGTATATTCGAGTTTGTTTCTTACAAAAGATGCGAATAGAGTTTTCATAGTATTAGCTTTTTTAAAAGGCTTGGCATTTCTTTTTTTTTTCTTCGTTTTATGGCTTTACATAGATTAGCCAATGTCATGTTTATTATTTATTAGTTCTCTCCCTCTATGGCTTCTCACAGACAGCCAATGTCAAGTCTATAGCAATGTAGAAGTTAGGGAGAAATGGCGGGAAACTTCGCACTCTGCGGACGCGGCTCCCTCAAACCCTTCCCAAATCAATACCTGATATCCATTCAGAAAACTAGCCACTACACAAACGACACCAAAACTGTCCACGACACAATCAACACCAGTCCTTTTCAAAATCAGCCAACAAACATTAATTCAAGAAAAGCGTGAAAAAACCGCGCCCGCCATATACGAAGTCTCCCGCCTTTCTCCCTTGGCATTTCTGTAAACGAACCCTAGCGTTTTACGAGCCGATCTACAGATGTTGTCGATATGCACGTTAATGCAGCGTAATTTTGTGTCTAGGGTAATCCCCAGATCCTGGATAAATTCAACCCTCTGCAGTGGGCAATTGTTGATTATGTATTTTCTGTCTAAAACAGTGCGTTTGCGAGTAAAATCCCTCCAAATGTTCTTTGTGGGATTTAAGTCCATGCCGCTCAGTTCAAACCAATTTGCGATTCTATCTACGTCTTCCTGTAGGGCAAGGACGTCACTATCTGTTGTGATCTCTTTTGCTAATTTTAGGTCATACGCAAAAATTAAACACTTAGAATTAAGTACACAATGCGGGATGTCATTTACAAAAATATTGAATAATAGCGGTCCCAATACAGAACCTTGGGGAACACCCGACGTCACTTTTTTTACTTGCCAAAGTACCAACTGTAAGTCTAAGACCACTCTCAAATACTCGATTCCCAAATCCAAATCTGTCCACAGCACTTAGAATTTACCTCAAATTCCAGTCACTGTAGCACACAGTGAAAGGTAATTTTCAAAATTAAAAACTTAGATCAAAACAGTCGCAAAGTAGATTGACAAATTTAAGCTAATAAGTATTGAACATGAAATGAAAATTGAAGTCAGTGACATTCTTAAAGATTTTGCTAATGTGAAAACAAGAAATGTAACTTTTTTTTGTTGTAAATATATGTGTTGTAAATTGTAGTACGAATGTAATTAGTTATTGATTTAATAATTTTGATATAACTACAAAGTTGTTTTTTAACCCTTCCTTCCTAAAAATACATTTTGTCCTTTTACTCCTATTATTTTCACCAGTGACCTTTGACTGGTGAAAATAATAGGAGCCATTTTTTGCATCTGGATGTCCTTACATTGGTGCAAAAAATGGTACAATTTGCTATTGCTTCCCAACATCATTTAATATTGCACCTGAATTTTCTTTCACTGGTGAAAATATTCTTGTATTGTATTCCATTTTGGCCACGCGTTTACTAGAGGGCGCCAAGATATTGATTGCACAAGTGCGCTACATGAGCTAGAGCGGTATCTGTCGCCAAGGGAGTCATATTCGTAATATGGAAAATTCCCTCGCAAAAGTACTTTTAGTACTTCCCTAGTTTTTAAGACTCACCCCTCGCTTCAAACAGGGTTTTAGATAGCACGCTCGGGATTTACTCTGAACATCCCCCACTCGCTAGAGATTCCGACCGTAATATTATTTATGGGTAACTTGTGTCTGTTGTCACGTCTCCTGTTCACTTACGATGGAAAAAATATACAGGTTTCATTCTTCAAAATAAGTCTGTAATGTAAAATCAAAAAACGTAATATATTCCGTATCTATTTATTTTTTAAGCATAATTCATTATTCTTCCTTATAGGCTAATAATTATATGAAGTCTTAAGAATGACAATAAAATAAGTATGTACCTACTGCACAATATAATGAACTTAACTATTCAAAATTGGAAATTTTAGGCAGAAGAAATGGTTTCAGCATTAACTACTTTCTCATTTTTGTCTTTATCTTCTTTTGGATTTACTTCTTCAACGTCGCCGATTTTCGTTTTTTTGTCGCTTTTACGAAATTTGTCATATCTGTAACAAATTGATTTCTTTTAATTATTGAGCTAATAAGTGAATTATCGCAGCGGTGATAGCCTAGTGGTTAGGGCGCCAGCCTCCTAATCAGAGGGCGGCGGTTCGAATCCGGGCACGCACCTCAAACTTATCGGAGTTATGTGCGTTTTTAAAAATTAAAATATCACTTGCTTCAACGGTGAAGGAAAACATCGTGAGGAAACCTGCACGTCTGAGAGTTCTCCATAATGTTCTCAAAGGCGTGTGAAGTCTGCCAATTGCAAATGGCCAGTGTGGTGCCAATATGGCCAAACCCTTCTCATATTAAGAGGAGACCCGTGCTCTGTAGTGAGTCGGAAATGGGTTGATGATCATGATGATGAAGTAAATTATTATAGAGTCAAGGTCAGCTGTAAATAATCAGTAAAACTTATAAATTCCCAATTTATGTTTGTAATTAGAAAAGATATAAAATTGAAAGTGACAATAAATTCGTTATTCCATTGCACTCCTGGTGACAATTATTGATTTAAAAACTTATATTTTTACATTCAGATTCCATTGTTTATCAATGTATCTAGATCTGGGTACTTATTCCTTACATCCAATTTCATAATATTGTAAGCTATTTGGATAAGGAACCTTAACGTTAATTATTAAGAAAAGCAATACTCATTTTTGTGCACATATTTTTTGTGTGAATAATTACTTTAGGATTTTATACCCGTTTCTTTTTTATATATAAATATTAGTTATATAGTCTTAATCATTATGTTGTGTTTGTTATGATTACTGCGACGGCACCTAGACATGATCACCTGGGTATGTTACTACTCCCCGACTTCTTAACTCAAGGCTGGCTTTTTCCTAAACGTGTGTAATGTAAGAAGATTAACAAAACTATGTTTCAAAAATTACCATACAACACTTCAAAGGAACTACTTTCTAGATAGGTACTATAATACTGTAGGAATAGATAATGCTTCACTTTACAACAAACAAAAATAGATTTTTGAACCTGCTATATTTTATATTTTTACAATATTTTATTACTCCTTAAGATATTTAGAGATTAAGAAAGGTTTATAATTGTTCACATTCAAGATGTTGCTAATGAAAGGATACAAGCACGTCAACATTGACAGTTACTATGCATTTAAAATTGAATAAAGTGTATTTTTGAAACCATAACATTTCTGGCCCAAGCATTCTCATGTTCTTAGCACCACTGTTATGTTGATTTAGTTCAACTGACAGTTTTCAGTAATTCAGAATTGGCACCATTTACGGAAAATGTTTCTCCAGATTGCTCTATTATAAGGATTTCTGAGTGTCCAATTGAATAAATATTTCATTATATTTATTTATTATATATGTTTGGAACATTGGAATTATTTACCTTCCCAGATCTTCTTCATCATCGCTGGCTTCATTGCCCTGTGGGTCTACTTCGCGGAGTAATTCTCCTATATCCTTATCAACATCAGCCCATAGTTTATCTTCACTGCCTAAAAATAATACAAACAGAATGAATTCCTACGCATTTATATTATTGAGTAACATTGTCAGGGGACCATTATAGGGACTTCTCTTAATACTGTGTTTGAACTGGATTCATTGAAGAAACAAAATAACAGCAACTGAGATGGTGCAAAATAACCTTGTAATTCTTGTGATTTAACTGAATGGTGATAAATTAAATGAACAACCAAGACATAGTTCAGACATGTGTTTGTCAGCTAAATGGTTGGCACAACTATAGTGCCAATTCTGACGTACATAAACCTCTTAGTATACAAACTTCCTTGACTGTGATATGCGGAGCCAAATTTTTACCAGAATGATCAACACCAAAAAAGACTACAATGAGATCCATGTCTGAAAATCTCATTACATTGAAGGCCTACAGATAAATTTGGGTGACATGTATTCCACAGAGGCCACAGAGTTAGAGACAACCAATTTACCCACAGGCATTTTCATTTATAAAATAAGTGGGGGAAACAGGCTGTTGAAGTCAGAAGAGACTTAAAGAATTCTACATACTTAAATAGCTAACCTAGAATTAAAAATATAAAGAAATAACAAACCTGAAACATTGGTGTCAGCACCATTTTCCAAATTTTTCTTGTTGTCTCCAGTTGGTTCAGCTTTCTCAACTTTCTGTTTGCCTTCAGCATTATCTTCACCAGCGGCTTCTTTTTCATCTTCTATAAAATTTAAACCTATTTTATTGATACCTAACCTTTCACTCTACCTAGCCCTTATTTGGAGTTATTTACTTTTAATTTATTTGATATGAAATTTAATATAAAATAATTATCATAGAGAGGAAAGAATAAAACAATAGACTTTCAATAACAAAGGTTTCGTAGACAAACTCTCTACAGTTTGTTACTAACAACTGCCACTCTTGATGTTGCCTTTTAGTGCCAAATCTAACTAGGACAGGGATGGTTTCTTGAGCTACACAACAGAAACCCCCAGTATAGACACCAGTAATATCAATTTTAAGATGGAAACTGCGAATGAAATCGGCACAATCAGTGTACCGTCGATTATTATGGTCAAGCGAGTGAGACTCAAAATAGCTACTTGATTCCCGATTCCGGATAATGACAAATATAACGTCGGCGCTGAAACTAATGTTGGCGTTTTACTAATTTATAGCCAGTGTCAGTCATATAAAGGTACATATAACAATGAAAAAAAAATAATACAATAAAATATCACTTGCTTCAACGGTGAAGGAAAACATCGTGAAGAAACCTGCACGCCTGAGAGTTCTCCATAATGTTCTCAAAGTCGTGTGAAGTCTGCCAATCCGCACATGGCCAGCGTGGTGGACTATGGCCAAACCCTTCTCATATTGAGAGGAGACCCGTGCTCTGTAGTGAGCTGGTAATGGGTTGATCATGATGATGATGATAACAATGAGATACATTTGAACGAGGGAACAGTATTACGCGGCATACCTTTCTGCTGGTGCAGCTGGCGGTGGATGCGTTCGGCGTGGCGCCGCAGTGTGCGCGTATCGCGGTGCTGCACGTAACGGCCCAGATGACCACGCAGGCGGCAGTGGCGTCGCAGCGCTTCCGCCTCCTCCGCACTACCCGTCTCGGCGCGCGGTAAATAAACGCGACATAGTTCGCACCACCAAACCTATTTGTATCAAAAGACAAGATCATTCAGACACCACCGGTATCACCAGAAATTATTAATTAGTTTTGAGTAATATATTCGTGTTACATTATATTAGTAGACAAAAAATTACAATCTTAACAAAAAAAACTTGATAACCCGCTTTAAAAAAAACACAATTCAAAGATTTAACTTGTGAAGGCAGTTAATTGCTAAATAATAAAGAAACTTAAAATTATAATCGTTATTAAATAATACTTGAAATGAATGTTGGAAAATTAAGAAACGCACATACAGATACGGTCACAGACTGCGCCGGAGGACAAGTTGTGCCTTGAACACGCATCATTGCGCAGATCGCTTCTCCGCTTTTGAAGAAAGCTAAATTTTTATAACTAATATTCATGTGTAGGTAGGTACCTCCATCTTTTTAATGTGTTCACTTCCAATGTTAATTTCCACTTTTTGTTTCTTTGGAGCGGCTTCTTCTTTTTTCTCACCACAAGAGTCATCGTCTTCAACTTCTGCGTAAGATGAATTCATTCAATAAATAACATACAGGTATTGTCAAACGTAAAGTTATTAACATGCATCCCGTTAAACAAAGAATTTTTTTAGAAAAAAAAAAAATCCTATTTAAAGTTGCACAAAAAGTTTTTCCTCTCAATTAGATCTATTACTAACTCGTTTTCAATTTGCTATGGGTCTAAGCGTTAAGTCTTATCTTCAAATATTTTTAGCATTCATTTGATGAGGTTGTCTAGATAACATTCGTTACCATAATACTAAAACTTGGTTGGTCCCAATAATACTCACTCTCAGTAAATTAATAAATTATTAACAATGAACTTAAGTGACTTTTATACCAAAGCCAATGTTTTAATACTCTTGAGCTAAAATATTGGTATAGATGTGTTATGTAAATCAAACTCACCATAGTTCTTACTTCATATTTTTTAACAATATCTGCTTCATTTATTATTAGTATGTTAAAGGGCAATATTACTAGTAATACTAACCATCAACATCACCCACAGAGTCCAGCGTCATGAAGTTGTCTAAATCGACGTCCATACCCTCGTCACCACTCGCGTCAGCTTCGGCTTTTGGACTAGTGCGCCTGGCAGAACGGTGCGCTTTCTCCTAAAATAAATATCACCTATAGCGCGTGCACCAGCTTAGACGTCGGGCCATAAATGTCAATAACAAAACTTTACGTGCCACCAGAGCGCCACTCACTACCAGTCTACCTTATTGGGGCGGCCAAATCTTACCCTTAATGAATTTGTTGTTTATGTTTAACAAGGTAACAAGAGCCTCTGTAGATCAGTCTCACATCTCGACAGTTGTACATAATGTAAAATTTGTTCTCTAACGTGGATTCAAACAATTAAAATGATATTCCATTCATAATATATTTTCGTTTTCAAATGAATTGAATATTGATCCTGAAAAAATATCCCAACCTAATTTTAATAAAACCCGAGAAATTGTTGCGTTTATTTAAATCCAGGGACAAACCCAGTTGGAACTCAATCTCAGCGGAAGGGTAAACTTTTTTCTTATTCTGTCAATCTTGGGGATATACTAAGTAGGGAAGAGCAGCAAGCGGTATACCTTAAGGTGCTCGATAGAGCAGATGTGATGCTCGTATATCATAGGTGAGCGGAAGGTGATCCGGCAGATGCGGCAGAAGGGCATCAGGAAGCGCTTCATGGCGCGGTGCGTGTCGGTGAGGTTGTGCGCGTGGCGAGTGGTGCGGTGGTTGAGGCGACACACCAGGCAGAACGTGGTGCGCGCCGCCAGTTCGGCGCCCGCTGCGCCTTCCAGCTCACGCTGCGCGCCGCGTTGTGCGATGCGCATGCGCAGCAGCTGCGCCTTGTGCCGTCGCGCAACGCCGCTCATGGCTGCGCGGTGCTTGCCGGACAGCAGGTGCTTTGCATAACTCTGTCAAAATAGATTATTTTTTATTCTCCGCGTCCCAATATTAAGTTTAGTTCTTCCTCCTAATAAAAGGCAACACAACAGTAATTTAAAAAAATTATGTACCATGTAAAAGATTTATCCCAATAATATTTTGATAAGTTTATTAGAAAAGCCGTCGGATGAAAGCTTTATTGTTCCACCGTATTCCTTGATATTTAACCAAACTTTGATAAAGTTTGACATAAAGACATGCTGTATAAAATCAAGATGCAGTCGTCACACTCTTATCTCACTAAAAACCTTACCCATAGCATAGAATATTTAAAGTTAGGGAAGGTGACTACGAGCCCATTTTTTATACACTTATTACCTCATTCCCGGAGGTACAACAGCAACTTGCTGATGGTACTGCGTTACTTACGAAAATCCTTTAAAAGCTCCAGTTGGATGAAAATATGAAGAAATTAAACACGTGCACCTGCTACTTAACAAATCGTAAAGTAGGCAATAGCTTTTAATATAAATTGACTTTATTAAAAAAACAATGTTCTCACCGAGAACGTTGGACATTTCTCTTTACAATGCACGCATGAGAGATGCACGTATGGCGTGGCGTGTGACGGCGCAGCATCAGATGCAGCGTCGGGCTCCTTGTCCGTGTCTTCGCCGCCCTCGCCCGCCTCTCCCTCCGAAACCTCCACGTCCGCCTAAGTTATATTCAACACAAATTACATTGTTACTTATATTATTAAAAAGTTGTGTTTGTTGTTTTGGTCTTGTCACGCATCCACGGATCGACTTGAATTTTTGCTTAGATATTATAAGGTCCCGGGAATGATGTGATTTTCTCTTTTTGAACGCGCATAAAAACCCTTAAATAACAATACAACCAACGACCCACCAGAAGTTTGGTGCGCCAATATCTGGTTCATTATCAATAAATAGTTAAAAATATAATTTACCCAAATCCATAAACTTTAGAATCATGGCGACGAATGGTGCTTAAGCTCAGAATGTATTCATCATAACAATTCAGTGTTATAAAAGTTTTTTTTGGTTAAATCATAATTGTTTGAATCTTAATCCTCTTTTATGAATTCGGAGATTATTTAAACATGCACGTAGTTCTTTCACTCGCAAATAGAATTAGGGGATTTTTACCGGGTCATGGGATGGGATTTGATATGATCTAATAGGCCACTTGGCATACTTCGGACTTCTTTGGCACCTGCCGTTCTGTCTCTGGTGCCGAATGTTTCCGAAGTTCGGTAAAGTCAGAGCTTCGCATGAGCGACAGACAAAGAATTTACTAGGAGTTAAATATTATGTGAACACAGATGATATGATATAGTTGTTAGCAAATTGAATGAAAATTCGACCCGTGAGCAATTTAATTCTTGTTATGAGACACTTTTATTTAAAAATAATAATAAGTCAACAATATTTATCTATAGTTTTATGCCTTTAGAGTGCACTGTCCAGTCTATTATCGATAGATCGATCAGTTGGTGAGCTAGCTTCCTTTCCGTTCTTCATCAGTTACCAACGAACGATTAAATTATTTTTATAATAACTATTAAATAAATAGAAAAGTTACTAACCAGACGGATTGACTACTAGCTTTGTCTTACATATCGTATAAGGCATTGCGATCGATAGTAGTTATCGAATATTGAATCCACATAAATAATGGCAGTCAAATAGGCAATGCTACTACTACTTTCAGATTTGCAAATTTTAAGTTTTTATTTCTGAAAGTTTTTACAAAGTTTTATAGTATATTGTATAGCGATGTAAAATAGCAGACAATTTTGAACTTTAAAAAAAGTAAAAAGGCAATATTACGCTCATGTGTTTGGTTGTCTAGCAGATAAGAATTAAATCAAGGTGGTTTGCACCTTCAGAGTTTTTTATGAGTACACCAGTTTAAAGTTTTATAGAAAGCTATCAATGTACATCTACAAAAATGTATAAATATTAAAGAATATAAACCTACCTTGGGGGATTTTATTTTAGTCTCTTTTTTATCTTCCACTGTTTCTTCTTTCTCATCTGCTTCCCAATCTTCTTCTGTTGAAGAGGCTTCTTCTTCTTCATCTTCATCTTTGGACTTTATTGAGCTAATGTGTAACCAAAATATTAGCCATACATATACTTATTATACATTTCCTTAAACAAGAAAATGAAGCTCAAAGACAGGGCAACGAAAACTAAACACAACAGACTATTATTTTAAAATAGACATTTCATATTCCTAGTAAATATTGTAAAATATTTCACTTTGCCTACATTTTAGTAATTGAGAAAACGTGTTCATGTTTTGGATGATTTTCTCGTTTAAAGACTGTACTTGCACTTTTAGCTGTACTTTTAGCTTTTAGTTCTACGATGAATCTAATTGTATTCATAATTATTTTTCTATAAGGGTCTTATCGGTTTGACACCTAGTCTTGTGTTCCCAATTTGTACACGTCATGTGTTATCTGGATTGAAAATGTTAGCCATGATTTGTAGCTACACATGTTGTCATTCCTTTATTGGACAAAATGTTTAGGTGAACTCTTAAGATATATATTTTAGTACTTTCTTTTCGTTTATCCTTCTTTAAAGATTTTCCTCTAAACACATTATTTCTCTTTACAACAGGTAATTTCTCAATTTCAATCATCATCATCTTTCTATTTTCAAGTAAACCACCAACTTAAAAACAATTTTAAAATGCTTCCTTTTTACCTGGCAGTGACAATTTTTACATGTCCAAGGTAATAAAAAAACATAAGCATTACATTTGACTCTATTACCTTCTCCCTTTTATGATCGGTCTAAATGCTCGAGTGTATCCTAGCGATCGTTCTCCGTATCGCCGCGAAGCAAAAGTGCCGCGCGAGCGGAGCGCGCCGCGGTAAGAGGCGCGCGAGCGCATGGTGCGACCGCGGAAGGAGCGGCGTGGCGCGCGGGGCCGCACGGACATGCGCGGCGGCTCACGGGGCGGGCCCATGCCGCTCGGCTTGCGGTAGCTCTCTCGAGCCGGCGATCGCCTTCTGTCTTCGCTAGTGAAAGACCGCCTCTCGCCGCCATAGCTCTCTTGTCTACTGCTATATGAGCCACCGTAGTGTCCGCCGCCATCGTGACTACGTCTATCACTCGATGAGCCCTGTATACAACTCTTTTTTTTGGATCTTTTTGATAGCTTACAATGCAAGAAAATGAAGCTTTTAGTTTAATAGAAACCGAAAATATTTCTTCTTTAAGCACTTACTATCCACATAGAGACTTTGCGTCATTCGTCTTGAATGAGTTTGAGAAATACCAGCATTATGTGACTGTTGCATAATTGGACTTGTTAAGTAGCTCCAACAAACTGACTTATTATTTATTTCAATTATTATCAATTTAGTTCACAGTCAGGATATTTGTAAATTCGGATAGACCAATTACTGGCATATGAGATATTCATTTGATCAATAAAATGGAGAAACATTTTCAGAATATGGCAGATGCAACTGATGTTGTTTAGTTTTAACACTGAACTTAGGCCTCTTCTATTTTTGTAACACATACAACATATGCTATCAGTCAATAATTGTGTGTGTGCACATAAATTGATATGCTAGTGCTTACATAAAGTAGATATTTTATCATATAATGTGAAATTGAGGTGTAATCATGCAATACTTCTTACATAACAAACCTTTTCATGTTTTCTCTAACACATAATTCTCAAGAGATCACTGTGAGATATAGTATTCCATGATTTTGGTACACTCTGGGTTTATTTATACTTATACAATATTCATTTCAATCTGTTTACATTTTATGATATAGTTATTCTATTTTTCTCTTTGAATATTAACTAACCTCCATTCTAATCCTTTTGCGGTCTGGTGATCCAGATCTACCATAGTCCCGATTTGAATAACTAGCAGATTCCTGAAAGGTCAATACATCAACAAACTTTGTAAGTTTTTCACCATTACTAATTTTTCAATTAAGTAATAATAAGATAACTTTCAGAACCTTTCAACAGTAATTTGGATTCTTGTATTTCTGTAACAAATCAATTTCTATTTTGTTTGTTTTTTTTTATTGTTAGTGTATTACATATAAACTAGATTTCAAAAAATTTTTGACATCATTATATATAAGTATATTCCAATTGTAGCTCATCTATATTAGTGATTTTGTTAAAGTTTGTTTAACTATTGTTCATTACATGTAGCATGAGTGTCATTTCACAACAACCAGAATAACAATTTTGCACCAACAGCAGATCTCTTAGAAGACCACATTCATTATAATGACTTCCCATATATTCATTTCATTAATAGACATCAATTGATGAACACTGCAACATTACTTTTACTTATAATTGATTCCTATCTATTTTTCTCAATAGTGTGAATCTAATCAATATATTAACGATTTTACAGTAGAAATACATATAAAAACATCAGTATATTTGATAAAAATTTTGAAATAACACAAACTCGTCTTTATCACCTCTAAGGGCTATCCACACATTTTTGGGAACTCACCCCAGCCGTGATCCGTCATGGACAGGGAAAAAAACGGTTACATGCAAATTGTATGAACTAGTTCACACAGCTCCGTGTCAGACGTGTGAACAAGTTCATACAATATGTACGTAACTCAGAACACAGATAGCCCTGCCCCGGAAATGTGTGGATAGCGCTCTAAAGTCCTACCACACAGCCTGAATGCCACTTGGTGGGTTTTAGGATTATTATCTCTTGTAATTGATAACAACCAGGACCAATGACTTAACATTCTCTCTGAGGCAAGAACTTTGACATTGCTAATATCATAACACCCTGCTGGTACTAAGATTTATAAACCAAAATCAAATACCCAAATTTTACATACTTGTGTTAATTTCACTTGCATGAATAAAGTATTATATTATAAAGCAATAATAAATATATTACCATTCTATATGGCTTTTTGTAAGAGTCATCCATTCTGTCACGACTCGAAGAATATCTATTGTTACTGCTGCTGTTGTATCTAGAGTCATTGTTGTAGGAAGAGTAGCCGCCGCCACGACCGCGGCCGCCCTCGTATCCACCGCGGCTGCTGCCACGATACGAACCCCTATAGTTACTACCGCGCCCGCTGTAGTTACCTCGCCCACCGTAACCTCGACCGCGAGAAGACATCTAAATAAAAAAAATACGACGCAATTTAAATTAAATGCCAAGTTAATTCATAAATATTAAGAGGTTATATACAAATGCAAGATACAGACTATTTTAAACATTACGAGCAGTTGAACCAGTGGTCTTCAGAGTTTGGTTTATATTACACGCTCTTTCGCTTATGTCCTTTAACCACGTAAAACTGAATATACCAAAGCCGGCAGAAATATCTATTCAATATGGCCACCATCCATTCAAGTACCAACCACTCTCATTGTGACGCCACGTTTGACATCGATTTAAAAAAAAAGAGAGTCGCAGGGCCACGACTAAAACAAATATAATAAGATTAATATTACTTACAATTGGTAATCTTGAAAATTAACACAATAACCCAATCAACTTTAAACGAAGCCTCACAATTCTGCAGATTTTGAGTGAAATAAGTTTTGATTCGAAGTGTCAAATGACCGTCTATTTCCTCTATTACAAATATACTCCACAGCCTTACACATAAGTATATTACGTATACCATAATGTAGTGTTTGTATTCTCTTCGTATATGTGGTAGGTACTCTGTGTTTTCTTATCTTTGTTCGAAACTCACATTAATTAGGTATATAAGCGCAGGAGAGCCTTCGTCAGAACTCATCATCATAAAGAAACTATTCTTCTTTCTTTCAAAATCACTTAGCACAAAGTGATGAGTTATTCAGCACAATTTATAATTAATTGTGAATCACTAAAATAACTATTGTTTTTGCCGTGTAGTTTTATAAAATGTATTTTATTCATGTAAAAATAATGTTAATAATAGATTCTTTTTAATGATAACCTCAGTTTCGGAGAATTTTGAGAAATGTCGTTTTTCTATTTAAACGACGATTTGTTCACTATAGTCTTAAAAGTTATAAATAGCGATTCGTCGCAATCACGGTGTGCTGGTTTTCCCGCCAATCTCGTAGTATTCAAAAACTCCCAAGATGGCAAATCCTTCCCTCTACCATAAACGCGACGCTCCACTAGAGTGACTATGGCATTCCTCCGTCACTCTTATCATAAACGCACCGTCAAATATAAAGCAACCACTTGGCGGCAAAATGATTATTTTTCTCATATATGACAAGAAATAAAATACAGAAACTGCTAAGCACCAAATAAAACGAAAACAAAGAAATATAATAACAGTGGTTTAACTTTGCTGGGCGAATTTTAAAAGTTCTCCGTGAGACACACCAGTACGCTGTATTAGAACGAAAATATTTGTCAATTTTCTTACATAGTCCCTATATACGCTTCTTATTTCCACATTCCACACTGTTTTATCTGCTTAATGTGAGGTCAAAAGTCTTCATAACAGTGTGTTTCCAACTTTTAAAAATATTTACCTTCATGGTTAAAGTAAAAAGTCCAAACCACGTTAAAATAAACTTATAAGGTTTTCATACAAAATTAATAGTTTTTTATCATAAACCTCTTTTATGAGGGAGTGAGTGGAGGCAGAGACTGATCCCCCACTATGCGATGAAGGCTCAGTCGACCTAACCTGCCAGAGTGTGGGTTCCCATGTCTCGAGTTCGCTTAACTCGCTCTTGCATCCTAAGCTCTCCCCCAAACGTCGCCTAAGCCGAGGTTCGGCCTCAAAGGAGGCGCCCTTAGGCAGTCGTTCCCATAGTTTCTTCGAGCCCTAGGGCTCAAAATTTCTTCTGGCAGAGCTTCTTTCCAAAGCTCGCCAAACAGCCCGGTTACGCTGTGGCAACCAATAGGGTTTGTACAGCTAATAGACAGTCCGAAAAAAAAAAAAAAAAAAAAACTAAGCTCTCTGTGACTGTTAATAACACAAACAGTCTAAACAACACAAAGTAAGTCGTACAATGAAAAAAAAACACACAGGGGAGCATATTCGCGTGACTACGAAAGAAACAGTATGACAATATTTATATGTATTATCTATGGTATTGACGGAGTGACACTTTATCGATGTCAGTCGAGGTTAAAAATGCAGCTAATACGTGTTGCGTTCGGTTTCACGATCATGATGATCTAGATAAAATTTACAAGACGAAATTGATTTTCATTCTGCGCAACATTAAGTGGAATTTATTATTATCAATTTAATTAAAATACTTTAAGAAAGGAAAGTGAAGGAATTTGCATACAATTTTACTACAATCTCCTAGATAACATCTTTGCGTTTAGCCGCTATAATTTCAAAGTTAAAAGTCAAAATAGTATAAAGAAATACGTGCTCCTAAATAGTTAGTTATAAGTATCAATTTGAGAAGGAGATAACTAAAATAATACGTTAAATAAACAGTTTTGAGTTCACGAATGTAAATATCATTTTCTCACTACAATAAAAAAATATGTACACGCATCAAGAGCGCCTTTTAAAGCCTAATTGTAATTTAGAATAATATTTAGGTATTTTTTGATGGATTTGTATAAATCACATGAAAATCTATCAGGAAATCAGTTTTTTTTGGTTTTGAGAAATCTCAATGATATTAGGGTTGTCACAATAAGATCATATTTATTAATTAAAGTTTAATTTCATATTAAATATAAAATTTTATGCGAAAGTTTTTACCTGCCTTGAAGGCAGAGGGTTTATGATTTCGGGGGTAAATTTAGGGTTGCAATAAACGCAAAGCATAATATATCATGGTATAGTTTTACAAAATATATAATTGTATAGTATACCTAAAACGTAGCGAGTAAAGTGAGCGGAAATCTTATTGGTAACTTGGCCAATATTGCTTTTTATGTTTCTATGTTTCACTTTTTTGTTTTCGCATAAAAGTGTCGAACCGCTTATTCAATATGCATGAAACTTTTCAATAGAAAGTAAAGTGGAAATTTATATATTAGCTTAATTGATGAGTTGTAATGATATTGGGTGCCAATGGGGTAAAAAAAAAGTGAAGCGATGTGTGGGTGGCACGCTTTTTGGTAATGAATGATTACCTCGGTATCACTGTTAACTTGTAACTTTCATTTGACAGATATGCTGAGTTTAAACTCATTCTGACTATTTGTTGAGGAGCTCTTTCGAACAGCTTCTGACTTCATCATTAGGTCAGCTCGTTGAAATCATATGGTTTTATTGCCACTGATAATTTATAAGTGTGCTCTTCATTTTAATCGGATACTGGGAAGTGTCAGATATATCTTGCAAGAATCCGAACAAACATACCTACATTTATTCAAACATAACAAGTGAAATAAAAGTTTGTACAATATTTTTTTTAAGTTTCTAGGAAAAAAAAACTATATTTAAATGATATAAAAACATTTAATATTACTAAAGTTAAATCCTATTTGGAATCTGTTCATTTGTTTTAAGTACCAACCCTTACATTAGAACATAATTTAATACTCCGAACTCCTACGTGTTAAGCATTTGATATTTTACAAGTATTTTAAAATATAAACACAATGTGTAAAAATTACACGTTAATATCTAAAGATAGCTGCAAAATAAACTAATTTTGAAATTAGTTAATAAAATACAAACATTCTATATCGTTCACCTAGAATATAACTCCAAAAATAGCTGTTGGTGATTTTATAGTAAACTCATATTGAAACTCAAAGAGTTTCCTTACATAGAAAGTTTTTCCTTACAGCATTGCTTGGGTTTTCCGAAAACCATAAAAAATCTTTTTGACTCTATACTGATTAAAATCTTAGAGCTGCTGGCGCTTCTGCTCTAGTAGGTACCTATTAGATTATTTAGTATAATTAATTAGTATTATAAAAAGTGATGTCCGAGTTTTGTTTAATTTATCAATTGTCATAAGGCAGTTCAGATCGGAATCATATACAGTGAAGATCAGAAGTAGATCAGATACTAGATGTGAAAAATAGATGAAGATACATCTAGTGTCAAAATAAGGGGCGATAGTGTAACTGGCTGTATTGGTGCCATTGTGTGCGAGAACTATTACGCTCTATAGATCTCAGCCTGAGGTTGAGCTACGATATTGTAACACGTGTGATGTAATAAAAGTACCAGTTTCAAGCTCACGTGTAATTATTCCAATCGCAAAACCCTAGGCCTCAACAATATGTATTAAAACCGGCCAGTGCGAGCAAGACTCGCGTAGCAAGGGTGTACGTAACTATGTAACATTGATGATAAATTATAAAATTAAAGTTGTAGGAAAATAATAAATTTAGTGTAATTTTGATCTATTTTCCGCCATTAAATACCTTCAAAGGAGATTGAATTAATTTATCTTGTCTTTAGATGTTTAACTTGGTAAGTACTTGAATTATTATTATGATATATTTATACATAAATATGGTATGTGGCACATTTTTTTTAACAAGTTTTTAACACTCTTTATCTTCTCTTTCTTGATTTCTTCCCTGCGAAAACTTCATTCCAGTATCCTTGTGCATTCGACCAAGAATCCTAAAAAAAAAAAGGTTGATTTTAACATTAAAATACATATGTTTATAAAATAGCAATCTATCATAAATATAAAACTTTTTAAAAACGAGTTCGACAGGTAGTACCTAGTTATGTTGTTACAGAAGGTGGCTTATTAGTGCAAACGAAGAAGGTTTATTCTGATGTTATGCTCTCAAAAACTATTATACAAGAGTTTCTAGTGTAGAGCTTGCATGTGTCGAAACAAAACCACTCATTATTATAAAATCGATTCCATTAGCCCAAATTCTCAAACATATATACGCCTTGCAGCTCTAGTCGTTACCATGTTCAACTACGGTAGGTACTTACGGGTATATACGCTAAGATTCACGCCACCACATAATCATCGCGTCCATTTCCTCGTCTAATCTCTATGAAATAGATAAAATAATGGCAGTCTATAATCTCATGGCGCGCGTTTTAGCCCTACTGGGTTCTATTTGCAGAAAAAGTAAATTATTTGCATGTCTGCTTTGAACTGAACCGAAGTACTTATTTATAATGATTTAAATTATCGAGTAGTCTGATACAAAAGCGAAGGGTGCCAAAGGCATTTGGCTATTTGGTTGTGGCGGTGTCTCTGACAAATTTTACGCGTTTATATGTATATAAATCGTATATAATAGTTATTTAGTGTGGCTGGCTAAGCCTTGGATCACTGAATGGAGCACCAGACGGGGAGACCGCCGCAGGAAGAGATGGGGGTTACCACGGGGGAAGACCCGACGGCGCGGGTGTCGCATCGACGTTCGGCGGTTACCGTGTAGGCTTTTGCCTAACGTCGGGAGGCCTGCAGACGCCTATACGCGGGGATCGTCAAGAGTATGTCACTGTACGGCGCTCCCATCTGGGTCCACGCACTGTCTCCGCAGATATTGTCCCTTCTGCAGAGACCGCAGCGTATAATTGAGGTGCGTGCAATTCGGGGATACCGTACGGTGTTTTGGACGGTGTCTACCCTCCTGGCAGGTAACCCGCCTTGGGATCTGCAGGCAGATCGGGGTGAAGATTGACCCAGAGAGTAGGTCATTAAAAAGGATGACTAAACATATCCATAAAAACCTTAAAAATATTTAAGACTGTACGGAACAAAAAAGGGTATAAAACAAAATATAAAAACCTTTCTAGCCTCACGCCATTCTAGATTACGCAGTCGCGCCAATCCCTTAAGATTACGGTCAAGAATTCTAAGGAATTCTGATCTGGTGATTTTAGGCGTTTCCGTTGTCCCATTTGTTGATGGATCTGGCATTATCGTGACAGCCTGCAAAGCAAAATTAGAAAATACTACAAAAACTTAATTACGTTCATATAAAAGGAATAGACATTTGTATGTTAATTTTTTTAAGTATGTTATTTGAATGCTGCTATGTGTTTTAATATTCACATTTGAATTGCAGTTACTTTATACTTATATATAAAACTGAATCAGTTATAAAAGCTGCCATCCAAACAATTACGTCTACTACAACATTACAAATATGTCTATTAACAACGTCTTAACATACATATAGTACCTATGCTAAGATGCGATTTAGGGCCCACCAAGGCTGTAGCGACGTCAGTAATTAGCATTAGCAGCGAAATCATTCAATAATTTATTACCAATACTTTCATGCTGCCGAAAAGCGTGAAATCTAAATGCTGGTCCGAAAGAGGATCCGAAATATTCTAGTTACCATAAAGCACTGTGTTATTTTAAGCATTATGGAGGGAGCTTGAAGGATTAATGGACAATAAATTATTCAAGGAGCGATTTATACAACGCTTTCTAGGTTTCTTATCCCGCAAGACATTTGGAAGCGCAACGGGTTACACTAGTACGTACATAATAACAATAATTTAGCTTTAGCATTATTATTGAATATTCTTCGTTTAAATACAGTTAAATACTCACATTCTCAATAACAAATTGATTGTTGACCAAATCCGATACTTGATTATATGCGCTTTTGGTGTCGTTGATTTGCTAAAAATAAAAAGTATAGTTAGAAATCGCAGTAATCAATTAAAAATGGATACCTACTTTAATAAGTACACTATCACCTACCTCAAGTATAAGATTGAATACTGTACCAAAAAAGCCCCACTTTGGTTTAGTAGCAACGTGTTTTCCTGCCCGTATTAAGGATTGCCTTACAGCTTTGTCCCTTCCTATGGAATCATCTGCTAGAGGCTACAAAAAATGTTGGAATATATTTTAATAAGGTATTATCTGCATTTTACATACTAATATTATAATTGTTCTACAATTTGTCTTTAGTGATTTTTACTTATTATAATTTACTAAACGCAAAATCTGTTCACAGATAATATTAATGCAACTTAGCATAATAAGTATTAAGTACTTGTTGTAAATAAATACATCCAATACATAATATAAATAATTTTATCTATTTGCGCTCCTCTATATAAATTTTAACTAAGTACCTACCTATATCAAATATCTCACTTTTCCGTCCATATTGTACAGGAAGGTTTTCAAGTTCAAGTTAAAAGTTAAGAAATATTTGAACACGGACGAAAAAATTATGTAGGTACTTAATTTTAAAGATAAAAATTTCAATCGAAGTAGTTTAAAAACTAAGTCGAAACAATAAAATGTATGCTGTCTTGTATACATATAGGCATACTAGCTGTTGCCCGCGACTTCGTCTGCGTAGAATTGCTGATTTCCCGTGATTGCTCTGCTTCAGAAAATAAGCTACAGGCAAATGTCAAATTGCCGATTTTCGTGTTTCTAAATTAAAAAACATAGGACTTTCATACAAACTTCAAACCCCTATCTTACCCCCTTAGGGGTGGAATTTCCAAATATCCTTTCTTAGCTGACATCTCTTAACTACCAGCTACCTACTTGCTAAATTATAGCTTTATACGTGCAATAGTTTTTGAGATCTCGTGTTTAACCAGTATGTATGTAAGTCAGTATGTAAGATTTACAAGTCTAAGTGAAATATATTGGAGTTCCATTTATTCTTCTTCTTTGTAAAAAAGGATTAGCATTATTTTTAGACTTGTCAATTTAGTACAATCTAGATTTTCGAGTACAAATTAATAATTGATACGAGAAGGTAGGTACCATACCGTATTAAAAAGGGTTACCGTTTTGAATGACAGTTAGATCAATGAAAAGTATAGCTAGATTTTTTTCTTAGATTGATGATTCCATTCATCGGAAAAAGGCCGAAATCGATGCCACAACTACGAAAAATATTTTCTTAAATTATTATAAGATTAATAAATATTATTAAATCATTATAGTCATATGGATAATTTCCCGCAGGTATATTGTCAAGCTCAAAGCAATCCTAATTTTAATGAGTCCGTATCGCCTCAAATCACTCTATTAAATTGGTGGTAGGATAGCCTCAATAACTGTTGCATGATCACAATATCCATTTTAGTAGGTACTCTTGTTCCCCGTTTTAATTAAGGGTTGTAAGTTGTAACGTAATGTTATTTATTAACAATACCGCACAGTGCACGGTTTGCGTGTAGGTGATACGTACTCTACCTTTCCGTACGTATTAAGTTTTTAATATCTCCCACACTTTATATGTAACATGCACTGAAGGGCAATTTTTATCTGCATACTTGATTGTCTTGATAATAAATTAACTCGAGGTTTAATTAACACCTTTAATTTTTTTTTTATATATATTCCTCTAAAGAAAACTTCCTTATATATAAAAATCTAATAAATATTTTTGTGGAAAGTAATATTTATGTACGTGGCATTTAGTCAGTGCACGCGGATAAAGTAGCTTGGTATCGCTTTTTCCCACCCACTTGTTTAACAAATATTTTTATTTAGGCTAAAATCATAAGTACCATGTACTACTGAAAAAAGTACAGTCTTCGATAACATAAGATTTCTTATGTCAAAAGATATCTCAATCGATTCTGTAGTTTCAGTTTTTGGTTAAAACTAAACAAACAATACTGTCCTCTGTAATAATGGTTTAAACATACAATAGTTTGTAAACTATCTGACTATACTTTTAAGCACATAAGATACACCTATAACTATTTGTTAAATGAATTTCTTGCCAATGCTGTAATCACCATGATAAGAAATGCCTTTTCTTCATATTAGTTAACACAAACGGATGTTATAGTATGTACCTTCGCAAGGAAATTGTTCACATGATATGTAACGATTACGTATAGATACTAACTGGTTGTGCAGAGGCAAGGTGTGCGACAACTGCTACTGTTACAAACACGGCCAAGACTTCATACTTATAACGTCTTCCCATCTTCACAATTGGTCACCTGTATACATCCAGTATACCTATACTAGCGGCTAAAAATTAAAAAAAATCATCGATTTTAACCATAGTTATCAAAAGAAAAATTGAACAGCCATGCGATGAGTTGGTGTACGTAATAGTCATGTGTTATGTACCCATATGTAAAATAGTACCTAAGCTTTTCAGTAACACATTACAAAAATTGTATAAGCAAGATAGGTTGGGAAATGAGATTAGCAGATATAGATAGATATAGGTAGATGCATCCGACCACTGTAACGTTACCAGCTTCATGGGCATTCTTATTGACATGCGTATTAAAAAGCCTTTGTATACAATAATTACGTGTGCAGTTATACCTAAGTATCCAATATATAATTATCTAACACGAATTTCATTAACTTCAATCTCCACATTAAATATTAATAGTTTGCTAAACTAGTTACTTGACCAATTATATTAGTAAGTTTTATTAATGAATATGGAATATTTATCGCGCTTACCACGTAGCCCATTAAAATGATATTAGATACCTACATTATAATATATTAGATCCCTGGGGAAAATGAATTGCTATGGTTGTATGAGTTTTATTAATTTTAGTTTAGTTAAATTACTGTTTCTACGACTGCACAAGTTATTTTTAATTTAATAAATAAGTTTAAATATCACATATTCACAAACATAATGCATTAGCATAATAAATTAATTAAGTGTTTTCGTGAAGCATAGTATTTTTATGAAATTACTTTTTTATTTTAGTTACAACTCAATTACACTAACATTAATACTTAAACTAATGATATATAGATTTATTCTCGAAAATAGATAAATAGAACAGAAGATAGACGAGACAAAAGTTACCGATATTCAATTATAACGTAAATTATATTATGTGAGCGCGTTGTAGTCTTTCGTACCGATTTTGTACTCGTGTTACTGATTCATAAAAAAATAATACCTGTATTAAATTTGTCTATATCTCGTAATATTCCCTCGAAAAACGATGAAGAGAGATATTTAACTACGTATTAGAGAATTTCGTTACCTAGCGTGAGATAAAGTCATAAATCTTGAGGCTATTGTATATTCTTGTATCCTACAATGTGATTGAGTACTCCGGTGAATGCTGCGTCGTTCAGGCGATGTTATAATACAACATACTTACGATTTGTGGTTTAGTAATATGTATGTTAAACTTGAGTAACTCAAATAAGAGATAATTTTTGTAAAATTTCATAATTGTAACTTTATGGCAAAAATAAAAAGACTCGGGAAAGGTACTTGTGTATATATATGAGTACTGATATAAGTTTCGTGTAGTATGCTTTGTTAACATTACTTATCGCTTTTAATGGGTACTGTGGTAATAAATAATGAAGTTAAAAAAAACACTTCCAGTTGTCCCACTTCCCGAGATTTCGGGAATAGAGATATTAGTATATAACTGTTACTTAAAAGTAATGCCCGTTCTGACCCAACTTCACCTTAGATTATAGTAGAATCTCTGATTTTTTTTCCCTTCGAACCACTTCCCACTGCTGTGTAATTTAAATTAGGAAGGGTAATAAAAATTACTAATTGCTAATGGTAGAAGGATTGGTACATTATTTCAACAATGGCGCCAGATTACTGCGTCAGCAGATTTTTTACAATTAAACTCAATTACAACAGCATCCGTTAATAGGGGTAGTAATATTTCCATATTTTTATAGACATGAGGGACAGCGGGATGCATTTTACATTATCTAATTTAAGAGGGCACAGTCAAAGGGACTTTAAAAGGGTTCATTTTTAATATAAATAATTTATTTATTTACTATTTGGCTTTCGTATCTGTACTTTCGGTCTCGTAAATCCAATAGTTTTGTAAAATCAACTATCATTTGTATATTTTGAAATGTGAAGTAAGTGGTAAAACCTTTGCTGTGACTAGATAGGTAAGTTACCTTCACCCAAAAAAATATTTTTATAGGTAGGTTACATTTTAATTTCAAAAGGTCATAATGAACATTCACCACATATCATGCGTTGTAACAAAAAAAATGCTTTTGATATTATGCTTTCTGAATACTTACCATTGTAAAAAGAAGTAAAATTTTTAAAACAAACAGTTTTATCTTTATTTAGGTAGGTATATATAAAATTTTAAAACGAAACCATCCAAACACCTTAATAATTTCTTACCCAAATACTTCAGAATTTACGGCATCAAATCCTTCACATAAATAGAGATCCTGAAACTACACCTTAATAAGTATCTGTATATTTAATTTAAATAATTTAAGCTAAAAAAAACTATGTTAATTATTTTTTCTCGTAATTATATACGTTACTACTTAACAAAACAGTAAAAATAACTAAGCAACATAACATATAATGGGAGATACCAAGTATGATAAGTACTATCGCCAGCACTTTAGCTACGAAGCGGGTAGCCGGCTGCCGCGCAATCGGCACTCTGCGATGTTTACACCACCGCGGCTGTGCGAACGGACCCCGGTCGCCCGCGCGATTCGGCCAAGGCCGCTGTGTTGCGAAGCCTTCGTTATGTCAGCCGCGTTCTACTTATGCAATGCTTACCATTTTGTTGCACTAAGATGACCCTATCAGTCTATGGAGTTCCTGTTATTTCTATATGTTTGTGCAATTAATAACTCCCAAACAATTAACGGGAAAATCCTAAGCTATTTATGTAGTAATATCTTCCAGTCCAAAAGGCTGTAAAAGATATTTACTTGGGCTTTGACTAATGGATACAATCAATTCATTATACAGTAAGTGCTGCTTAAGTAGACAATTGAAAAATATTTAATGGTTAATATCTAATTTTTAGTAATTTCAATACCTTAAACAATTACTATTATCCCGCACACGGGTCTCGCATCATAAGAAGAGTTTTATTCTATAATCCACCACACTGGCCAAGTGCCATTTTTTTTTGTACACTACCACTTAGCCCTTGACGGCTATCTCACACGCACAAATCGCTTGGCGACACGACTTTGTCAGTTGGTTGACTTCATATGCCTTTGAGCATGTTTTCTTTTGCCCTCTTAGGATTTCCATCTGATTTAAAATTGCATTAATTTAAAAGCACATAACTCCGAAAATTTACTAGAGAAATGCAACTGTGTAAAAAATTCAAATCAATGCATGGACTGCTTTTGAGATTTGCGACAAGTAACACACGGAAAATATTCAGTTTAAATACACGACTAGTTCGAATGGGGCTTTTTTTATATCTTCAAGGTACCCTGCAATCTCACCTGGTAAGTGATGATAGAGGGTTTGATGCTTGAGGGCTAACCTCTCCGTTATATCAACTCCATACCTTTAATGAGATTCTACGCGGCATTGTACAGGAACTCCTTATCGCTTACCGTCATATCTTGTCGGTGGGATAGTAACTTACCACGGTTGAGATCAGATTATAGAAATTGTAGTAATTACGAATTCCCAAAACGATCTGCCAGGGCTCGAACCCTTATCCTCCCACTAGTAAGACGAGCGCTCTGCGCTAACCACAGCGCCAACAAGAAAAAAAACGATACCGATAAAGTATAACATTATAACATATATACTGATCATCATTAAGTACATACTGTAAACCCTCAACGTCTTTCAACATAGATTAAATATAATATACCTATACATAAATTGGCTATGTAAAACGAAGGAGAGACCAAAAAATTTATAGCAAAATATTTATCGATTGACGTAGGTGCATATTATTAATTAAAAAATAAAACTATACTTAAAAATGTTAAGTTTTTACCTCAAAACTATTTCAATATAACTCAAAACTTTTCTTAACAGTATTTTGCTCATATTTAAATCTAATATAAAAATAGTTTTCAATTATTAGTTTTATAATATATATAAAAAGATTTCTCATTGAATTTTGCTGGCGAATCATGCATATGAAGATAGATGTTTAAACGTATTTCCCAGCATTAAATAAAAACAAAAGTTCATACCCTGGAGATTATGATAAGCGGTCAGTCTCAGTTATCATCACTAAAATAAGATATAAAACCAGTAAAACCTTTGTATTATTAATCAATATTTTAAATTTCAAGTAGTGCTCAAAATATCTAGTTGTGATAAATAAAAAGAACGTTGATATTAAAGAATTATTTTTGAAGGTTTTGGTATGGTATCCAAAAAAAAAATTGTAGTTAACTCCAAGTTAATGCGATGGGTATGGGTAGAGCAATGCGGCAATTTATTAGTTAGTCGCAGTACCAAACTACTTAATACTGCCTTTTTTATTCGTTTTAGCTATAACGCAATATGGAGGCAGAGGAAGGTGTTCAATGATGTAGAAACTTTGGCATATAAGTTTAATAGCGTAAAACAAAACTTGTTGAGCACTAACAAATCGGAATATACAATTAGATTAAAATTAAAGTAATTGTCTAAACTAGGACTAGAATAAGTATTAAAGTATTTTTATTGATGCCAAACTAATAATAGCTACATATTATGTGAATGGTGAATCATTGAAAATGATAAATACAGTTTTATTACGATGTCACTAATTCCATTTTCCTATATTTCTTCCTTAAGGTTGACACGGGGTCCTTAAAAAGAATAGGATCGAGCCGTAGTACTGAACGCATGAGTGGCATGTAGCCCCATGCAGCCGCAAACGTATTCAGACATGACTGCCGCTGGACGAAATGTTCTGGATCACTCCATGAGGATCTGTAGAATAGCAACAAGGTTGAAACATATTCAATCTCTATCATACTTACCTTAGATTACATACAAATAGATGGAGCCACCTTGTGACCACACATGAAATATTACATTAAAATTTTTGCCAAAATGCAAAATGTGTCAATTCTTAGTAACAGTGCCAGTACTTTGTTTCCAAGTGCAAAAAAGACACATTGTAAGAGATATATAAATTTTCTTACATGATCTATATAAATGCTTCTCAATTCCACATTTCTCACTGTTTCATGGCTTCATCTGATAATTATGTATTATCAACCGATGGACATTCCTAGATACATGAATCGTTAGGAGGCATTAACGAATTCCGCGCTCTTGTGTCGCCAGTGTCCAAGGGCAACATAATCATTAATTATACCCAGTTCAATAGCCAGGCACAAGCCAACTCTCTCATAGGAAAGATAGATTCTCCAATTTATTTTTTTCAATAAAAACGTGATTTTTACATTTGAATTTCTTATTACTTAAATCTATGGTATCTCCTAGTTGGTACTAAGAATTCTTTGACAGAAAGAGATCGAAGATTTGGCGGATGTTCAAACTTCATTGATCTAGCAATTCGCGTATCCTACGTCACAACTAGTTCGTACCTATATCGGTGATGCTGCGGCTTGTAGCGGCGGCGCTGCGCTAGCTTGAGCGGTGGGCGGCGCGAGGCGTGCGCAGCGAGGCAGTTAAGCAGGATATCTTCACAGTTGCGAGCGCGCCGCACGGCCAGGCGCAGCGCGGGTGCGGCGGCCCCGTACAGTGCCAGCAGCGCGCGGTGCACGAGGGCGGCTCCCGGCAGCACCATCGAGTACGAACCGCCCCACTTGCTGCTGTAGCCCCAGGCGCTCTGGCACCACAACCGAGATTAAACCCGTAGCACACGATATAAATCTCTCCCGGCCTCAATTATAGTAGTGTGCGTGCATGTTTGTATGTGTGTTTGGGTGCGTGCGTGTATATTTTTGTTACTCGTTCACGTCCTGAGCTACTAAACAAATTTAATTTAATTTCCTACATAAGAGTATTTTTTGTGTTTCTTATGAAGCTCCCAAATAACAGTATTGCCTACAAATAGAATACATGCAGGCAGGCTTGGGATTTGTATATATAATTTGATTATATTCAATTATTTTCTTGCTATCCTGTGTGACTAGTATCACGTCACCAACACCCAACGGTACATGGTGGTGGCGAATAATAGAATATAACGGATATATTTAGGGTGACGCCTGAAGTGTTGTCGATAAACATATAACTACCTAGCAAATTAAATGTAATAGATACCTTAGATTCATCCCAAAAGTGGTTTCTAGCTGGATAACCGACAATTCGCTCCGGAAACTGTTGCCACACACGAAATGCGAAATCTAACTCCTCAGCTAACATGGGTGCGTCTCCGTCTAAAGAAAACACTGCCGCTGTAGGTATTGCCCAAAGAGGTTGCCAGCGTGCTGACACGCCTTCCCTTCAATTGGAATGTCAAAAAATTAATTAAATGATTTTTTTTATAATAGTTTAATTATAACTAAAAATCATGTTCTCTAAGACTCGCACACATTTTACAAATTAACGTAAGAACGTATAAATTTTAACTCATATTTTTAATTGTTTCCTTATACCATTAAAAGTTCAAAAATGACACCCGACTACAAAGTAATTTAATTCCCTCCCTCGTAAAATATGAACACAAGCGTATCTTTTAAATATTATATGCGTAACAAACAGATTAGTCCGCATATCCACTAGACTCATACGACGTTATTTGTTCACAAATGGTACAAACATATTATCATGCACCCATAATTGGCCAATACAAAATTAGTTGGCACATTTTGTATGGCCTATCGCAAACCATATGCTTATATATAGGATTTTCGTATTGTACTACGTGTGCGAGCCTTAATGTACCAATGTATAATATGGAGTAAATACCCAGGATAATGCGTAGTAGCGTCGATAACTATCACAGGTAAAGGGTCGCGCAAGTCACCAGCCGTTCTTGAAAGCGATTTCAACGACGGCGCGGCACGTTCACTGTCCCACACAAGGACTACCTAGAGAGTATGAATAACCAAGGATCAGTCGATGAAAATCACTGGACATTAGTATTGCATATCAACTAAACTTTTGGCTCGACAGTGAATATGCGCCTGAATCTATTTATTCAGAAAGATTTCTGATTGGGTAAAATTAAATGAGCATTATTTTACCTTTTCACAATATTCGCTGCTAGCTATGTTAGCAAGAAGTTTGTGTAATGCTGGAGATGTTGCCTGTACGTACAGAAGGGCTGTAAACGTAACGCCGGGCGTGGGTGGTGGGGCGGTGAGCGGAAGGGAAGGTGCAGGCAGTGGGCCGGGTGGTGGGGAAGGAGCGCGCGGAGCAGTGGGCGCGGGCGCTGCGGTTGGTAGGTGAGCACGAGAATCTCCGTACGTCGCCAAGGTGCCCAAAGCACCTGGAGATGCGTTCCAAATCAATGCTTCACGCTGTCGAGATGATCTATGAGCCATTATTCGTTCTAATATTATCTGAGAAAGAAGGAATCAGAACTTTATCCCCAACATGTACAACGCATCTAATAAATCTATAAATAACTTCTAATATCTTTTACCTCTATTGTTGTAAAAACAATCTTCTCAATTGAAGAAAAATATTGTTCCCACAAAAGTTGTGTTTGCTGCCTCAATGCAAGAACACGCTCAGGAGGAACTGAGCGCACTAGCTCAGGCACCTGAATAACACAAGAGAATTATTGTTTTATAATACATTTTAATTTACTTCCTATGATCTAATAACAGAGACGATAGTGTAAACATGGCTACAGTACAGATCAGAGTATTGTAATTGAAAAATATAATCCTGTTCTAATAATGAATAGAAGCAGGCGTTGCTTTGCAGAAGTCCATGATAAACAATAAACAGCAAATATAATTTGCTATATTCCGCCGACAACCGGGAGACTAGTATAATATAACACCACACAAAATCTTCCTTTAAAGAATATCTACTCACATTTTGACACGACATCGGATCATCCTCAGGAGATGTTGACTTCACAAGCGAAAAGTAAAGATTTTGTGTGGTGTTATATTATACTAATCTCCCGGTTGTCGGCGGAATATAGCAAATTATACTTGCTGTTTATTGTTTAATCCTTTTCTAATTTTTTTAATAATTATGAAATTATCAAAAGTATGTTATGATTTTTGTAAGGAACTGTAAATAAACCTGTAAAAGAAGTCTCTCATCAGCCCAGATGACTGCACGTCGCCAATCTATGCGCTCATCAAAAGGTAGCCTCCACCCATTACTGAGTAAAACTGGAACACAACCAGCTGCTAATGCTTCTAAAAAGCGGTAAGAACCAAGACGTCTGCCACGAGCCACAAGGCAAAAAGTTGAATTCGCTAATAATTGTTCATAGTCAAATCTAAAAAATGAACATAAAATTAAAAAAATCCATTTCACTTGGTGTACTTAACTTGAGAAAGATATGTTGTACATAAAATATTTAATGAAATAGAAACATTAAATCGTGAAAATATAGTGTTGTTATTTTTTACACCTTTTGCTATAAAATGCCTTACTAGAAGGCATTATTCAAAGGTAAAGTAAATCATTTTACTCATAAGATTTAACAGAATTGTAATGTTTTACTAAACTCTCGTAATCCTGTAGAAATTTTCTGTAAATTCTAATATTGCTGTATCACTTTGATGAATGACTGTGTACCAAAATCTAAGTCCAAAATGCTATATATGTCTTTGAAATAAATTCTTTAATTTAAAAATACTTCAGTCATTAGTTGTAGAATAAGTATAGAAACTAATTACTAAAACTACGTACTATCAATAAAATAAAAATTAGATGCTCAAAGTTATTATATAAACAATTTGCTTATAGAAATTTCTGCAAATATTTGTAAGCATATAAAGATTTACACAGGTGTATAACAGAATATTCTAAGTCAGGGTAGTGCTGTGTTTTGGGTGCCCCTACACCTGTCACTACATTTAGTATTCTAATGTGGTACATTGGGGTACATTTTGAAAAATCTAATAATAGCTACTTAAAAGTATACAATTATAAATATTTTCTACTGTGGCATTTTACAATTTAAAATTTTTATTAGCAAAATGTCTAGAGCAAGATTCAAAAGAACTACTCACTTATCATATTCCTTATTATCTTCATCACATCTTTCATCTCTTAAGTCTTTCCATGACTTACCATGTCTACAAGTTGTGACTAAAATAAGTTGGTTACCATCATGTAAATGCCACAAAGAATTTCTAGTTTCACTACCAATACCATGTACATAGCGTTTGCCTTTAAATGCAAGTAGATGTTTACGAGGAGCTGGAAAAGGGTTCCCTGTTGCAGCAGGAGGCAAACCACCACGCTCTGGGTGCTCTTTATGAAATAGAGGCAGTGATATATCAAATCCGTCACGAAATATTGTTTCTGAAGCACTTGCTCGTGCCATTATAGCTTCACCTGAATCGAATCCTAAAGCTCCTTCAGCATAATCAGGCCAAGTGCCAGCATATAAATTAAAGATAACATGATTACGTCCATTTTTCCAGTACTGAAGTCGAGAAAGTCTTGAGGCAACATCTTGAATATGCTCTGGAGACAATGGATCAGCATCTAGGGTATCGACTGCTGGTATAAACAGGCAAGCTTCAGTAGGATCGTGTGTTGCATACCTCGACTCTCGTATCACTGACAGAACTTTACGGTATGTGGCACTTACAGGACCATCTGTGGGGTACACATATACTTTCGGGTCACTACCACATTTAGAAAAATCAAAACATGTTTGCATTCTGCACGACTTTGTAGTTGTTTGAGGGTTTCTTTTTAGACGAGATGGAGATTCATATAATTCATCTAATGTAGCAAATGTGGGCAACTGCCCTCGACGTGAGGAATGGCTTCTGTTTGTATTTATGTAGAAACTGGTGATAAAACAGTAAAGTGCTAGGAAACATGATAGAAATAGAAAAAAATAACGTTTTTTCGCTTGCATAATTTTTCTGTAATGCCAAAGGATTACTTTGAATCCTGCGACGTCAGAGTTTATGAATATGATTATTCATATTTAAACACCAGCTCTACTTTACCGAATACCGAATGGTAATATCTACACTGCAATATACCTATTTATTTATTTACACATAAAAAAAAAACTTTTGATGTGTCCAAAACTTAATATATTTTTTCTAGTAGCTTTACTGCTCTAGGTTCCAGTCTTTTTAAGCTTGTAGTCTATGAACATATTAATGATTAGAAAAAAAATTGTCCTAATAACGAAGTATAATAATTATACTATGCTTTGCATTTTATTTGAAGTACCTACACTGTGTTCGATATAGACCACAGTTTATTGATTAGTTTATGTAATGTTTACATATTCAAAGTCACAGAAGAGAAGAAAAAAGAAAAATCTTACAAAAAACGCTTATATTCCGTTAATATGCAATCTTGCAATCTGCGCTATATGATATGGTAAACCCTATGTAATATACTCGATAATGTCATTTTAAGCTCAACTTTGGAAACAAATATTGGCTAGATCACTTCATTAGCCAATAAGCGAAAGCTTTTATACCATTGTAACGACGTAATCATTATATATTTTTCGCACTCACACCCAATCAGAACGCTTTCACGCAGTTCTACGCACCCAAACAGATTTATCAGTAATTACCTAAGTAAATGTGTTTTTTTTTTTGTAATATTTGTACGAGCATCTACAAGCATGGGACTGGGAAGATCTTGATAACATGGAAATCAGCCGTGCTCCGCCTGCGCTTTTAACAAATAAGGTCATGTGCAGATATACAAACTATCTATGCATATAACCAAATAAGCGGAAGAAAGAATGGAGACTAAAAAAGGCGTACAAAATTATTACCTACATACACTCATAGAGTTGATACAGGAGAATAAAATTAAATAAACCAAAACATTTTATTTTTATAGTGTATTATATGCATACAAGGCAGATACATTTTGTGTACATCATTATAATAAGATCTATTATCTTACTACTATACTTTTAATACAGCTGTAACAGGATAAATTCAAGCCAAAAATGTCTTTTTCATAGCCACGAATCACGCCTAAACTACTGAATTTATTTCAATGAATCTTGGTACGATTTAAGTTCATACTATGACGTGGTACGAGGTAGGATACTTTTTATCCTAAAAATTAGCACGGTCCCCTTGGGACAGGGAATTAAAGTAAAAAGTCGGCTTAGCTGTAACTTGTTAACGCCTTGTTAAAATTCAAGGTTGTCGGTTTTGGTGTTTAGAATTTATAGACATCATCACCCCTACAGGACAGTACAGTACAGGACCCTTAGATCATAAGGCTCATCTTATGCTGGCAGACCTACTTTTTCCTATAGAATGAATAAATAATTATTGATGGTGAAACGTTCGTGATTTTATATAAGCTGAATATTTATCAACCCATGTGTTTACCACACTAAGTACAGTCGTCTACTATAGTTTGTACCATGGCGGCTTTGGCAAGTAGCAGATAGCAAGCAAGCAGGTTACCGTTAATGGTCTAAGTATAAATTTTTCTTTCTAAATTTACTTTATATTTTATTTTGCATAATATGAGAGGTATCTTATCTCCAGTTGCCAGACAACACACTATTTCGATTCAGCAATAATGTTGGAGGCTCTTAAGTAGTAGTCGCTATAACCAGGAGTTACGCCTGGTGAGAACACCACCGAAATCCACTTAATCATCTAATAAGCTTCTTGGACCGCATATCTGGACGATTAAGACCCTCAAATAATTCAATTATATTTGGTTTCGGCAAAGATTTTATCCATTTTTTGATAGTTATGTATTGTCCAATCTCATATAAATTATTTTAGGGATTCGCTTAAGGCTTGCCTCTCTTACGCTAGCGACGAGCAAGTTTTCTTTTCTAGTTCTGTTGTAGGGTTTGTTTTCTTGTTTTTTTCTTGTCTGTTTGTGTAAATGTGTAAAATAGCGCGACAATCCGGATAAAGCTCGTATTTTGTTCTTAATATTCCGTGTTTTATTCTTTCTGCAACCGTTTTTTCTTTTACTACAATTTCTAAAGCTTGATCTAAGTCTAAGCTTTTTAACTTAAATGCTTCTATTTTCAAGTCACACCTGTCAGCACCATCAACCTAAAAAATATTTAACATTAGATTAAAATTTAAATAAAAACTGTTCAAAACATAATTGCAATGTGCCAAAATCTTCAGTCTATCTTCATTTTGTTCTCAAATGCGTGTAAAGTTTACAAGGATGTGCTACGGCAAACTCCCGCATCAGAGTATTCTGTATTAGGCAGGCAATGGGCTATGAATTATGATGAACAAAAATTTTGCACCAACCAACCACAATGTTACTGCAATAAATCTGACAGTAATAAAATCTGTTCATCAAAGTGTTAGAAATTACGAAAAAATGTTGGCGCCAGGTCTCTAACTTACTTTACATTGAAAGGATAGTGGATAATTCCCGTCCACAACTGGCCATCTTTGCTGATAAACTTCTTCATTCCAATCAATTCCATCGGATTTATCACATAGTCTATTAGATGCAGAGCGCATACCAGCCCATAGTTCACAGCCAAAATGTGGAGTAATTATAGACAGCATTATAATCAATGAGGCTAGTGAGTGCTCATATTCCTTACTATTTGCTATTATTTGAGGTGGTATATTGTTCTGAAAGATAATATACTATTAATAATGGTAATAATTCAAACACACTCTTAAATAAACTGCCTCCAGGCAGAACAGGATCTAACCGACAAGGTTTTGACAAACAATTAGTGGAGGTATAAATACTTTAAATTGGCTAAACTGTAGAAATGATGCACATGCTTAGTGACATAAACAGATTCGACTGCACAGGTGGATCATAGAACGAATATGAGCAAGACGAAGAACATGTCTTATGCTTGTTTCATTCATTGAGAGTTCTGTGTTCAATTACATGGACACAAATTTCTGGTAGGTACTTAGATCAAAAAGCCTGTTCTAGATAGTTTATTAATGTTTATATTGTTTTAAAGAATAAACTAGAGTTGACATGGAAGAATAATAATGTGACCAAATGAGATGTAGTAACACAATTAGGACCTTCTCAGTTACTAAATAGGGTCTAATGCGTGGTGGCTTTATTTTCAAAGTGACTTACCCTTAACACATTCATTAAACTCTGTAAACGAGAAATCCCAACACTCAGTTTGTGAGTATATTTAAAATGATAAGTAGCAGTTGCAATAAAGTAATTTCTTGAATTCCATAACTTATTTTCATACTCTTTGAATTCTATTTCAGATAAACTATTAGTGGCAGATGACTCCATATTTTGCTTATGCATTAAAAAATCTCTGATTGTTATCCATAATCTATGTTGAAAGTTCAATACTCCAGGCAATGCTTAAAGTGAAAAAAAAAATAAAGCATATTATTAAGCAGTAGAAATAGATATCTCAAAAAATTACACAAATCCTGGGACCCTATAAACCTAATTAATATTAAATTATATAGGACAGGTTTGAAATTATACAAATTGCATATTATACTTACTAGCATCAGACCATCGTCTGCTTGTTGCAGGTGGAACATCAGCAAGTATTAAAAGTCTTGTTGTGTCACATCCATAGGTGGAAAGCAACCGCTCTGGATTTTCTCCATTGTATTTAGATTTACTCATTTTTTCCCACTGTACTAGGACTGGCTCTCCAGTTTTTCTTTCTTTATAATCTTTACCAATCTTTTCTACATCTTCAGGAGGTAAATATTTCCCAGAATTTTTGGTTTTAAATGACTGTCCCATAATCATTCCCTGTACTAATAATTTTTTGAATGGTTCCTGTGTTGGTGTTAAACCCAGTGAATGTAAAAAATAGCTCATGAAACGAGTGTAATATAAATGTAGTACTGCATGTTCTTTACCTCCAATATAGCAATTTATTGGAGTTACCCCAGTTAATTTTTCCTTGTCAAACGGTTTCTTTTCATTATTTGGATCCAGAAAACGATAATAATACCAGGAAGAGTCTACAAAAGTGTCCATAGTATCTGATTCTCTATGTGCATCTCTCAAGCACTTGGGGCATTTACAATTTAGCCAAGATTCAAAACTTGATAATGTTGACACTTTAGTGTCCTGTGTTCTGATTTCAGGAAGAACAACTGGTAGATCTTCATAAGGAACTGGTACTATCCCACAATTTGAACAGTGAATAATAGGTATTGGTGTACCCCAATATCTTTGCCTAGATATAAGCCAGTCTTTAAGCTTTGAACTTACAAAGTAACCTCCACAGTTACATTTTTGAGCTATATCAATTGCTCTTTTATTTTCAGAAACTGTATCTAAATTATTATTTTTTATATCAATAGGAATATTTAAACTCGTACATAATTTGTAATCTTCGGAATCAAAAGATGGGCAAGCAATGTAGACATCTCTGCCTTCTGGATAACTTATATTGTCAGTAACATAGACTAACATATCTGTTTTAGTAATTGGGTTATAGCACTTAAGGTTCTGTTGTTCATCCAATGTCATATCTTTTATTATAATATTATCATTCTTCATCATTAGATATTGACCATGTATAAATTTATATGGATCTGGAGACCAAACATCAAACCCTCTTTTTTTATCTCCAACATTCATATAAAAATTCACAATAATACCATTACACTCTCCTATCCAATGTTTCTGTAAGTTAATAATATCTTTCCAGTTATCCAAACTTTTACTGTCTAGACCATCATAGAGTTGCTTTGCATATTTTGTTGTTTTTATAAACCACTGTGTTAAAACTTTTTCTTCCACTTTAGCACCAGATCTCCAAGAACATCCACTTTCATCAACTTGTTCATCTGCCAAGACTGTTTTATCAATAGGATCCCAGTTCACCTTTGCCTAAAACATTATTATCGTCAAGATTAATTATTAAAACAGCTAAATTCAGGCACATTAAGATCTTATTTAAAAAAATAAAAATATATATTATATAATATAAAATAAGTGAATAATTTTAAATCAATCTTATTGAGAAGTAGATTCAATTATAGTTTAATAATTTGAACTGTATGAATGCAGCCCTTTAGGCAATTTTTAAGGTCAATGTGGTTGAGTGAATGGCACCTGTTGTTTGTGTTCTTATCACTTCTCTCAGACTGAAATACCTGCACTTCAAGATGACTTTTTTTGAAGAATACAGTTTTGAAATATATACTTATATATTTCTGCTTGGTAATTAAGTACTATTAGTATTTGTTGTTTAGTTACAGGTTACCTAACCTAACCAAAGTATTGTACAAAGTTACATTCTGTACTAAGATTTAATTAAAACTCCTTACTTTGCATTGATAAGCCAGACCTTTTTCAAATAACTGCAAAAAAATATATTGCGTCCACTTGTAATATTTTGGATCACATGTACTTATTTCTCTATTCCAATCAAATTTAAATCCCAACTGAACAAGCTGCTTTTTCATAGCTGAAATATTGGTATCAGTCCAAATGTGGGGTAAAATGTTACGCTCAATAGCAGCATTCTCAGCAGGCAATCCAAAAGCATCCCATCCTATTGGATGAATAACATTTTTGCCATCAAGTGTTTGAAATCTGGCTATTGTGTCTGATATTGAATACACTCTGACATGACCCATGTGCAAATTCCCTGATGGATAAGGAAACATAGGCAGAACATAATATGTGTCTTTATTTCCAATTTTGTTAGATAAAACTTCTTTAGCCCAATGTTTCTCAATATCAAGTTTGATATTTGTGGATAAGTCTTGATTCTGCACAAAATAAAATTGAGATTAAATTCAAATTCAAAATAATCTTTATTCAAATAGTCCTTTAAAAGGCACTTTTGACACATCAATAATTTACATAGTAGCTATTTCATGGTGATAACTATATTCGTAAACTTAAAACTAAAGCTATGAGAGTATGAGAGGATAATATTCCAAACGCGCCCCAGCCTAAGTCCACAACAAACTTAGCCAGGTTTTTTTTATCATCACCTCAAGGAGGAATACCATATCATTAAGGAAACTATTTACACTAGCCGTGATAGCCTAGAGGTTAGGACATCCGCCGCCTAATCAGAGGTAGGGGGTTCGATCCCAGGCACGCACCTCTAACTGTTTAGAGTTATTTGCGTTTTTAAGAAATTAAATGCCTAAGAGTTCTCTATAATGTTCTTAAAGGCGTGTGAAGTCTGCCAACCCGTACATGGCAAGCGTGGTGGACTATGGCCAAACCCTTCTCATACTGAGAGGAGACCCGTGCTCTGTAGTGAGCCGGCAATGGGTTGATCACAATCACACTAGCAGATCAACTCTTAAATGTTTATTTCACTTACCCATAAACCTAGGCTACTTTTACTTCTACAAAATACTGTAAGCCTTCTCATATAGATCTTTAAAAATCTATCGCCAATCATTTTTGATGAGGCTGATTTAATTGATTTACTTTACTACATTACTCATTTAATTTAAAAGGAATTATACTACAAACTATCTCAAGTTTAATGTTTATACTTTATATTGTTTTGAAGTTAATCACCACAGCATGGGGTGCAAACTGCAAACTTAGAGAAAGAATAAAGTACAGTTGACAAGGAAGAATAATAATGTGACCGAATGAGATATTTGAAAACTTTAAGAAGTGACAGAGTTGAGGAAAGTCTTTTCCTTTATCTAAGTCACACTTGTTTTTGTTGGGCCTACTTCCGAACCGTGCCCACCAAACTTCCATGACATTTATGTTTTTGTAACGAAATTCTGTTTAGTAAATTAAAACTTGTGTTGTGCAATCGGTGTAAACGTGTTAAGTATTTGTTGAACATATAGACAATGGTGCATTTTTGTATTATAGGCTACAATAATCGCACTAATATTATTATCTCGTGGAAAATTGAAAAAATATATCTACGTCATAACAACTGCAATTGCATATCAGAGACCTCTATCTTTAATCTAGCAGTTCCAATGCACGTATACTATGTTTGCAAGGATATAATAATAAAATTCTCAACCCTGGGTGGGTCTAATTTACATAATATATATTATTATTTTTAAGATTTTAAGTTTTTTTTTCTAAAATCAATAAATGTGATAATTTAGAATTACTTTAGAATATGTATAATTAAATTAAAAAGAGTTTTCAATTAATGCATTAAATAGGACACTTCTTGTCTTTTCAAATGTAACCTGTGATCTTTGCCGAGTCCATCATTATTTTTGTAATTGTCACTATTATAAGACCTATTCTGATTTTGTCTCGGACGAAGAATCAAGGTGGACTTGACAGCCGCGTATACTCGAAAGGGACAGATAGAAAGTACTTCAAAACGCAGGGATACCAGGTCATTAAAAATTTCCCCAATTTCTTTGAGCAACTTTCCTTTCAAAAACTAAACACTGAAAACGAAAAAATATTCGGCTTTTTATACACAATTCACAGCTCTACTATAGATTTTGTATAAAAGGTCAATTTTTTTTCATTTCCAGTTAATGCCATTGAATGGAAAGTATACCTTATAGTAACTTCATTACTTCATTGCTTTTTTTTATATTGAAATGGTTTATTTAAAATTTTGTTTTGTAACGCCGTGTTAATTTAGTATTTAGTTGTCAATATTATAGTCTGAATCCATTGTTTTTTTCTCGGGCAAGTGTCGAGTATATATATATATATATATATATATATATATATATATATATATATATATATATATATATATATATATATACTCGACATTTTCCCGAAAACAAATATATATTATTAGTAGAATAAGTATTATTCATTATATACAACTGCAAACCCTCACTAACTGACAATAATTTATTCTCTCATAACATAGGAATAATGATATAGGATGGTTTAATTGGGGAAGAACCAAATTAAATAACTGTGGAGAAATGAATTTATTTACTGCGTTAACGTTGTTAAGTTCAGTTTTTCTATAGCAGTTTTCATTAAAATGCTTAGAACAAAATATGCGGGTGTTTTTTCCTGGAGTCCTGTCCTCGACCGATTGAATTTACCCAGAAGTCACGAAGTGTAGTATCTTTTGTAAATCTAAACATAAAACAATAGTATAATTGATTATATGCCCTTAAACGAAACGAATATAAAATTCATTATTAACATTGGTCCATATGTGAAAAATTTCCCACTATTATGGGTTACTTTAATTCTTAACTACTGGTATTCCTAAAATAGGAATAACGTGATAAAATTCAAAACGCCCTATAAAATGGCCGCATGAAATTTATATCGCCAATGTTTGACAATTGGTTGTGTATTACTAAATTTATACGGTTAATACTAAACTTTAAAATTAGAATTTGGGACCTTTCTTAATTATTTCTGCATATTATAAACCTGTTATTTTGTAATCTAACGGAACCTTTATGTAATTGTACAATGCAAATGGTAAACAACAAAACAATAATAATACTTACGAAATGAAAGGTTATGTTTCTTAATGTGCGTTCGCTGCGACTGTTACAGCCGATCACACAGCAATGCTCCATAATTATGGCGTTCTAATACACCTTCCACATTATATTAAACACATAAACCTTATTAAAAACTCGTAATATTCGCTATAAATTAGTATCACAGAGGCACGCATCAAATTTGTTGGGCAAGTATGACAGTTGAGCACACCAAAAAAAGCTAAACTATGAAAGGGACAAAAGAATGGGTTTTTGCCTTTATCACTCTTCAAAACATTCCATATACTTGTCTTGCTCTAACAAGGTATTATTATTTCCATGTCAAGTCTTCCTTGATTCTTCGTCCGAGGATTTTGGTAATTTTACGTACCTACGTTTCAAATAAATGACATATTATAGTGAATTTATAAAAAAGGTTACCAGTGTGTAGCTATACCCTTGTTTTGTTGTCTGGTTGTAAGTCTGTGATGACAGATGGTTTCTGAATTTTTCTGTATAAAAAAAGCTAGAACCCAGTGCCGTAAAGCTAGTAAAAAACAGTACTGAATTAATATGATATTTTATGAATTTTGTTTTTTGTAAGAAATAAATTACTGTTACATTTGTTGCGTCTTGAAACAATAAAGCTGTAAGAATGGCTAAACCGAAGAAGGACGAATCATCTGAAGAAGCAAAAAAGATAGTAGATGATGCAAAGAATTTTATTGAAAAAGCTATTGCTGATATTGGTTCTACATCTGCAACGAAGCAGCTAATTTTAGGAACTGCGTCAGGATGGTATGTGTTACTCATCATTTTCTCTTTGTATTATTGCCTGAATAACTAGTCCCATCTCATACTACTATGATTTTATTGATATGCATGCCGGTGGGCGTCAATTTTGCATAAATGAGTAAATAATATGATCTTGCAGCCAAACCCTCTGCTAGGTATTTCTTTGCTTTCCTAATGTTGAGTTTCTATAAAATACTGTCTTCTTTAGATCATGATCATAACATATTGAACAGGTTAAAACTGGGTTAAGAAATATAATATATATTTAAACAATGGAACTGGAAGAGATCACTGTAAGTGATAAAGTTGCCAGTTGCTGTTTCTGTTATTATTTTCAACTATGTTATGTATGTATGTAAGCCAAAAGTTGTATAAATAAATGAATATGTTCTTTCATTATAAAAGTTTTAGAGATATTAACTAATTTTCTAAAAAAAGGTCAAATATATCTAGTGATTTGCATTGATTTTTTTATTATTCTAAGGTGATCTAGGCAATACTATGAAATTTTTCTGCCAATCCTAATAGTTGCCTACACTACAAAGAGAACTTAAATACTCTCATTCTATGAGTGTTTTAGTTTTGAAGCAAGCAAAAGTAATTATAATACTAAAAATAACAAAAATATTTTTCAACAGTAATTGTAAATGAAGAGAATGATGTTAATAAGATGATTTTTATTCAGTGAACTTAATCATTTGTAATAGTATATAATTTTACTCTTCTATCAATGGAAGGTCCTTTACACAAAGCTTTTCTGTTGACATCTTATAGAGAATACAATACAATAAAATACTTGTCAGAGAAAATCAAAAATGAAATTTTCGATTTCTCCTGCAAGAAGAAAATAATATCATTCATTTACTCAAAAATTTTGTTTTTCCACCTTCATTAAAAGTAAAAAAAAAAGTGTGTTTTAGGATTACAGGATTCATTACAATGAAAATTGGTAAAATTGCTGCTGTGGGCATTGGTGGGGGAGTAATTTTACTACACATTGCAAGTCAAAAAGGTTACATAGATGTAAACTGGGATAAAATCAACAAGAGGGTTGATAAAATTACTGATAAAATTGAAAAAGAAGCAACAGGAAAGTCACCTGACTGGTTTGATAAAGTAAGTTTATTTTTTTAAAGCTTTTATTTATTTAGCTTATTTACACCTCCTCCTGTATAAAATTTTAAGCTTACTTAAGGTACCTTCTATCCAGGAAAAATGATATTCTACAATTTTATTCTCTAGTTTATTTGACATTAAAAGTTTATAATGAGCTAATTTGATGATGTTATCCAGTTCATCCTCATTTTCTTGTTCTGATTCTGTTCCGTGTATGATTTCTTTATATTGCCCACAATGAAAGTTGTTGCAGCTTGTAGGCACTGAAAATTTATTATGGTATGCTAATGGCTAATTAGGCTAATAGGTTAGGCTTATTTTGTTTTGAGCTTTATTTTAAATGACACAGTTAATAATTGCTTTTTATTATGATTTTTGTTATTATATAACATGTTTTGTAGCATTTAAGCCACTTCCATCATACTCCAATTTGACTGTATCCTAATTATTTATTATAATTCCTTAATCTTCTTTTCTAAGTATTTACTTTTCTATTTATTTCATTTTCTTTGATCCCTTTGTCCTAAATAAAATGTATATTGCTGATCTAAGAGGTTAAATGCTGTATAATTAAAGACACACATCTGTATTTGACCACATTACCTATTTCATTCCATCCTCACATTTAACAAATTCACTTTTTTGTTACAGGTTAGATCATTTGTCAAAGATAATTCCTATTATTCAGCTGGGTTTACAGGAGGCTTCTTTTTTGGCATTGCTTCATCTTAATTCTTAAATAGTTTTAATTTTTGAGTGAGTCTTTTGCTTATAAATTATATTATGGTGGTAAAGAGACAGAGGTCAAATACAGAAGTGTTACCTATCAGGATTCACTGATACTCAATTGATAATTTTGTGAAAAAACCTTGATCCCCTTTACATATAAGGTTTGTTTTAAAGAAAAGTTTGTAGAAGTAATGGAGTACTCAACAGTTGGCCCAAGTATTTTAAAAAACAGATTCTGCATCATTAACTGATCCAGATTAATATGTTTCAAAGTATTTTTCTGTGATAATACTATATTTTTTGAAGTTTGGGGCCAAAGATTAAATAATGATAACTGCCTTGGGTGTAAAACTTGCAATAGCAATAGCTTAATTCTCCATCCAAAAATAAGGTTCTGTGGCACTTTTTATTAGTATACTTATGAGGAATATAGTTTGTGAAAGTGGGTGTCAAGACTCATCTGTTCCCGAAATATATGGGTTCTTTAAGGCTTTATCAAAATTTACCATAATCCAACTCGTAAACTTATAGCCAAATATTACCATCAAATCAATAATACCACTGACAGAACGAAAATTCCCAGCGAATTCACAGTTTTAACTAAAGATTTAAGTAATAATGCAATATTCAGTCTTATATAAAACATATTATACAGTTTTTTAATTGCATCATCTTACCCATCCTACCCTTTTCTAGAACAACACCATCTTTTTTAAGGGATAGTTTAGAAAATTAAGCGCTAAAGGGCTTATTTCACTACCCATTTAAGAGTCCCTAGTATCTGAATGGCATTCGTACAAAAACATCAATCATTTCTAATGTTTAATAAATTAAATCAATTGAATACATAAAAATATCACTTATCAGCAAGTAATTTGTTACAGGTTGAGAGGTTTGTGGATCGTAAAATTGATAAAGCAGAAGGATTATTAAAGAAAAAAGAAAATAAAGCTAAACGTTGGTATAACAACTTCATAGGAGATGATCACTATCGTGCAACCGAATCACACGTGTTCTTAACATCTTTTGTTGCTGGAATGGCTATTGGCCTCCTTTGTGGAAAATAGTTGTTTAAAGATTGATGTTTGTGATTATTTTTTTTTTTAGTATTAGGTGAAATCTCACATTGTTCTTAATCTTAGGTGTTAGTTTTTTAGTATTCTATTTTATGAGTTTAATACATTCTCAAGTTAATCAAAACATGTATGTGTTAACTATTATTTTGAATTAATAAACAAAAGTTCTTGAATAACTATATATTTAATCATTAAAGGAAAATATCAACTTTGCTGTTTTATTTTATTACACCAACCAATTATCAGATATTGATAAGCCATACTTCAAACATACTATAATATTAATGAATATAAATATAAAAATATATAGATTCTGTTACAAAAAAGTAATGATATGAAATCTTTCTAGTTTATAATTTGGTACAAGAAAATAGTTTATATAAAGCTCCATAAATTCCCTGACATCCAAACTTCATAAATGATTCAATTAAATGTCATTTATTGGGTGTATTACACAGAACTATTAACAATGGTTCTGTAGTGTTTAAACAGTTTATCCGATGGTAAATGCTCTAAATATTTTCTATATTGTTCTAAGTAATTCTTCTTAATAGTCAGTACAGCTTCTCGATAACGCCTTCGTTGTACTAGGGTTAATTCTTCCCATACTAAAGCATTATTTTCTTTTTCCTTGATTATAAGAAATAATTCTTTAGATGTCCTGAAAATCAAAGGTACTTTTTAGCTACTTTAAAAATATATATAATAAAGTTAGATACATGTATAACTATATTGTCCCATTTGCCTCAATGCCAATTCTCATAAACAGGGACAATGCAATTTGTATGGAAAGACATCATAAATATATATTTTTTAAATTTATAATTTAAATAAAAATAATAACTTAAATACAATAAACTTAATAACTCCTTGATAGCAAACCATTCCATTGCCTTAACAATACTGACTACTGATTAATGTTATATACACTTGCCAAGTGCAGGCATTTGATAACAATGGAAGGAAGTTCCTGGTTATCCTTGTGTAAATGATAACTAAGAATGCCATTTCATCTATCTAGGAAATACTACTATAAGATGTGTGTCGAAATTAGTAGAATCTAGTCAATATACTTATTTGTCTATTAAAATGCAGCATTAATATCTGCTCATATTATATATACAAACTTACATGATTTTAGGAGCTGTTGGTTCTGGAATTGATATAATTTCATCACCCCTACAACATAAAAAAAACATGTACTATTCTCTCTTTATTACTACATAACAGTACTTTGCCACAACAAACTGTATTTATATTGGTACAATATTGTTGTAAATAAACTTACTCTGAGATTGTATTTATCATGGTGGGTGTGATGCTAATGTTAAGAGTATTTTCATCTTGATAATGGTTTTCTGTGTTTTCTTCATTTAAAGTATGAGTCTGATTCTCATTTTCATTAACTTCTAATTTTGAGGGTGATAAATCTTTATCTATTTCTTGATTTATAGCAATTTGTGAACTGAAAAGAGAAATTGAAATTGGATAATATCACTAAATTTTGAGCAAGTGGTCTTTCTGCTGTCAACTTAGGAGTTTTGTCCTGTAGGACTGATCTGGTAGATCTGGTGAATAATATTGGAGATACATGTCCAATATCCACAAAATCTTCACAAAATTAAGTCAGCAAAACTTATAAAACCGAAGAGCATTGTAATAAATCTAATACCTTAAACCCCTATCGCAGATTTTTCTTGACATACCAAAAAATATTTTGAAATTTTAACTGTAAATTAATTTTAATATAAATGTAGATATAATTTTAAAAGAATATTAACCTTCTATCCAATATTTTTACTTTTGATTGTAAGTAAGGTTCAGCATTTTTCAAATACAAAGCAATATTTTTCTTAAAATTGCTTTTATATTCATTGTATTTGGTCTCAATAAGTTGTTTCTCTGATTTTTTAAGTGAGATCCATGATCTCATTGCTTCCTGCGTGGCTCTACACTGAAAGATATTTCATAAGTGCTATATTAAACTTATTTTAGGCTTACTACGCTAAATTATTTTTTATATATATATCCTATTAATTAAACAATTGGTAAACCAGTCTATAACAAAAAAATCTCATCTATACCTAAACCTATATAATATTCGGTAGGTATAGAAACGTCGTAATTTTATACCTTTTTTTTAGTTTCACCCTTTTTTCTGCAATATAATTTTATGTAAAATGATACAGCTCCATTTGGAAACTTTTTTTCGAATTGTTCCTCCATTTTTACGCGAAACGAATGAGTTTAAAATAAGTTTGCTTAATTTTTTTATTAATTTAATTTATAAATACCAGACCGACAGACCTAGGTGAATTGGTAACAACCTCGGACGAAGAGGTGGACTTGACAACCGCGTATACACGAAAGGGACAAATAGAAAGTACTTCAAAACACAGGGATACCAGGTCATTAAAATTTCCCTAATTTCTTGGAGCAACTTTCCTTTAAAAAAACTTTACACTGAAAACGAAAAAAATATTCGGCTTGTTATACACAATTCACAACTCTACTATGGATTGTGTATAAACGATCAATTTTTTTTCATTTCCAGTTCATTGAATGGAAAGTATACCTTATTATAGTAACTTCATTGTTTTTTTTTTATATTAAAATGTTTTATTTGAAATTTTGTTATGTAACGCCGTGTTAATCTAGTATGTAGTTGTCAATATTAGTCTGAATCCATTGTTTTTTACTCGGGCAAATGTCTAGTATGTATATATATATATATATATATATATATATGTCGCGTCAAGGGGGTCCGAGTTGTTTTTTTTGTAAGGGTGACGTCACGATTTTGTTTACTTTCGCACATAGTAATTAAAACCACAACTTGCGGGTTTACACTTTTATTGCGACAATAACTATTGGTACGAACAGTCCGACGTCTCGAGCGAAAAAAGCTACGAAAGGCATCGACCGCCTGTATTTATAGCACAAAACATGCTTGTACAAAGTTGATTGTCACTGTCTAAATTGTGTAAGCAAAATCATCAATAATTAAAATGTGGGTAATTATTGAATTCTTGAGGTTTTGGCGCCGCTGAATAAAGTTAATAACTTCTTCGCGCCGTATATATATATACATATATATATATATATACATATATATATATATATATATATATATATATATATATATATATATATATATATATGTCGGAGTAAGATTGATATTAGACGTTTTAAAAAGATCATGACCGTTGACTCCTTGAGAGCCATCGGCCATGTTGTTCGACTAAATAAAGAGACAAAGTAATTAATATTTGATTTATATTTCAATTGATCTCGAAACGAATAATTCAACAAATAATCGAATAGAAATGAAAGACCTCACCGCCCGAGCGCTCGATGCAAAAGGTGCCTGAGCTCCGTCGCGCTCGGTCCCAAATAAGCGAGTGCAAGCGTCACGAATCCCCACCCTCACAACTCAGGGGCGGCAAAGTTGCTTCGCTATTGCATCCTCTTACTTTTACAATGTTTTCCAAGCAGTGCAACAATTCAAATTACAATGCAGTTATTCATTTCAAAATATTAAACGATTCAAAACCTCTCAGCAAATCATATTCAACGAAACGCCAACTTAATCTCTTTTTCTGCGTCAAAATGTCATGCCCTCACAATTCATAAATACTGTCTGTAGCCAGCCAGTATTACTAGGAATTAAAACTAAGTCTAACTCATTGCAACAACACTTCAATCTTAAATCATTAACTTTTACCTAAGTTTATAACAAAAGGTTGAGAAAGTAAGGTTATAACAAAGAAGCAGTTTTGGATAACAATATTACAATAAAGCTATCAAGACTTATGAGCTAGTTTGTTAACGTCAAGATGTAAATTTCACGCCTTGGTATATCCGCGGTGACATATATATATATATATATACGCAGCATTATACGACACGCACGACAAAACAAATATATATTATAAGTAGAATAAGTATTATTCATTATATACAACTGCAAACCCTCACTAACTGACAATAATTTGTTCTCTCATAAGATGGTAATAATGATATAGGATGGTATAATTGGGGAAGAAGCAAATTAAAAAACTGTGAAGAGAAAAGTTTATTTACTGCGTTAATAACGTTAACAGCGTTGGAACTGATAAGGCATTTAAAAATGTTATGTGTTCAGTTTTTCTAAAGCAGGTTTCAATAAAATGCTTAGAACCAAATATGCGGGTGTTTTTTCCTGGAGTCCAATGTCCTCGACCAATTGAATTTATCCAGAAGTCACGAAGTGCAGTATCTTTTGTAAATCTAAAACATAAAACCATAGCATAACTGATTATATGCACTTAAACGAATCTTAACAATATTTATTAAAATTAGAAATTAGTATCACAGAAGCACGCGTCAAATTTGTTGGGCATCTAAGACAGTTGAGCACACCAAAAAAAGCTAAACTATGAAAAAAGAATGGGTTTTTGCCTTTATCACTCTTCAGAACTTTTCATATACTTGTCTTGCTCTAACAAGGTATTATTTATTATTTTGATGTCAAATCCACCTTGATTCTTCATCCGAGATATATTCAATGTACTCAGTGGTACACACCTAGACTAAGCCAAAGGAAAAAAATTTAGGTAGGTACCTACATACATTTACCATGATTATATTCTCTTTGTACATTTACTATAACTCTTTACTCTTTGGTATAATACGGATTATTCTGTAAGTGAAGTAATAAAAATTACAATTGTATATTGAACATTCTACAGAATGGTATTAAGACTTTAGAAAACAACTGTTACGGAATAACATAGGGTCTGAGTATTTTGATCTTACTGTATTTTACAATGTCCACTCAAAATAAGTAAGTTTAATGGGTACATCTAATCATTTTCATTTTAATATCAACTGGTCTAATGAGAATTTTATATTTATCATTCAAGATACGGCCTTATTTTACGTGAGAAGTCTAAACTTACTTTCCAAGCTTCACACAATGTCTTTGGAAATGATTCAGAGTCTGATGATGATACAGGAAAGAAAGCTGTTCTTCTTCAACCAAGTGCTAACATAAATAGACAGGTACCTACCTAGATTTGCTTAAATAACAATTAAATTTAAATACTAAGATAAATTAATTGCAGGATATACTCAATTAATTTAAGCTAAAACTGATGGAATGGTTTGACTATTAAATGATAAATATAAAAAATTATAAATGATACATTGATTGTATTATTAATATGGTAGCCCAATAAATACAAGCAAATAGGATTATAAAATGCATATAATAAAAAAAATGAATAATTTTCTTAATTCATACTAGGAAATGTTAAATATTCTTCGTTACTTATTAAGCATATTATTTTTATTAAAATTATCAATACATCTTTTTTTTAGTTTCATATCTTTTTTAAACAATTAAAATATCAATTGCTTCAACAGTGAAGGAAAACATCTGCACGTCTGAGAGTTCTCCATTATGTTCTCAAAGGTGTGTGAAGTCTGCCAATCCGCACATGGCCACCGTGGTGGACTATGGCCAAACCCTTCTCATATTGAGAGGAGACCTGTGCTCTGTAGTGAGCCGGTAATGGGTTGATCATGACGATGATGATGTTTAATTTTTAGATTTTCAGAAATATTTACACTATAGTGTGGCAATCAAATTGCTAAGCGCCTTTAAAAAATTAAGTTTATGAATTTATTGTTTTGAGCAAATGTATTTAATGTAAATTTATTTTTGCAGTCAAAAATATCACAAGAAAAAGCAATTATAGATGATCCAACAGTTTATCAATATGATGAAATTTATGATTCTTTAGCCAAAGAAAAAGAAAGCAAAAAAGAAAAGAAAAAAGATGAAAAAAAACCAAAGTATATTGATAATTTGATGAAATCAGCAAATAAAAGGAAATTAGAAAATGAGCGTAGAGTTGAACGTCAGGTAATGTAATGTAATGTAATCTTTAAAGAATTAGTTTACTTAGAACTGTCTTGGTCAACAGCATGGTTATTACATCATTCACATGTATTTTCAAATTAATTATGAACAATTTTAGTTTTGTATGCAGAGATAAACTTGTATTATGTATAAATAAATTGTAGTAGGCAGGTATTATTATTTTGCAGATTGATAAATCCATTCAGATTTTTCGTTATACAACCCACAGCCAAATAATTTTATTTTATAATTTTTAATTAAGGAATTTTTCTTTAGTAATCACATCAAATGTGCTGAAAAACTAAGTTATAGAATGCAAGAATTGCAATATATACAAAATAAGCTGCCGTCCCCTTAGTTTATTTATTTATTTTATGAGAGGATTTTTGACATCACCATTATTAAACTCGGGCCATATGGTGATCTTGGTTTATGTTAAAAACCATAACAACAAATTACCATACAGCATATAGGTTGTCTTAGAATATTTTTCACTAGGGTATAATATATCTTTATTTATATATTATATCTTCTTTTGGAGATATTATAATATAATAAGATAGATATACTAAGTATTTGTTTTTTATTTTTTTTCTCTTTATGAATTCATCATATATTATATTGATTATAAATTAGGCAAGGTTGAGCTCTGCTTTGGCCAAATAAATTTTCTAATATTAACACATAAAACATTAAAGACCATTTTTACCTATGAACATAACCTAGTATTACAGACAAGCTTCTTACTTTAATTGCTGTTTAAATTATCAACTTATTCTTATAATTTGTAAAAACTAAGATAAATTTAGATGAACCAAATGTTTCTAGGTACAAAAAGAAAGAGAAAAGGAAGGTGATGAGTTTGCAGATAAAGAAGTATTTGTTACTTCAGCTTATAAGAAAAAATTAGAAGAAATTCGCTTAGAAGAAGAAAAAGAAAAACGTGAAGAATATTTAGAAAGTATAGGAGATGTTACAAAGCAGAGTGATTTAGGTATTTATTTTTTCCACTAAAATAATATTTAATTTTATTATTAAATATAAGTACAGTGGACCCCCGATAATCCGGCCCTGTCTAATGCGGCGCCCCCTGTAATCCGACATGACTTAGAATTACTACTTGACGACTAAAAAAAATTGATGAATATTTCAAAGCTTCATAATTTGATATAGTATTCACTACATGATTTTAATTAATAATTCTTGATTATTTTGGTAGATATGTATGTGCATTTATGCTTAATTTTATAATAAAACGTAAGCTCTCAATTGTTATTTAATTTACTAAATTCGACTTACATAAATTAAGTCTGATTTGTACTTCAAAGTACATACATATGTACGTATAATATATAGATTCTTGTCATTAGATATGTAATTTGTCGGATTACAAGGTACTCTTTCGTAAAAAAATCCGGACTATAGGGGTCTTAGGCAGTGCTCTATAATCTGACAAATTCGATAGTCCGACACTGCCCTGCATAATGTTTGCCGGATTACCGGGAGTCCACTGTATTAAAAATATCTCTGAAAGAAAAATACTAAGGCCTATTTGTTAGACTATAAACTTATTAGATAACTTCAGATAGACTCACATCATACAGGAATCTTACGAAAAAAGTCAAATTGCATTCCATATAAAATATCTATCGGTAGCACCTTTACTACTACTTGAAGTACCCCATAGCAATATGGGGATCAGCGTCAAAGACTCCTTAATGTGAACAAAACAACCTTAATTGAATAAATATGTTTTTACATTTCCTCACACCAACAAACAGATTTTTACAACAAAAACGTTGTGTGTCTTTATTCAAACCAATTTGAATATGTCACCTTTATACATACTATCAATATATTCTAAATAAAAAAAACACTGTTTAAATCATTCACCCATTAAGCCAGCATACATAACCTGTGTAACAAATATAAAGAAAATATTTGACAACCACTAACTAAGACTGTATAGAATAGACTAAGATTATACAAATAAAAATATATTTTTAGTGGTTGCTCAATTATATAAAATATATCATAACTACTCTGAACTACTTATTTAAAAATCAGCTCAAGAATTATATCTTAGAAAATATTGATATTTACTGTATATGTACTAATTATATTGGGACGGCAGGGGGTGCAAATTATACAGGATTATTAATAACTATTTTATTCTACCAAAATTATAAAAAAAGGTCTTATTTTACTTTATTACTCAACTTTCTCACGGCGTCGTCCAAGCGATGCCGGCCGGATCGTATTAATATTTCTGATGGACCTGACAGCGGTATGTTGTCGTGGGAATGGGTTTTGCAGGCATACTTGTTATTTTCGTCGATTATGCCTCCTAGTTACTACTAGTTCTATTGTTTACAATTAAATTGCTACCTATAATGCATGCTTTCTGTGTAGTATGAATTTGATCTGTAAGCCTCATCTTAGTCCATTCATGGCTTCAATTCAAAAATGATATGTCAGTGTGGAAGAGTCAAAAACTAGTTATTGGGTTTGCGATAAAGAAATAATATAAGTGTTTTATGAAATAAATGTCATTCATTCATTCAGTATTTTTTTTGTAGGTGGATTTTATCGACATATATATGAACAAAAGTTAGGATCAGATAAGACAACTAAAAGCATACAAAACACAAAACATGATACTCTTGAAACTAAAAATGACATTATTGCTGATAATGCTAAGACCGATGATGTTTCTAAGGACTTAAAACAAAATAAACAAAGAAATTATAGAAAGCGGAAGTTTTCAAATGATATAAAATTGTCTGAAGGGGAAATTGAAGACTCTGAGAATGAAATTAATTTCTCTAATCTTGATGAAATCAAAACATTCAAAAAATCTAAACTTTTAAAAGAAAATGTTGATGCAGACTCTGACTTTTCTGTTGACGAGTCGAGCGACGAAGATGCAATTGAAAACAAGGATGATACTATAAGTGAAAATGATAAAGCTGAAAAATCTAGTGAAAACATAACTTGTGAAACCAATAGCATAACAAAGACAGAAGAAGTGCGAAAAGTGGAGACGGAATTAGAACAGCCAAAAATTAAAGTTGATATATGGAAGAAAAGAACGGTATCAGAAGTATTTGAACAGGCTCTAAAAAGATACTATGAAAGGAAGGCTTCCCGTGGGCTTTGACATGATTTGGGACTAGAGTGATAGATATCAAATATACCAATTCCGACTGTGTTTGTGGAGTTTAATTTTTCCATTGTTTTTTGTTATACTATAACAAATAACAATTATATAATTTAATGGATCTACTATTTAATATATTATATATATATTTTTTATAAGTTGTATCCTGGAGTCAGTAAAATTTTTATAGAACTGCCTATGAGATGGGTTTTAAGTGATTTTTGGCCACTTTTTGTAGTTTATACTAGAACGTTGGATTTCCTCCATCACGATATTCATACGCTTATTTATGGATCTAGCTATTCCTTAAAAACCATGGTGACTATATAAAATTTAATATGAAAAAGCTTTTACCGTCAATTCTATGCATTTATGATACCTAATGGAATGTACAACCTTTCATGAATACATTACAGGATTCCTAGGATTAATACTGTTTTTTTTAATTCCACTACAATAGTTAGCTCTTGGCGATAAGTGATCATGCAGTCGAAGATGGTGGCGGGCTAACCTGTTATATGTACGATAAGCCATACTCCTGGTTGGTTTCAATGTAACGTGACACGTTCGCTTCGCGACACATCTTTGTCGGTTAGTGTTACCAAACTAGTCACGGCAGAAGCGTACCGCCAGAGCCGGGAATCGTACCCAGCACCTACAACTTTATTACGACAGCTCATATTTATAGATACAGTGCATGCGCAGACAATTATCTCAGAGGTTGGAACTGTCTATTGGCGTATTACGCCTTTATATTACGAGAAGTCCGCTGGTTGAAAGACTTCTTTCAAGATAATGAAATCGGTATAGCACCCTAGCTAACCGAAGAAGAGTGGCGACGCCGCGGACTTTAACGTCCCTGGGCGTCCGCTTCAGTCCTGCAATTGCCGACCAGGCGAACAAAAGGCAAGCACGTTGAACTATTCTACATATCAAAATGTTTAATTATAAAACTAATCGGTTAATCATGATCAACCCATTACCGGTCCGTTAACGCGTGGCGTGGACGAGGGTTAAGTTAGCATAAGAAGGGTTTAGCAATATTCCACCACGCTGGCAGTGTGGGTTGATAAGATTTATAATGTCTTTGTATACATTCTAGATAACTCAGGTATATAGGTTTCACCTACTCACGATGTTTTTTCATTTTAAAATTGTATTAATTAAATTAAAAACGCACCAACGCCAAACAATTAGAGATGCGTGCTGGGGATCGAAGTAGGACCCCCGAAAGGCAGACCGAAGTCTTAACCACTAAGCTATAACCGCTCTCCAATCGGAGGGTATCAAGCGATATTTTACTAATGAAAACTGAATGAAAGCTTAGATTGAATCACAAAGGAAATTGATAAGGATTGTTTTAGCTACGGTATTTATGGAATATATGCAAATCTTAATAAGAACCCGAAGATAAATCGGGACAGGATTTAGCAGTATTCAATAAAATATACTTTAAAGTTTCCAGACTGTACTGCAGAATTGGTTTAATTATCCTATAATGTTGTGTTAAAAAATAAATAAAACAAAATATTTTTTTATAAATATAATATTTATTTTAATTTTAAACATAATGTGCTTTGCAGTGAACTGAAACAAAGAAAATTTTAAATTAGTAGGAATCATCACAATTATAGAAAGAAGAAATTAATGAGCTTAATTTTTTAAAGTAAGCTATAAATTCAACATACTCTTATATAGGTGCACTCATTTGTTAGTTATAGAATACTTAAAAAATTGATTTAATTCGAAAATCTATGACTATTCAATTTTTTTTATGCATATACATATTCACAATTACAATTGAACTAGTATAAATATTTTTAACAAGGGTTTTTTTGTTTAGCAGCACTGTTTTATTACCTATAAATTCAGAAACAGGATCATTTTCGCCATCTGCCCTCATTGTTCCTGTGATTTCTTCATTTTCCACCATAGGTAATACTAGTTGAACAAACTCTTGGGTATACGGTGGAGCTATTGCATCTAACACCTGTTCAAGACAAATCTTTATTAAAGCATTATTGAACCAATTTTCGCAACTAAAAATAATTGTGTTAATAATTTAAATCAAAAAATACATCAACTACTTTTCTATATTTTTTTTTGTAGGGCCCATTAACTACGTTTCAACGTTGCCATATGATACTTATATACGACTTGGATTTCATTGTAAATAAAGCTATATTGATTAATAATCGAATCCTATATTATATTGATAGTCCAAAGTGGCAATATTAAGTGACAAAATTACAAATTTCAATGTTTCGTTCTGTTCCTTTGGGCTTATACTTATTTTCTTTTTATCTAAACCACTAAAGCAGTGAAATGCGCATTTAAGGCTCGCGAACATGAGGCGGGCGAATCACAAATCACATCTTACACTAATAATTAAAGCAAAATATCAAAGTTCTTAGTAAGCTCCAATTTTAAGCCAATCTCCAATGATAAGCTATATATATATATATATATATATATATATATATATATATAAATATATATATATAAAGCATAAAAAAGTAGGCTTTTTTATTTTTTTTTTACACTATTTTAATAGATTTTTACGGACAGAGAATTTTTGAAACTTTTTCAGTTAGATACTACTTATTACTACCTTCAAGAATTGTTCTAGGCTACTATTGACCGGAGATTGGAGAAATCAAGGAAAACTAGCTGTTCCTATAATAATAAGTAAATTACTTTGCGTTTTTCAATAATATCATTGAATTTACCTCTGTAATAAAATATCTTATGAGTGAAATATCCGTATCACCACGAGTTACGCACTGTTTGATGTATTGTAGGACGGGCACCACACAACCCCGACTCAGTAAATTAACCATTCGGTCTAGCAACATTTTCTTCAGTTCCAACTAAAACAAAAAAAAAACGTTAAATTACATCTTGAGTGTTGCCGGGCGTCAATTTATTTGTATTTAGAGGCAGGCAGTCATTAAGCAACCCTTAAAAATGTATCACTTCACTTAATTGACTTAGAAAAATCTATTACTCATACGTCTTACAACCTTAGCCAAAAACATAAATCTCCAGCAAAATAACAGTAAGTAAAAAAAAATATTACCTGTACTAATATTTCCAATTCATCTTGCGGTGATTCAAATAATTGGACAAGTAATTTCAGTAATCTGTGATGCAGCAGTGGATGGCAGGAAGCAACTTCGTCGAGTAAGGCCAAATGAACGGGACAGTGCTCAGTGCATAACTTAAAATACGACTTTTCAGTAACTACACATTCTACCCATACGAGGACACCCATACCGACTACTGGGAATCTAAAAATAAATTATAAGTAATTTAAAAACTCCGAAGTTCCCTCAACAACGTTATACTTCATTTATACTTTATATTTCGTGTGTGGTTTCTTTAAGATTTCTGTGTATTTCAATTTGGGTATATTGCTCTAAAAGGTGAATTGACAGGAAAATGGATACAATGTTAAACTTATTATATTGAAGTGATTCCATAGCATTATTATAAAACGTTGAATAAATATATCACTTGGAGATCAATTGATAATAATATATATCACTAAGAGATTAGGGTATATGAGGACGGTCGGCAAAAATAAAATAAAAGAATATCTTAGCTTTCGCATTTAGGCTTAGGACAAATGTAGTTATATATTATACTATATGCTGGATAATAATATATAACTAATGAGTTGATCTTCCCAATTCTGATGGATTCTCAAAGATTGTAGACTTTTGGCAATAACCAACAATTATATTGCACGAATGTAGCGGGATTTATAGTGACTAGTGACTAATCTATAGTGACTTAAGTTAACTAGGACCTAAGTCGTCACACACGTTTCATTTAACTTAAAGAAAAATAAGAAATCGACACTATTTATTTAATATAGAAGAACTACAGTCACTTTTTGTGTGACATGTTTTCGTTACGTCCAATTTTGAATACGAACCTTATGCAATGATACAGAGACGGAAGCTCAGCGATCAGTTCGCTAGAGCTTGCGGAGCTGCTGCAAACAGCGTGGATCTTCTCAATGGCTTGCACCGTAGCCTTCAGTTCATCTTTCACCGGCCTGCCCGGAGCAACCCCTTCGCAGACACTAGCAGCGTACGCCAATAAATACATGTATTTCGATTTATGTTCCGGATTAAGTTTGCTACCCATTTTAAACAGCGAATCTACGAGAAGTTCTGTGAAACAAATTTATCGAATATTCTTGTTACTGGTTTCTATTGAAATAGTTTATAAAGCTCTCTACTAAAAGATTGAAATCGTTTTATTGTTATAACCACCTGCATTCGTACAATTCTATTAAATGTTAATATTTCTTTAACGAGGTAGAAGTATTATAAATATAAATAACATTAAATACGCACCTAAAAAGTGCGGTATTCTTAATAAGTGAACTGGAGGCGGTTCCGATTGTGTGTACGCTCGAAAAAGCACTGATATATCCGCCGGGTTAAGTGCTCCACGAGACAGCATAGCTGCCAATGCGGTGCGCGCACCTCGCCAGCATTCGCCTGGCGTTAGAGCCAGTGTTATTGGTGTGACGTCATGAGCACTACAATGAAATCGATTAATATCATCTTACTCTGCCTGTTCAATAGTGTGATATAATATAATAATAGTATTGAAGCAAATGGACACAAGGCTGAATGAAAATATTGAAAACTTCTTTTTTTTTTTTTCATCTCAATCTATAACAGATAAAACGGAACGGACGGAAAAAAGAATATCTAAAGATCTTATAAAGACCTTCAAAGTGCTAAATGGTTGTATAACTAAGTTAATGGAATGTCCTATTTATTTTTCTTAAACTGGTTGAAACGAAAAGTAACCAATCCAAATGGGTCTAACAAGTTAACAAAGGTTTCATAACAATGTTAATCTACTTTTATTATAAATATCCAGCTTACACGCAAAAATTAGCTTTACCTTTGTTGTGCACAGCGGGTTATTTCCTGACTAAGTCTTTTCATAATTGCTCCTCCTCTCGGCTCTTGAGACAATATGTGAACAATTACTTGGCTATACACATAAGTATGTGCACCGTGACAAACCATTTTCTGTTAAAATATTTAAAAAATATATATTAAATATAAATTTTATTCATTCTTGATCAATTACAAAAAAAAATCTTACAGCACATTCTGTAACACTATTTTGCCAATCATCTGAACTCTGCAAAAATCCAACTATAGCTGATTTCAAAACTCTAGAAAATACTTCAATCTGTTGAGCTGCTGTGGATATACTTGTAATTTCACCTTGAAATCCAGCATCTGATATTAACTGCAATAATAAAATAAGATTTAAAGGCAAGTCTGAAGTTATTTATTATTTTAAGATTTCGTTAAAGTGAAAATTAAAAAAAAAGACCAAGTTTTCAATCAACTAGATCAAGAATTATAATTTCTATAAACAAGAAAAATATATAGCACAATATGGAGCTTCCTTATCACAGATTTGACGCTAATTGTGGATCATTGAAAATCTTCTACATTAAGAAGGAGGATCCATTTAAAATCTTATTAAATTTGCCATTTAATATCTCACCTTTATGGTAAAGTTCAACATAAGGCAATCAGGGTATTCTTCAGCTAATCTGTAAATCAATGATCTCCATGTAGGGTGCTCAATCATGTCTGTAAGCCAAGCAGGTGTCTAGAAAAATATATTTTTATTCATATTATTAATGCTGAAAACAATTTAACCATAGAAAATGTATCTTACTTTTTTTTCTATATTTATATTTTTTGAGTTAATATTAATTTTAAATAGAATATTTTCTTATATAATATTATATTTACAAAAGTAAAAGTTGTTGAAGTATCTATCTAATCTACAATGACTGTTACTTAATAAGCTCATATGATTATACAAATATATAGTAGATAGGCTGAGAAGTTGAAATCTGCTGAATGCTGATTGTATAACAATCAGCATTCAGCAGATTTCAACTTCTGTGACAATGTTGGTTAAAAGCTTCCTGGTTAACATTCTCATTTCCTGCTCTATTAGGCTTTTTCATCAAAATGTTTTACTTTTTGGCAACATTTTCACAAAGAGATTGATAAGTTACTTATATTTGGAATTAATCTCCAAGAATGGTTAAGTAGGCATTCGATAAATGTTTCATCTTCTTTAAGATATGAAGCAAGATCTGCACACGAGTTCTAGAAATACATTGTTATGAATAGAGGATGTAGAAAGCTTTTTTTTAAGGAAAATTGTACTATTCAGAAAGCGTTTGAATTAGGAATTTGAATAAAATAACAGGTTGCATGTTACGAAATTTATACTTACTTCACCTTCTTCAGTAAATATTGTATCTGCTTTTTTAGGATCAAAGGTTTTAAAAATCATATCTTTTAAATGATTTTCAACCATAGCTTGCACTTCTGTGACTTTAACTCCTTTGGAAATATAAAATAGTATTAAATAGGTTTTTGTACAATGTATTTTTGGCAAAAATTTTAATGTGTTTATGGTTTTCAATCAGAATAGGTATTCACCAGAGTGCATGAAGATTATGTTAATGGAAAATACTCTGTCAATAGGTGTCTATTGCACTTTGATATAAAAAGATATTCAACCTAATTATACAAGTCTTTTTTATAACTGCACAGTGTGTACCACTTGACTCACATCATCCAAACATATAAATAGCGGTCACTAGATAATTGGATAAAATAATTTTATTTTACCATATATTTTCCAGGATAAAAATAAGCTTATTTTAATACAGAGCAATTTTTCTAGTCAAATCTATACTACTGAGTAATTTTTTCGGATTATAAAGAGAACTTTAAACTTTTTTATTTTATTATAATAATAATAGTTTTCATTGTAATGATTTGATGATTATTTACTGTTTTTTCCTCATTACATATCCTACCATAAAAGAGACAATGATTTTGTATTTCACATAAATTATCATCAAATCAAATGTCTGTATTATTTTTAAAAATACCTGCAAGGATAAGCCATTCAGCCAATAAGTTTGCCATTTGAGCAACAGCATTGTAATTGATAGATAGCTGTTCAATAACTTGCTCTGGATTTCCCCCTGCTTGAAAGTATCTTTTGAGCTGTCCAAATATACCTGGTTCCATTATATAGTCAGGAGTTTTAAACTTTTCCAAGCACTCCTGCAGAACTTCTTCAGGGTTATCAATAACATCCTCTGTACCCTCATCCTAGTAAATAAATGTTGAGTTTATCAATCTGTATGCATAAAAGGAATTAGTAATTGACTGACTGATTCACTGAATGAAACCCCATCATAGCACAGGCTAGTACAGTTAAAACACTGTATAAATCAAGCTAAAATTTGGCAATATAAATATCCACTTATAAGGGAGTTTTGAAAATCCATAGAATTCATAGTAGGGATTAGAAATATATAAATTTAAATGACTGCCTTACAGGTTAGCCAGCTACAATTTTAGACTGCATCATCACTTACCACCAGGTGGGATTGCAGTCCAGGACTACCCAGTAGTAAAGTAAACAGTAAGTATATATGAAAGTATGTAAGTTTTGTAGTCAGAAAATGGAATAACTAACTTTACGAGTTAGGTGGAATTTTGTTTGAGAAATTTGCTATCCGTCGGAAACATGAGGATCTTTTAGTTTATAATTTTCAAACTTACTTCATATTGGTGATTTGTTCCTTCCCAGACACGCTCCTCTTCATATTGGCTAGGCATAGTGTACGCACTATGTTCTAGCAAGTAGCACGTAAAAAAACTATCTTTTCTATTATTTGGAACCCAGATAAACACTATATGTTTGGAATAAAATTATCCTTTTTTTGATTAGTATTATGAATTTATATTTTGTAATTGACAACAAAAGTACTATGTGTTGACAACCGTTTGTCAACAACGTAACCCACAGAAAACAATTAGAATTACTCCACTTCAAGCGTAACCATAGATAATATACTAATAACATGTAACAAAGGTAAGTGTTTAAATACTCATTACATGTAAGTTCGGGCATCATGTTTTTAGCTTATGAATTACGATGAACTAAGTGCAAAGCATGTCGGATGCTGACAATTTGATTGTTTGAACAATTTTAGTTATGCAGACGAACGACATGGTTTTACTGGGTTCAACGGTAAGGTCAATAAGAGATTTATTAAAAACATGTGAGGGTGAGGGATACTCGTCTAGTTATGGGCTGATCTATAAGGAGACGAAAGGTGAATCCATCATCTTTGGGGGCAAAGGTATACCAAAAAAAATATATCAGCTAGAGAAAAACATCGTTTTGAATAGAACACTTCTAAAGTTACTCAGGCTAATTAAATATCTGGGACATATTGTAACCGATAATCTTAAGGATGATGTGGCGTTGGCAGTGCGGCGTAATATGTTGTTCCATATTTGCCTATTGTAGCCAGAGGGCAAACATTTTTTGTGAACAAATTTTTCAAACCTTTTATACGGGATTCTTGTGGACCAGCTATACACAGGCATCACTGAAAACTCTACGAGTACACCATAATAACGGTTTCAGAATATTGTTCTACTTACTTACACTGACGATTTTTTGCTATAAGAAAGCGCCTAGCATCTCTGGTAAGCAGAGCATGGGTTTAGTTTTACAGTTTTTAAAATTTCATGTAGTTTGGGAACTGTCAGAGGTTTAATTTAAATTTTATGATATTTTATATTGTTTGTAAACGTTTAATTTGGCCTAGGTGCCCAATCTTGCAGATCTTTCTGTCTTATATAAATGGAGATTGAACCTAGGATAAAAAAATGAAATACTGCTGACATTATAATTGGAATATAGTAACGTATAGTTAGCTTTCTTAAGGTAATTTATGTAAGCTTTCGCATTTATAATACAAATAAGGCTAACATTTTACGTTTATATTTTGCAGTGTTTTTAAAATGGCAATGGGACAAAAACGTCGCCATATAGATATTATCGATTCAAACATGTAAGAATTGCGTATTCCCAATACTGGTATTAGAAGATATGATGATAAGATATAATTTTATCATGCAATTGGGATGAGCCTCACGTGATTGGGCCCTTTACCTGTACCCCTACTTTCTGCGTTTACTAAACTTTAGCAGTGGACAGCGGCAATTGAATAAAATTATTAAAAAATAATATTGTTGCCTACGTTGTCTATCGCCTTTAACTGATATTGTAAATAGGAAAGATAGGTATGAAATTGTAAAAAAAGACGGGTTGCACTCCGGGAGTGCCGGCAGAAGTGAAAACTTGATTATTAACTTTGAGCATGTTTGATATTTTGGAATGGTTAGGGAATAATTTTGCACCAATTGCTTTATCAGTATAAAAGTACTATCATTTATGTGGTAGAATACAATATTCATTTATTGCGCTATCGTACACAAACATGACAATTTATATTACATTAAAAATTTAACACTTTAAAACTATTACAATTATTTTACATTAAAAAGTTTATCTATATCAATTTCCATATTTTAAGCACTTTACATTCACGAATTTTACGAATACACAACAATGTGATCACTACACAGACGGTCGAGCCATCAGCTGTCACCATCCATGGATGCGCGTGGCACGCTGTAACATACACGAACATTCGCGCAAGCGCCCTGCGCTGCCTAAACGAAACAGTAGGCCCAGGCATACATTTTCGCCGCGCCGTAGAGAGGGGATAGCTGTCTACTCTCCATCCGTCTTACGCTTTTTCGATCAGGTCACGTGTCCTGACGCGAGTTTAAGATTTTATACCCATTACAGAAAAAGTGCTCAACGCCGCTAAAGAAGTTTTCACTTCAAAAAATCTTCCCGATATTCCCGTAATATGTATGTCCTATAAAATAAATTAAAGTACTCATTCGTTTCTTACCCGTGTGACTATCGTCAGGTACTTTTATCTTACTGACTCTTTTTCTATCTCCTCAGAAAAAAATTACACAATTCAACCATGATATTCCGTGGCAAAAAATTTATGTAAGTACTCTTTTTTCGCTTCTCACGTTCGCATAGCCGATAAGAAAGTTGCTTTTGTCATCACTAGCTTATAACCCATGTTGAACAAGCAGAGTACCTACTAATATGTCACTTCGTCATAAAGTATACAACATGTATAGGGCCAATCAAATTAGACCTGAGTGCGTTTGGAAACCTCCTAACTTTAGTTTTAAGTTGACGAATGTAGTTCACCATCACCTCACGAATTAAAATTATCATAAAATATTATAAATCAAATTATACTATAGCTATGAATGCTTCATATGTGCCTGCGATTTTGAATACGTTTAAGAAATAAACGTTAGAACATTTTTAAAGACTTTTTATAATTTTGCTAAGATATCGGTCTTCTGTCAGGAAGTTTCATATTTTTATCTAATTAGCATTACCAGTCATGATAGAAATTTAAGCAGAATCGTGTAATTTAGGTGGGTTTGTCTTTAAAATAAACTGAAACAATGGTGAATGCATTTTTCATAAAAGTCACATTCCCGCTAATGAGCTACAAGGTTTACAAGCCCTCTCGTTACGAGTGGCCGCAGCCCGGCATCTGTGCCCGCTAATAGGCTGACACTACAGCTACCAAACATTTCCAATCAACCATATCGATAACAAACTTGTAATAAAAACGTCAGCTTTAAGATTTTAAATTGTATCTTATATTTAGAAAATAGAGTATTTAAGCGGGAAACTTATCCATATAAAAGTCGGATTAATCAGGACATTATAGTACAGCAATGATTAATGAGTCTGCGTAAATGTTCTAAAACATTTATTCGAGTGATTATTTGCTTCAGTCATTTTACAATAATTCGTTTTAAATCAAAACTACACAAAATGGCAGTGTTTACAGGGATTTTTGCCCAACAAAATACAGAAAAATCTAATCTATTATAAAACCAAACTACCTAAAAACCAATAAAGTTGTAACCTAAAAATAGCAAATAAACTTATTGAGTATTGATTTGTTCTTTTGCAAATTAGTATCTACCTACGAACCCACACTATAGAAAGGGCCCTTCGACATTATTTGCTACGGGGCCGCGCTTGCTTAATCCGGCACTGCATATTAAGCTTTTACGAGAATCCACACTTAAGGAGATGAAAACCTGCTCTAGACGTGATTTCTTGAAACCTTAAATCTGCATGCAACGCGTAGATATCACTTAAAAACGAAGCGATGATTACCTATGAACTGATTTTTTTAAATAATGATAAACCTAAAACATATTTATGATTGTGCGTCACCATGGCTTTATTAGGCTGTTTTTCCCGCTGAACAATAAATATACCAGCCCTTCTGTTCCCAGATCTTTATCTGAAGATGAGCTCATCATCAGTTAATGTTTTGTACAAAATTTTTGGAACTTAAATACTTGCAACGCTAATCGATTTCACTCATCGCAGCTGTGGATCCTGTCCTAAAGCTTGCCTTATGAGAGGATCGTGTACCAAAGCATGTCGCATCCCACGGAAGCGTCGTCTACCCAGGGAACCTGCGTCAATCTATCAGGTATATTTCTGTTAATTTGTCTTAGTGGCAAATTATAACTAAATAAACTAAAAAACACGCTTTAGTAAGTTACATCAAAAGCAAAAATTATTATCCACTAACGTAAAAAGAAACATAAAAGTTAATGGGACTTTAGTCAGGTGATCGTTGCCGATTCAAAAAAATAAAAAAAACTGCTTTTGTTGTAACATGGGATACGTAAGGACAGGGGAACATAGGTTCCCGCGGGATTTAAAAAAAAACGATTAAACACGGCTGAAGTCGCGGAAAACATCTAGTAAACAGTAGATATCTAACAGTAAATTTTAAAACAAGTGGATGTGCGCTGCGCCGGCTATCTTACTTTGGTTTTTCCCTTACATAAACAAAAGATTATCTTGTTTTTTTTTTGTAATAAGACGGAACTAATGTAATTATGAGAAAGAAAACAAAATTCTAATGTTTATAATATCTAATTCATCTCTAAAACGGCTTGATCGGCTTGACAAATTTGGCTTGCTTCTTAGCTATTGAAGTTATAGTTGATAACAGCGCCAAATGGTGTTGTTTAAAAACTAGTTTTGGTTTTCTCACATAAAATAATATATATATATTCTTTTCTCACTGATAAATATCTACATATAAACGAAAACAATATTACATTCCCAGCAGTTCTTAATTTTATATTCCATGAAATATATTTTTCAATAATTATACGTCGACATATCATCGCCGTTGTCAGCCTAGTCATGTCCCATTGCTGGGCACGGACCTCCTTTCTTATCGGGGATGAGTATGAGTATTACATATTAGACTTTTTAGTAATATATATTATTCAAAATATTCAGTTAGAAACGTATTCTTTGTTAGGGGCACGATGACCTGGATCGCAGGAGATGGCCAGCAATTAGAATTAGAGGTGTGCGGGCGGGCGAGGGCGGCACACTGGGCGGGCGGCGGCGGCGGCGGTGGCGGCGCGGCGTCACTCGGCAGTCGGCGCTCGGAACACGCGCCTCTCCGCGCCGCCAGCATCACCCGCCGCCCGCCCGCGGCTAGTATGCCGGCGCTCCGGGGCCGTCCAGCACGCGCCGCGCGCCCGCCCTCGCCGCGCCGCGCTGCCTCGACCACGACGTCTACGCGCACCGCTCGTAACCCGTAACGCACGCGATTACGCATTTCACGTCTATCCACCGGAATGTAAATATTTATGGATGTCAGTTTTCAGTTGTTTAGATTGGCTGTGAAATTCAAGGTATGTAAGTGATACTTGACATTTCAATTTTTTACGACGACTTTATGTTAGTAACTTATTATATTTAAGTATAATTTGGCTGAAAAAGTTGTGTAAAATAAATTATGTAAATTACGGCATGCCTTTTCTGTCGCACTGTTTTGTCTTATTAAGTGCTGTAACTTCAGTTGATTGCGCATAAATTTCGATCGATAGTTTTCTATTAAAGTAGTGTTGGGTTCAACGGATTTTTTGCATATGATTTTATGATTAAAACATGATGAAACAGCGATGAACCACCGTCGTGCGCCGTCGCGGCTACGTAAATTTTTAATAATACATTTTTATATTATTTTATAAATAAAAATGTATTAATAATATTTTATATCATTAATAAGTTAATTATAACATAGTTTAGCTTTGAAATTATCCAAAGCTGAGCAGTTTCTTATAATCATTAGTCCAATATTTGTTCTGGTATACTCTTCACAACTAACATATTAGGTACTTATTTGCAAATAGGTACACATAGGTACTCATACAGGTACATTCTACAACAGATATACACGTTAGGTTTATCTGGTGATCTAGAAGGAGATCTTCATGAAGATACCTCTCAATCAACAGTGTTAATTTAAAAATTGTTTACTAACATAGATTTAGATTGGAACTTGAAAATATTTTTCTATGTCCTTTAACTTACACACCTATTGATTGGCATAAAATGTTTAGGTGAAATGAAATCAACAAGGCGTGTTCGGGTACATGAAGATGCTATACGTCATAGGTAATAATACATTACAGTTCTTACCTACTTTTTGTTTTTATTTGAATACGTAGCAGTTAAATAGAAGATTGAGTTATTCTACTTATTTTGACTAATTACCTACAAACAAAACTAATTTTAACGTCTTGAACGTTTCTTTATTTGCTATTGTAGTTAGAAAATAATAACAATACCTACTTAGAACTTCCTTTTCATAATTAATAATATATTGGTTGGGAGGCTATAATAGGTACCTTATTAAGTTAAAGGTACCTACTTATACTTCAACTAGATTATTTCTGTATAATAACTTCTTCAACTGCAACCTATGTATGAACCCTCCTTTTTCTGGATACTTAATACCTACCAAATTTAATTTTGCACTTAACTTTATTTAAAAACCTATAATCTAAGTATAAAAGAGACGGAACATATCGGGAGGATATTATGATAATATTTTAAAAAAGTGTTTTATTACATACGATCCCAAGGTGGCGTAATTTTATTCAAAGAGAAAGAGACACATCAAATATATCTTTTTGACAAGCTTATGTGAACTTAAGCGTAGGAGAATACAAAAATTATTTCTTATTAAATAAAAAATCACTGCCAGAAGTGTTATTTACATATTTAATTGCAGTGTCAGAAATAATTTAATTACGTATAAGCCGCCCGCGCCACTAATGATTTAAAACTATTAAGAAGAAAATAAAATTAGTAAGTAGATTTGAATATCAAAAAATTATTGATATTCGTATTTATATTAAATTTATGCACTGGTTCCTTAATTATGTAGGAAATAATTTATTTGGTAGGTACTCACCTACACGTTGAGTAGGGTAATGAGTCTAATATGAGACGGCCGCCTAATATCTATAAAATAAGCTTAGTTCCGTATTGTAATAAGATGAGATCTTAGAGTAATTACCTCATAATAGTTAGGGCCAAGATTTGAAGATATAAGCATTCCAACATTCAAGAATATTGTCTGTATTGTAATTAACATAATGGATACCTTACCCGTATAATATTAACATAAATATACTTAAATCGATATAATATTTTGAAATTATTACTCTATATATTATTTATTACCTATACAAGCATGTATTTAACACTTGAGTTTGTTTACAAAACTATTTATTTTATTGTCCCTAATAGGTACTTATTGTATATATTGGTATGTTACCCTATACCAACGGATTGCACCTTTTTTTTATCTGATCCTGCTCAAAAAGCCCTACACAATAGATATAGCGTAGGTTATGTTTGCACACACGATAGTTGAACGATATTCGTCAATGCGTCAAAATATGAATTTGAAGAGTAGGTATTTCAGAATAATTCGGTAATAATCCACTAAGACTAAACACACATAAAAAACTTAAAACCCTTAACTCGTTTGAATTGATTTTTATTTATGTAATGTAATCGTGTTGCTACAATAAAAACAAGAATTTTTATTCAAATAAGCTATTTTTGTCTTCATTACCCTAACTATATGCCTACTACACTCACCAACTGTGAGAACTGTACTGACTTTACTTAATACTTTTATTACTTTCCACGCCTTAGTTAAAAGAGACACTGCACTCGAGACCATGTTTTTACGAGGGATCGTCGAATGCACTGCCGGAAAAGGAAAAGACCGTCCTGTTATGTTTTTGTTTTTATACTACCCGCGTTGCAGAAGACAGTGAAATATATACTCCCAATCAGTCTTAATACCATCAAATACCTCCCACCCAATTATTGTGTATGCTAACACTACTCTATACTACTTAGTTTGTGCGGATTTGGTACGAAAAATGCGCTACTCTCACGTGTCTATCACTTTTAGTGATAAAACCAATAGTAGTTTAATATTATAACATTACAAAAGATTGGTTCCCTCTAAGGTTTCAGTATTCTTAACGTTTCCTTGTAAACAGCTTTTTAAATAGGTAAGTATCTAAACTAAAAAGGTAAACTAATCTCATAAAAGTCACGTTAAAAAGGATCTAGTCAATGAATCACACCGATAGACATAGCACTTGAGTGTAATCACATCTGTTGGTAAGGGATTTGCATTCCGGATCTTTGATAATTTGATTCTGAGCATATTAGGAACGTCAAAGCATAGCGCATCTTGCGTGCCTTAAGGATATTAACAACGGCACAAGACAAAGACCATGCTTCGTGGTTGATCAAATAACACATTTCTACCATGCAGATATTTAATAGATAGATAGTTTTTTTTAAATACATAGTTCCTAACACTGCCTACTATTCAGCGCTGCTGCAATGTTGCAAATTTTGGAGTTTGACTGTCACTTCGTTGATGAGTATTCTAGTATGTCCATCCACTAAACTCAAAGCATTGAATTGTCATCATATATATAAATAGCTTAGCTGACGTTAACAGCTAAACACACTCACTATACTCGGAGTGTTACTGATTAGTTTTGGATCCTTTAGCCATTGCTACTGAATAAGAAGCACTGTGACGGGTTCGAAACCAGCCATGCATACTCCGACGAAGTTCCCTGATCAGACAAACAGACATCTGTAACAACTTCTACTTATTACTTCTTGTTGCCAGGCAGTTGTATTTCAAATAATAGTAAGCAGGAAGTGTGTAAAAAACGCTCTCATGTCGGACTTCGTAAAAAAGCCTTTGATGCGTCAAGTGCTACACCGTTCTTTTCGATGGTTTTACCCTAGATGGGTATGGCATATATTTAAAGATCTCGTATGTGCAGAATTGAAAACCAGTCTGATAGACTGACAGAAAGAAGTTCAGAAGGTTATTTTGTTCGCGGTATGCAAGCCTACATATAAATATACAGTAAGCTCTCATCATCCACTCGTAAATTTTGAAAATGCAGTTGCCATAATATTTAAATCCACAAAACTCAAAGAGTGATAGACTAGGTAGCTTGAATTGATTATTTTACAGAATCCAACGCATTCTTCTTAAAATTCTTTTTATAACTATGTTCCCACGCGAATGGTAACATCGTAATAAATCATAAGTCGCTCTTTTCTTAAATTATCTTTAAACTATACAGCAATTTTATATATCTTGTAAGCCTTCACAGCTCGCCATACAACTTGGTTAAGATGCTGGATTTGTTTACACATAGTCCAAAAAAAACCCAAGGGCTTCTACCTACATCTTTTGTGACTATGAATTAGTTCGAACCAACGTTGCCAAATTATGTAAGCATGCCGCTCGGATATTGCAGGGCCAGCTCTACATTTCCAATTTTCCTACAGGTGTCCCTGAAGTCTGAAGCCGCACCGCTGTATTTATCCAGGCTGCAAATTTGAAATATATGCATCTTTTTTTTGTTTCCAGTTGCTTCGTTCGATATAATCATGGGGGTTCTACGATAGCTGTGATTTAAGTACTATAGAAAATCACTTAGCTAAAAGGTGCATTCTTGTCGAAATATCTCGAACTTACGTACTTTTACCTTATCACGTGGTATATCAGTGTAAGTGCTACATATACCTTGCGTTTTGCGTCAAGGGAAATCATGGTAATGTTTTGTAGCCTATTATGATACTATCTATTACGAGGTTTCTCTAAGACAAGATTGAAGGTATAGGTTAGCAATATTTTGAAGTTTGATTTGTGTACTTTGTCAGTTACTATTTTAATAAATAATTGTATGTTCGTATGCATTGTGCGTCGAGGTACGAAATAAATAGAAAAGTTAGCTCGTTACGGACATAGTTACACCCGAGTGGCGCCTCTGAAGATCGATGTATATGGTTTAAGCTAAGTCATGTTCCTTCATCACGTCTTTACGTAAATGAAAATATGTCTTAGAACTTTACTTTTGCTCGACTCTGCGCAAATCTAGGACCTACCTAATCTACATGTCAAAATAATAAAAAGAAAACTTCGTTACCTTCAGGGCATTAGGATTGCAGGATTTAGTATATGAAGGAGTGTAAAGAGGTAAAAAAATATATTGGTTCATTTCACTACTATACAATACACTGAGAGACTACCTGTCATAACAATCTGTTAATAGTAGGTCACACAATCAAGTATCGATAAACATAAGTATACCTTTATTGCAGTTACAACATGAAAAGAATATGTCTAATAAATTACTATTTTTAAATATTTTTAATAAACACTGAATGGGATTCTTTTATTTAAAATATCTACGTACATGGGGTTAGTACTTCTTAAAAAATTCCTTGTTTATAGGTACAAGAAACGCTTGGTTATTCACAGTGTTCACTATAATACAACCTCTATAAATTTCATTATAAATATGTTAAACAAAAGAATATGATTAGCCAACATCTGTAGGCCATTTACATACAACATAAACAGTTTCATAGGAACTCATTTACAAGCACGGCTACAGCTAAATTTCATATCACGGAAAATTAACTTGGAAACGTTATATATATTCATAGGAGCCCGAATAATTTAGAGTAAATGCCAAGAAACTTCGCGATTTCTTGTGTTATAACCTATTTTTGAGATCACTAACAAGTAGGTAGGTATATTTAAAATTGTTGTTATAAGGAAAAGAAGTTATAAGTAGGTATGTTAAGAGCGACCACCGGAGTTTCGGAGCGACCACCAGAGTTTTTTTTAAACATAGAATAGCGAAATATATTTATTTGACAATCAAATTTATATTTATACTACCTGATTTCCGCGACTTCGTTCGTGTAGATTGAGTTTTTTTTAATTACTGCGGCATAGTAAGTTTGTATTAAAAAAGATAATTTCATGTCGCGTTACTGTACGGTTCACCTTTTCGAACCATTTACCAACATATAAGTTTATTTGTAGGAAGATACAATAAACTAAAGCTATGGTTGATCGACGGGAACTTCAGTTTTCAGGGATAAAAAGTGCCCTATGTGTTAATCCAGATTATATTCTATCTCTAATCAAAATTTCAGCCAGAAGGCGTAAAGGAGTAACAAACATAAACATATACAAGCATACATACTCACGTTCACCCTTACATACAAACTTTCGCTTTTATAGTATTGGTGCGATACAAATAAATTAAACTGAAGTAAAGGTAACGGCAACGGTTTACCTTTGTAACGGCATAACTAATTTTGACGGGACTTTCACAGACAGGTAGAGGATTATACGGGAAGTAACAAAGGCGACTTTTTAATCTATCCCCCAAGGGTATGAAATGGGGATTAAAGATTATATATATTTATGTCCAGAGTTTGTCATAGTAAGGGATATATGGATATTGAAATTAAAATAAAATAATAAAATATCTCGTAATTAAAAAGTTTACATATAAAGTTGTGGTAACCTAATTGTAAATTATAAGAATTCAATATTTTAAAGTTGTAACAGTTATTTTATAAATATTTATGAGATTTATGCCACGACTGCGTCCATATTTTGTGCCTGGATAAGAGTATTTATTAATTAGCATCATAATTAACAAAAAAGGAAATAAAATATCATTTTTAAAATTATTATTTTCTTTAATTAATATAATATAACAAGGTTATAAGTGTTATAACAATATTTATCTATTTAAAAAAAACAAAACGGAGTTCTAATTTTAATTAAACGCTTGTTACGTAATGTAGGTACGTAAGAACTTCTATATCGTTTTCGATTTTAACTGTCGAATTCGTGATTAGCTGTGATATAAATTTCTTTTATTAATATCTATTAAATATCTGTTAGTTGATATCGTCAAATTACCAAGAAAGATAGCTGAATAACTTTTCCAAGCAAACAAATAGACGTTTCCTTACGAAGAAAGCTTTTGAAAACTAGTGACATGAAAATATTAAACATATAACTATTGCAATCAATAGTTATATGTTGTACCTCCCCAATGGGAGGTTAAAAAGTTACTAGAATGTCAAGCTTTTAAAAAGCTTATGACTTTAACAAATAACAAAATGTGTATACCCGTTATTATATAGATAAGATTCGATGTGCACAGGCAATCTTAAAATATATAAATTTTGCTGTTAAATCCACAAACAGTTTAAAATTATGTATAGGCCAGTAAACGAGTTAGCAACTTTGGAAACTTTCTGTCGCAATGCTAATATTGTTTCTTTTTTAGTTACAGAATAAAAAAGCCTCAATGGTTCCCAAGCATTTGCCTGGAACTCTGAAAGTTTTATAGGTTGTGCGCCAAGCACACCTGTGCAAGAGAGAATTGTAGCAAAGTGTAAAGTATAAGTTTGAAACGAAATAACAAGAGTTTTTAGTTATGGTTACGAGGATACATTCCAATCTTCGCAGTTTAACCTTGTATTTGCTTCTTTTTGAGATTCTACTATTCTAAAATGCATTAAACTTACGTCATTGGTATAAAATGTTGTTCTGTACTAATTACTTTATATTAAACTTAATTTTGTAAAATATTAAGTTTCCTTTTGCCAATATGCCTAATACTTAGTTTTTCGTGTGAATTTTTATGTTCACCAAACTTATAATAACTTGATTAATTTATAACTTGAATTATGAATTGGAATTATAAGTTCCTGAACGGATCGAAGAACTATATTTTCTTATTTTATTAATATAAATGCCTTGTTGGCCTAGAAATTATATGGCATGGTATGGTTTGCGAAGTCCTAAGTAAGACTCCAACGTCAGACCAACAATTGTAACGTGGTTTATGTGAAAGTTACAAGGAAACCAAAATATAATAATATGCTCTCGAATATTGTTGAGAGTTATTGTTATCAATTATTTTAGAGATATTTTTTTACATTAAAGATTGTATAAAAACAGGCATGCACTAAACTTATCTAATTTTTTTTATACACCACAAGTTAGCCCTTTACGGCAATTCACCTGATGATGATGCGGTCTAAGATGGTAACGGGTTAACCATTTGGGTATTGTAAACCCATACTACTAATTGGTTTTTACACGACATCGTGTCGGAACGCTAAATCGCTTGGCGACACGTCTTTGTCTGTAGGGTGGTAACTAGCCACGGCCGAAGCCTCCCACCAGACCAGACTCGAACCCAGGACCTCCAACATTTAAAATGCAATAGCGCAGGCGCTGCGTCACGGAAGTCGTCAAAATATTCTGATATGATGTAAGTTTAAAGTGTGATTGTGAAAAAGGGGTTTTTCGAATATACTTTGGTACCTTTGCTCTCTGAATAATTTTATTATACATACATATACATATTGCATTAATCATGCTATAATTTTAATATAACTCTGTAAACCGAATCGGGAGTCATTGATTGAAGTGTTTCGTCTTGAGAATTTCGTCTATTAACATACGTCGCTTCACATTAAAAGAACGCTGAGGTTTTAGGCAGTGGACAATTTAAATAATTACGTTATAATAATGAGTGCGGTTATATTAATGAGTGGCTATTAATTATTAGTCTAAATAAAGTTTCACGATTTATACTATCATTTCTAATCAATTAGGGCTTCGTTTATTAGTTGTCGTTCGTGTCCTAGAGTTGCATGATATTACTACATTGCATGATGCATGAATAACAAATCCAGTTTTCATTGGCAACTGATACAAAATTGACTAAGTTTTTTTTTTAAAGTAAGAAACAATTGGATAGATAATTATGACACCTAACTTTTATGCAACAAGGTGGTTATTATATATTAAAAACGGACGGCCTAATGGCGCTGTTTCCCTGTTTACAATACTAGATATTTTAAAATGTCTGTGTGTGTTATTTATTTAAAAAAAGTCATGAATTTAAATATCTTAGCTTTAAAGTGCATTATTCTTGACAATGATATAAAAATATATATAATAGTAATTTTTGTATACATAAAATGTATAATTTTCGACATTTATGAATAATATTGAAAAATTAAATGGGAAGATTGAGTTTCTTACTAAATGAGGCGATGAAAATATTTTAAGGTAAGTAGTAGTTTCTATAATATTGGACGAGTGACCTAGTGGAAATTAATCGTTCATTGATGGACTAACATGACTAAACAAAATATTAATTGAGGGGGTCGTAATTGTACGTATGTACGTACGTTGTGCCCATAAAGAGTAGTCCTTTTTTTATTTTAATAAATTAAATAATTTGAAATCTGACGTATCACAAAGATACACACGATATCAAACTTCGAAGCCACCTTGCCCTGTCGCTCCTTATCTTTAATTTACATAATATGCTAATATGAAGCCCAAATGTATCACCAAAATTGGCTGGCTATGAGACTTACAACCAAACCACCACCAACCAATTTACATCTAACGGAAAATACTTTCAATAAAAGCTTATTGGAATTATTTTAAAATGAAATAGACTGCGGACTTAACCGCTCGTCCGGAAAGGGCGGCACGCTACAAAATTATAAGGTACGTAATCAGCCCATCCAAGTTGGAAAAGCGTAATAGGTTATGCTTCCAGTTTCCACCCCTTCTTTATAAATGGAAAAGTCTTTCGCTCGCTATAAGATTGTACTCACCTAATTGCTTTTTATATTAAACAAGAGATTTAAATATTTCTTGATTGATAAAAGATTTTCTTTAGTAATATTAAATAATGGAGCGTAACAATATTTTAACATAAATTTTACTTGATTGTATTTTGAAAACATGGGAAATAATATTTTTGTAAGGGACAATTTACTCTGAAAAACCGAAATGCAAAAAGTAAACATTTAAACAGGCATGTTTTCCAACGGTTGGATATAAAAACGCCTCGTTAACGACAAACAAGGCTCGCATGGAGAACATTAAAGTTCACATATGAGTATTTTTTACTGTGCAGTGAACATATTTGTATAATTTTTTAAAATTGAAAAAAAGATATCGAAGTCAGTTTCGATGTGACGAGCTTGCGCCAGCAAATTCTCGTAGTTTAAATTCATATACGTAAAAAGCGAGACCTTCAGCACTCTTTTTCTACTGCACTAATGACCCTTTCTAGTCTAAATTAATATTTATTTTGTTGACAGTATCTACTGTTTGTATTTAAAGGGTGCTAGCTGTTTTACACGGCTTAGTTTCAAGCTAAATTTTATGGACAAATTTTATCAGAAACAAAGTAAGTAAAAGTTAGGAGTTTGTAGCGATAGATATTGAGTCATAATACATACAAATGGAAGTCGATCGTTGGACATAGGTTGTCTGCAGTAATTTGATAATTCCACACGTCGGCGACTTATTTAATTTCGCCAAGTTCTACCCCCTGAGTTTTGATGAACTAGGCCCACCAGTCCTCCTAGCTATGTGCCTTCATGTCCATTATTATTTCAGAATTATAGCCTTTACCTACGTCATCGGTAACTGGCTATTCTTCGATCCCATCATTCCTGATTTAATTCCGTTGATGATGCTATGAACCTCATATTTTAACTTAATACGCTTTCGCTCTGCCTTTGGTTTTCAGGCACTGCGGAATTGTGAACTATATTTTTATATATAACTTATACCTACTCGTATTTACGTTATGTCTTTCATCTTTTCATACTGATATTTTGGCTAAAAAACTTGTTTAAAAATTCAAAGTTGCTGTAGTACTTATGTCTGACTGAAGAACAGGCGGTTCATTTGTAAAAAGAAAACTCTAACAGCGCATGGCCGTTGTTGACGCAAATTCGGTAGGCAAATTGCGCCGCAGGTTGACCTGACTCTATTATGCAAGGTTGTAAGTGTTTTTGTGAATTACAAAGAGAATAAACAAATTCTTTTAATTAAAACATGTCACCTGGATCCTTAGGTACCTGCCTACCATATGTTTTTTCACATTTGCTCAGTTTAGTTAGGAGTTTAGCTAACGTATATTCAATTTAAGTTTGAAAACTAGAATTTCAATTAGTGTTACTATTTCTTTGCTTTATTATTCATGAGATATTGGATATTTATATAATGTTTTAGTTGGAAGTGGTAATATTTCGCATTTTTATTAGCTTTTCCAATCAGCGTAGGTAGGTACAGATATCTTGTAATCGCTTCGCATGCTAATTTTTGGGTTTTATTCTGTGTAAGCGGTTTAGAAATGCATTTCCTACTATGATGCATTAAAAGTATGTGGATCTGATATTACGATTCTATTGCTAAGCTTCCAAATTAAGCTTTTTGTGTGTAATTAATGGATGTGGCTTTTTAAATTTTTTTTTCGTGTCATTTCAAGAATCTTTTCTTTTATAACCAATACAAATTTACCCTGTGATATTTCAAATACTACGGTCTCCGTGGCATACCGCATGAGCGTATGAAGTGAGAGGTCCTGGGTTCGATTCCCTGCTCGAGTCTGATCTAGTGGGAGACTTCGATCGTGGCTAGTTATTGGCATAGACATACCGTCAAGTTGTTTAGCGTTCCGGTGTAATGACTCCTCTGGTGCCGTGGATTTACATAGGCTATGGCAATCAACTAATATCAAACAAGTAATTGTTGTAATGGGAATATCCCTAGACTGTCTGTGCTCGTAAGATGAGCTGCTCGCGGGAGATCATGAAACCACATGAAGATGTCTTTATCTCATGAAACTAGTTGTGTCGTACGTTTTATGTATTTGGCCTTGTATACTCCGATCAATACGACTCTGATTGGTTAAGGGGACAAAAAAGGGGTTTGAAATTAATATAACGGTCTTCATTTTAGACACGAGAACGATGATTAGTATATGTCGTTTCGTTTTATCATATTTATTTATTATCAATTTCAAATCACTTACCATGCCAAAACTTAAGATACAGTGTCGCATCTTATAAATACGGCTTAACTCGTGTCCTAGTCCAAACAATATGCTTACTTTGCGCCCTATGATTTTATTTTCTTTTAGGTAAGTATAGGCATTAGGAACATTTTGAAATGGCAAGCGCAATTAATTTTTTAATATCTCCAGGGTATAGCATACTATGTAAGGCGGCCATTAAAGAGCAATAATTGCTTAAGAAGCAACTGCCAGCTGCTCAAGCAGTCGTTTGCCACTCCAGATTCTCTAGAGCAGTCAACAGCCCGAGAAGTCAGAGTGCACAAATGCTTAACCGCACGAACTTTGCTAAAACGCTACCAGCGTGTTTTCGTGTATTCCAATGAATAGATTGTATATAGTAGGTACACAGTGCAGACATAGCTGAACACGCAAAACGGGCGTCCTAGACTGTTTAATTTTGCTCTGGTATCTCTATTCAGATACTTAGTCACTTGTCTCATATTTCCAGCATCTTTTAATCATGAGCATTGTTCCCAGTTTCTGTCCTAGCAGTACTATTTTAGCTATAGGTATGCTGTAACCCGAGGTAAAGTGAGTGTGATTGGTTGCAGTGAGTGTAAACGAGGCGGCGATCGGCTGGCGACGCCTCGGATGTCGCTGCTGGGCAAGCCGCTCAGCTACCGCGCCACGCGACGCGACGCGCGATACCGACGCCTTCAGTCCAAATTCTATAATTTCCTTGAACGGCCAAGGGGTGTAAAGGCCGTCCTATATCATATGATTGTGTGAGTCTAATCATCAACTACTATAACTCTGTTATTTTTTTGCAATAGTTCCTAGTTTTGTTATGAGTACCTAATATGACGTCACAGAACAGAATGAGATATTTTTCTGAATTGTTTCATCATTAATCTATTACCAGGCTATTAGGGCACGGATCCCCTGCCAGCGTGAGAAGGGTTTAGGCAACCACACTAGCTAAATGCGGATTGATAGATTTCGTACCTTCTTAAGAACGTTAAAGCGGCATACAGGTTTCCTCATAATGTATTCCTTCGCTTTTAACTCAACTGATATTAACGCACATAAGTCCGAAAAGTCACTTGAACACAGAACTTGGTCCCCACGAAAGGCTGGCCGAAGTCCTTCACTGCTAGGCCTATCAACGCATATTTTCATTGCTCTATGGATCAAAAATCAAGAATCCGACAATTTTATTATGTCAAACTGTGATCAGTTGGATTGGTCAGATTTTAAAATGTTTTTGTATAATTACATCACACCGATACAAAGGAAACTTGAGCTCAAATTAAGAACTTCTAGCTATCATATTAATGCTTATATCCGAATCTTTAAAATATTTTCTTATTATGTCACAATCCAACTTATTTATAAACACAGAAGCTCACGTATATTCCGAAACGTGCACATGTACAAGTAAATAAAAATTATACATTTATATAGAATTGATTGATTGATAGTAGGTTTCAGAGACTAATCCACAAAATCTATAACGGTTCTCTTTTTAACCGTATGTTTTATATTTTTTATATCTCTTTTAGCTAAATATTTTTAGACTATGGCTCAGATAGAATGCTTTTACTATCTATAAATTACATTAGTGACAGATTCGAGGACAGCTATGACGATGATAGAGTTATATTTATATCACGAGTATCCTTTGTTTGTAATACTTATTATAATAATGAATATACTTTATACAAATATTGTACAGGGTATACTATATTATAAAATTATATACTATAACATAATATTTATGTATCGAAGACGATATTCAATGGTCAGAATTATTATTCAATGTTTGTTTCAGTACTACTATTTATAATAATTTTTCCTTTATTGTTTTTATTTTATTGGATTAAAAGAGGTTTCCATGTTTTAAAATAGGTTGAGAAATGCACTGGCAAGATCTGAATTATCATATCCCTGGTTGTGGGGGCCAGATTCTTTGCCACGACCATGATAATTCTGCCAATAATCGCCGTGGCTAAACTGGACATAAACTCCACGGCCGGTTCTGAATTGATGTATATTGTATAAAAACATATTTATTATTACCTGACACATAGTTTCCTTTTATAATAACGCATAAAGAAAAGCAGCAGCTTTGAGAAGTAGGGTACAGCAAGTACGCTGACTTAAGGCTAAGTAGCGATATCTGCCCGGGCGCCTTACGTAGGAAATTACGATATTTTAATAAATCTTAAAGTACTTAGACTGCAAAATTGAAGTTATTTCCATTTTATTAAAAATCATGTCGAACGTAACTTACAGTGGAAATAGAATAAAGTGTGGTAGTGGGTCGCAGTAGCGAAGAAACTTTTCTCATAATATAATCTTTTGTATCGAAGAAACAAGTTCAACTCCGCACACGGACAGTCACAATTTAAGTTTATATGTTCGGATAGTTTTTTGTAACAAAATTTGAAACATATTTTTTGTGTGGGAAACCTTATTTTTTTCTTTAATTTTATTTTAAATACGGAAACAAGATCCAATGATTTTTTTAAGTCCAAAATCATCCCCGTCTTGTAAACCTAAAAATGTAAATCTTAATTCATTGACGAAAATCTTCATCTTCTTTTTGGCCTTTCACGTTTTGTATAAAGTCAAGACAAAATATGTATTCATTTTCCACTCCCGTCTTCTTTATTCATAAAAAGTAATAAACCTTTGATAAAAATATTTATTTTTTAAATATATTAGGTATTATTTGTATATATTTTTGTAATACAATTGGCTTTTGTTAGTTTTTTCAAAACATTATTTACGGGTAGATGAGAAGAAATGGACTAATTATAATAATATCTACTTTATGCCTTCAATACAAGAGTATGTTTGGAGTAACATAAGACATGTTGCGTGTGTTGTATTCTCCAACAGGTTCCTGATGGTGTTCATGTGTTTGTCGCTGTCGGTATTCTCTACTATTGAAGAGTACGAAGCAAAAGCAGGAGTCATTTTATTCTACATGGAGACGGTAGTGGTCGTCTGGTTCGCGATAGAATTTGTTTTAAGGTGGGTGCTAAATGTGATTTTTACATTCACATTACTGAGTTAAAATATTAATATAATATCACACTAGATCTACACAGATCTCTTAACTAAACTACAGAGTATTGTTATAAAAGCGACAATTGCTGCATTAAAAAAAAGATAAACTAATAGATTCATTTTGAATGTATAATAGTTAATAAGCAGTTTTTCAGGATAAGAACTACCCTATTTATTATTTCATCTTGTAAAAAAAATCCTTTTTAGGTCTATGCAATAGGAACCATGCATTTTTCATGCAAATACCACTCTCCGGTACATAAACTATTTCTGTACAATTAATCACATCCGAATCATCAGTTACAATCAGTTGCTGCGTAAAAGAAACGTTAAGCAACATACTCGTATATACTTTCGCATTTATGATATTACTAGGAAATAAGGTGGCATAACACAATGCAAGTAACAATACATCGCCATTGGTAGATATCAGACAATGTCCACTTCAAGCCGATCAATAAAAATATGGTTATGTGTTTATAAGTACCTATTGAACTCGAGCCTCAACTCCTGATTGACTTATTCCGAGCATTACAGACTCGTATTTTCAGTAAAAAAATAAGCAATATCAATACAGATAAAAAATGATAATTCAAATGTCATCATCATCATCATCATCATTGTCAACCGATTGACGTCCACTGCTGGACATAGGTCTTTTGTAGGGAGTTCCAATGCTCACGGTCTTGGGCCGCTTGCTTCCAGCGGCTCCCTGCGACTCGTCTGATGTCGTCTGTCCACCTCGTTGGGGGTCGACCAACGCTACGTTTACCGGTGCGGGGTCGCCATTCCAGCACCTTGGGACCCCAACGTCCATCGGTTCTCCGAGCTATGTGCCCCGCCCATTGCCACTTCAACTTTGCAATTCTCTGAGCTATGTCGGTAACTCTGGTTCTTCTACGGATCTCCTCATTTCTGATTTGATCACGTAGAGATACTCCCAGCATAGCTCTCTCCATCGCCCGTTGAGTGACTCTGAGCCTTCTTATGAGGCCCATAGTGAGCGACCATGTTTCAGAGCCGTAAGTGTAAGTTTATTCAAATGTAAATGTCTGTAATTACGAATTAATTTAATTTAATTTTAATGTTCTGATTTTAATTTGAAATAGTATAAATAAAAAACATTTTCAAAATTTTAGCTGTATCTTATATACGGACTAAAATTTCCAAGGGCTCAAACAAATTATGCCTTAAATGGTATAAGGCTGCAATTTCAATTTATAAAGATATTCCGAAAAACTTCCCTAATTGTAAAATTGAATACAAGTTGGGAGATTAGGTATGTGATTTATTTAGTTGGATTAATAATTAATATAATATTTTTTAGGTGTTGTAAGTTAAAATATAAAATAAAATCATATTAAAGCTTTTTACGTCTACATGCCATACTTATTTATTAATATTACAACTATTTATGTGTATTGTTACATACATGTCATATACATGTTTATATATATATATATATATGTTAAATATACTATCATAAGCAATATGCAGTGTATTGCACTGCTACTTCTCCTACTTCTACAATCGATGAGAACCTTCCTCAAGTGTTTTTTGGAAGGGACTGCTTATGCAATAAGACCGCCTTTAGATACAATGTGGGATACCAAGTAGCAGTACCCGTGAGGGACAACTTCTTACAAATTGTTATGGTAGAAATGTATTGTTTGTAATTCACTGTGTGAAATAAAAAGTATCTATCTAGCCTATATCTATCTATAAACCCTAGTTAAAACTACGGTTAAAACCTGCTGTAATAGAAGTTACCTATACTTTGAAACGTTTTATATTTCGCAATATCCCCATTCTGTAGATAATCTTTACAAATTACCCTATGCAGAGCTTTTTAATAATGATTAATTATACACGTACAGGCAAGCACCGGCTACGAACGTAGAGCTTTTGCGAGTCAAGTAATTTATAACGTACCTACTGCAAATAAATTATAGGCTAATATTACAAAAGCATTCTTCGTTTTATTAATAACTAGCTATCAGCCCATAACTTAATCCACTTAGAGTTTCAGATTTCCGGGTCTATATTTCAGTGGTGAATTTCATCCAGATAAATATTATGCAATTAACATGCAAAATATCCTACTAAGTTTTAGTCAAGTCAAGTAAAAGTCAAGTCTAGTAACTTGTTATTTTAGGTTCAAAATAACACAATCTTTCACCTCTCGTTTCGCACTTTATGTTATAAATACAAATAGAATATTTTTTTTACAAAATTTTCCAGGTATGCAGTAGCGCTGTTATGTTGAGATTATTATTTCAAAGTGTTTTGTTAAATGTTCTTTTGTGTTTTAGAATATATTTTGATATATTTTACTATTTGATTACACGATTCAGCAAATATAGCGTATGTGTCTAGAAAAAATAATTAACTTGTACTTCAACTTACACCACACTTACGTTCATATGTGGTATTTCCGAATAAAATACTTATGTGAAAAATAATCAAATCGTCATGGAAATAATAAACTAGACCGGACGGCGTGGCAGCGACCGCATTCATAATAACGTAGCGCTATGCGAGATCGTTGAAGATAATAATTATGTTGTGTATTTATTCCTCGCGTACCTATTATGTATTCACGTGCACTAGGGACAGTTTGCAAGCTAACTAAACAAAACTATATTTAGTAGTGCAAACTAGTTTAAGCATGCGGAGTTGAATTGAATACAGTTTAACTAGAAGTGAAATCTTTATTTGCCATTATGAATAAAACTGGAACTGTAACAAAATATATAGTGGTTCCTAACGATATCATCCGTCTACAAGTTTGTGATAAGTCAATAATTCTCATGCAAATTTTCCGCTATTCCTCACAACATAACCCGACCCACTGCGTCGTAGTACCTACTTGCCCGCATTATTGGTTTCTTTTTTACGTAAGCTCCAAAGAATAGCTGAACCTTTCTAAATTAGTGGCTTCATATGCAGTTTCGATAACTTCAACATCGTGTCACATTATCGTTAAATAGGTTTAGTTATACACAAAGTGAATCTTTCAAACATATATTATTAATTGATAGATATTTGTTATCAATATAATAGGGCATTCTACCATTTAGTTCTTTTTTTAATACGCATTCTTTATGATAGAATTCAGGACAGCTAACTAGCAGAAAGATAACTCGGTAAGAATTGTGGCTCTATTATGATAATAGGTCTGTGTACAAGCTCTATCAGAGATTTATATTCACACAACTGTAATTGACTTTTAATACTTAAGCTAGATGGAAATTTTTGGAATATCGGAAAATCAAAAACTCGTTAAGTTGGGAGACAACGCTGTTTTAAGTATTTATGTATGATGAATTTCACAAACGATTTAAACGATCTATTGCCATAGAAATACCAACGTAATGTGTATGTACGTAATAGAAACGTTTCATGAAATGTCAGTACTAAGAATTAAGTTGTTTTTTGTACTCACGAAAAAATAGAAAAGCCCGGCCCTGTAAAGCTTGCGTGGGAACATGAGCCCAACACGGAAAGCCTTCGTGCGGGAATGAATCTAAACGATGACACGGATAGCAATGTTGTTGCTAGGAATTGACACTAGTATATTTAACTGAACTGTCGAGTGGATTGCTGCAAACAGTTGCTCTTGTGGCTCGTGAGCGGTTTTTCTAATTTTTCTTTTTTATTTCACCTACGCCTAGCTGGCTTAGTTATGACTTCAGGTGCCCAGGTGATGCCCAAAGGGTCAATGCTCGTACACAACCCGCCCGGTTTTTATTATTAGTATTAGAAGATTAAAAATTCATATATTTTTTTTATAAAAGGTTATGGTCATCAGGATGCCGGTCGCGGTACCAAGGATCTATGGGGCGCCTCAAGTTTTTGAGGCGACCTTTCTGTATAATAGGTAAGTATAGTTTTCTTGAATTATATTACGTATTTTAATACTGTATTGCGTCGGTTTTGGATATGTTTACCTACAAACCTAACCCGTTATCGGTAAAACCGTTAGATGCCAAGGAATTATGAGATCTAAGAATATTATATGATTATGACACGGATAAAGGGTATAGGTTTAATCGATTGCCATTACAGAGTAAGTTGCCCCTTCCAGGATAACGTATTTCATCACTATATCGCAATAACCTGCCAAGTTTTATATCTATAACCGTTAACGCAAAACTAATGTAGTACCCATTAATTTCCCAAGACTGGTGATTGATAGCTCAAAGGTGGTCATATCGCTAAAGCGATCAGACGACCTTTGTAGAGATGAGCGTTTTAAAAACTTAAATAGCTACTCAATAAAACACAGAAAACAAAATGTCTAGTTAAAAATATAACTACCTTTATTATTTAAAATACCACTTAGTGAATCGAATGAAAAGTTAAAAATAACTTTTCATTTACGTGACTTCAATATAACTGTTCGTGCATGGTGACCTTAACATTTTCGGAGACCTGAAACGTGCGGGCCCGTGTTTCATGCGACAACACCGCCTTTCAACTCTCTGGAGAGCCGCCCGCCCTGAGACCGTAACTGGCAAACATTGCCGCACGATTCGCCTGCTTGGCTTTATAACAGTACCCAACTGTATTACGTCTTGTGAGTTGACCTATTAATGTTTTCAGTGTAGTTGTTATTACGAGTACTCGGGACACTATCCAATATTGAGAATATTGAATAAAGAGTTCACACTTCCCACGCTCTAGATTTTTCATCTACATTTACATCATCCGCATAACAACACGTATTTTTGACAAATAGCGGTGTCGATTGAGGCTAGGCATTTCTACTATGCTTTCATTGCATAGATACTTTTAATATATAATTTTATCACTTAAATGGAAAAAACTAGTTATAGACAGCTTCAAATATTATAAGTTCAAATAAAGGTTATTTTACCTAAATCGGTTTCTATGCGGCATTCTTACTTCACTGTACCGTTTACTACTATTGTTGCTACACCACTTAATTTAAAAAATCGTAACTGAATCTATCTCTTGACAAAAGTTAAGCTGGGTGGTAAAAGTAATAAAACAATAATTTATAGTTTCTTATATTTTCGTATATTTCTATTTATTCAGTAATTATCACGTCTAGTACATGTTAGTCTTCCACTTAAAAGTAAAAATAAAATCCTTCATTACATAGCGTGCTGAAAAGAAATTTTACAACTTTGTAACTAAATAATGTTATCTAATAAAAGTCCGTTTGAAAAAAGGGTCTTATCACAGAACAAGTACAAACGGAAATATACAGACCAATAGCAACAAAGCTTTCCCATTATGAGACTTGGAACTCTTCAAATAAGTAGGTGCTTAAAATAAAAAACTAACTATCAAGCAACTAAAATAGGTACTTACCTACCTTCCTACTGATTACAAAGATCCTAAAATAGTTCATAAACTAATAGACTAGCGATTCTACGTCTATATTTACGGTCAACATAAAAGCAAAAGTTGTAGACGTTGTGGTCGTTTAACTTTTAATTACCCACATCTATCGCGAGATCGGAATCGAACGTATACCGACATAAAGATTATAAAGTACTAGGTTAAAAGATACGTTGCAGCGCATGCAGGAATTATTTTTGTTTTTAGCTTAGGAATAGTTGTAAAAAAAAAGTTGGTACATAGAGACAGTCGTTCATAAAGAAATAAGTTTCATGTGTCACGCTACCATTTTTGTCGAAACAGCCCTGCATGCGAAGTTAAAGTGGCGTTGCACATTAGCAGCTATTTATTATGGGTGCTTTTTTCCGGAGAGACATCTTTATTTAAAGCGGAGCTACTGGAAAAATAATTCATCATGATCCAACCCATTCTCGGCTTACTACAGAGCACGGGCCTCTTCTCAATATGAGAAGGGTTTGGCAATAGTCCACCACGCTGGCCATGTGCGGATTGCCAGACTTCACACGACTTTGAATACATTATGTAGGCAGGCATGCAGGTTTCCTCACGATGTTTTCCTTCACCGTTGAAACGAGTGATATTTTAATTACTTAAAAACGCACATTACTCCGAAAAGTTATAGTTGCGCCCGGGTTCGAGCCTCCGACCTCTGATTTGGAGGCTGACATCCTATCCACTAGGCTATCACGGCTTAAATAATTCAACTAAAGATAAAATCATTTTGTATATCTATATCTATTCTTATCCATGTAACTATGAAGGGGTTTTCACAAATATATTTACTCATAATCGTAGCAATAATAGCAAGCTATTATATTTCTTAATATAATAACGAAATCGATGCAGATTTTAATTATTAAGTCGCAGTTTGACTACTACTTATTTTTATTTATACGCCGGTAAATCGTATCCGATGTCGTAACCTTCTTCTGTACACAGATGTTACGACAATCCTGGCTTCAATGGTCGTGCTGGGGATGGGTTCCTCGGGGCAGGTGTTCGCAGCGTCGGCACTGCGCGGGTTGCGTTTCTTCCAAATCTTGCGCATGGTACGGATGGATCGGCGCGGCGGCACGTGGAAACTTCTAGGCTCAGTTGTTTACGCACATAGACAGGTGACAAATATAAAATCCTATCAATTTTAGTTCATTGTCATTATCGTTCAGCTATTCATGTCCCACAGCTGATCAAAGGCTTTCCAATTTTGTAGATCATTGACCTCAACGCTGCTCCGTTGCGGTTTAGCGAGATTTAGCGATTATTGTCGCATGTTAGTGATAATAACCGCAACATATGACAGCTTTACAAGCTCTTCGAAGCGCGGAGGTTTGTGTGTACAGCAAATTCCTTTACTCGGGGCTGCTATTGTAACTTTATTTAAAACCCCGTTACAAATTTTAGGCCCGACACAGTAATATATAATTCAGGACCTCAAGATCCGTATCAAAAGTTTGCTAAACTGTAAACAAACGACGCAGTTAGTAGTTACTAGGAAACCCAAGTGCTTTGCAAGTTTTCTTTGATGTGTTATTACAATTTGACATGCAATGTATCAATAAGCTGAAGAACATCTAAGTCGTTATATTTTTATACTTTTTACAATAATAGTTGAGTAGGCGTTGAAATCCAATTTATTATTATGACATCTGCCAATACACAACCAAAAAACGTAACTCTAGTAGTTGGTTAAGTATTTATTGAAAACAGTTTCCTAATCATCACCGTGAACGTTTTGGCATCGATTTGAGAAAACATTTCAAATAGTACACATTGTTTTGATTACCATCTATACTGCTACGGAATTTATGCTAAAGAGACCAAAGATGAAAAACTAGACTAAACATACTTACCCAGATATTTGCCACTGTATTAAAGTAGATATTAGTAAGATACTAGTAAGACTAAAACTATAAATAACTATAATGATTTTGGTAATGAGGTAAAGGGTATCCAATCTAGCTGATAGAAAACCAATACATTAGGTAATACATTACCATTTTATGCTAAGTAAAGTAATATTCCATAAGTAATGAAACAGTGAAATTACCAAAAAGGGTTTACCTGCGTAGTAATTTTAATGCTTGACAGCAAAATGATATTTCTATAACCAAATTGATACATTTCTGCCCAAACGATTTCTAGCCTTAAGTAGATTTGTTCGTCTGCTAAGTAAGTGTGATGAGTAAGCAAAACCGAAGTAGTCCCAATTTCCTTCGACCGTCAAGTGTAATATACCTAAACACAAAACAAGGCGGGACTCAATATCCCTTCACAATCGGTTCAGGTTAAAGTTGCATGATCACAATGCAGAGCAAATAAACCGAATCCGGCTGCCGCACTTTCGCTCCCTCTACAATATTGACTATGAAAATAAAAATACTTACCTCCGTACCTATCTCGTGCCAAATCTTTACGACGTACCTTAATCTTCGCCTAATCTTTCAAAAGCCGTCTTTGAAGTTGTTATGTTACTACCTATTTGTTTTGATTTGATATATTAATATCGATTTAGTATTGGTCTTTTAATGCCCGGTTTTGAGTTAAATCAACGGTCTCGTTCATTTTGTGGATTTATTACTTCTGTATTACTGTTGTAACACAAGACAGATAAATGGATTTCTACCGTAAAGCGATTAAGCGCAATTTCCAAATCAAATATAAGGTAGGGGGTGGGCCTACTTGAATTATAGTATTTGCATTTATAGCGTATGCAGTAAGTAACCTTATTTGTTCGACAGATATACAAGCGATCGACCTATATTACTTGTTAAAATGTGGTTATTATTCCAATGAATTTCATTGTTCGTTTGGACGTCGTTTCATGACTACGATCAGAGGGTCTTCATTTTATAAATCACAGCTTTTATTACTTTCACCTTGTTTAATGTAGTAGAATAGTCCCTGAAAAAGGAATGTTGCAGATGTTTCTTTTCCGCAAATAACATATCAGTTTGGTATAACGCTTTTAAATGAATATCATAATGTATTATAATAGTAAATAAAAATCGTAAATAAACATGATATTCGCATTTATGAGAATAAGCAAAAATACCAAAATAAGATTGTTTCTTATATTGACTCCCTATTAATTGTTATAGCGATATTACGCAATTTCACTTTTAATAATAGTGTTAATAATGGCGGTCTACTGTCACCCATTATGGACAGAACTCTAATAAGCCAACCTAGTGCGATTCAGAATAAGTTCACTTTAGAATAAAACATACAATAATTTACTTCGCTAAATCATTTAACCACCTCAAAAACTATTCATTAAGAATCACACACACACAATCACACGTTAATATGAAAAATATATTTCAGTGAGTTTAAGACTTCATCTCTAAAATAAATATACTCACATGTGGACATAATGTCTGGCTACAACAAAAATAATTATCTCTTAAAAATAATTTTACAAATTCTCAATGTAAGGTTGTAAATCAATATTTTACATTAAATATCCAAATTGCGGGTTCGTAAGTCATTAATAATTCGAGCTAAAGATCTGTTACATCACAATGTTATGGCTGATAAATAATATTAGGTTTGACCCTTTGGCTACAGAACTCTAAAGTCTGGTTTAATAGGTGTTAAGCAAAATAGAAAATAATAATAAGCCGCTAAGTACTACGAGACTTGGCTTGATCGTCGTGAGATTCTTTGTTTGTCTATAGAGTTGAATATGAATGGTCGGAGTTAACATAGAGACTATTGTTCGGTTGATACTGTTTCTCTGAATAGGGAAAATTGCGCTTCGTCGCCGGGAACTACAGTTGCAGAAAAACAAGTCTGTGAAAAAACGAAAAAAGACCGAGGGAACTAAAACCGACACAGTAGCATAATTGCACAAAATTGAATGACATTTTCTTTCAGGTACCACTTTACCTTTTGTGTTAATAATAGTTTCTAACCAATTTTTATTCTTTACAGGAATTGATAACTACGCTTTACATAGGGTTCCTGGGACTAATATTCGCATCATTTTTGGTTTATTTAGCGGAAAAAGATGTCGCCGATACAAAATTTAAAAATTTTGCTGAGGCTTTGTGGTGGGGAGTTGTAAGTTATCTATTGCAAATATACTCGTATATAAATATATTCTTTTATATGCTACAAGTTTGCCCTTGACGGCAATCTCACCTGATTGTAAGTGAGTCTAGGATGGTAGCGGGCGAACCTCTTAGGGGTATGGCCAGCCCATACTCCTAACTGGTTTCTACGCGTAGTAAGGTCAGTAGGGTGGTAACTAGCTACGGCCGAAACCTCCAACCAGACCAGACTCGAGCCGAGAGTCGAACCCAGCACATTCAACGATGTGATATTCGAAATTTGAAGCTTAATTTACATTATTTATTTTATATACGTATATCATTAAATGACTGCCACATAATATCAAACGTGGAAGCTTTTCACAATTTAATATCTTACGCAAATTAAAACGAAATTATTAATCAGGGTGCCGACAATATTGAGCCGTCACTTCAGTCTCGCGTCTTTGAGTGTCTAATTATCCATAAACTATTGTTGCTTTGGATAAGAGAAACTCGTGATGATGATAAATGAGAACAAGTGTAAACACACCTTAAAAGCTTAGAAGATATATCACTGTTATTCCGAGTACACTAATTATTCTCATTACGAAAAACATGAATCAAGGTTAAATTTTAATGTAAGAAAACGTAAAAAAATGTGGTTTTTATGTCAATCTTAGGGTCCAGTTTTTGCACCCCAGTCATATTCATAATATCGTACTTTTCCAATCGCTTGGTTTTTGATGAAACGCTTTAGATCTACGATTCTAAAACGAACCGCTAAGGTGTGGAACGCACTACCAGTAGCTGTGTTCCAGCTACGTATAACCTCAGTAATTTCAAGACAAGAGTAAATACGCAAACGAGCAACAACCTAGACCTCATCAGTGCTTTCGAGTATTGATTGTCGTCAAGCGCAAACCTATCTCGAAATAAAAATATAAAAAATATCTCATTAACCTAATAAAAGCAATATTGGCTGTTGTAATCGTACAATTATTTATTTCAGTTCAAGTAATCACAGTAAGATTATTTGGAGTAAAACTATTGCTAATGGTGTGCAATTGTCACAGATCACGCTGTGCACAGTGGGGTACGGCGACATGGTACCGCAAACCTGGCAAGGCAAATTCATCGCCTCCTTCTGCGCGCTACTCGGGATATCGTTCTTTGCCCTCCCCGCTGTGAGTCCCACTTACACAATTAATTAAAACAAGCTAAAGTTAAAAAACCTAACTACTTTAGTACGTCACTTCAGCGAGTTGTGTTTTAAACAACTACGGGAAAATGATGTATTTTATTACGTTCTGTTTTTAAGTCATTCGCTGTATTTTTTTTAAATATAAATTTAGATGATGTATTATTTATGTTTGTATTATTTAGATGATGTATTAGATGTATGAAGCTGTGATAGCCCAGTGGTTAGGGCGTCAGCCTCTTAATTAGAGGTCGGCGGTTCGAATCAGGGCACGCACCTCTGACTTTTCGGAGTTATGTGCGTTTTTAAACAATTAAAATATCACTTGCTCTCGTCGATAAAGGAAAACATCGTGAGGAAACCTGCACGCCTGAGAGTTCTCTATAATGTTCTCAAAGGCGTGTGAAGTCTGCCAATCCGCACATGGCCAGCGTGGTGGACTATGGCCAAAACCCTTATCATATCAGGAGGAGACCCGTGCTCTGTAATGGGTTGATCATGATGATGATGATGATTATTTATTGCTTTATCTTATTTAGCATACTAAATTATAGTCAGTAACTGCCAATTATTGTATCCACAAGTGATGACGTTAGATAAGGCAGTCTTATTTCATCATCGATAGCCATTTATGGATACTGCTGGGAACAAGGTACCGCGGCCTTAGGAGAGAGGGTTTTTAGAGTATAGACGCAAAACACTGCTCCAATGCTGGACCTGGACTGGTAGCTCAAAGTCTAAGAATGGTAACATGCAAAAAGGTGTTAAGGTTGGTCCCAGAATCTTTCAAGGCGCTAACAGATTAGTCTTCTAATATATGAACGAATATACTATATCAGTAAGTTGAGTTTGAAACTAATTAATGATATAAAAGTTTGTATCAGTGTCAGCTTTTCCATTTTACTGGCAGTCAAGTGGAAAACTGTCATTCATAATGTTCATAAAAGTTAAAACTGCCACAGATGCGTATTAATAAAATATTGTAAGGTATACGTACTGTATAATTATATTTAAATTACATAGACAGTATAAAACCACTACGTAAACGTTGATATTTGTTAGCGGAATGATACAGTGTCACAAAATATTAGAGTCGCTGTGTATGGTAACTTGTAACATTCGCTAATAATTGCTATTAAAACGCGAGCATGCTCGAGTGTGACGAGTAAAAACATTTCAACAGCGCGGTGCTTTATTTTTTAATATAATATACTCAATACATTGGCATGATTTCTATGAAATTATTTTCAGCTTTCCCTAATATAAGTCACAGATGGTAGATATCTTCTTGAACTGACGCTGATACGTGCTTGACCTTTCGGGCTATTGTCGTACCCATTTCAACAAAAGTTCGGTCGAACTAGTTTGATCTCACTCTGAATTAATTCAAAGTACTTAAGTTTAAAATAGTTTTATCTGACAATATTGGTTTTTTAATCCAACGTTTCTAGTTTCAACTGATAAGTTTAAAGGTTTTTTATATAAACGTATCATCAGTAATTATTAACACGTATGGCTCATTTTTTAGATTTTTCAAACCTTTTACTATTTTCCGATAGGCAAATGTAATTTCTTCTGTGGCTCTATTGTATTACATAAAAACTATAGCTAGCTATATATAGCTCTTAACATAATTTTATGTTGCATGTGAGATGGTGATAACAAAACGAAAATTTACCTGGCTAAGTTTGTTGTAGGCTTCTTCATAGACCCTCATAACTTTAGTTTTAAGTTTACGAATGTAGTTATCACCATCAAATCACTACTATGTAAATTATGTAATACTATGACGGGTCAAAAGTGCCTTTTGATGAACTATTTGAATAAAGATAATTTGAATTTGAATTTTTATGTTATGTCTTTAACAGGGTATTTTAGGTTCAGGTTTCGCTTTGAAAGTTCAACAGCAACAACGTCAGAAACACATGATCAGAAGACGACAACCGGCTGCCACTCTTATACAGGCGCTGTGGAGATGTTACGCCGCGGACGAACACTCAATGAGCATAGCAACGTGGAAGATACATCAAATTCCTCTCCCAAGTCCACAGACAAGGTATGCGCTTTGTAGGTTTATGGTGCTTCTAAGCCGGCAGTAATAAGACCGCGCGGGGAAGCATACTGAGTAGGACAAGCTTTTGCTATTCGTATACCGTATGTATTCGTTAGCGATGTTATAGCGATATTACTTTAACTTACATATTATAACACATTAACCCATTAAGTATACCTTAAACATCTGTGTGTGTGAAAATATTTTTATTAATGACAAAACGTTTTTGATGTTCCTGGACAATTAATGAGTTAGTGGCATGTTTCTACGTCCCTCGACACGGTTTCTTGATTTTCCTTACCGTCGAGAAAATCACTTGAGTATTGATATTAATTTCTTAATCGATTAAATTAATAGTAATATAAGCACCATTATAAGTAAGTAAGTACCTTCACATGAAATTGGTCCTCAAAAATTTAGTCTCGATTTTCATCTCCAACCATTGCATCTTCAATATGTAGACTTTATAAAACTCATTAGCAAAGACTCTATCCAGTGTATTATACACGGATTTATAATTAGCTAATAACTGCGTCTGCGTAGATTAAGGTTGTCATAAAAGTCATATCGAAATATGAGAAGGAGAAACGTTAACTCTGGTCAGAAAATGGCTGGGTCTGTCATAGAGGTTTTAAGGAGAAGTGGGGACCTGTCGATCATAGTTCCATTAACATTAACAGTTATATTTAGCCATTAACAATTATTGTATGCTATTGAATTAGTAGATAAATCAAGAAACTTCCTATACATATTTATCTAGTGCTAGTGTGTGTTTCTCATCCTATAAATACATACACATTATGTAGACCTGACCTTAGGCAGTGACCAGAGACCAGAATTTAGGCGGTGGCAGCATTTAACAGTTTTCTAACAGTATTTTATTTTGAATATATTTGGAAAATAGATTATATATATCTGAAGACTAAAACCTATGCGAAGCCGTGGGCAAAGTTAGTACTGTTATATGTTCAATATTATTGTTCTGGAAAGTATAATGCCAAAATTTTACAACTTATTTTCGCCACTAAGCTGACTAAAAACATTCCCTATCCTCTCTTGCTGGCATTGGTTTTAATTAGTTTAGAAATTGGGCTATTAGCAAGACCGGCAAGTTTTTATAGCTTCTTATCGAATACCGATAGTTTAATGGATGTTGGCAATTGATTTACCTTTCAGATGTGCATATAAGTGCATTTTCTCCTCATCATTAACTTTCTTTGCCAAGTAAAACAAACATTTTATACTTGAAATGAATTAGTATTAAATTTTTTCTTCTCAAACAACTCCCAAAACGAAAGTAATATGCTTTTATAATTTGGCGATGATATTCCATATCTTCATTAAAAAACCGACTTTGCTGTCTGGTTTGTCATATATAAATGTACTTGTTAAAATTATTTATTATAATATCTTAGTTTGGATAAAAATAACACAAATTTAACGAATCATTTTATAATAAGACTGTAAAAGTGAATTGTGTTTGTGGCTTATAGAAGGAATAAACGTTAGAAGTATATTGAAAGGCGTTTCTCTACTTTAATGAGATTGAGTTTTTAACAACCGTTTGCGTAATTATTTATAGAGCAAAGATTATATTAATTCCTATGTCCGTATTAAAATGTATCATCATAGTTTCACATTTAATGTAATAATAGCAAATATATACTTTTATTAAAAATTCTAAACATGATAACAGGCAGAAATAGCTGGTTATATCTGCCTGTTATCATGTCACACGCAAACCACTAAAAATCTTATAAGATAGATTACATGTTGGGGAGTGATATCCCTATATATAATACTTTTTAGAATGGAAATCCGACAGTCGCAATAGGATTTAAAAAAGAAAACAATCACAGATTGATTCTTGAAATTATTCATTATTAAGCTTTAGTAACTTCTTTACTTTACTTATGCCCTACAGCGTTGTTTTATTTTTTTAGGGTGTAAGGCTTTTTTAAATTTAACTTAGCTTATTATTTATTGGATCACTAATTTAGTTCAATCATTTATTTTTGTATAAATCTTCGAGTTAATTAATATTTAACAATTAATAAGCAAATGTTATTTTGCTTATAAATCTACACTCGGTTTAATTAAATTCATGTGCTTAAAGATCATACTATGTTAAGAGAACTGAATGGGTATAGGTGCCTACATTTATGCCTCCGTAGGTCTTACGTAACTGAAATATACAAATTTGAAAACAAATTGCAAAAATGTATATTAAAAGACGTACAATTTATTGTTTCTATAAATGAATGATTCTAATGACTAATATTCGTTGACAGTCGGGTGATGAGTGCATCATTCAAGAACAATGCTTCCTTTGTGTCGCGGTTGCCGACAATCCGCCGTCACAAGAGCACCTCCCTTCACTCCCCCGCACCACACACCAAGCCCGCGCATCGATACGACGTCAACGCCAGTGCAGAAAACCTTGGTAAGCTTTTTACGTCGATTCCATTCATTTAGAACTTACAAATACAAACTCACTATTTACAGTGTTCATTATTGAAATCGTTATTAACAACTTTCACTTACTACACAGGACCGTGCCATGTCATTAGCAAACGTAGACAGATTAGTTAGCTAGTTTTCTATATAGGTAGGTGTATTAAAACAATGCTTGGAATAAAAAACTTTTTAATCGATTTAAAACATACTTGATAATAGATTGATCAGTTTAATATAGGTAGGTTTAATACGGAAGTTCGATCCATCTTTTTTTAAATAAGGTGGTATGCAAAAGTTTTTGTGGATAGCGAAACTATTTTAGAATGTTGTATTTTTTCGTAAATCGAATTGATTAGATATTTATATTAACATCATTCTGGATTTGTCTATGAACCGTAAATGTAGACACCGTCTAAATTGTAGAGATGAACTACGTTGACAAAGGGTCTGTACACAAAACTGCGATGCGACGCGATGCGAATTCGCAACGCAGAAATTTGCGACACGAATTGCTGCGATGCGATTTCGTGCGGCAAGGCGACACGCCTTCCACGATAAGGTGACCATTCCTTCGACGACCGTACTGGACCTATTTTGAAAACTAGATCGTGACATCTTAAAAAGAAGTGTGCACTTTTTTATTGCTTAGGAGATATAGGCAAAAGAAACAATAACTAAAATGAAATTCTTAGCTATGTTTTGGGTCCATCCATTTATTACTATAATGAACGCCGAAGAGAACTATTTTGATCGAAAATATGAAACTGAGAGAAAAAAGTTTTTGATTATTTTAGAATGAGCATATCTTCATTCAAGGAGCTTTTAAGTTTATTATCACCACATCTTCAGTAACGATCGTACAAGGGGATCGTCTTGCCCAGACTCTGTCTCAGAGCCGACTGAAAAGTGTTGTCGACAAGTGTGACGTCACATCGCAAGAATGCGCGATGCGCATCAATTCGCAAGTTCTGGCGACGCGACGTGCGAGCTCGCAGGTTTTTACGATGCGACGTCGCATCGCAGTTTTGTGTACAAGCCCTAATGGAGTAACGCAATTTTGTAACAGAACTATCAATAGATGTTCACGCTCGATTTAATTTTGTGCTACGTAAGCTGAGTTTTTCAAATAAACATACTTGTATTTCATCGGCTAATTTGACTAAACGCCGCCATTGCTTTTGCTCTAGGCTCAAGAAAAAGCTTAAAATCGATACGGCTATCGACGAATCTTGTATAATATAAAATATAGATACTCATACCCCGCAACTAATCCCACACGACCCGTATCTACGACGATAACATAGAAATCTTATGATTCTTAAACCAAGTTATCATAACATTGAGGTTATTCGGATGCGTTAAAATATATATTATCTTATGTTTATTAGGTTACGTCGTTCTTTTTACTTATTATAACAAATAAGTAGATAAAATCTTAACTATGCAGTTCATTCGGCACGGTCATATGTAGTGAGTGGTGTCCAATATGCTTTATACATTTTAACAATACTTTGTTATTTTTCTTATCACATTCTCACATACTTGACTACAGCAACAGCAATATAACCTTATTCGACCTAATAACATTTTCTTGACAAACTTGAGCGCACAACAAAAATTTAACCCTTTAACATAAATTATTACGAATCTGTTTATATACTTAGTACCTACTTAAAAGTTAAAAATTATATTTATAAAACTACATTGATGCTAAACCAACACTGTGAAACATTATTATTATTTCGCCTTAAAATTTATTTACGTCCATTTAACATAACCAAACGTTTATATTCACTGTAGCAAAAGTTGTTCCAATACATTTCAGTTTTAAAATTATGAATTAATGAATTAATTTGTTGTTCTAAGACAACAACACTTTTTATGTAAAAATGACATGCGGCAAGAAATTCACTCCACTACAGGTTATGGACAATCACATATCCATTCGTAACACGGGATCGGTTCTGAAATATCGTACAATCATCTTCAATTCGAGCAGACACGCATAGAAGCAACAGTTTTCACTCGCGATAGTAAGCCACATTACAATACTGCAGTGCTTAATAACAACTTTATTTTTTGTGGTGGAATGGAGCGTGACATTATATTGCCCTGTTTCATAGATAATCGTACAGCGAGCGGGGACCATGCGTGTTGTCTACTCCATTGTTGGAAAAGCTGCTTTCAAGGTTCTATACTTCATCTTTTAGACGGCACTATGGCATGACAGTTACAGTCGATAAACTTTGCTGCGTTTCTTATTAAGTAATTCCTATTAGCAAAACAAAACTTTACAGATATGTGAATACACGGAAAGTGAATAATTATGTTACCAGCGTAGCACCATTGAAACCGGAAAATATTCGACTTCCGGCGATAATGGCTGCGTTTTTAGTTGAAGACACGATTGCTGATTCTACCTTCTATTTCTTTCTTTTCACTTTTTTTTTTTAAATAAAAATGCACCCGCGTAGTTAAAACATCGCTTCGAAACTATATCAAAAATAATTGCAACCAGAAGCTTTATATCTACTACCTACAACTTAAAGACGGAGTGGCTTCTAAAGTTTATGATCGCTTCCGCGTTAATGCCTATGGATTCAATATACTTAATATTTATTTACAAAGAATGCATAATCTGCGTTCGTTTAGCATCATAGTACGCGGATCACACATTCTATTATTTAACAAACGAGGTGACGTTAGCGTACTTATTGGAATGGCTTCCTTTTAAGCTTACATTTTTTGTTTGATTCAATTCATAAAGTCTACAGATCTATTGATTAAATAAATTAACACTGCTTTGCATTTGTTATGCATGTAAACTAGCTAATAGGTAATGTAAAATATTTTATCTCCATTCCAAAACGTTAAATTTATCTACGTAAGTAGGTTTTTGAATCGTTGACTACTGACCGTACCCGTTCATACTTTCCCTCTAGTGAAATCAATGTCATTGTCTGCCTGTCTTTATGCTCTGTCTATACATCAGTTAAGAAAAACAGGCGGTTTTAAAAATTCGCCTATCAGTGACCATTACAAAATGGAATTTATAAGTAAACCAGATATAAACATTTGTCAAATATAACCACAGTAAATCGCTCTGTTGTTCACAATGAAGTTTAACACAGATCCATAAACTGAATTGGCAAGTTAAAAAAGTGGTATCCTTGTCTACAAAAAACACAGTGAAAGGTGGCTAATTTTAGACTTCCCAATTTAGTTTTATTAAGAGATTTGTGAACGCCTGCAGTAATGCCACCTCTATTATTTAAGATGATACTTACAAGGTAAAGCGTGCGGATTTTTAAAGGTGTTTTTTTCGGGTTAGGTTCTGGTGAGAACGAAGTTTATGTAGACAAGTGAAAATTTCGAACGAAAACTGATTTAGGAGTGGCACCTTAAGACATTTTAATTTCCAGTGATTTAGACCCTAATATACCCTTCTCAGAGATACCAGCATGGACCCTAGTGGAACTACTTAATTTTTTTTCTATATTATATTGATTGTGCTGATGAATCAGACATTCTATCTATAGATAGTTCAATTTATATAGTAGAGCTAAATGCTGTGTGCAATTCAGACGTGTTTCGAGGGAAAAGAAAATGACTCAATGTTATCTTTTAAAAGGTCAATACATTTAAAGCAAAGGGATTAAACATTTTACTGTCTGTCACACTCTACTACTATTAAATTGTATAAACTATATATCTGAAAAATAATAGCCACGAAGAAGAGGCCAAAAGCTAATAGACAAAGATTAATTTTGTGTATTTAACGGTTAATTACTTACATGCCTATTTGTAAAAATTGTCGAAACTTTATAATAATTACATCTTACTTGCCAAAAGTACCGTACCAAATAATACTAGTACAGTACATGCGCTCCTAAATTCGCTTAGTCTTATTCAGGCCTGCAGATTTATCGTTTCAATTATGTTTTGGATTATATTTTTTGCGGTTCAAACTACATATAAATGATTTTAGGATTATATAGAGCCAACGGGACCTTACAACTATACCTCGATAGTCTGTTTGTACGGTGTAGAGTTATACTTTTATAAGACAGGAAGAACACAGAGAAGAGCCGGATGTTGTAATATGAGATTTTGCACTCATAATTTTTATTTGTCATCAGCGAGCAACGAACTTGTTTACTGTAATATTGAATCGCACAAGTTTGCTAGGTTATTTTTTGATGCTAGGCAATGCGATTACGCATCCCCTCCGGTTTACGGAGTATATGACGGGGTATCCCCGGCGGCCCGAGTGGCGACCAGAATACCCACTAAAACCCAAAGAAAGAATAAAGCCCTGCCAATTATTAATTCCTAGATACACTCGCGTGCCATATATTTTTTTTAATTTTTTTTTAAAAAGTACTAGGATGTATTTCTTCACTTACCCTCATATAAAAAATTGCTAATACTAATTAAATTCAGCCCGACGAGGTAGCTAAGTTTTTAGAGTTCGGTCCGTGGTGATCTGAGCTTAAGCTAGCCGGTTTTTAATTTTTCATCTTATCTGGCGGTAAGTGATGATGCAGTCTCAAGCTGGTCAAGCTCAAGCTCTAAGCTGACGTGTTTAATCTGTTAACCTGAAGTATAGTAGTTTTTATTACAAACTGAATTTAAATCGCTGAATCGCTTAGTGGCCGTCTTTGTCGGAATAAACCAAACCGTACCGAAGACAATTCAGAAATGATGAATGTCCAAATTGACCTTAATGAGGAATGAACTTAGGACCTCTTTTTAAAAAAAAAAAACTACAGCGCTAAACACTGCGCCATGGATGGTTTTCATATTTTACCAAAGTAGTTCCCTTAATAATCTAATTCTATTTAGCTAAATCGATGGCGCAGTTGGGGAGTCGCAGTTTTCAAATAACTCGCCGAATTAGCTGATTTAAATTAGAAAACATGCCAAAGATTCTATATAGGTAAGTAGGTACTTACTTAAATAAAGAAATAAAACAGAAACAATGGCTTTGTAAACTTATGTACGAGTAAAACGAAACCATGGTTTTCGCTGAATTTTGGATTGAAAAAATACTTTCATAATATTTTGAACAATTGTGATGCAAATACCGCTACGGTAAAATCTGAATGTCGTAGGTTGTTGGCATTTCAAAAGACACGCTATTCATATCTATATAAAAATATTATAACCCAGACGACCTTATAACCTTATAGTGACAAAAAGTGTATTGTTTACATTTTGTGATTTATGTTGACCCAGATAAACTATATTTCGATGAATCCCAAAAATAATACACTTTTATTTTTAAATTTTAATGAAACATATTGTTTCAAAACCTATTTTTTTTAAATATCAAGCTAATGTACCTGACAAAATAAATATCCAATAATTTTCTACAATCAATATATTTCGATCTGCGAGTATAATTTATATCGGCATAATATCTTTAAGAGAGCAGAAAGTAACAACAAAAGAGCAATATGAAATTAGCTTGAAAGACGTAACAATGTATGAATAATGTAATGAGAAAGATGTACTTATATAAATTATGTTCCCATATGTATGTAGACGTACGAGTAGCAGATTGTAACAGGTTAGGTTAGGTTAGAATAGTAAAAGAAGATTCTCTCTATATTCTTCAAATCTTTTTAGGATATAGGTAGCAATCTACTTATTTGATAAAATAAGTAAGGTATTGACCTTTTCCCAAGATACGCTAGGCTACATTGATAAATCTTTCTCCTACAGTCACATTTTATGTGCAATACTGACATTAAGTACACTTCGAGGAATATTACAGCTTGCTGATAACATATTTTGTGCTTGCTGATAACTTAATACCATTTGGGCCGTTATTCAAAAAGTATGAATTAAATAAATGGGAAATAAAGTGCGTTTATAATTATAGCGCTGCAATTATTATCTACTTGGTAACTTTTATCCACATCAATAACGATTAATGTTAAACAGGTATTACGGGCATTTTTATGTTTTACGACTTTGAAAAGTTTTTACTTAAAGATTACGACGTTACACCTGTGAAAGAAAGAGATACCAAATCGATCGATAGTTTGCTTAGACATTAAGTGGCAACCACTGCATTGACCTCATTATTTAGGTGTTTCTTTACTGCAGTAAAATCAATTAACGAATTCCGTTTTGAGTTTACGATTTTGCATATACTGTTATTTATAATAGTTCTCCGCTACATAGTTAACACAATTTCGATAAATTATTAATTCAAACAAACAAAATGTTTCTTCTAATTCTCATACTGAGTACGACGTTGCCTGGTAATAGTTCTTCAAAACTTCTGTTCAAAGAACAATTCTTCGTATATAATACATGATATCTTACTCAAATTTTCTCCATAATTCGCGGTACAAAGATTTATATCTAAAATCGCATATTGTGCCATTGATAAATGTACCAAATCGAATTGTATAGATAGACGTATTTGATCCGTGACTCAGATTTGTGTAATACCGCCGCTCGAGCCAATTTTCAGGTGTGTTGTAGTTATACATTTCGGATTATGTGACTGTTCGTAGAAAACATAATCCTAAATTTCTTTTACAAAAGTATTCGTCACTTAAAATGCTAAATATTACAGGTTGGTATTTAAAGTACTATGGTACGTCCCTTGTTAACTCGGGTGAAGCCGCGGAGATACAGCTAGTATAAAATATAAAATAGCAGCTGAAATGAAATAAAATTATATTAAATAATGATGAAAGAAATTAAAATTATACAACCTTTACGGCCTAATAGCCAATTCAAAAGCTTTAAATAATGGATAAGTTGGACTATATCACAGAATTTCTTGTTGTGTTGCAAATATGTCATGATGACCAATTTATTCAAAGTTTATGGGGTGATTGTGAAACTAATTGAAATAGTGCATAGAAAGTAATATCGGGAAATAATTATAATTAATGTGTGAGGTAAAAGCGTAACAGCCTGCTTCCATGCAACCTTGTTATTAAAACGTACGCTGCAATAAGTGTTTTTAACACTTTTTCTTAAAATTATGCTTTGGCAGCCAACTTACTTTAGAAATCACATTAAAGACCCCACTGATGACTCCTGTAACTTTCGCAAACTATATGCAGATGTCATTAATTAATGTATATTTCTAGTAATTAAATTTTACCAGAATAATTGATTATTGAATCCATTATTATAGCCCTTAAATTGCTCTACCAATGTCTAATACATAAAATATTACAATGCTCTCGTGTTGGACGCAAGTCGTTGTTCTGTAGGTTTATAGCATTTATATTCTAATGTGAGAGGGATACTACGGCCAATCTACAACATTCCGGTACCATGGTACATATTTTATGAGATTCGAAGTGTAAAAGTGAGATTTGTCCGTTATTTGCGTTACTCTACGTTATATGCCATTATTCCAAATTTAATTTCAGTTTACTAAAACAACTAATAAAGGAAAGGTTCTCATAGAAAATTTGTAGTAGGTACTAAAATGAGGTTCTTTTTTATTGTTAATAGTACAAATCTTCTGTGTGAGCTTTTAAGCTCTGTTTAGGATTAAAAAAATGTTTCAATTAAACCTTTTACAAGATTTTAACCCAAAATTTGATTTTTATTATCAACTATAATTCATTCAACAGCATGGACATGGTTTCCATAGTCTTTTAACCCTCATCTTATGGATTTTCGTAAAACCCTATTACAGCAGATAAAAACACCTTCAAAGAAACTTCTCTTGTGAAGTTTAATTTTATATAATTTAATTTAATATTGACTATATTCTAAATCATACGATTTTATCCATTCAATCGTTACACTCGAATACCAATTATGCATAAATATTACTTGGAAAATAACAAATTTTCATTTAAATTTTATCTCCTACATACCAGTTGAAAAATCACGTTTTTCTTAATAATTAAGGTACAAATTTAGGTTTAATGATTTAAATTAAATAGGATAGGCACTTTACACCATACAAATTTTCATTCCCTGTTTAATCCTCTTATGACTATAAATTTAAAAACCCTTTCCTAATAGGATGCCTAAAGAATATTAAATTAAAATTTGAATTTTCTACATTCAGCTATATATTAGGATATAGATTAGGATGCGAAGTCTGCCTAACTGACAGACAATTAATGATAAAACTTTTTATAGTCATAACATAGTTAGTGCCTCAAAATCATTTGCGGTCCTGGTAGGTCGCATATATTTTTCCCCGGTATGCCGGGTAGTATGTAAATAATATATAATTATTTAAAAAGGGTAAATTAGGATCTGCATAATCGTGTTGTTATACTGATTCTCGGAGGCAACTTTATTGAGAGAATTTCAAAAAACTGAGTTTAGACCTAAATTATAAATTAGTATATATAATAACCTAAATTATAATAAGTATAAAGTTTACTATATGAGAAAATATTTTTATATTTTCTGTTACTGTTCTTTTCTATTTGCATAATGCGTTAATTGACCATTATATTTTGCGTGCAGTAGCATTGATTGTCGATTAAATTTTTCGTGAATGAAAATGTGTAGATTTTATTTTGCCTTAGCGATATTCATATAAAAGGCTTAAACAAAAAAAAACCTCTTCACGACATACCACCCTCAATAACAACCACGAGTAAAGTAGGTAATGTGTGTTTGTCACGCACTTTTCTAATTTCAGCCTCCTGATGGTATCAAACCGGGCGGTAAATTCCTATCTAAAATCAATAGAGATAGTTATTTTGTTAATAACAGTTTATAGTTAGTCCAAAACTTTTTAAAGTTTCACTCCTAATATTGCTTTACCTATAACTTTATATTTAAAATTATTTAAAAGTTATCTTATTAAGAATACCTTACCACAAAACAACTTTCTAGTTCTCTTTTCTTTGTTAGTTCCTAAAGTAGTAAATTCCAGTAATTTTTGGACTGAGAAGTAACGTTTACAGGTAAAATTAAAATATCTTAAAATAGATTGATATTTAGCGATTGTTAATTGTACAAGAGACGCGATTAGTTACTATTATTTTCATAATTTTGTTCTAACACAAATTTCTGTCATGACTAAAATGCGATTGAGAAATCACGGTTCGAACGCATTCGTTACCATCATATATTTTAATTATTTTAATATGTAATTCGACCCCCTTAATCATATAGAGGATTTAGTTATGTTCAATAATATAGGCTCATTAAACACATATTCACTTTTAATGAATTATTAGTACGTGCTAAAATTAAACTGATATCGCAAGGCCCTGCCTTCAAAAGCAACGTTTATTTATGCACAGTACACAGACAGATAACTGACAGGCAGACGGGAGCATTTGATAGGAATCGGGACTGGCTACAACGAAATGAAATGAGATATAGCAATATTGTAGCAAACTTGACATCTCTATCCTACATTTGAAAGTATGCCGGGGAGCTCATTAGGTGGGTTAGATGAAAGAACGGTCGCAGTGTTGAAGTGAGCGTCTGTGTGGATTGGCAGGCGCGACGAACGGCCGCTCACGACGCACTCGGGCTATCAACCCTTCCTACAGCGAGGACTCGGTGGCCGAGACGGCGCTCTCCAAGAAAAACTCCGACGGTAAGAGCTACGAGGCTAACAATATTAGTCTTTCCATTTTAAACTAAATCTCTTCTTCGTCTTATGACATGCTCTCACTGTCGCTTCTGAGTAATGGATTACTTAAAAATTACCGTGTACAGATGGTCGCAATGAAAGTAACCAACATATTTTTGTATAGGTATATTTTCTAATTTCTTATAGATATAAAGACTAAACATTTAAAAATTTTATAATACCTAAGAATAAAAACTTTTAATAATCTAACAAAACTGTAACAATTTAGCAGGGGCGTAACCTTTTTTATTCTAATTATGCGCATATTATTATAAAAACCTTAAACGTTTGTATAGGCAATGTCTCAGGCCTAGAAAAAGCTTATTGCTCGACCATTGAGAAACAATTTTTGGTTGATTCAAAGTTCAGTTCACAACTGCACTGATTTTGAAACTTAGCACAGTGATAGTTTGAATTCCGGACACAAAAGATACATTTTAGAAAGAATAACATAAGTGTACTCGTGGACCATTCCATTGGGATCAAAAAATAAACATTGTCAATCCTGTACACAGTTCTTGAAAAAAATTACGCATACAGATGTATACCTTGTACTTTGTATATACAGATATGTGAAGATTTACATTAAAATTATTTTTAAAATTGAAAAAAAGAGAAATTTTAAATTTTACAAACTTAATTTATTGAAAATATGCATGTCAGACTCGCTACATTGAGAAAAAAAAACGTCGAAATACAAATGGGCATTTATAATTATTTATTAGACTAAAACTCGTTGGCCACAAAAAAAAAACCCTTTTGAATGGCTCTTCTACACAGAAGGGAAGCTAAGAAACATCTAAGCTTATAGAATAATTCGTTTCTTCGCATTGTTTTTTCTAAATAAATACAAAATATCTTATATATATGGTAAAATTCACAAAAAGTTATTTGTAACAATTTAAGAGTGGGAATTAAATTACTCACCTTAAATTCGGGTTTCATTTAGCTAAAATTTGTCGGTTTTTAGGTAGGAAGAGTTTAGAGGTGATTTTTTATCGAAATAAGCTACGACTAACTTTGAAATTCGGAATGTGCACATGTTAAACAAATTTATTATTTTCCTCCAAATTACGTATTTTTTGATTATTATTAGGATATTTTTCTGCTACATAAATATAATATAAAATAATTACCGTTCACAACAACAACAGACTTCATTAAATATATTGTCTTATCTAAATTATTTGTATGAGTGGTAGTAGATAATGATGCCAATAGCGTGGTACGCAAATTTCTAAACTAAACTAAATTGACAATTCTAAAAATAGAGGCCATCTTTTTCATTGTGTTCTTTAATAAAAAAGATAGCACTCTTTAAAGACATGTTAATTTAATTCGTGATAAACTGAAAGAGTTGTGTACAACAGAATTGGCAACATTGTCCTGGAAACGGAGACACAAGTCAGATATACTAGTATTTTATTCTGTATTAAAATGATTTTAATATCCCGTTTCCATGATTCTCAAAAAGATTTATGAGTTATCGAAATACGCATACAGGTGGCGTATAGTATAGGTGTATTCCCGGGAATACAAAAAAGTTTGTGATAATCCAAATAGATATAAATTTTATAAATGTGAAAGTCTGTCCTTAGATGCAACCTATGTTGGTTTCAAATCATTACAACGTTGAAATTTACCATTTTTATTCCATTTTTATTAGATACTAAAATAATGACGGTGCATAACCAATACATATATGAAAATTTAATGTATGTTCATAAAATTCAAGAAAAAAATGGACTGCAACGCACTGAACATTAGAAGTAAAAGTAAACTTGTAGTACCGTTTAGTAGGCTGCACAAAATTAGTAACTCATTCAAAGGAAATTGTATTTTATTTTATAATGAACTACCTATTGATATCTTGGAGTTGTCTATCAATAAGTTCAAAGTTTTTATAAAACGAAAGCTTATAGAAAAATAATATTAAGATATTAAGGAGTATATGAACGTTAAAAAACGCTTGGGTGTGAATTGCTCGATCTCCATAGGTCCTATTATAATTTATTATTGATTATGTGAGATGGTGATAACAAAAAACCCGACTAAGTTTGTTGTGGGTTTCTGCTTAGACCTGTTCGCGATTTGAACCCTCTTAGCTTTAGTTTTAAGTTGTCGAGTGTAGTTATCACCATCACTTTACGAATAGAAATAATGAAATGAACGATTCATAGATGCCTGTAATAGGTTAATGTGAATTAAGCTATTTTTGATTTTGATTTGATTTCATTTGATTCCGGGAAAACGAACGGCGTCAAGAAACATTAAATGAACCGAAATACACGCGGATGGAGTAAAGAGGAAATGTCTCGTTTATTTAATTTAAAAAAACATGTCATTTTTACATTCCACTAGAACAGTATATATGTTCTGGATGAAAGGAACCCCTACCCCTGTTCTTTTGCGTCCCGCTAACAATATGTTTGCAAAATTTTATTTAAAAAAAAATCTGTTATTTTTTACATATTTTCGGGAAAAAAAATCATCTGCGTAATACGGCTCAGGTATTAACGTATTTTGCTACTATGATAAATTCCGGCGCTATAAGAAGGACGATGAAGACCGTTTTAGTAGTAGTAGAAGTTGCGTTATTTATGAAATATATTACCTATTAATTTAAATAGAGCAACCATGGGAGAATATAGTATATTGAGCCATAGCTGACAGCCGTATATTTTGACTTATTATATATATTATTATGATACCAATAACTTTGATATTTCGAAGCATAGTTATTTTATAATCAATCTAAACAAAAATAGCAAGATAGAATTAAATAAAAGATTACATTACTTAAATACTAACTTGATACTCAGAAAGAGTTCTAAATCGCTATGAAATTAGTTGAGACATGACCTACGTAAAGCTGACTAAAATGCACGGAAACGTTTGTTATAAAATAAACGGGAATATTTAGCTTCCGTTGATTGTATTGACCTTACGAGGGAGTTAGTCCCCTTCTTTAAATGGCATACAGAGTACATAACAGAAATACATGTATAATATTATTATGCAGGAATTCCGTATTTCCTACTAAACGGGGAGAATGATTTTATATTGAGTAGAAACTCCCGTCTGTTTGTATTATTGTACATTATACCAAGATGGGCTGATATTAATGCAAACAAAAGCCAATTTGATATGAAACAAGATCTGGATATACACCTCCGAAAACGTCAATGTTTCTTTAAATATGACACTTTTAGAACCATTATATTTAACCACTCTAAAAATATAATATTTAACCTATACAACAAATTGATGGTTAAACACGTCATCGAAGCATATCTAAAGGAAATCAAGATGTAATTTTTTATGGATAAGTTCAATACATACACAACATATAAGATAAATAAAGAAATAAATGAAATATAACTGATACATCTCTAAAATAAATTATACGAAAAAGAAAGTTACATATAATGTACTTGAAATAAAATACACTTGAATGAAGGCAACATCTAATATAGAACAATATTCATATTTCATACATTTGTTAGCATTCGTTTTAATATTTGATGAGCAAATTGGATAGAGCCATGTCTGCCAACTTGGTATATAGAATTGTCTTAATTAAACGCCAAAACCACTTACATTATTATTTATTATACCTGTATTATAATCGAGGTACATCCTCGCAACCTTCGGTACGGTACCACGTATTAAAGTAAACAATGTGCTAGTAGTAACGTTATCGTATAGATTTACATAGCGAACATCAAAGTTAGTCATGTTGGCCTACATACGTGTACAATTGAGTTGGTTAACATATATTGCGGACCTATATTTGTCATTATGTTCTAGTGTACTTATCAATAACGCCATGATGGGTTATGGTATTGTAAACTGTTACCATAATCAATTTAATGTAACAAAAATAAGTGAATTTCAAAAATAATAAAGAACACTATATTATGTACATTATCTGTAATAGTAACTATGTCTAAACAATAAACAGCAAGTATAATTTGCTATATTCCGCCGACAACCGGGAGATTTGAATAACACCACACAAAATCTTTCACTAGAACCTCTACGCACGTTTCGACCCGACACCGGATCATCCTCAGGAGATGTTGACTTCACAAGCGAGAAAAGTAAATTTACTTATTATTTTTTATATGTACAGTGTTATTGTATGGTATTGCAAATTGCGACCCATTTGTCCATCATGGAATTCCATAAATACTTACTTTTATTAGTTTACTCCATTATCTCTCGTGCAATTAAAAAAGATCCAACTAGACTGTTACCAAATTTACGTAAAATTATAAACCTTCTCCATTCGGAACTGAGTTAATAAAATTTGTGGTTTTAAAACCACCAACTTGCAACTGTAAATGTTTGTTGTTGATTTGCATACAGGCGTACCTGCCTACTCACAATGCTTGCCCTGAAAATGTATGGTTAACCAGTAACAACATTATCCTTATTCAAGCATAAAAAGTATTAAAAGTATATTTTTTAATATTAAAATATAAGGAAGTGCCATTTTTCATGCTTTTTATGTATTTTAAGTGACCTGTTTTATAGGTTTTGGTCTTTTGTGTGCTCACGCAGTATCACATGTAATTTACAGTTTATCACGTTTTTACATAGATTACCGGAAAAAAAATCTCACTATCTACAGAATAATAATAAGATAAATAATTATAATTCCAAAATAAGTTATGATAACAGCTTTAATCATGAAAATTTATTTACATCTAGAAACGAAACTGCATACTTATATAACGGAATGTTACTATTAGGGCTTTTTAAAATTTTACTATTATCTCTTATAATAAACTTTTTTAATGACCATAATTAATAATATCGGTCAAGTCGAAACTTTATTTTCAAATATATATTAAAAATGGGGCATTTTTCGCAAAGGAGTTTGTGAAATGCATGTTCCGAGCGCACCCTGCCTCTTATTCAGTTGTTTTTAGATGGCGTATCTTTAATCTCCATATAATAATTTGAGAACAGTTAGTTAAATGACGCTTGTCAAATAATTATGAATTACTGTAATGGCCTGGAGAAAACGCCACAACTAGCGACGTGACTAACTTTTTGATATAGAAATCGTGTGCCGCTGAAACAGCAATATAAACTGAATTATTGCTATTATAAAAAATGATTTCCTCAAATGCGGTCCTGATAAAAGTCGATATCTTTTTATTAGGCTAAGTAACAGTAACAACACTTTGTTTGGCGAAATATTAAAAAAAAGGGTAGATGACTGTATGACACTGATTTTTTGATTGTACGTCAGCTAAAATTTTGCTTGGGTGGAGTCTGTGTGAATCGACACTGCACCTGTTTAAGTGTGTTTCATTACAGCTATTTAGAATGCCTAAAACTTATAAACTACAGATTAAGGAAAAAAATCGTTTACATGAAATATTTATCAATCTATTTAGTCATTAACAAAAACATTTTTTTTTATATTTCGAATTCTTACATCAGACAAGATTTCTTTTGTCTATTTTCAACAAAAAAGTTTTTAATAATGATTCATAATATAAGGCGTTGTGAACGGGGATTTAACGAAAGCCTACACTACAAGAGACCAGGTATCGCGCCCGCACCGTCCTGAGACTTTCCAAGTCCATTATCTTGTTTCAGAAGTTTAATTGAATATTACGTTTTGATGCAGACGAGGACGAGGAGCCGCGTTGCGTCACGTTGACTCCGCGTCACAAAGCTGCCATTCGTTTTATAAGAAAGGTATGTTCTTGAAGTATATGTTTGGTTAAAGATTTTTATACTGTTTAGTTACTTTCTATAGGATAGTTTTAGATACAATAGTTTACTTGCTAATATTGATATGATTTAATTCGTTTCCAGTGTTTAAGACGCATATTTGGGTAATCTTTTTCGATTTTCCGAATCGATATGAAATTTAATTTGAACTTTTATGAAAATTGCATGAATCTAATATATGGTAGCGTAAATATGGATTTATTTCACGTTTCCTGAACGTGAATCCAATATAATTTTAATTAACCCACGAACTTTTTAACAACGCAAAAAATTAAAGAGAGCATTTTAACTAAAATCATAGTAAGAATGCAGTAGGATTTAAAAAAAAAAAAAAACATATTTTTTAGAGATGTTAACAAAGTTATACATTCCATGTAAAAATGCTATAACTTTCTTATGGGTAACAAAATAATAAGAACTTATTATTATACTACCTTAAGCGCAGCTCACAAAATCTGGACACACTGGACAAAAAATATATTTAGTTTTATATAAAATCATTCATCTGAACAAATTTGACAGTTTATTCCAAAGAAATTTTTCATTATAACATTTGATATTACTCCATAACACTAACTATTCTCCTGTACCGGTACATATAATATGTATGGGGCAATTTGACACTCAATTTCATAACATCATGATAAGTAGCTACCTGATCTCTTGGGTCTAGCATGCATAAGTAACTAGTAAAGTAGGTAGGTTAAATCATATTTAATGGAGCTAATACAGCTAATGCTTTGAACTAAAGTACTATAGTACTAACGAAAGAGCGTATGTACCTCCTTTCGTAGCATATTACATTTTATTTTCGACGTACTGAGTAAATACATTGCGGGTATACTTGTGATTATATGATAATGTTATATAGCCTTTCAAAAGTATGCAATTAATACTGTATATTATAGTATTTATTTTTGCTACACAATAAAACTAGGTATAGGGTATTGAGGTTTGTGTTTCAAGAAATTAAGAATTCTGCTCACCTTTCCACCTTTTCATAATTTATCAGATGGGTAAAGTAGCGGAGTGAAGCAGTCATCGAGCTGTGCTGAATTATTTAGCCGTTTACAATGTCCAAACCTAATAGCTTGACCCAAGTTTGTTTTTAATCTTACAGTTCTCTTTCACGGCGGTACGTTGCATTATAAGTTTCAGCTGTAGGCAACTTTTCACCAAAACCTACGTCGAGCCTCGAAGCTCGCATCTATTTCTATTAACGTATGAGAGACTCCGTATGTGCGCCAGATGTGTTTAAATTAGTGCATACGGATAGAGAAAAACAAACTTGCATATTTAAGACAATAAATAACAAATTTAACATCGATTTGGCACAGTATTTTGGTTTTTTAGGACAAAACTTTCTAAGAAAATAAAGTGATCAATAAAAAGCAGCAAATAAACATATTAGATTATTTACTTTGCCTGCTATTATTATATATTCTTTTGTATATTTCTTATGGTACATAAGTGTGTCTTATGGCATTCTGACAGATGAAGTATTTTGTGGCCCGACGTAAATTTAAGGAAGCATTAAAGCCCTACGACGTAAAGGACGTAATAGAACAATATTCCGCTGGACACGTCGATCTGCTGGGGCGAGTGAAAAACGTCCAGACTAGGTAGTACGAATATAATTCATCCTAGGGTAATCAGTATTCTTGATCTATACGTATAATCGACATGCAAATCAATAGTACATATATAAATTACTTATTTACTGACAAACGATATCCCGCCGAGAGTATCTAAGTACTATTGATTCGAAATTAAATATTTTCATTTCGTTTATCCGTATAGATTTAGCGCCCCTTCTTAACACTGCCCAGTGAAACCATTTAAACTTTGCACTTTAATTTACATCTCTCTTTATATCTTTCTCTCGTCTGGACCATACACATACCAACTCTATGTAGACAAGCTTGAAATCTTAATCCTATTACAATATAACCTTTATACAGTAGACCGTAGTGTGTGTGATGCTAACGATAATTCAGAAGTCCTTCTATAATGAATCTAAGCAACTATTTATACACAAACGCCGCTGAAAGTTTTCTTCTATAATAAGACAGAATTACATTCGTGTTTACAGAATATAAAATATAATAGTTGCAGGTTTAATGAAAAATTTCTGCGGTGTATCCCATGCCTAGAATGGGCATCGTCTAAAACTTTTATCACGAGTAGGTAGACGACATGAAATATTTTAATCCTCGCAACTCATCAATCTCTTCGTACATGACGTCGTGTTTACTAAAGTAACTGTCTACCCACACGCATGACTATTCTACTTCGCTAGGGTTACAAATAAATTAGACATTCCTTTTATATCACAATACAACTATTAAACATATCCTTTGATCATCTTGTAAGTAGGCACAAACATTCAATATCGCTCAAACTCCGACACCGGGAGCAAAAAATAGCGTTAGCCCTAAAATCAATACAACCGAATTGAATATTAGTAATCCAAAAAAATTTGAGAATTTAAAACTTTTTCGAGTGCATTAAATACAGTATTTTAAAGTATGGGAGAACTTACAATGTCTCGATGCCCAAGCTGTTGGTATATTTAGGTAAATTTTGGTTTTCTAAATTGGACTTGAGGAATTTTTTATTTCCGTATAGCTCAAGTATTTTGTCGCACGCAAGAGATTTAGAGAAGCCTTGAAACCTTATGACGTGAAAGATGTCATAGAACAATACTCGTCGGGACATGCTGACCTCCTAAACAGAACCAAGAACCTGCAGTACAGGTGAGATACTCGTCTAAAGGAAATGTCATTAATGTAGCACAATAATAAGCGCGTAGATTCGTGCACCGGTGACTCTGCAAAACGCGTTATATATATTTGAGGTCACATAATCTTTTGATAAAACTGTTTTGTAATGAATATTATTATTTTTTTTGTTATTTTTAAATCTATTGGTTTTTATGAATTAAATATGTGCCTAAGAACATAAAATAAAGCAATTTAACGATAAATAACTTTGTTTGTTCCTACTTCGTATTAAATGTGCGTCCCCAATCAGCACTTACGAGTATATCGTTCTATTAAACTAATTAAATTCTGAAGTTGCACCTTTCCCATCCCACGCACCAAATCTCTATGATTGATTTGTCGGGGTAACGAAATATTCTCTATCATTTCTTTTTCTTATCTACCCACATAATGGTTTGGCTTTTATTTTTCAGCACTGCTTTAGTTCAGTTATGAACACAGTTTTCCCTGTATTTCATCATATATATTATATTTTAGTGTTCCGTAATACAGTTTAGAGATATAATCAAAAAATAGTGGAAAAGATTTACTATGTATGTTGTACATGAAAAAGGTTATAGAATGAATCCTTTGATTCTAAAATTAATTTTACCAAAAATTATTCAAATGAAACTGCTTTCATAGCATATCGGATAATATCTTCAAATAAGGAAAAATATATTTTATGATTATAGGAAAGTTTATAACTACAGATTGCTGAAGATGACAAACTCAACATTGACTCAACTCAACCAAAACTTGAATTACGGAACATATAAAATGGAATATAATACGATTCGAACTAGAGTAAATGTGAAAACATTTTATAAAATAATGACCTAGCTTTGATTTATGTACCTAAGAACATTTTCGTCATTTTTATTATAATTGTACCTACTATAATATTCGTTTATAACCAAAGAATAATGTTAGATCAAATTTGACTGATAAAAGTAACCCTGGTGTCATCTTTTTAAACTTTAAAACTCACAATAAGTTGTCACAACTCTGATAATTTGGATGATGTGAGGATGGTCTGATTCTATGCTATGTCTGCGGAAAACAAAAGTACGTATTACAGTAAACATTTAACGTTTTCAAATTAGAACACATATTGAAAACTGTTTAAATCTTACAATTCTATTTTATGTCTTGTAACTCTTGTTATTGTTTTCACAGTCAGAATGAATTCCGATTTTCAAGGAGTTCTTGTTTTGTGGCTAGTTTTGGCATAGAAAAGTAAACAAACTGTTATTATTGCCGATGTTTTCACATCTACTCAATCATGGTTCAATTAATATTAGTTTCTAATTATACATTTTTACATAAAACTAATAGTTTATTTTAACGTACTTTATGTACTTATGTATTATTAATGTATTTCATATTACTAATTTCACAGGTTAGACCAAATTCTTGGCAAGCAAGGTTCCAAGGCGAAGGACGTCTATGCATCCAAAATCAGCCTTGCTTCCAGAGTAGTAAAAATAGAAAGACAAGTAAGCAATAACATTTACTTCGCTAGGTCTAGTAATGTATAGTAAGTTTTTACTATAGGTATGTTAAGTGTTGGCGATTCATTCAAAGATAGTCAAAATTTTGATAGCGATATAATTTTTGTTCTTCTAAGACCTGTTGAAGTTACCTATCAGTCCTGTTTTCTTTTTTCTTCCTTTTTTATAATTTTCTGCTCATTTCTAATAATATATGTCGAGTCAAGGGCGTCAGAGTTTTTTTTTTTGTAAAGGTGACGTCACGATTTTGTTTACTTTCACTCATAGTAATTAAAACCACAACTTGCCGGTTTACACTTGTATTGCGATAATAACTTAAAGGTCCGAACAGTACGACGTCTCGAGCGAGAGAATTTTTGAAAGGCATCGACCACCCGTATTTATAGCACAAAGCATGCTTGTACGAAATTGATTGTTACTGTCTAAATTGTGTTAGCAAAATCATCAATAATTAAAATGTGGGTAATCATTGAATTCTTGAGGTTTTGGCGCCGCTGAATACAGTTAATAACTTCTTTGCGCCGACATATATGATGTATTAAAGTAGAAGTAAGCTTATAGTATAAGATTAGGTAAGTTTAATATGCGATTTGTTTTCAGGTAGATGATATAGAAAGTAAGTTAGATCATTTATTAGAATTGTATGAAGAAGACAGGAGGTCCATGCGGAGGATAGATAACGAATTACACGAAGGCGCAGAAAGTGGGGCGTCTAGTGATATGCAGCACAGAATGCGGCCAGCATTGACTGATAAACAGTGTTCAGAACCTAATTCACCTATATCGCGAACGTTTGAACCTCCCGCTCCAGTGTCAGCACCTCCAATACCGCACAAACGGCCGATGAATAGGGGCTACTCCGATCTGGGAACTAGATTTATGCGCAAGAAAGTCATTGTCAAGTAAGCTTAAATAAAAATCTATTGTCGTAACTTTATCGATCAATCCATTGTCAGCTCACTACAGAGCACGGGTCTCCTCTCAATATGAAAAGTGTTTGGCCATAGTCCACCACACTGGCCATGTCTTCAAGTTCTCTCCAGACTTCACAAGCCTTTGAGAACATTATGGAGAACTCTAAGGCATGTAGGTTTCATCACGATGTTTTCCTTCACCGTTGAAGCAAGTGATATTTTAATTGCTTAAAAACGCACATAACTCTGCAAAGTTAGAGGTGCGTGCCATGGATCGAGCCCCCGACCTATGATTAGGAGGCGAACGTCCTAACCACTAGGCTATCACACGCTTTATCGAGATGCATAGGACTTTCTTATATTACAGAAGAGCGTAAAGATAAACACTTGTTTCTTTATATTCGAAAACTAACTTTAGCACATAACGTTCATTGTTGTCGTGTTTTTAACTGCAAAACTGACAGACTTTGATGAATTTCATACCATTATTTTGCTCGCGTAGGGAATGTTTTTAAAAAAATCCTACCCAATGGACGCTTACGTTATGATAGTTGTAAGTCAAGTTTCAGTCTGATTGGTCCACCAGTTTCAGTTGTGCTATGATTGATCCGTCATTCTGTCAGCCACTTTCCTTTAATATATATACATACATTATATAGAATATATATTTTTTAAAACTTAAAATATGTATTAAGGTTCGCATCGCTATTATTATTTAATGATAAAGCCTGCCTACTTCACAGTTTAATAAAACTTGCTCCACTCACAAATGTTCTCGGCTCCGTAATCTAACTTTGTTGACTTGTGTCATCTTTTACTTTTATTGCCCATTGAATAATTCAGAATCCTTCTGGCTTAAAATTAACCTTATTATCCAGGACATCTTCTAGTCGTTGCTGCGAATCACCAAGAGATGATGAAGTAGTCATAGTGGTACCAACAGACCGCGAGGACACACCACCTCGGCTTGCGACGGACAGTTCAGGTATATAGTAAATACAAAATACAAATACAATATATATATGAAAACTACATAATTTACATTCAGTCCAGTAGATCTATGCTTTTACTTTTGTATAATACACGTTTGCAGAGCTCTCTTTGTTTAATAGAAAAAAAAAATACTATAGAATTTACTTTTTTTACTTAGTTTGTATATAATATACAAACACTCTATCTGGACTTTCAACTAATTATTAATAAGATTTTGAAATAATTCATATAACGGATTGAGAAATCTATCTCCTTACTCCATGAGGTTGTATTAAAATTCATGAAGCAGTCAGGACTGTTTATTACGGAATATATTCAAACACCCGCAGAGAGTAAAAAAAAAATGCAAACACAAAAATATGTATATCTCCCTCATATTAAAAGTATTTTACGCTCAACGTAGTGCTGGCAAAATAATGCTTAAGTATATTAAATCTTGTTATAAGGTAATTCGATATTTATTTAAAAAATACATGACTTCAAAATATACGGAAATCAGCGGGATTTGAAAACACATCTCTGTCCCTTAGGCCAATAAAAATGCATTAGTAGGTACCACCTATCTTTTAGTATTGGACTTTGGCGGGCAGGAGCACCGTGGCTGAACTGGCAAAGAACTTCGCCACGTCGCAAAGAGGTGCGAGTTCAAATATCACTGGTCTGCTATTTTGATGTGTATTTTTAAAATAAATATCCACAAATTTAATATTATTCCTTGCAAGTGTATCAGTGACTGTGTAAGTTAGAATTAAATATGCTTATTTAACCAATTAAAACATCGTTGCCATAGGTATAAATATGCGAATATTACAAAATTGCAGCATCTTATGAAGACTATTCGTCGTCGACCTCTCTCTGACCAGCATCTTGGGACAGCCCCATTCATATCGGCCCCCGCCGGCTGCGTGAGTCCTGAACCATTCCCTTTTGATGTGTGGAATGTGAACTCGTATTATAGTCTGTGTCCTGCTCCTATGCCCTCCCAGTCCCTCCTGTCTCATGAATGCTCATAATGATGGTGTTGTATTTAGATTTACCGTTTATTTTCATTTTACCTTCTTATAGTTTGTGTTACATTTTCTCCATATAAACTAAGTTGCGTATGTTATTATTTCAAGAATATAGTGATCTGCCATCCAACGATAAAAACAACGTCGATGTTTTTGCTAACTAAAATATATATTATATATACAGGGGAATTTTTCAAATGGATTTGCATGAAAATCTGAAACTGTAAGGTACGCAAAGTACCTACTCATTGAAGTTTCGTTCTTTATTTGATGAAAACTAAAACAGCTTCATTGGATTTTTTGCAAAATCAATATTCCTGACCAGGAATCGAATCGAAATCGTTGATCGACTCCTAAAAGATTCCTAATAGTTTCGGATTTGGTCATGCATGACTATTTGAAAAATTAATCCTTTGTATATATATAAAATTATATAAGACATAATTATTTATGTGATCTTCGAGCGCATTGGTGTTAGTTCTTAGTGGTATTACTGTAAGTTATATACAGTAGTACCAACCTACATTCTTTAACGATTTTATTTCATCCTTCATTCTATCACGACGTTCTTTATTATCAGCATGTTTTGTAATATTTTATGAGTAAGTAGATACTAAGATCTAAAAATAATATACTAATTGAAAGGAATTTAGTTACCTATAACTGTTTTATTTTGCAGGAATTTTAGACTGGCTAGAATTTAGACTTAGAAGGCATACCTAACTTTAAACTGATGGTAAAATAATTATGTGTATATCTGCATACCAATTTTAATTGAGACATCCATAATTAGGCGCCAACAACATATTTTTGAAACTACGATTTAATGCATTAAGTACACATAAGTAACTCTAAATTGTATACATTACAGAGGTATGTCCAAGCTGTTCAGTAGAGGTAGAAACAGAGGCAGAGGTGGGTGGCACCAGGTCGGATAGCTCCGGCTCCCCATCGTGGTGCGAAGGCGAGGCAGGCGATGAGCGCGGCTATGGCTCCGGCGACTCGCTGGCTGAGGACGCTGCGTTGCTAGGCGACGCCGTGCAACCGGAACACCACCCTCGAATTATGCGACCTCAGAGACGAGACGTTGCCGTCGATCTGCATCTCCTCCGCCCCGATGTATGAGCCCCACCGATAAATTCAAGAGCGTTGACGTTCCGAACGCTAGTGTGTGCTCCGAGTTACATTCGCACAAAATTCGCATAAAGTTTGCTGTTACGTCACAATTTTCTCGAACTATTTTTAAAAGCAATGAAGGTTTGGTGCAGTGTGACTTTATATTAATTATACAACGATAGAGTGAAATTAATTGTTATCGATTCCACTCGTACTCAGTAAGAATATCGTTTAAGATATTGTATAAAGACCAAAGACTCGATATAGACACTAGACATAGTAATAAGTTACTAAGATATTGTTTCAATACATTTGCTTAAAAAGAGCTTTTGTTCATCGTCATATTTGTGTCCAAAACAATTATTAATTCAGTACAGTACGAAGTAAATTAATGATTTTTCCCTTGTCTTAATATCCTAATCCCAGTAACTATAAACTTACTTTGTCACCTTTGTTTTGGTGTTACGGAGAACATCGCCTCGGAGCGATACTGCCGCCATCTTTTCATATCATGACGAGAATAAACATTTTTGTTTGATTGTTAGTTCTACTAAACAATTAATCAAGCAAAAAGGTTTCACGCAATTGTACCTAATAGTTATAAATCGCATAGGTAGTTTTTTTTACAAATGTATTGAAAAACATCGGATAAAACTTGGTAATTACACTTCACGCTAACTATCCTTCGTCTAGGGTTTTAACCTATCGCCTTAACTGTAATTACCAGTTTTGCACACTTTACTATAATTGTTAATAAATTTAATTACTTAGATACGCTTAAAACGCCCAGTTGCTTATAAAAAGCTCATATTTTCTATACAAGGTTTAATTGAATACATTAGCTAGCCTTTGGAAACCTAATATTTAATAACGAAAAAATATTATTGCAAATGTGACTGTTTTTGCATTGGACGGAGCGGAGCGGATTCATTGTTTGTATGAGGTATGTATCACGATACAAACAAATAAACTATAAACAAAATAATTACATTAAACAAGGAAAAACTTAAGATTATATTATTATTCATTATAAATGATAAATAAATAAGTTAGGTACCTACGTCCGCCAAACGTTTACGAAAAAATAATATATAACGATTTTTTTTTTAATATTTTAGTGTGTATATCCAAGAGAGCTAATGCTAATGAATTTTATTACACCTGTACAGAATTAATTTTAGTTTAAAATATTTACAAAAATACAAGTAATTTTCTGCGTTATAGGACTACCAGACTGGGTATAGTTTCTGCGATTATAATCTATTTAAAAGAGTAGGGCTTTTGGCAGGTCTGACAGTCATGCGTCAATTCTTATGAATTGGCTGGCACATAATATAATTAGTATATAGTCTGCCGAACCAGTAAAATCGTTGTAGGTTAAAAAAAACCTTCTTCCGAATAAAGATTTACATTTTTACTTTCACAAATTATTACATGTCATACAAATCGCTTTTACTAATAAGGTTAATTACCAACTTAAAATTGAATCTGCCAAAAGTGGCTTCAAAAAATCGGTAGTTAGATTATCCAGTTTTTGGAATCTGCAGTAAACTTATGCTTGCTAAGTGTTCTCATTTTATTTGTTAATTTAATAAAAGAATACATGATATAACCACAGTGCAATCTGAGAATCACTTGTCTACGTAGTAGATATATATGTTAGACACCTTCGTTACGTTATCTGAAGTTTATATGAAAAAATACCTATTGTAAAGAAGAGAAAATAATTAAACCTGTATAAAATACCTATTTATATTCGAAGAACTTACGAATTGTTTAACAATTGAACTGTGATAAATATTTTCATTTATTATTAGTCACTACCTATAAACTTTTCGGTGGTAATCCCAGACATAAATAAAAAGCCAGAAAGTTGAGTTATATCTATATAAAAATCTATATTACGCCATTTCAATAACTTCCAGAAGATATGATCTATTAGACATTCTAGTCAAACAAATGTAGTATTTTTTTTAGATTTGATGATTTTAGTTCATATCTACCAAAAAGTAAAGAGGGCCCAGCCGGTCAATGCCATTTATATATTTACGCATACCTGTGCCATTTATATTGGGCCGGGTCGTCCCAATATAAATGGCATATATGACACACGTGTGGCATATACGTATATATACGTATTTTACTTAATATTTATCATTTCATGAACTAATATCGGTCGACAGAAAATTAAACAGAGTGCCGAAAATAGACATAGAAAAAAAAATTGTCGTACCCAGATCCACTAAAAAAAATACGTAGCGCTACTTTTTTCTTATTTTAATATTATATAACACTGGAAATTGGACGCCACTGTTTGTCTGCCAACCATGTGATCATGTATCAGATATTTTTGCAACATTGACACCAATTTTAGAACTAATATCGATTTGCCAGATTTATAAATATACAAAAATCCAAAATCGAAACTTGAACATCAGCATACGATAGATAGATACAGTATAGTGTAAAAATTATGGTTGTTCTGCGCGGTTTTCTAATAAGTATGGTAATACTGACCTAATTAAACCGCAATAGAATTTTAACTGATTAATTTTTTCTAACGATTCCTGAGTCGTTGCCTTTTATATGATAAGACGTGTGATAATCATCATGATGGTAATGAATGATTCATGAAAATAACTAATCTAGATTCCAATAATTCTTACAATACAAACTAACTAAATCCTATAAAACAAAAAATGAGGCATTCTAATGTTTAAGTAGGTTTTAATGTCTTATAGGTACATAATTATATAGTTTTGTACATAAAGTATAATATAAATGAAATAATTAGTAGAAAAAAAAATGATTGCGCGGCTTACGAACTTACCTATAACCTTCTTAATTTTTTATGCACTCAGATGTATATTGTGTGGTATCTATAGGAATCACTCTATTTGGGTTTGTTTTAAACATAGTCTAAAGTTTTGATACGTCTCTTTGCAATAAAACTGCATCACAAATAATTTTGTTTGAATTAGAACCAAAATTATAAGATATTAATTCCCCAGGGCGGTTCATTAGGGCGGTCGTCATGGCGTGCGATCCTTGTGTTGTGCTAAGTGCACTTCTTGTGAACTGAACATGCTAATCACTTCTTCATAGCTGCCAAACATGTTTTGATTGGTTTTCAAAGCTTATTCATCTTATTTCCTCCATAGAATATCCAATTAATATAGGAATGTTAGAACGTGAGGTACGTGCTAACATTTTAGTTTTTCAGCCCACGTTATAATTTTGCTTATGGTTTCGTTTTGAAAAATATGCCAAATATTATATTTTTTCCCTATTTCACAGATAGTGAATGAACACAAGTTTTAACCCATCACATTTCTGCCACTACCCACCCATTACCGACACTATTTGCTGGTATAGTTTGTAATAGTTTTACTCCGTTTTATTTTACAACTCTGATAAAAACGAACTTGTGAATATTGAATACTTTAGAAGAAAATATTATATTATAATTTTCAAAACTGCAAAATAATGATCGGATTATAAGCGATGTCACAATTCTCTTTGCGATGAGCTCTGGCTAATTAGATATATTTAAAGCAATAAATATAGAAATTGGAGTATTCTTGATATTTCGTTTGTGGTGCAGATTTATTACATTCGAGCTTACCTTATTTCCTGAAAAATCCTAATCTTGAACCAATTTTTAAAATTTTGGACACATTTCTTAAAAAAACGCAGGGTAACGATTTGCCTGACATTCAAAATAATAATTGTAAGTATTTATTCTTATTATCTAATTAAATAGTGTCACATTACAGTCGCCAGGTTTACACTGGTCTTCTCTTGAATTTTAGGGCTTTTGCCTAGTTCAGCGTTCATACAAACAGCTATAAATGGGACCTAGTTCTGCCTATAAATACCTAGTATCTATATTATACTTAATTCTAATTGTCAATGTAAGATGTGCGATTGGAGGAAAAATTGTATACATAGAAACACCGTCAACGACTTGTGTAATGGTCCAATATTATAGTGATTACAAACTACTTTATATTGTTTAAATATCTTAAGAAGGTAGGTACTTAGGTAAATATCTACTTATATTTATCGGGTTAAAGCATAATTATTTAGGCTTTTAGTTTATTTGTTCATAAAAATATTTTTCTCTATTTAATTTTTGAGAATGAGCGTCCGTGACAACTTGTTGACATTGAATTTAACGGTGTTCGTGTTGTCAGGCTTTCGTCTTAGTCCACGATTGCTATATGGCCTGGTCGTTGAAACTCTGATTATTTCGCCCTCTCCCTTTTTAATCTGCAAGGTTGATTTCACTGTTTTGAACTGCTTGAACCATCAATTTTTTTTTTTCGGACTCTATTAGCTGTGCTAACCCACAGCGTAACCGGGCTGTTTGGCGAGCTTCGGAAAGAAGCTCTGCCAGAAGAAATTTTGAGTCCTGAGGCTCGAAGAAACTATGGGTCTGCCTAAGGGGGGAGGGGGGGGGGATCTATTATTTATTATATTAGTATTTTGTTGATTGTTCCCTTCCTGGCCAAAGTTACTTAAGATCGCGAATTGAATCTGCCACTTCATACCTTTCTAGTAAATCATAATGTTGCGTATATAAAGACAACTTTTGACAGGCATTAATATAAAATGAAAGAGAGAAGATTATTTCTATGAAAAATAATATACAAAAAGTCATTTGAAAAAGCCGCAATAATCATGCATCAACCTATTATTTGTTTTATTATAATTTTTCAAGGGTTGTTATGTATATTCTTCTACATCCTTATATAAAAAATTTTAAATATTCCCTTAGGGTGGAAATTAAAAGTAAAAAGATATCTATGTAAGAAAGGACATAATAGAGCACCTTGGACGCCCTCATTTAGAATGGGATAAAAAGATGAAATGGATAAAGGCACCTACTCAAATCTAAAAGTTAATCTAATTGACACTTCTTTCTTAGACTTGTCAGTTTAGTTTAGTTGGGACTTGTGTACAGCAGAACCATTTTTGGACAGAACACCATTGCCTACCCAGTTTTTAACTCGTGTCATGTTTGAAATTTTTAACATTGAGATTACTTGCAGACACTTATATTTCCACCCTCTGTACCTATAGATATAACAATAATTATTATTATTACATTATTTAAAGTTACCAAAAAATGCAATACTTAGAGTTATTTAGTATAAGCACTATTCTTCGAAAATATATGAGTAATCACAATTTCCTATGTACACATAGTTATTTTTGTGATCATAAATTTACCTATTTGTATTAAATAAATGAGAAAAAATAGGTGGATACTAATTATTGATTACAGATAATAAACAAGAAAAATCGTAATAACTATCTACCTACAACATTTATCTACCTCTGAACTAGGAGAGGAATTGATTACTAGTCAATAATAGGAATTGAGTTTTTTGTCATTTAGCAATTTTAGGTACTTATACCTAATTTCAAAATATTTTGTGGTTTTAATCCTGAAAACTCATCTTCTAACTACACTGTAAAGTTCTGATATAGACACCTATCCTACGTCTTTTATACCTGTTTTTAAGTTATCTCGCCAAGTACACGTAAAGTGCGCTGACGGTTCACAGGCGCATTTATCAAATTGAAATACAAGCAAGCAAATGCGATTATATCAGTTATAAAATATAATGTATTTCATTTAACATAATATGTATTATGTTTTAAAATAAAAGATCTCAAGCGCAGTGAGACCGAAAGCGCTCCTTGAAAGTGTAAAAAAATAAGTATCTATGCTAACAGGTTTATTAGTACCTAAAATTTATTGCTTGCAATGCTGTATTAGCATATCAATGTATTTCATAGGAAGTTTGATCAACTAGTTCCTCTCGACATTAGCAGTGACTATAAATTGTATAAGTATATTACGGGCAAAGTCCAGACGCTATCAAGTCATTTGACACAACTCTTCCAAAGTCCAGAGTCTGGTAAAGATGACGCCCGGAAAGCGTTGACTTCGAATACTCTGGAATTTGGCCGTAACAAAAATAAACCAAGTACAATAAAATGTTGACCACTACTTAAGTACCTAATGTAAATTTATATATTGAGAAGTATTAAAACGTTTTTTGTATTGTTACCTACTAATTTAAAAAATTAGTAAAGCAATCCATATGTCTATGTGTATAGATAGGCCTATCTATATTCATGTATAAAACAGGTGCTCATAAAATCAATCTGCTGTGCAATCCTCCAATCATTAATAAAGCTAGTGACGACATGAAGGACCTTCGAAATATGGCCGTTCCAGACGCGGGCTATGTTTAAGTACGAAGCATATAAAGGTATCGAAGATACGAATACGAAGCATATATATGTCTCAATATTCCACCGGGTTTTTACGGACGCAATCGATTTGAAATAGGCCTATCTATATATATCGATTATTTTAATTATACAGTCGATATAAAGAAATTATGTCCTCATTCACACTTTCCTCTTAGTTCTTTCAATATGTAAATAAAGATGAAACGCTTATGAAATGTAACAATATCAGATGTCTTTTTCACGTATTTACGAGTACAGAAACCTACCTACAAAGCAAAAAATAATGAATTTTCGGTTACACGGCTATTTCTAAAAATAGCTATCTTTATGTACATTACCTAATCGTATCTTATTTGCCAGTAATCAGTATTAGATCAAATTTCAGAATTTAGTTTTTAAGGTAAGTTTTTTACGTGCGAAAACATAGTAAGTATGATTAAAAACTGGACTATACAGCCTTGCTTACAGCCCTGATTGAGGCCCTACAGATAATTGACATTATTTATTACATCCACAAAATTAACGTAATAATGATTTTTGAACGCTCTTAAAAGTACAAAATAATCATACTGTAGGAACGTATAAAACCCGCAAACTAAAAAATAAACATTAATTCATATTTATATAACTACAGCGTCTGTGTCATAATACCTACTTTAACATAAAATATTTATAGTGCGCTAAAAAATGTTATTAAAAATTTAATACAAACCTTGAAGTTTTAAGTTTTTCAAAGCCTGGTGGCAAGTAGTTTCTCGTTTCATTTAATATTTCCTCTAAATGTAGGTAAACACACTTTAATAAAATATAAATTTAATAAGCACTTGCTTACTGCTTCGTCTTTGTCGCGGTGGTTTGTTAGTGGAGGAAGGGGGTTACCGGTAGTAAGGAAGAGTAGGTAACTCTTCCTTTCGGGGAGAGAGAGTTCGATCTGCGGCACGCACCTATTCTAAGTATCATGTGCGTTTTGAGTTAATCAATTCTAAATTAAATCTGAGTTGCTTTTACGGTGAAGAAAACTATCGTGAAGAAGCTTATGTGCTTCAGAGTTCTCCATACTGTTCACATAGACTTGTAAAGTCTGCAATTCTGCACATGGCCAGCGTGTTGGACTACAGTCAACACCCGTTTTATGCTAAGAGTAGACTTGTGCCCTGTCTGATGATGACTTCTTCATTGATGTGTACTAAATATTTATTGTAAATTTACCTACACCTATATAGTCGCCTTGATTTTATCTGATCTATCCGCGAATATGGATCCCTCGGATCCATGCTATGTTGCTGGATTGGTATACTCTAAACTCAACTTCCTGTTTGCAAAGGCTATTTGACTTCACCTTTTGATTATACATGAAGGGTAAATATTAAAAACGTTCTGGAGACGTGAAAAATTGCGTCCTACTTCTGCCCTATCACAAATCTCTGTGTGAATTGACTAGGGTTTTGTAAGGACGTTTCTAAAATTACAGTTAACCGAAGTTGGGTATCTACTTATGACGGCAAGACCGTGAATGCTGAATGTATGTCGATATGTAGGTAATATGTAGGTAGGTAAACAAATAATGTGAGTTGGACATATTGGTTTTGTCTTGCCTTATCTCTACAAAACAAATAAAGCCCACGACAGCTATTAGAATTTTTTCTTGCAGACATATTAAACTAAATCTGGCGCTGTCGTCCTTGATTGTCCTGATACAAACAGTCCTTTTAATCATATTTCCTTGTCACGTTGGTACCTAATACATAATTAATTATTACTAAAATACATTTTTAATTCTAGTCTTGAAATTGTTATACATACTTACTTACTTAGTAGTGCTTAGGTACCTAGTAAATTTCATTAAATTTCAGAATATTTATATAAAATCATTAATCATTATACATATTATAATTGTAATACTTTAAAGTGTAGGTATCATTGATGCTTTGTATCTGCAGTAGGTAAGTAAGTAAATAGGTAACAATTGTGTTGACTTTTGTTCTGAATTGACATAAACCGATCAATCAATCTTTAAAGAACATTTTATTTAAATGCATAATTATTTTATTCTATTGCTCAGAAGCGACTGACGGAGACTTTTGCTACAGGTAAATTACGATATACTCATATCTTGTTCTCGAGATCTGAGAAATTATTTGAGTGCTTCAAGGAATCGCACCGGGACAATTCTTACTATGCGATGGTTGTAAGGTAAGATGTAAGGGTAAATGGTTGGTAAACTTATAAGGTCGATAGAGCTTTCCGCAGCTCTAAGAGTATGTTTATGTGCATAATATTGCATTTAGTCCGAATGCTTGCATGCGCGTGTATCCTATTCGTACGGACGTCAATCCCCCACAGCCCTATAAATTATAAATGAAGGAAATTAGTAACTCCCAATTCGTAAATATTACACATGAATTATCTGAGGCCTAAATCCGAAAATGTAAATGTAAAATATAACAAAATTTGAAGTAAATGTAAAATATAACAATATTTAAAAAAAAGTTAAAACGGTTAAAAATTTTATTAAACCTTAACAAAGTTATCTTTTATAATTTGGACACAGTTTTTTTTAAGTTAAAGTAGGCACTTAGTTTGATTTTTTTAAACCGAAATAGCTGCGTTCATGCTGCAAGGTTAATTATTAAGAGTCCAGTTTCAAAACAAAGCACAAGTCACCACGATAGACCATACTTATTCTTTTTATAAGATTTCGAATCTTTTAAAAAAACTAAGAAGGAGATTTTATGGTGTTTTGAAAAAGAAAGTGTACCTATAATAAAATATGTTTTCATTATTATTTCTGCCTTAAACGTTCAGCTGAATTATTTGAGTCAGCAAAATTATAGACTCTCAAAGTAGGTACCTAGTTGTCGAGGTAAAAAGAAGCTAGGTAAAAGAATCATAGATATGTAACATTTAACCTATGTCAGGGATGACCAACTTCATTTTAAAATAATAATATTATAATATTATAATATTGCCTAGATATTTGCCTAACTACTTGTTTTTATCTTGTGTGCGCCACAGATAAATTACTATAATTTTACCTTTGTTGAGAAAATTTTATATTTTTATTAAGTACTTAGTTTCAAGGATTATATTATTATTTATTACCTTATTGTTAAAAGAAACTAATACATTGGAAGTGATCGTAGAATTATTGTATTAAAAAACAAATAAAAATTTGGAACGTAATTTATTGTTGTTTGGGTTTATTACCCCTAACTTCTCGACTACGTTCCTACCTAATTACTCTTTTCCGTATATTTTAGAAGGACATTCCTATATATAAGATTGAATACATTATGTAATTTTAATTTTTGAAGTACTTTTAAAATGTCATACGTATTTGTAGATGTAATGTTTGTAGTTTATAATTAGAGGAAAAGATACAAAACCATGGCAGCGTATAGTTTATCGGGCAGTCAGTTTTTAACTCTTAAAAAGTTTCGGGTAAAATTTCAGTAATGCCCTTTATATTAACAAAATTTTATTTTTCTTCGTTTGCTTCCAAGTTAGGTTACCTCGCGTGGGGTAGTTTGCGTGAATTAGTCACTGGAGTGAAGTAGAGACTGGAGGTTGGCTTTTGTATAATTTTAGTAATTTAATGCGCCTAGTAAGACAAAAAATAGCTATACACCAAGGGCAATCGAGTGGCCGAAGGATACTTCTGACTATCCTTATTCAAAGCTGGTCAAATTTATTTAGCTTTTATTAATAGGTACCTACCTACTGCTTCTCATATGAGAAAGTCATCAGCCGAGGATTGCTCAACATTCATCAAACCTGTATCAAATGGTGAGTTGTGGCAGATATGGAACGTACCTCCTCACTTTACCTACCTGCGATGAAATAGAGCAGCAGAAACGAACGGGTAAACGTCATTTCGTCGATAGACGTTCATATCAAAACGTACGGAAGCGCGCAGGATAAGGTTTAGTGTTAAGTGTTCGTATTCCTCGTAATATGCTTTAAAATTAGGTATGAAATATGTATTTGAATTACTAAACGTTAACTTAAAAGAGCTGGAATCCAAAGCCGTAAAAAGTTAGCCGTCTAGTTGTTAAAAAATCACAATCTAATATTTCAATGTCAATGTCCAAATGACATAAATTGTAGAATCATAGGATGTATTTAGCTGTTATTTTGCAGTTTACAAATTTAGTTTATTGTAATATAAATATGATTTAATTAAAATTAGGTTAAATTATTACAATGGATAACAATAGCCGATCTAGAAGAATTGATTTAGATGTAGATAGCTTCCGGAGTGATGAACCAGATTATGATAGAGCTCGTATGCGGAGACAATCTGGTGGTTTCGTCGATTTAGGAAATGAATCACAATACGGAACTGGTGGGCATCAAGCGTCAGGTGCAAACGAAATCTTTGCTGACGTACAGGTACCATTAATAATCATTAGTTGAAGTTCTAACAATAAGATCTCACTTTTTAATAATTTTGATTTGTATGTTAAATTTTAGGGTGACGTGCCTTGGTGGAAATCAAACTTTTTCATATCACAGCCAGTTCTTTTTGGAACTTGGGATGGAGTGTTTACATCATGTCTTATAAATATTTTTGGAGTTATTGTGTTTTTGCGGTCTGGTTGGATGGTTGGACAAGCTGGCTTGGTAAATGCAGTGTTAATAGTAATTTTTGCAGGTAATATTCCTTGAATATATTTCCTCACTAATAACTAGTTATTAATAAAAGCCTCAAAAGTTGATTTGTTTGTTATTTTTTAATGATAATTGAATCAGTGCTATCCCTAAACCTTTGAAATTTGGCTCGATGTTCCAAATAAAGCAATTTTTAGCTAGGTTGGTTAAACTAGCATTTTGTGTACTTATACAAGAAATTTAATATAGTATTTAACTGAAAAAAATCATTAGAAATGAATTCAGGTAATATTCTAATATATAATTTTTTTACAGTATTTGTAGCATTGATCTCAGTGTTGTCAGCAGTAGGAATTTGTGAAAGATGCAGAATAGAGAGTGGGGGAGTATACTTTTTACTTGCTCACACATTAGGCTCCAGGTTGGGAGGAGCACTAGGAATGATTTACTGTTTTGGTCAGGTATGTACCATATATCACATATCAAATTTCATAGTATTAAAATAAAAACTTGCAAATAACTAAATAATATTATATTTTTAGGCTGTAGGGTGTGCCTTAAATGTTTTTGGATTTGGAGAATCGATGGCCGACTTAGTAGGGGCTAATGATTATTCTCCTTGGGCTGCCCGCGGGTTTTCTATAGCTGCAGTGTTGTTACTCGGCACTATAAATGTTGCAGGAGTAAAATGGGTCATCAAATTACAGTTTGCTCTACTTTTAATCATTCTACTGGCTGCCTTGGATTTTTTTGTTGGTTCATTTACAGCTACACCCAGTAAGTACAGTACAAGTTCAAATGTTAACTTAAATATGTCTTTCCTTTAGTTATAACACCCATATATGATGGAATATAATTTTTATATAACAATTTATTTTAGCAAAGGTTAATAGTTAGTTCTGATAAATATCTTTGAACATTACCTTCTTAGATATTGTATAGCCACCAGATGACCACCCAGATAGATCGAGGGTATTTTAAACATTCCTGTAGAAAAACAAAGTATAAGGTGTGTAGTTGAAGATTATCCCACGTCTCATTCCTGTTCCCCTTTGTATATTGTTTGTGTTGTGTTCCCATATTGATGTGAGAATTCATGGTCTGTGGATTTTTCCAAGACATAAAATAACCTATGTGCTAGTCTAGGGTCCAATCTATCCCCTCTCTACATTTCAACCAAATTGGTTCAGTAGTTACAGTGTTAAAGACTTAATACACATACAAACAAACAAACATACACACACTACTAATATATAATATTAGTGTGATATTATAATATATTTTTATGGTAAAGTTTTTTTATTTTAGATGCAGAATTTAAAGGTTGGTTTGGTGGAACAATGACCAATAATACCTGGGCTGACTACCAAGAGAACTATACTTGGTTTAAGTGTTTTGGTGTCTTCTTTCCAACAATCACTGGAATTCTGGCCGGTATCAACATGAGTGGCGATTTAAAGAATCCCTCACTGAATATACCAAATGGTTCCTTGGCAGCTATAGGAACTGGGTAAGGTTTTAATAATCTTCTATGCAAACTTCTATTCTACAAATATGAATAACCATTAAATTTCCATTAAACACATTACCAATTACAAACACTTTATAGCTAAGTTATTATCTGATTATGATATTAGAGATTTCACAATATGGAAATTGGTTATAAATGAGAGCTCACTTATTAATAATATATTATTTTATTTTAAAGAGGACTAATTTTAGGACTAGCTTAAACTATCAAAGTAGGAATCAATCTGTGTTATTATACAGATTTAGATACCTGAATCTAAAATTTTGTGATTGTCAATATTAACTTGAACATTAATAATATGTTTGTTTGTAAATAAAAGTAGTAGAATTGAAATAAATTGTAAATATTAAATGGAAGCATAGGATATGATAGGAGGATCAATTGAAGTTACATTGCAGGAGTAAATGTTATAAAATTAATATTAAGCTTAATTTCTGTAATCCATGTAAAAACGTTTAAGTATTTTACGGCGTTTACAGCAAAGTAAGCTTAATGTTCAATAGTTTTCAAATCATAAAAATATAATTATTATACAGTCACACTTTTGAAATATCTGTCAAAATATTTATCCATTAATTAGCTAGCTTATACATGAGTTATGCAGATCTCTTAGGCATATGTGTATAGCAAGAAACCAGCAGGTTAGTCTACTGATTTGAAGTGATTTTTGTTAAATTATGTTATAAATTTAATCAAATTTCATTTTCAGGACTTTTTTGTATCTGATGTTCATAATTACTCTAGCAGCAACAGTTAGTCGAGATGCCTTATTGAAAAACTTTTCAATAACAGCAGATATTTCAGCAGTAACGGTTTTGCTTCTTGCTGGATTGTATGTAAGCTCAATGAGCTCCTGTCTCGGTGCTATGTATGGCACTCCAAGGGTCTTGCAGAGTATTGCTAATGAAAAAGTTATACCTGGTTTGGAGGTCCTTGGTCATGGTGTAAGTATAACAAATTTGCATTACTTTTTTTCAAGTCTATTATATGTTTTTTGTTACTCATTAGGATTTTTCTTCATTTTTTTTTTGTACTCTGCAGTTTTAGCGTTATTACACAGTGCATTTGATGTGCAATGTTAAGTTTGCACTATTCAAGCATGTGCCATATATGAATATTATTAATTGAATTCTAAAAACTCGATACACTCAAGTTACAAACTTAACGTGATTTCAGCTAATTTACGAAATACTGTATAAAGAGTGTTTTTAAGGATCGTCTCTATGGCTATTCGTAGATCTGAAAAGGATATAAACGCAATCTATTAACATACATAGATTCATTTCACTGAGAAATAAGTCGTTTTCTAAGTGGAATAGGGGAACCATCGACCTACGCAAGCGACAGTATATAAGGATTATATTATTAGTAGAATTATAGCATTCTGTGTATTAACATGCAGTAAAACGTGCCGTAAAAAATCAATGCGCGGAAATGATTAGACTTTTTCATAGTACCACTGGAATGTTCGCAGGAATTAGTAGCTCTTCATATCCAGTTTTTTTTCTTATTACGTTTATTATTTCACAGAGAGGTCCAAACAAAGTGCCCATACATTCAATGATAGTAGTAGCAGTAGTGACAGTAACTTTTATCATCATTGGAGATATAAACAAGCTTGCACCAATAGTCACTATGCCTTTTCTGATCACCTATGCTAGCATTGACTATTCCTATTTTGCTCTCGCCCAAACCTTTGATTTGCAACATAAAAGAGAAATGAGGTATGACTTTGTTTTGTTACCATGTACATTAATTTTATTATCTACTTTTGTTTTTCATATCTTTTATTGAACATCGATAAGTGGTAATCTACACGACGAATATAAATTATAGCACTTGGGTAAACAACTACATTCTTAAAATGAGAATTTAAGAATACCATAGTACATGTTTTTCTTAATACATATTTGTTCATCAAACAAAAAATGTATATATGCTTACTTGACGCAACCAATAGTTTAGTAACCTCTCAAATCCTGATATGTAGATACATTTTTTAAAAGATGTTGCAGAGAGGCTGGACCTATTTAGTTGCAATCTGAGTGAACTCACAAGAGTGACATCATGGATGAAATGTTACCTGAATAATAAAATGTATTTTTATAATATATAAATAAATATATATATATATTTATTAGGCTACTCTAGCAAATTAGGTTTTTATCCTGTAAAGCTAGAATAAGAGGAGATAATTAAATTTTGTTTTTTATAATTGAGTCAACTGGATTTGAGAGTTTAATTTTGTGTATTTATTATTTATTACCTCGGGTACATTGAGACATAGTTATCGTCATATTGAGACAACTTTAGAGTCATAACATCATAGCTTATTTTATTGCTATTTATACGACTATAAACACCATAACATTTACAGCTTTAAGTTAATGCTAGTCTAGTTTCCAAATGTATAATAAGATTATTATTGTTCCAGATTTCAAGGACAATCTCAAAGAGACACGCACGTATATGGAGCTACAGGAAGTGACTTAGACTTATTATTTCCGGAAAGAATACGGCACAAAACTGTGGGAGTAAGTATGATGTTGTTTTAGGAGATATCATAATTTTAAAATAACTATGTGACAAAATAATGATCCAGGACCACATGCGTAATTATGTTTTGAAAGTCGGGCGGTCATGCGGGGAAAGCGCTGACCAGTGCTCTTAAAATTAATAGAATATATTTTTGTACGTTTTTTCCTCAAATTAAATCTCGAAGATTTTACAATATGCGCCAATATATGTCTTATATAGCACTTTAGCCCCTCAAATTTAGATTTAGCTTACGGTTCATTGTAAAAAACAATAATACTCAACAAATCAAGCGAAACAAAATAATCTAATTTTATTTATAATCATAATTATTTCAGGACTTCACACCTTCCCCAACTGATTCAGCTTTAATGAATGGAAGGATGGCGAATGGGGATGCGCGGCGGGAGAACGTTAACGTACATTCGAAAAATAAAAATTGGTACTCTCATCTCTGCAATAGATGGCTGTCATTAATTGGAGTAAGGATGATTTTATTTTGGAGAACAACCTACTTAGTATCTTTTCATAAAGTTGTTAACTGATATTATAACTGACTGAATTTTGTTATCAGTATGTCACATTGTCATTTAAAACTGTTTAAGCAATAAACTGTTTAATACGAGCAAAAATTTATACCCAAACTTTTGTATCATGCACATAATCCTATCCTATAAAGATACAATAGGATTTTTATGTACTTTGTATGTACTACATGTGTATACTGCCCAGTTTTGAATGGCTGAGAATAAAAACAAAAACCTTCTTTTCAGGTGGCAATTAAATTGATACTAATGATTTTAGTTAACTGGATATATGCTCTTGGTTGTTTATCCATATTGTGGCTTCTGTGGTTGTACATTGGTGCTGCTAACCCAGCTGTGAAACCAGGTCGAGCGTCAGAGTTTAGATTTTTTCACTGGTTGAAAATTGCATTCCTTCAAGCTGTAGGGTAAGTGTATCTAAATTTACAACGAATGTAAAAAATCCTGCTATCGTTTATGTTTTATACACTACAATTTTACACTACAATATCTGAACTAAGGCTATATTTATAAAAATATGCATGCTTAAGATTGATCTTGAAATACTGTTTTTAGTTTATAAATACAGGTCACAGTCGTTGAATTGAAGTAAGTTGGATTGTGTGCAAATACAGATATATGCAGAAATATTATAATACAAATTATTAACATATAACCCTCAGGTCCTAGGTCTTGACGAAACCTTTTGCTTAATTATAGATGCTTTAACTTTTACATTTACAAATATAAAAAAAAGTTGTTTAAATTTACAAATATATAATTTTTTTTAGATCAATAAACACTCAAACTCATGCAAATTATGCTTTTTCTTACAGAAAGCGGCCATTAGAGTATGAACAATTGGTTGTGACGCCGGTACATGCAGACATTCCAGTTGAACAGGAGAGGCTCAATGATGACAATGAAGATTTTGCCTCCCGCAGACGATACCATCAATCCACAGCTCTACAAAGTCATCTTGTCAGTGTATAATATATATAAATAGTTATAAATTTAATTATAAATATATACAAGTAAACTTAGTTGATAATTTATTAATGTTATTAACATATTCTATATAGAGAATATTTTAAGCTATGTAGTAAATATGATAAGCCAACTCATAAGCTCCAATGCTATTGACTGACGTTTTCGATATTGACTTTGTAATTTGAGACTAAAAATTCGCATTTAATAAAATAATATTGTATTAAAAATATTATATGCAATTTTTTTTTTAATTATTAGCACTAGTATAGTTGGATGTTATTATCCTAGAGTATACATTTGTGCCAATTCTGTTGTAAACAAATCTCGAAACTAATTGACAGGTCTGAAAATAGTTTTATTCTTTTCTTTAAAATTAATTGCAAAAAAAAGCAGCACTACTTTTGAACCTGTCAATTTAGTGTAATGTAGAGATTTGTAGATACAAAGAATTCACAGTATTTTCTTGGCAGCTAGTGTATTAGGTTGAAATGTTGGTAAGTCCTTTCAAGTCTTCTTCAAGAGATTAGAGATATTATTTAACAAATAATTTAATGACAACTCTTACGCTATTTAACAAAACAAAAAAAAACTTCAGTTGGAGTTGTTTTTAATGCGAGATGTGTGGTCTATTTTTATCATGTGATGATCTCACTGCAATAAATAAAGAAATTCAATAGTGCAATTTCAAGTAACCTAACCTAATAATGTTAATAAAATCAAACAACAACAAACATATGTAACATATGAGAATAACATATAATAACATTTAATGTAATAAAATAACACTTAAAGTTACAAGACAGAAGACAATAGACACAGACAGTCACAGAAGACAATAACCAATATGGTTATTGTCTTCTTTTCGCTTATTTATCAATAGCTTAATAAATCACTCGAGATTAGAAAACATTATTTTTGTAATAAATTATTTTGCAATATTTTGCTGGATTTTAATAATTTCTTCGCACCTGTTTTTCAACAAAAAAAAATTGATCGCCCAGATTTGGCGTTGAGAAATGGAGTTTTCGATCAATTATTTGTATAAGAAAATTATTAATCTTTGGGCTCTTCTGGATCAAACCAGAGCCACCATAACAAAGAGGACGTAGTTTTTTTTTATCCAATATCAATTAGCCTTTAACGGCAACCTCACCTGATGGTAAGTGATGATGCAGTCTAAGCCTAAGTAGTGGGCCATCCTGTTATGGGTATAGTAAACCCATACTCCTAATTAGTTTCTACGCGACATCGTACCGGAACGCTAAATCACTTTGCCACCAGACCAGACTCGAGCCAGGAATCGAACCCAGAACCTCAAAATTTATAACTCAGACGAAAAATCAAAGAAGAATTTGATTCTTCGTCCGAGCTTTATAATGTGACAGGACGAACGAAGAACAAAGGACATTACTATTCGTAATTTTTATATAATACTATTCTATTATACAAGGTGGGCCACGAATTAATTAACATTTGAAAAAATCGTATTAAAAAAACCATTTGATATATTTAAAAAAATGTTTAATTACAATAAAGATAATTAGTTGTAATTTATTTTTTAAAAATTACATCATCTAAATGACCACCGTTCCGATTTTTGCACTCTTCCAGGCGAGTACCGAAATTTTCGAATACTCGCCGACATAGAGACCGCGAGATCGCCGACATCTCTTCGCTGATTTTTTCTTTTAGTTGACGTAGTGTTGTTGGTTTAGTGATGTAGACACGACTCTTTAAATAACCCCATAAAAATAAGTCTGCTGGGGATAAATCTGGACTTCTGGGCGGCCATGGGATGTCGCCTCGTCTGGAAATCAGCTTTTCCGAAAACATGTCTTTGACCACCGGCAGGGACTCATTGGATGTGTGGCAAGTGGCTCCATCTTGTTGAAACCATGTGTTACGATTGTATCCAGAAAATTCCAGTAGCTTCGGTGCCAAAAACTCCCGTAACATTTTCACATACTCAGCAGAATTAACAGTAACTGAACAGCCGCGAGAATCTTCAAAAAAGTAGGGTCCAATGATTCCTTTTGCTGAAATTGCAGCCCATACAGTTACCTTGGGAGAATGAAGTGGCTTCTCGTGTTTAGCTTTGGGATTTTCGCTGCTCCAATACCTGCAATTCTGTTTGTTTACATGTCCGTTGAGGTGGAAATGGGCTTCGTCAGAAAATAAGATGTTGTCAAAATTACTGAATTGATCTAACATTGTTTCGGCATACGACTTGCGCAAATTTAAATCATTAGGTTTTAGTTCCTGCACTATCTGGATCTTATATGGATGTAATTTCAAATCTAATTTCAAAATTCGGCGTAACGATGTGCGGGATAATCCTAAATGAGCCGAACGTTTGCGCGTCGATAAATTTGGATCACGTCGAACAGAATCGGAAACTTTTTGCACGTTCTCTTCGCTCCGAGAAGTCCGTGGGCCACCATTTTGCTTCACATTTAGTGTAGATCCCGTCTCTTCAAACTTCTTCACCCATTTCTTTATTAAAGGAGCACTAAAAGAAAAAATCAGCGAAGAGATGTCGGCGATCTCGCGGTCTCTATGTCGGCGAGTATTCGAAAATTTCGGTACTCGCCTGGAAGAGTGCAAAAATCGGAACGGTGGTCATTTAGATGATGTAATTTTTAAAAAATAAATTACAACTAATTATCTTTATTGTAATTAAACATTATTTAAAATATATCAAATGGTTTTTTTAATACGATTTTTTCAAATGTTAACTAATTCGTGGCCCACCCTTTATAATGAAACTACTGGAGATGTACAATATGCTTAATTGTGTTAATAACTTCTTTTATCTACTATTTTTATTCATGGTGTAATGATTCAGAATAAGCTTCATGGTCGATCACATCTTATACGAAAACGAAACCGTATTACTGAAAATCCTTTATCGAAATAATATTTAAAGCTGTCGTTACATTTTTCCGTTAGGGTTTATATTATCTTTGGAGTACATTTATAATTAAAAACTTGCATCCAGAGCCGTAAGACCAGTTTATAAAAAAAAAATGGCTGTCATTTACATTTACTCATTTTGTCATTGATCTCCGAAAAATAGCATTTGACGCTTCGCCTAAAAATTTCGTAATTTACTCTTCAAGTTCTATTTGTGTGTTTTTAAGTAATCAGTAAAGCAATACTAAAGTTAATGAGTAATTTGTAAATGTGTTAACGTAAAGAACAATCGAAACAATTAATATGGCCGATGATTTAAGAAATTATAAACTTCAACTACAGCAGGTTAGAATTCCACTGTAGAAATTTATGCATCACTATTGTATACTTTGAATTTTTTTCTAAAAATCATTTTTATTTAAGGTGGAAGCTGCTTTATTAACGGATGGACAAAACGAAGAACTGTTAAAGCTGAAAACGGATTTAGAGGAAGTAATTGAGTTGACACGCGATCTTATAAAAACTCAGGAGGGTGAATCAAAAGTTCATAATGTTCATAGTTCTAGTAATGATGATGATGTTACAGCTTCCCTGTTGGCTGCTGAGGATGGTGGTCTTGCTGCGTTGGAGTCAAAGTGGCGTATTGGCGAAAGATGTTTAGCCAAGTGGAAGGCAGATGGCATGTAAGCAAATACATTCTTTGCACTAGTAGTGCGCCCGTAAACCCAATCAACTTACGTATATATTTCATTTTGGTGTGTTTCAAGTGATAGTGCATTTTGTCTATTATTGTATAATAATTTTATTCAGGTTGTTGATCCTTGCTTCCGTTAATATTTTGATTAAGCAATTATTTGTAATGATCGTCTATATTGTGCCTTAACAGTTGAAAAGTTCTAGTGATACTTAAAGCTAAATCTGCTCTAATAATATAAGTCTTTTAAAAAGTATTGATTGCTGTTGCAATGTATGTAGCTTTTAAATTTCATATTTCTGGGAATTACAATTATAAAAATTCATGTTCTATATTCCAGGTTTTATGAGGCAACTATAGAAGAGATAGGTGACGTAAGTCTCAAAGTAAAGTTTGATGGCTATACAACAGCAGAAGTTCTCTCCGTTTTAGATGTTAAATCATTAGCATCAGGAGCAAAACGACCACTAAGCGGTGATGACAAGTAAGTAAATTGTAATGAAGTTAAATTATAACACAAGGATATTATTGTATTAATAAAGGTAAAACCTTTCCATTCATATTATAACCCTGAATCACAAATATCTGCTGGCTGGCTGCTTTGTATGAAGAAGTGTATGAATTGGTTTCCATTTCAGAATTAATTCAGTTTGATTTACTAGTTGCATCAGTTGATTTCTTAAATTGAAGTTTGTAATGTTTTACATCTATGAAATAAAGTATAAACAAGCAAACAAAAAAAAACAGTTTTTCTCACTGAATCGTCTACTTCAATGTAGGTTTGAAGATTTTCGTATTTAGGCTTCTCTAATTTTTTTGAAGGGAAATCTTGAGACTTGTAGATTTTTTCTTTATTTTCCATATTGTGGACATGGTAGAGCAGCTAAATCCAAAGTGTCTGCCAACTTCACTTATCTTCTCTCCCGTTTCTATTGCGCTTCAAACTTTTTCGTCAATACACAATGTTTATCTTTTACTAGCCATGTTTACAGTTGGAAAGTTCAACTAGGAATGTGATAACGTATTAAGCTATTGACTTCTACTTATTAGTCATGGTCAACCACAGTCTTCATGATCCCAATGTAAACAAAAGAATGAATTACTTAGAAAGTTTGGTTTGCATGATGCTGACTGTGGAGTTTACTATGCGCTAGGATAATAAAGTGACAGCGAACAGCTGCAAGACTCACCAAATGTGGCAACATAAAAAGTACTTTTTAAAACTTAACTGTTGTCATTATTGAGAAAGGTTGTAATGCGATATGTATAATTATACGGGAAACAAGCAAAACCGAAAGAGTGATTTCGATGTTTTAGGGTGTTTGTTGTTAAATCTAGTGACGTTACATGGAGTTTACACTGTATTTAATTTTTCGTTTAACATTAAATATTTCCTTTACACATGGAATGTTACAAAGATGATTTGATTACAAAGATGACATAAAAAATAAGTAAAGTCACCCAAGAAATATGAGATAAGAATGAGAGTAATGTAAAAAAAGTAGTTTAGGTAACTACTTTTTAGGCAAATTTGTGGATTGGTCTATAGTATTGGCCCATACCTTGATATAGGAACTCGTTATGGGAACTAGGATTTTCATATAATTAACAATATTTAATATAAATTAATACTATACATTTTATTATTGCAGACATGGCAAAGGCTACAATAGAGAGTATTTAAAAAAGAAAAAGCAGAAAAAGCAACAAAGGTTCAAACAAATAGAAGAAGAAAGAGAAAGTGAAAAAAATAAATGGCTCTCATTTCATTCCAAAGCTGCAAAGAAACCTGGTGTGCGAACAAAAAGTATATTTGCATCACCTGACAATTTGACTGGTCGAGTTGGAATTGGTACTTGTGGTATATCAGGGAAACCCATGACTGAGTATACCCCAGGAGAAAAGTGGAAAAAGGGTTCATAAATTTGTTTGTATAAATAGTGTAATTTTAGAATAAGTTAGTTTAATGACCTATTATTGAATTTAAAGACTTAATAAATTTTTCAGAAATTAAAAATGGTTTTGTTTATATTTGAGTATTCTTAGATTTTGAAAGGGGGTAAATATTTTATTTAGTAGTAACTTTTCTTCAGTTTATTTTAATATCTAAATTGGCTTACCATTTGATCTGTCATCTTTTTATTTCAAAAATAGCATCCAACACTAAAAGTCATATAAATTAATAGCACATAATTACAATAGCATATATAAATACTTATAATAATGAAATAATATTTAAAACAAAATCTAAAGTAGTACTAATTCAGTTGTACATATTTTTTTTTAAATAAAACCTATTTGATATGTGTTTATAGGTACCCAAAAATGATTGACATGTTTAATATATCTTTTCCATAGGAACCATTGTGAAAAGGGCAACACTACCAACATTACATTTTAGTTTTGAGACTTGAGTACAACATAATGGGTTGCGCCAGTATCTTAAAATAGGCTAAGACATTAAAACATATGATATACAATTGATGAATAAATCAAAATAAATTTATGCAGCTGCAGGTGTAGCCAAATTGACTAGGTTTCTTTAATATGTATATATACTTAGCGATTAAGAACACTAAAAAATCGGCCAAGTGTGATTCGTATTCGCCCGTACCACGGTGATGGTATCGATACGGATCACTGCATACCTACGAGATAATGATCTACCTGTATAAAGCAAATACAAATACAAATAAAAACTTTAGAGTAAGAATTTTCAACATTCAACTTCAATTTGCTCTATTGAAAATGTGTCGCAATGGTGCCATCTCGCGTGTCTTTTCAACGAATGTTGAGGCAAGTCAACACTTGAATGTCGTTGTACAGTTCACCGCCACTAGATGGCGGTAATAACTAAAATATGCCGAAGTTAAGAGGGGACGAAAGGTAACCTAACGTGCAAGGTCATTCGAAACTTGAAGAACCTTGAGAGGGAACTTTGATGCCTTCAAATTATAAGAGTTTGGTATTAACATTCACTGGATCAATATTCGTGTGCCAATAGTATTTTTCCAAAATAATATACACAAAGGTGTACAGAACATCCGATTGATGCATTTAGGTGAGCAAGCAGCAACTTAAATTTTGAAAAAGTGTACGTTATCAAAAATCGTCATTCTAATGTCTGCACACTTAATGTTATTGAATATGAAAGCTTTTTCAAAATTTGTTTTCGCATTTTGTTAACACCAAGTTTTTGGTTTGCGGCCAGCGCAACCATGATTGATGTCTTATGGTCACTACATACTCTTAATACACAAAGACGCACAGACAAAACGCGTTTTTAATCAGTCTGTGAAGTAACCATGAGTCCTTTCAGGCAATATCAATAAAATACAACAAAGACGTGTCGCCAAGCGATTTAGCGTTCCGGCATGATGTTGTGTAGAAACCAATTAGGAGTATGAGTTTACCATACCCCTAACAGGTTAGCCCGCTACCATCTTAGACCGCATCATCACTTGCCATCGGGTGAGATGCAGTCAAGGGCTAACCTGTGGTGAATAAAAAAAAAACCCTATAAGTAATAGATACGTAGGTCGGGGCCTGGCCTTTGGGAGTTCAAGGACGGTAATGTTTTTACTTTTTTAAATTTTATTTTGGGATCTGGAAAGTAACGCATAATAATAAGCTATGTGTGTTGTAAGGCTGAATAAACGAAATGTTATTTATTTCACTTATGGGGAAATCTGTTCAAAGCTCTGTTAAATATTTTAAAGCTAATACCCAAAAATTTCGCAGAACGGATAGTCCAAATATTAAGTTGAAATAGAGAAATCGTAATCAAGATTGAAAATATGTACAGCGCGAACAAAGCAAGCTCGAAAATTGTTTAGTAACATTGAACTGTTTGCATTGAGGTTGCTAAAACCAACATATTTAAGAACATAGGTAGTTTAAAACAGTCTGTTCCGCTTTTGTTTATGTTACTATTATTTAGAATAAAGAGTAAAGATTTGTTTGTTTGTTACGTCGTCGTGGTGGTCGTTGGTTATTTGTAGTCGATAATAGGTAAGGCTATGTTATATTTCAGTAATGTTTATATTCATATATTTTAGCCTAAAATTATGAATTTTGTAAAGCGAGCACTTAATTACATGGTATTTATGTAAAACGTATGTTTTTCGCGTGCACTGACTAAACGTATGTTTTACATAAATACCATGTACTACAAAAACACAGGAAATTAGAGAACCTAAAAAGTTCTTATGAATAAGTCTTCGAATTTTATATCGATCATAATTCTTAAAAGGTGATTTTTAGGCTTCATTAGTATTAAGGTTGATTCTTAATCTGAGTTGTAAGGGGGAGTTTATAAACAGGATGCCCTGCTAAACTGCCAACCTTACCTGCCCATTCTGGTGGTTCATCGTGCAGATACTGGATTTGACATTGCCTATGTCCAGTAGTGGATGTCAATTGGTTGAAAGTTATCATAAGTATACATTATACCTACAGGCGAAAGTTTGTTTGCAAGTGTGTTACTCCTTCACGCCGCAACTGATTTGGCTGGAATTATGAATAGAAATAGATCACGTCTTAGATTCATACATAGGCTACTCTTTATACCGGAAGAATCCATAGTTCTATCGGGATTTGTAAAAAACTGTATTTCACGTCGATAAGCTACATCAGTGTCTAAAGATTGCCATAGCTAACTTTTAAAAATTAGATTTGCATGTAGGGAAAGGGTGCGCAATCGGGAACGAGAACAGGAATGGGATTTGGGATAATCTTCAATTACAAACGTTTCTTATTACACAATTTTAAAAACCCTAAACGTATGCAGACCAGGTCGCGGGCATTAGCCAGTTTTATCTAATAAGTTATTAGGATAGACTTTACCCTTTACATATAAGGTAAGCGGTTTTAATTTAATTAGGTCAATAATAAAATTATGCTACCACTCTTACTTAACGTGGGTGAAATCGCGGGGAACACCGAGTCTTATATAAGATGATTCTTAAATTAGATGGAGAATCGATCGCAAAGAGCAACTGCAAAGTTTTATGCTTGCTTCTTGACAAAATGGACCTACCGTACTTATATAGTTCGGTAGGTCCATTTTGTGTTTGTGGCGTCACAAAGTTCGGCAACTACAGTATAGTGTGTCAGGTACACACTGTATTGCACTAGTGTAGATTGTGTAGAACCTTCGGTGTGCGAGTCTGATTCACACTGTGCCGATATGTTTCGACTGCAATTTGTTGTTTAAATTAACTGTACTTCACGTCGATGATCTACAATATGTATAATAAATATAATATATAAAAATATATAATTAATATTAATATATATTATGTGGGGATTATTATTATTTTGTAGCATTTATATGTCGGGATAGGGAACAGGAACAGGGTTGAGACTTGGGATGATCTTGAATTGTTGCTTTATTTTAAATATATTAATTTTTAAAACCCTAATTTTTAAATCTACGCAGACGTATTAGCGGGTATCTGCTAGCTGAAAATATTTCTTGTTGGTGATCTACATAAAACTAGAGGGAGAGTATTCTTTATTGTTGTACGCCAAAGGTCAATAATCTTAGTCACTAGTGCACTCCCAATTCTGACACATTGTTTACAGTCGCTGAGACACTCGTTGAATATAACCACCTCCATTCCGCTAGTGCCAATATCATCCAGAGAAGAAAGGCAAGAGGGACAGTATCAAATGCCCTTTTTAAAGTAGGCTTTGGGTTTATTATCTAGGTTTTAGTTCAGCCGTCGGACAGCATCATCAGTTGAATTACCTGATTGGAAGCCGTATTTATTAAGATATATGATTTTTTGTTTATGAGGGTTTAATAAGGCGTTTGTATTCGAAATTGATTGATGAAATATTTTGTTGAAAGCCTTTTTGAACACATGTAGAAATACTCCTTGAGACCCATAATGGTGCTTTCGACTTTTTATGTGTCACAATCGAATAATCTGTGTTGAGTTTGTATTGGGTTTAGGAAATGATTTTGATAGTTTTGTAGTATTAGTGGTTGGTTATTTGAGTCACTAGAATAATCCGACCACTATAATAATGGGATATAAATCCCATGCATTTATTTTTGAAGTTTTTTGTTTACCATACTACAATTGTTTTGAGGAGTTCATTTCCTTTGTTTTTTTGCCTGGAATTGGCAGCAAGCTTTATGATCTGGTCACTTAGTTTACTCGTAAGACTTTGTTCAAAATAATTCATTTCGTTTGTAATCTGGTTTTAAATTTTTAATAAGATTATTGCGTAAGTTGCTATAGCGTATGCATATTGCATAAATGTGCCAGCAACATTTTGTTCTATCCTATTTCAATATCCCTAAAGTTAGTTTAAAAAAACAAATATTCAGAATGATTAAACTTATGCCAATTTTAGTGTTTTTACTTTAGCTAGAACGTACGTACGAGTACGTTTACACAACATTTGAATCCCCATTTCACACACATAAATATAAAAATAATACGGAATACAAAGAAAAATTGCTACGGGAGGAAAGTTTTTAAGGAATCTACAACAAAAGTCGTGCTTTAAACTTATTTCCATCACTATCCTTTATGTAGTGTAGTGTAGTAGTGTAGTGACATTTCGATTACATAAATACATAGGTATAGTTAAAGAGAAAAAAATAATTGAGATCATTCTGCTCCTATAAATAGATTTGTCTCCGTCTATCAATATAGTTAAAAAAGCTCTTACTTTTATTTTCATTTTAATTGTATTTATTTATTTTCTCCTATATTTTTAATAAATCTTTAAATTTAGTAATACATACTGAGTTAGCCTTAATTATATACAATTTTATTATTTAGTGATTATCTTAAGTATTTTGAATCTTAAACATTGTACGAACGTTGGCTTCCTATTAAATAAATAGCAAATAGTAAATAGTTATTATTACACTTTATAGGTATAATATGATAACATCAAAGACAAAATTTTCGCGAAAAGTTGTCAAGTATACATATCTAAGGTTCTCGAGCTATAACATTTAAAAAGGAACCCAATAGGATTTCTTTGGTGTCGTTAAAATCAATTAATAAATCAACCATGGACATCATTAAGCATGTTTAAAGATTACAAAATGCTATAATATATTTTAAGACGATTTCATATTATGTATATTTCGTATTCAATTGATTGCTCGAATATGCTTATTTTATTAAAACCAATAGAAACTGTTACTAGCATGGAACTGGAAACACATAGTCTTCTGGCTGAAAAAATATTATACCTGTAGAATTTATATCTTGTGAATGAGTTGCAATTAATAAGAACATCGGTCGAGTGTCTATCAAATGTGTGTTCTGTGTATCAAAATTCTAAAAATAAAATATTTAACATACGCTTCTTCACCATGTATTTGTAAAAATAATAAAATGGACCGTCGAATTTCATTTTTGAGATGTGGAGTATTATTGTCAACAAAAGGGAAAATTGTTTTCTTTCTCGGGCCTAAACGAATATAAAGTCTTTGATTAGGCTGTGATGCCATTTTGTCAGTAATATCCATCGGTATGGCTTTAAAACGAGGTCGCTAATTATTCAAAATCAGCACAAATCTTAGTTCAGAAGTTAGATTCGACAGATGGACACAAGGATGGACGGACTAAGTACAATTCTACCCATGTAAACTCTAAGCTTGGAGATCTCTAACATTAGGGAGATCTAATAAAAAAAATATATATTGTCATTTATGGCCTCAACATCAAGATACTTTAAATTTTAAATTGAGATTCAAAAAGTTTACGCAAAGGTTGAATAGGATTGAGGTTTGCAGAGTTTGCCAATTTAGAGCGAAGGAGCGAGCCGTGAAGGAAAGGGCAGAAAACGATTTAAGGCGTTATCTTAATCGTTAAGCTTTGAAAATATATTTATCCAGCTAACAATAACTTATCAGACGCCTAATTACAGCCGCGAAACCACCTGTCCGCTATCATCAATGTACATAGGCCTTCGCATATACTTCGGTGCGTCTTACGCGCGGGCCCTCCCCCGCAGTGCCATTGGCCACCGAGGACGATGCGCGCGCAGTGGCCCTCCTCACAGTCGGGTGTGAGACGATGGGACTCCGCAGGAGTCGGTCGTGGTCGCAATGTGGACTCGCGGACAGTACTGTCGCGACTACGCTGCCATATCGTCGTCACTCGGTACAGATCCCTCACGTTCGACACGCTCAAACTATAAAACTGCGTCCGACAACTAACAACCCTAAACTTTTCAAACTTGTAGCGATCTTTTCAAATTATTATTAAACTATACAAATATGAATTGAATATGGAATAATAATTTAATTTGACAAAAATTTGTGTTTTTTTTTTCGTATAATTGACTGAAGTTAGAGTTGGTGATGTGAGATGGCTAAGCGTCCGGCGTCAAAAGGCTGCGGTGCAATGCAGTGCGCGCGGCTTGTACTGCCGGTGTGCGCGTGTGTATGCGCACTGGCAATGGCCGTCGTCGTCGACGCGCACGCCGACGTTGACACCTCTACCGGCAATGGGGACAATACACTCACCAATTCAGGTAGGTTGTATTAGGAAATTACGTTAATGCTAACGGACTGTAATACAATCAAAAATAACTTTTGTCGACCTCGGTGACGCAGCGCGCGCGATGTTGAATTATGAAGTTAGGGGTCCTGGGTTCGATTCCTGGCTCAAGTCTGCTCTTGGCTAGTTACCATCCTACCGACAAAAATGTGTCTGTTCCGGCACGATTTCGCGTAGAAACCAATTAGAAGTATCGGTTTATCATACCCCGCTAACAGGTTAGCCCGCTACCATCTTAGACTGCATCATCACTTACCATCAGGTGCGATTGCCGTCAAGGGATAAGTGAAAAAAAAAGTGAAGTGGATAAATAAAAACAAAAATTATAACTCTTGATAAAATAGAAATTATTCTTTTCTGGAGAATTTATGAGATATTTTGAGAACGAAAATTTTCTTACAATCGGTGATAACAATTTATAGCTCTTGTCATTTACTTTAATTTAAACTTTTTCTCTGGTAAGTTACAAGGTATTTACAATTAGTGGGAAAAGTCATAGTTGAGATCTGGGGATGAAATAACAAGATGCTGTGTTAGTAGGTTCCCCTTGCAGAGGAAAAATTCGCGACAAGATATTCGTGTGTGTGGGGAAGAACAGCAGCTGTGAAAAAATTTCTTAAGGGACATCGTTTAAGTCGAACAAACTTTATTAAAGCTTTTTTATTATGGTTACTCTACGTTATTTAAGTATAGAAACCTATCCAGTTAGTAGTACAAACTAGTTAATAGGAGGTCAACGGTAATGAACATTGTGTAAACATGCCAGTTAAATTTACTTTGATCGGATTGTGATGAAACTTCAGTACCTAGGCTACCGTAGGTAGGGCTTACTTACCTTATTTCATAGTTTTTATAACTTTCAATATGTTTGTGAGCTATAATTATGAGTTAATGGTTAAATAAAACCTAATAAATTTTAACATAAAGATAGTTCAAAAATCCTGTTGCATGACTGTTTTTTAAACTATGTTTTAAGGGTAATGGTAATAAAGAGTTATTAAGTACCCATTAAGTATTAATGAGTTTTGTCAAACACATATTCTGCGAATATTCTAGCTCAGAACGATTAGTACCATATTCATTTTTTATTATTACTGAAACGAAATATTTGATAATTCTTGATTTTATATCAAGAATTATCAAATATTTACCGGCCATATCTATTGGTACAGTAAAGTCTTCACGGTATAACGCACGTATGCCGTCACATGACCGCTCACGACTACCTACTCTGTGTGTATTATACTAACCGATTATTTTTCTATTTAAATTTCTTGATGATACCCATAGGGGGTATCATAGCACAAGTAAGTAGTAAATGATAAATTTTAGTACCAACATTGATATTTACATCTGCGGGGCTTTTTTTCTTAACAAAACTAATTATCTCTTATTATTTTACTCTATAATTGTTTTATTGGTTTTTACTTATTATTATAAATTCTTATATTAACATAAATGTTGTGGTGTCCATTTATTATTATTTTTTTATAATTGGTTTTGAGTGCAATCGTGCTCGTTAGGATTTTGTCTATTAATGCCACTTAAATAGCGGGAAGGTTTCGGTGGGATATCGACTTCCTATGATTGTCATAAATCATGATATTTATTAAAAAGTTAATGCAGAGTTATGTTTAATGATTATAAAACAGCAAAAAATAATTTAGTAAGTTGTTTTTAACGATTTGTTTTATGTTATGAGTAAAAAATTCAACGCAGACTTCATTTTTAAGAATTTGTGCGATCATTCGACGAATTCAATAAATTGTTGTTAAACGAATATCTGAATTTCGAGTCGTGTTTTGCTAGACGCCCAAACTTGTATAAATACTAGCGGTACTGCTGATCGGCATTTGCCCCATAATAGTCGAATGTACTTATGCATTTCTTTTATTATATTAACTACAATAACATTTAGTGACAAATCAAATTTTGTACTCGCCCTTGTTTCTATATACGTAGATATATTAAATCCATAAAATATCTATGTTTGTAACTGGGATAAGTGATAACTTATATGCTGAGAGATCACTAAAAATGCATAATATCCGTATCGATTCCGTGGTTCATAGATGGATTTTAAACCACTCCTGAAAGCGTTTTCAGAGTACCTACCGCTAGATCTTCCGCCGCGAATAATAATAATGGTGAATCTGAATGTGCTGACCCACATGTGTGCCCAATCATCAGGAGAGCCGAGATCCAAATGTAATAACATTATTATGGTTACGTAACTGTAAAATGCGAATAAAATTGCATAAACCTGCTGGCCGTTCTCCAATAAATACATCCAAGAGTACCTATGCATACCTATAAGCCAATATTCAGTGTGCATTTCACTATTCGAAGTTATTCATTATTAGGAAATGGAATTTTGGATGGTCATTTCTGACGTACAGTAATAACGTAATGGTGTATTTTTGTTAGGAATCTGTGCTGGTATAATGGTACTAGGTATATATATATGATCAGGTATACTAGGTGTGTCTCATAGCATATATTTAGAAGTGCAATTCTTAGGTTATTTAATGATTTATGCGTACGTATGTTTAGATAACTAAAAAATATTTAAATTTTGTCTTGTCAAAACTTTTATATGGAAGCTAGTGCTGAAAGTCCCAGGGCCAGTTTCCTAATGGAATTGTAGATATAATGCACGAAATGCACGTTCTGACGTCAATAACTGTCAAGACCATCGTTACGAATGCGTTACAGTTTAATACGTTATATCAAATAACGGATATAGAAAAGTGCAGAAACGATCTTTTCTTATTTACTGTGTAGATTTCAATCAGTTAGGTAATGACATTTATACTACTTTCTTCTTTCCCTTTAATCTTGTCGGTTTGAAACTTAGAAATCTAATTGATTTATGATAATTTGACGTATAGCTAAAAGTTACAAGTATAACATTACAACTCAAAAAAATGGGACTTTTATCACCATCATTATTATCGTCTGACTAATGACTAGAGCATTTCTGTCTCATAGCGTATAGAGTGGGCATGGGGGTTTCCTTGACTTTAGCGATTATTATCACACGTAAGTGAATATAAACGGGTCGATGGCTGAACGTGCTCTCCGGTTCATTTTGGTGGACAATGCCACCGAGAGCTTTTTTCCTATCGAAGAATTTTAGTCCAAAAAAATCCAACATCTGACAGGTATTGGCCCGAACAGGTAATCGAACCCAAAACCTGGTGAAATCTGGTGTTGATCATGCAAACCACTATACCAACACAGTTTAATGGGGGTCATAAAATCGTAAAGTATAAGTTAAGAGTTAGTTAGTTTAGATTTGCTGTAACTTACTTTCGTCATATTATTTTATATACATTTTATTGCAGCTGATGTGAGTTCTTCCAATTCAAATAAGTGGTTTTAACTATGTAGTATCTATTTGCTTAAGGGACGTTTTAATTAATCTTTTACTAGATCCATTTACTATTTATTACTATGGGGAAGAACTTAATTATTTTTCTGTTCAGCATAAATATGTAATAAAATGTACATATTATATAAACGCTGTTCTTATGTTACGAGAAACACTGAAGGATCCATTTATTTCATTAATTTTGCTGGTGGGCGGTAACGAAATTGAACAACTCCTACCGAATTTCTACGTTATAAAGAAGAAATTGTTTTATATGTTGCTATGTAGGCAGCTTATTCATCATTACTGACTGTTAGACACCCATCTGTATATGTATATGAATGGCTTAAGAAGAATCAAACATATTCAGAATGTTAAAAGAAACTTTAGTGGCATAATAAGTCATATTGAAAATAATTACAAATTAAGGTTAGTTAGACGATCTGTACCCTACATAGTGTTATGACTTGACATCATATTTACATGTAGGTATATACAAAAGGGAAACCAGGGTTAGCCGATGATGATCAAGGAGGAGAAAATCAACGAACCTGGGAGCATCCCGGCAACATTTTCACTAAGCTAAAATAGTCGCCGTTCTAGGGGTGGACGAATTTACATATCGCAGCCCTAAGAAGATTGCAGATGTTGCACGATCCCACTAATGCAGCCAAACAGCAATTGAGGTCGCTATATATGTTTCGTAATAAGTTAATTAGCACATTGTGACAATTCTTTTACTCACTTCGGAAAGAACACTAGACTAGTTATAACATAGGAAATTAGTTGTAATTTTTATATTTTCAATTAAAATTGTAATTTTTTTTAAGTCTTCCAAGCGCTGCGTACGTATTTTGCGTGTAGACATGGGTGTATTATTGTAGTAATAATATCGAAAAACTTAATGTTAAAACGGCTGATGATATGGTTGTAACCGCGTATTTTTTATGGCAACAAAACAAATGTACCGAACTTTTCAATAATTTTCATACTATGTCTACAACAACACTTACACACTTCTAGATAGGTAGGTTTTTTATGCTTGGTAATGCGTTTACGCATCCCCTCCGGAAGCGACGCAGGCAAAACTGCGCCGCTTCTGGCTGGGTATGTGGGACTCGCCGGCGGCCAGAGTGGCAGAGTGGCCTTCCCGTCGCCTGGTAGTTGGATAGCGGGAACGCTCTAAAAAGTTAGGATATATACAAAAAATACATGAAAATACAGGTAGATATAAAGAGCGGCCTTATTGCTAAAAAAAGCGATCTCAGGCAACTTAAGGATTTGGAAAAAAAAGAGGATAAGGATTGCTGGTGGTACAATATTACAAAAATACATAAATGCGAATATTACATCATAATACAAAAACCTAAGTTTACAGAAGTATAATAAATCATACCTATTATGGTAAATATAAAAACATAAACCAATGTATAACTTAATACATACCAATGACCTACCATGTATGCGTTAAAATATACCATCTAATCTGTAATAATTCCGAATCTTTGCTTGTAAGGTACTTCTAAGATATTATTAAATTACATTTTAATTAGAACATAACCTAAATACATCACTGCGTAGCTACTGTGCAGTCAGCATTGTATTCTGACAGTATTGGTAAGCTGGATATCAGAGCATACATGGTCACGTCAGTAATTTGGCTAGTCATAAATTACGCGTTTAACTGAATTACACGCGCTAAAAGCATTCCGCGAGTGCCGAATGCAAACCATTTTCATTCCCCGGGACCTCTAGCGCGTCCGATATATAGGCATTCGACGCACTTCACAAATGAGTTTTGAATCAATGAAATTTAATTAACGACTCGTTTTCCATCAACGTGTCACATCACTGTTGCTATATCCCATCATCTTTTTGACATTGTGTGAAAACTCCATTGACGCTTCATCGTGCGTTTAACACATGTCAAGTTTACCCATTTATTATTATGTAACTGATGCCCGCGATTTCGTCTGCGATGAGTTAGTGTGTGTAAAAGTGTGTTTCTTTGTCTTCCAATCACGAAGCAATGGATTACTAAACAGACGACCTAGAAATAATTACAGGATAAACATTAAAGTATCTCCTTTCTAACAAAAAAAAAAGAATGAGTGAAATCGGAGTACGCGTTAATGAATTACAACTAAATACACATTTTGACTTTCATCCCCTCTCCTAAGGGAACTGTGCTGAATTCCGGGATAAAAATATCCTATATGTTGAACCGGAGTAGCAGCTACTTCTATACCAAATTTCATACAAATCCATCCAATAGTTTCGGCGTGATTTGCGGCCAAGATATAGACAGACAGACAGAAAAATAAACAAAAAAAATTGTTTTGGGCTCAGTATCGATCGCATCCTCCAATTAAAATTTTCAAAATATATTTAATGTACAGAATTCGTCCCTTTACAGTATAGGTTTGACTCATTAAACGATCTGAATCCAAAGTATGTTGCCTCGCAAGGCTGATCAGTCCCTGTGCACGGCTGAGTGGACACTGCAAATGTATCATCATGATCAACTCATTGCCCGCTCACTACAGAGCACGGGTCTCCTCTCATTGTGAGAAGGGTTTGGCCATAGTCCACTACGTGGCCATTTGCGGATTGGTAGACTTCACACGCCTTTGAGAACATTATGGAGAACTCTCAGCTTTCCTCACGATGTTTTTCTTCACTGTTGAAGCAAGTGATATTTTAATTGCTGAAAAGCGTTTTAGATGTTATAAAATATAAAATAACTAATCTAATGGCAAAATATAAAATTGATGTTTTCATTATGACATCACTTTAAAAAAATAAAAATATAATTAAGATAACCCATGCCAATTATTGGCAGTGGTCACTTGGTTACTATTACGTTTTTTACGGTTCGAACCCCCGACCTCTGATTAAGCGGTAGACGTCCTAACCTATCACCTATATATGGCTATCACAAATAAATCAGCAGAGCACGACTCGGTCTGAGCAGAGCAACTGCTTGTCTTCTCTAAAGCGCATCCACACCGGCCGAGAAACTGCACGTTGAAAAGCAACATGAGATTTATTGCGTAAACTTAAAATTAAAGCTATTAGGGTACCATACGCGCCCTGTCTCAGAAGAAGCCTACAACAAACCGGGTTTTTTTTTCTTGTAATCACCATCTCACATGCCATTTAAATTTTTTATAGTTATCTTATTAGAGAAATAAATAATACTTTTTAATGTAAGTTTGTAACTTACATTTTATATAAACTTTGAGAATTTAAAGTAAAAAAAAATTTGCTCTTACTATTTCTATTGTACCTAGAGTTATTATCATTAACAATCTGAGTGTTATAGTTAAGTGAAATAAGTCGACACGATAAATATGAAATGTACTGAAACAAAGTTAAAATAATTCTAGAAGCCAAAGGAACTTTCTCAATGCAATTATTCTAAAGGTAACAGTGGCTTTTCATACAAGTTCTTCGGTGGGAACCGATAACAACGTAATGAATTAATCAAAATTTCACCTCGCCTAATATGAACTATGATTTTCGCCGGCGAACAATAGAGGCGAAGGAGTAGTGGAATCAAAGTTGTTGAAGTTAAATCACGACGTGCCTACATTTGTAGAGTTCCTTTGTTACGGAGCCAAGTAATGAAAGCGCTAGCTGATAATAATTTACGAACAGCAGAAGTGTCGCTGTTTAATGGCGAAAATGGGGTTCGAGGAGCATTCCAGCGAGCGAGCGGGTGTCGAGTGACAACCGCGTCGACAGCAAACTAAAATAATTATCATCATTGTCTCTGGCCACTGCGAACGCTTTAATTGTTCATTTACATTTGCAGCGATGATACCAGTTCCGAACTATTTCGCCCGGCTTTCATTTTACACCGTCCGCGTCCGCTTCATTCCCCATGTTATAGTCGACGCTTAATGGCCTGAAAAAATGGAAATGAATCGCTACATCTACAATGTCAATGTTGCGTGTCTCGTGATATAGGCTTAAGTCCTCATACGCTTCGACACAGATTTATTTTATTCAAAAACGAGAGTTAATTTCCATATGATGACTTCAGGATAATGTATGCGATGTCGCTCCTAGTACATGCTGCTTTATAAAAAGCGTGCATTGCATCTCTGGATAAAGTATGATATGGCTAAATATAGCTTTAGGGAGTTCGCTGATACAATCGCAAAGTACCGCCAAATACTAGCGATGCTACAGCGCTAGTCTTCCTACTTCTTTACTTACCTTACGGAAAATAAGGTTACCACGTTACCTGGATTTTGTATCGCTTTTATCGAGTTACAGCATCGATACATTCGTGAGCTGCTTTGTTTTATAAAAGCAGCCACTACTTGGGCAATTTGAATATTTTGTGCTTTTGGCTTGAAAACCAGAAAAAAAATTTCATACCGGTTTTCGTCATTAAATGCAGAAGCATTTCTGGAAAGATTACGATTTAATTTATTTAGAGGTTGAACTGTGCAACCTCTTGCAAAAAAAACTAGGACAAAATTCACCAGTTTATCGAAATCAGTATTCAGTTCTTTCTGTATTTTTTTTTTTTGCGTATCCTGCGTTCAACTAATTGCGTTTAACAAAAACCGTTAACGAATCCATTACATAACGTTGTAACGAATATAGAAAAAAAAATTACAGTTATGCGTTTGTCTCAATACGTAATGCTGAATCTTTTTTGTAGGATCTTATCTTGTAGAATCTTAGTTGTATCAAAAGAAGCGCTGCATAAGCGCGTCGATAAAATGCGCTACAAAAAGTCGCTGTGGGCGATCTTCTTTTATTACTTCAAATAATCCATCATTATTTTTTATTTTAGGTAAGAGTAGATTTCTACTATGTAACTTGTGAGAGAATATTGTAACAGCATTATTACAGCGGCTGCTCCTAATTGGCTTCGACATGCTAGGTACTTGGCTTCAACACTGTTATTCTATATTTCCATGAGGGGAAACACTCGTACGATTCTGTTATCAGAGTAGTGCCTGTAAAAATAACTAGTAAATATTTTGTATTTAAGTGGTTGAATTATAATATACTAGCTTCTGCCCGCGACTACGTCTTCGTGGACTTCATTCAGAATTGGGTCTAAAGCATCGCTCGTTAACAATTTTTAATCTTCCCACGGGAAATATTTGAGAGATCGGTATAGAGAATACATGTCCTTCTCCATAGCATAGGTGACATGCATATCAAATTTCAAAGCTATCTGCCCAAGGCTTAGCTGGTAAACAATTTTCAATTTGCTCTCAAGAACTACTTAAGGAATCGGGATAAAAGGTAGCCTATGTTCTTTTCCATGTCAAAGGTTCCATTCATGCCAAATTTCATCAAAATCCGTTCAGCAGTTTTGCTTTTTTGCGTGATTGAGTAACACACACACTTTCACATTTATAATATTAGTAGGATTACATTTAACAAATACGAAAAAGTCATCCACCAATGCGATATACGATCCATCCTTATCTAATATTGGTTTTCAGAAAACAAACACAGCGTCTCTACCTTATCGTTATGATAGATATTAAGTAGACATTTTTTATGGTGACAATAATATTTTTTTAGTTCGGATTGCAGACAACATAAAAAGTAACTTTATAGATAATAAATATTTATGGAAGGCAAGTAACAAAAACAGTAAGTTTTGATATCGAAACCCGTGATCGACTTGGGTTTAAAAATTGTTAATTCTATAGTTTAACATAGTCTAAATCACACGAGACAAGTGCTTCGGTGCACTGTGCACAAACGAAAATTATACTAGACAGGAGAGTCCCCTACCTTCAAATATATACCTACTCGTATGAGTGTAATATACGACGTAACAGTCGTACGTACGGAATGTGGCATGTGGAAATCTCAAATTTTGGATTTGTACGTGCGTGCCAAGCCGCACTGTCGCAGTGTGGAAACCACGTTGAGATGTGTCCTTACTTGCTCGCATCATGTAACTTCTTATTTATTATCATAACTGACATTAATAGCTTTAGCTTAATGCAAGATGATGATCGCTTATTAGTGTGGGCACATTTGTCGAAATATTTACCCTAAATCTTCTTTTCCTTGTTCTTAATCCAAATGTTCCATAATATTATTAGTTTTATTAGTCAAATAGTAATTTTTGTAGGAAAATCATTTTCAGCCTTTTCATATCTCACTACCTCGACTTCTCTTATCTTATGTTATAATCGCGAACCGAGATATCCGAAGCAAGGTGGTAGACAAAACCAGTTTACTAAATCCTATAAATACTAAGTAATTCTTGGCTCGACCATCGAACTACGATATACCAATGTGCTAGTAAATGCTGGTTATTATTTACAAGAGCTTGAGGTCCTAGATTCGATTCCCGGCTCGAGTATGGTTTGGTGAGAGGCGCCGACCATGGCTAGTTACCACCCTACCGACAAAGACGTGTCGCCAAGCGATTTAGCTTTCCGGCACGATTTCGCGTAGAAAACAATTAGGAGTGTGGGTTTTCCATACCCCTAAGAGGTTAGCCCGCTACCATCCGAGATTGCATCATCACTTACCACCAGGTGAGATAGCCGTCAAGGGCAAACTTGTAGTGTATAAAAAGATAGAGTGCAGTTCCCTACAAGTAAAGCTCCATGAGACTTACGTAAAGATGTAGTCATTTACAATACGTATATACTCAGGGAATTTAACGCAACTAATAAAGGGCAAGTGGTATTACAAAACGAAATTACAGAAACTCGCGGAGTTCTCCCGCGGCATTAATTTGTATCAAGAATTTGTAGAGATTTAGCTTGAGCCGGGAGTGTTCATCGCAGCCGGCGAGCGTTAACACTTATTAAGGGGGTGCATCCCTGCGACAGATGTAGGGGAGGACCCGCCATTTGCGTAATGTCAGGAATGGTTACACTCGATTTAATAAAACTCCGACAACATTTCATTCCGAAGAATTTTAGAGTCAATTCGTTTTAAAGGCCACCGTAGCATAGCGAAAAAAAACCGTGAGCCGAAACGTGACTGGAATACATTGCCACGGCTTGGATTTCTTATCGATGGCAATTGAGACGAGTAGGTACTTATGGCTTTTCGAGTGGCTCGGCTTCGTTTAATTTGTTGTTTCAGCGTGGAATTTTTATTAACGTTTCCCCTCACTTTACATTTTTGGGACGATCTGCCGTTGGAAGTCAAGGTGCGGAAGGAGTCTCCATTTCGTTTATATCACTTTTCACATTGAATCTGCGATGAATTATGATGGTCCTTATACGCCGTTCAATGCTAAAATTTCTAAACATATAGGTAAGTACCCAGCGTAGTGGTCGAACTGGTTTGAATTCTGCGGTCGACGTGTATTTGAATTGAATTAGATGGAATGCTTATTATAAACGAACAACATACGTGCATACCTATTGACTGGGAACTGAGTGTGCAATATATGAGGAATGCATACTTATACATTAATGGTATATACTCCAACAAAATTACCTCGACTCACGCATTAAAATATTTAGATTATGAAACTGTGTTTGACGCCTATAATTTACAAACTGAACAGATTTCGATAGAACGGTTGGAATAACATTCAATCCTGGGGAATTACTTTTTTTTAAATTCCAATCCAGCGGGATACGAACGAAGTCGCAGGAAACAGGCAGGTCAAGTAATGAGATACTATGCTATTTCTAGTGAGGCTTCAAAATTTAAAGTGGAAAATCGATAAAGGTGCATGCATTACAATTTTAATGCATGATTAAAAATGTTAGTTTAAATTAATATTACCGTATTATATCGTTTTATGAACTTGTTTATATAAGGAACGCCAATACCCTATATTATACCCTATAGCCAACGACACCCACCAGACAAGACGAGTCGGGAACCTAAGACCTTCAACTTTATAATCTGACAGGGCACGCGTTGCTGCAAACCAGTTTTATACATATCTATATAGCTCAATGGAGGGTGTCTTGCAATAAATTATACATTTATAAATATATACATATATACAAACACAGACAAGCACTCATCACAACAACCAAAATCAAGGCCTCACAAATCTCTTTCCTTTACTCATCACTTGTTATTCTAAAGGCTAATTATCTCCCAATATGTATGCAACGATATTTTCCCGGAATGCCATATATCTGTGCGGAATTATATCGTTATCCAAATTTCACTTGCAAATATAATCACATTATGTCCAAGCTTCTGTATTAGCTTTGTGACAGGGTTCAGAAATTAATAGAAACACAGAGCGTGCGTCGATCGGAAAACACAAGGGGACCACTCAGCAGATGCTTATCTACACTCGCATTCGCTCACTAGGATTCTGCCTCTCGTTGGGAGTGTGTGATTGCAGGAAATTATTGTTGGCTTGCAGGTTTATCGTCTCCTAGTAACTCGTATCACACATCTACATAGGATAAGAACTTTATAGCATTAGGGGGTTCTCCGATGTCGACAGTTGAGTTTTTCAATATTATTTGAATTCAGCAAATAGCAAAACTAAACCGCACTAACTCGATGGAATTCTGCCTTTCGTTGAGAGTGTGTGATTGCAGGAAATTATTGTTGGCTTACAGGTTTATCGTCTCCTAGTAACTCGTATTACTCATCTACATAGGATAAGAACTTTATAGCATTAGGGTGTTTTCCGATGTCGACAGTTGAGTTTTTCAATATTATTTGAATTCAGCAAATTACAAGGACTTCTTAGCATTAGGGTCTTCTCCGATGTCGATAGTTGTGGCTTTCAATATAGTTTTTATGCAGCGAATTACAAAACTAAACCGCACTTATTGAATAGAATTCTGCCTCTCTTTAGGAGTTTGTGAATGAAGGAAATTATTGCTGTCGTGCAGATAAATGGTCTCACACATGTAGATAAGAACTTTATAGAATTAGGATGTTCTCCGAAGTCAAAAGTTGAGTTTTTCAATATTATTTGAATTCAGCAAATTAGAAAACTAAACCGCACTTATTAAATGGAATTCTGCCTCTCTTTGGGAGTTTGTGAATGAAGGAAATTATTGCCGTCCTGCATATTTATGGTCTCACACATGTAGATAAGAACTTTATAGCATTAGGGTGTTCTCCGATGACGACAGTTGAGTTTTTCAATATTATTTGAATTCAGCAAATTACAAAACAAACCGTACCCACTCAATGGACTTCTGCCTCTCTTTGCAGTATGTGAATGTAGGAAATTATTGTTGTCATGCAGGTTTAGGGTGTCCTAGTAACTCGTATCATACATGTAGATAGGATGAGGACTTTATAGCATTAAGGTGTTCTCCGATGTCGATATTTGTGTTTTTTAATATAATTTGAATGCAGCAAATGACGAAACTAAACCGCACTCACTCGATAGAATTCTGCCTCTCGTCGGGAGTCTATGATTGCGTAAAGGCGGTCTTATCGCTTAAACCGATCTCCTCCAGACACACTTTTGTGGAAGGAACAATTTACAAGAAAACGGGGATAGTGCAATAGTTAAGAAGATCTATTGTAATAATAAAAATAAGAAAAATAATGAAATAAGAACGAATTTATACATTTTACATACTATTATTGTCGTCTCCATGTCTATTTCGTATTATACATGTAGATGTGGTTACTCACATATGGGAGGAGGCCTTTGTGGCCCAGCAGTGGGCTATTTTTAGACTGAAGCTAGAAATCATCGCATTGTTATTACAAGGGTGTCAAAATGAGAAATCAGCCAAACAAGCGTGAAATGTAATTTCGAATATCTTATTAGTAAAAGGGCATTGTCATTGTAATAACGTCTAAGGCAACATGTGGCATAAATATTAGATGCTAAATATAATTAATGATCGATTGCAGCGTGTCACGAGTGGGGAACTGTCAGAACCCTCCGCAAATCTCTACCGACACAAAATACAAGTCCCAAGGGCCCACCGTGCCTTTTAATTTGCAAGTATTAGGGGTGAGGTATTGTGCTGTCGTTTTTATAGAAATGAATAGCGGCCCATGTTCATCATCGAAAAAAATTGAATTCTTTTCAAAGTTCTCAACGAATTTGCCAAGGCCAATGGATTGTATTTTAAAACATTATGTTAAATTATGATAGCATATAACATCCATCCGTCTGTAAGAGGTACAAATATGAAATTTACAATTATTTCAAAGTTTGTATTTGTATTTTCGGTATGACAATGATCAATCATAATGATAGGCGTCCCCAAACAAGAAACAGTTTTTTTCGATCTTCATATGATGCCAATATTATGTGTCCCACCTTGGTACGGAACCCTTTGTATGCGAGATAGTAAATAATAGACATTGGACAACGTTTATTTTCAATCTCTAATTTCCAAAACGGGTACCGAGTTTGGAAGTTAAAGATTAATTAGATAGTTACAGTTTCTTTGACAGAAAAGCTTTTATCAACGTGTCACTGGCCCAGACCCTGAAATTGAAAAAAGCACCAATATTTCAATGTCGTATAGTAGGTACTCAAAAGCCCTGATACTTAGTCCTGATAGTCTTCAGTGTTAGAAAGTAGAAACAACTAACTTAGCATACCAACCATTTGTTCGAGATTTTAACGACCTCCGTGACGCAGTAAGTGCGTTGTCGCAGTATAAAGTTGGAGGTCCTGGGTTCGATTCCCGGCTCGAGTCTGGTCTGGTGGGAGGCTTCGGCTGTGGCTAGTTACCACCCTACCGACAAAGACGTGTCGCAAAGCTATTAAGCGTACCGGCACGATGTCGCGTAGAGACCAATTAGGAGTGTGGGTTTACCATACCCCGCTAACACGTTAGCCCGCTGCCATCCTGGACTGCATCATCGCTTACCACCAGGTGAGAAAGTCGTCAAGGGCTAACATGTAGTGTATAAAATATATATATATATATATAGTTAGTTCATAATATTCCACATTCGCGTATTTCCGTTGCTCTGTTTCTGCGTGAAAGTGTCGTCGTGCGGTTAATATGTAATCTTGACAATTGATTTCATTTCTGCATTGAAGACGCTTTGGCCGATAAACGCGGCTGCATAAACTACGTAAGATGATTATAGTATCTGTAAGTAGAATTAATGTAAATCCTTCATCATCATTGTCCGCTACATGGCGCTTACCTGTTCTCAGATTGAGTAGGGTTTCTGCCTTAGTCCACCACGCTGGCAATGTGTTGGTTGATAGATTTCACACGCATTTGAGAACATTATAGAGAACTCTAAGGCATACAGTCATCGAACTCTCCCCATTCTTAAACACGGGGTCTTAACCACTAGGCTGCGAGTATAACCGTACAAATCTGTAAGTCCTAATATTTACAAGGTTACCTTAAAGCTATAATACAGAACATTTTAACAATATAACTACTTATTTTTATAAGGAACCCGTACTCCTAATTGGTTTCTTCAACGCTAAATCGCTTGGCAACAAATCTTTGCCGGTAGGGTGGTAACTAGCGGTAGACCAGTCTCGAGCCCGGAATCGAACCCAGGACCTCCAACATTAAAATGCAACAGCGCACACGCTACGCCACAGTCAACCGTCAATCCAAACAATACAAACAAATGCCAATTTTATTGTTTACAAATCTCTAAGCTAAATTTAAATCCAAAAATATGCTATCCTACTAAAAATGTTCCGTGAGGGGAGGAATATAGGTATTTTAAGACCTAGAAATATAAACTATAGTTCTAGTTCCGAGAATAACAGAATTGGCTACACACTGCATATTGCAAGTCTCACACGATATATTTTATTTAATATTAATCCACGCCCTAACTCCCGAAATAATAAAAAGCCATTTGGCTTAATGTTTTTTTGATTCATGTAATCGCAACATGATGTATGGGAGCGATCGGCCGTCGTCGCTCGCCACTCGCTACCCGCGCTCCGGTTTATTATGATTATTCCCTCCAAATGATGATTTATTAGGGGATTAGGCAGGCACATGGTCTATCCTAACGGAACGGAAGATTGGCTTTATTTATAATAATCACATTGCATACGCAAAAAATTAGCTGGGTGAATACGCTAAGCCGCAACAACCACAGCGCGAGAAAAAATTAAATCTGGTGATTAGCACAGCACCACAGTTTTCTAGGACAGTGGCCCGTGTGAGCAGGGTATTAAGATTTACGTTTGCGCAGCTTTCTATTATTATTATTTTTTTATTTCCAACAGAAGTTAAACTTTGCTACAATCGCTGATGATGAAGTGATCATATAGTTGAGGATATCCATTTAAATTAAACTTACAATCTTATTTGGTTTCTACGCGGTATGTTACTGCTATCATTGGGCGGTACGACTTTCTCAGTAGGGTGGTAACTTACCATGGCTGTAGCCTCCCAACAGACTACATTAGAAAAATTTGCATTTGTTCTCTGCCCGGGAACGACCCGGCATCTACCCACTTTAAAGACCAAAGTGCCCACATTGCTCCAGACAGGTCGTCAAAAATACAGCACTATTACTCACTAGTCATTCTAAGTATTATTTCTTACTTTAGTTGCAGGTAAAGTTGTATAAAATGTAGTCTGTATTAATCTCATTTTAAAATAAGTTTTGCAATGAATCCGTCTGGCATTTTTGGAATTTACAAGTAAAAGAGCTTCAACCAGTACCTCGGAAACGCAAAGAAAAAATAAGTTCATAACAATTCACTTTGAATTCTTCTCGACTGATTGTGGATCGCAATAAAATCTGAGCATCTTTTCATTTATTTATTAGGAAAGGTTTTTAATCTAATATTTTTGAATTCGGGAGAGATTTGAAGACTACGTCAACCTACCTAAACTTTTATTTTAATTCATGCATATTTATTTTAAACTAAAGTGGTTTATAACTAAATTTATTTTATAATTTGCCCGTCTTAAAATTATTTTGAAATGCAACCGACGCCGCACGCTAATATAACACGAGCCGCAGCGGCCATTGATTCAAAAGAGAGACAAGTATAAAGTTTCCGAAGACATGAAATCATAGAGCGATTTCTTTTACGACTTCGGTTCGGTTTCAACTTCATAGCGATGAATTATGCAGAAAGGAGAGGGATTTCCTGTGATAAAAGTCGTAACACCCCAAGAGTGCTTTAAAAGGAGCTTTTACTATACTTGCATGGTTGGAAATGCCGGTTTCTTATTCCTGTACACATTTAGTGCTCGATAATTTTTGTATTTAACATACTTTTTTTGTCAGTTAAATAAAAACTATGAGAGAATTCCAGATTAAAGTTATAAATTACCAAATTGGGAACAGAAATTATCTTTATCTGGAATAGCTAAAAAAAAAAACGTTTCTACACAGAATTTAATCCCATGCAGATGGTATGACATGGTTTGGATGCAAATGCTGAAAGAATTCACTGTTATTCATCCTTAAGAGTTTTAACTTGGTTATATGTTATTTGATCCATGCCAGATCGAGCAGGTACATATTGATATTGCGATGTTTTAGGCACATTGTTAACGAACAAAATTGTGTCGTCTTACTAAATTGATAATGTAATACAATCATCTGCAACATGCGAGGGATGAAATTGATAGTTAGAAGCTCAATATCGCGTACGGCCCGCGGCATTACAGGATAGAGTAGAAGCGGAAGCGAGTGTAGGCTGGAGTCGCCAGACGCGGAGCGGGGTGTGCGACGCGCGTCCTGAATACCTAATTGACTAATATTAGTTGCTGTGGGGGAGCTCCCTTAGAGGTGAGCGTAAAACTTGAGACAAAGAACACGTACAAGCTGCAAAGGCGCCTTTTTAAGTTTTAATACAGAAACTTCCACGATTCAAGCTACCTTTACCGTTCTTTTAAGCTGTCTTTAATTGACCGTTAAAATTTTATCACATTTGGCAACTTCTCAATTTTTGGTAATGCGATATGTCTTTATTTAAGAAAACATGTTTTATTTATGCGAAGGTGCAAGTTAATCATAATATATATACCAATTGTCCTAATTGAAGCGGTGATAGCCTAGTGGTTAGGGCGTCAGCCTCCTAATCAGAGGTCGACGGTTCCGGGCACGCACCTCTAACTTTTCGGAGTTATGTGCATTTTTAAAAATTAAAATATCACTTGCTTCAACAGTTAACACATATAATGCCTTGTCAGCCACATATGGCTGACATTTTCCAAACCAATTGGGCCGTGTCAGCCATATGTGGCTGACGGAATATGCTTGTTTTGAAAGCACGATTTTTCGTCGTCAGCCACGTTTTTTATGTTAAACTATATGTAGTATGGTTGACAAGGCCTAGTAAATTATAACTGTAATGATGGCATTGACACTTTTACTTACATTTTGAGAAATATCAAGTTTGTAAGTGGAAGTTTCGAAAACAAAAGAGTGATTACAAAAATAGTTGGTTTTTGCAAATAAAATTTATAGGTAAATGTTTTAATTGCTTTTATTTATATTTAAGTTGGCATTGGCAAAATAACTCAAACATATCTATGGTTTAAATTGAAACAGCTGATACAATAGTGTGGCTCATTCGGGCAGTCTTCGCAGTATGTTACCACTCTTTTGGTTTTATTTCGAGCATGAACTCTTCCAAATTGGGCACAGTTTTCTTTATAACACCTAACACAATATTTACGACAGGCAGAGGCCAATCCTTGCCTTTTCTTCAATTCATGCTTTACTCGCCTAGGTCTAGAGGAGGCACTAGTTTCCGGGACTCCTGTATGCACGAGGTAGTCAACCAACGCGGTTCTAAACTGGACGACAGAGAGCTTCTTCTTGGTTGTTAATTTATATAAAATATATGAATTTACAATCGCTGTATTCAATAATAACTCCATCGCCAATCTTTTGGGCCATTTCGTTGTCTTCCGAAGAGGGGTTGTGTAAGAGGACATTTGGTCTGACAGATCAACCGCTGATTTTGCATGATTATAATCTACCACAATCTTCGGTTTAATTTTTTCTTTTCCTTTTTTAGTTATTCTTCTGAAACTTACGGAGTGCTTAGTAGACAGCAGCAGTACATCCCGCTTGTCTTTCCATTTCATAATTGTTATTCCGTCGTCATTTTCTTGAGCTGAGAATTCTCCTGTCTTCAGTTTTGTTTGGACAACTGTTTGAGGTAAACCTCGTCTGTTTTTTCTAAGTGTGCCTATGAGATGAGTTTGTCCCGCTAGTAGTTTTCGTGCCAGATCCAAACTGGTATACCAATTATCTGTGCAAACCGTATGTCCTTTATTTAGATAATCGTCACACAAGGCAAGGACAACATTAGTCGGAGTAGTATTGACATTTTCATAATTTTTGCCAGCATAAACTTGCACTTTTACAGTGTATCCTGGGTTTGAGCACAGCTTAAAAAGTTTTATCCCATATTTGTGTCGCTTATTTTTATTGTATTGCCTAAAAATAACGCGGCCACGAAATGGGATTAGACTTTCGTCAACACACATTTCTTGATTAGGTGTATAATGACATTTAAAATTAGCATTTAGCATATCTAATAAGTGTCTAACTTTAAACAATCGGTCCTCCTTATTGTGATTTATTTCATTATTGGCAAAGTGCAACATCCTCAAAATGAGTTCAAATCGATTTCGGCTCATAATGGACTTGACAAATTTCTGTTCAAAACATTTGTTAGTGCTCCAGTACAAAGATAGTTGAGGTAGTTTCACTATCCCCATCCAAATTAAAATGCCAAAGAACCGTTTAATTTCATGGCAATTTGTTGGCATCCATTTCTGCATTCGGTATGATTTTGTTGCACTTTTGTTCAAGGTTTGTAAAGCAAAGCGATTTGTTTCTTCGGCTATGTACTCGAATATACTGTCAGGTACTAGCAATGAATAAAATTCTGCTGGTTTAGCTGAACTCATGCTGGATCGCAATGAAAATGGCTTAAGCCCAGGACATTCAGTATATGGAATAATACTTGGTTGCTTACCCAACGGATTGAACCATACTTCAGTATTTCGTGAGGTTGGTAACACGGGAATCTGATCATCTTCACTGTCGGATAAAATCTGGCGTCGATGATGATTTTTGGTCCGTGCGATTGATACTGTATCATCGAGATCAACGTCAAATACTTGTGTAGCATCACTATTTGATAATGTGTTACATTCTTGATTATACACTGTTAAATCTAATTGCGATAGTTCGTAGTCCAAATCATCATCAAAATCTTCCATTTTTTGTTGAAAATCACAAATCAGTAACTAATAACTTGCTAAATCACTAACTGAACAACTATTTACTGCAGTCTCCTTCGATGCACAGCGACAAATGACGCGCGGGGGGCAAACACAGGCTGCTAAACAATCAAAATGGCGCCGGCGGCGGCGAGCGACGCGTTTGTTTCGCGCGCTTTTGAAATCATATGGCTGACAAAATGGCTGACGCGGCCCCATTGAGAATTTTATTACAGTGGCGCCGCGTCAGCCATATATGGCAGCCACCATTATTTATTTATTTATTTCACTATTACATTATGTAAAATGTAACGAAAATAGTGAATTAAGACATTCCTCACATTCCATGACCGTATTTTACAAAAAAAAAAATACAGTTAGTTCATTTGTTAGTACGGCATTATATGTGTTAAGGAAAACATCGTGAGAAACATCGTGTGAAACCTGCACGCCTGAGAGTTCTCCATAATGTTCTCAGAGGCGTGTGAAATCTGCCAATCCGCACATGACCAGCATGGTGGACTATGGGCAAACCCCCACTGAGAGGAGACCCGTGCTCTGTAGTGAGCCGGTAATGGGTTGATCATGATGATGATAATGTCCTAATTCATAGGTATATTAATAAATTTCTATTACTTTGGCTTATAACGTTATAGAGAGTTTGAATAGAACACTTTAAGTCTCTGATGACGCTTTAATGAGCGTTTCGGTCCTAAGTCCGGTAACACATTTCCTTTCGCAGGTTAATCATATTAAGTAAGGGTAACCGAGGACACTAGGTATTGCGCTGGATCACTTGTTTGACGCTCAAGATAGACTGGCTCCAGCTGTGACGTACGCCTACTTCTTTATCCCGCATTAGTTTCAAGGCGAAAAAATATTAGAGCAATGTACTCGTAATGTAATTTCGCAAATATGTATGCTTCTTTACCTAATCTAATCTCCTACGATGTGACGAGCGATTATGAACTTTCGACCTCTATAAATAAGATAAAAATTGACTACGTACAAAGTATTCAATATATAATTAAAATATTAGTTTTAAATATGAGCTTATGGTATAATAATTTAATTACATAAATAGTTAGTAACTATAGAGGCCGGCAAATTTGACAATTACTGGATATGAAAAGTCCTCGTATCACCCATTTCGCTTAGTGATTTTCTAAAAAAAAAAATTTATACAGAATTATAACAAAAAACAAAACAAAATTACTTAAAATAATGCGCCTACAACAGTACTTTATAGTATTTGAGCTGTTAGTTGCAATTAAAAAAGTTGCAGTCTTCGAATACTCAAATACAGAAGTTTAAGAGTGTAGCAAATAGCGACGTATTTAATCGAGGAAGTATATTAGTTTGAAAGGAAATAAAATTCCATTAGAGTAATTGGTAGTGCAGGAAGTGACCGAGCTTGAGTTCGTAGTCGGATCTACATTGGCTTGCACAATGCAGTCGCACATGCGCGTTTGTACCACAAGTAAATCGAAAATAGGGTTGTTAAATATCCACATTACTTCGCCATGACCATCACTCCATATTATAAAACTGAGCCCATTTACATCTGTCTGTTAAAGATCGCTGGAAACCAAAAGTCCTGAACTAATTTAAGTGAAGTTTTTACCAATAGACATAATAATTCCTGAAGTTTTTCTATGTTTATATTGTATGGATATAGGTTTACGAAAATTTTAGGCAAGGAACATTCCTGAAGTACTTAAAGTTTACACCGCCGGTATCTAGCTTCCTTATATTGGGAACTCCTAAACCGACGAAGAATTATATCTGGATCTACGTCACAAATTGATGAGACATGGCAATTTTAGAAGAGTACAAGATTAAGATTTTAATGAGACTATGAGGAAATGTCAAATACTTCGACAGATTTTTCTAGAAAATTCAGAGTATGTATTATATAATAATTTAAATTGGAGTTTAGAAAAATTTTCGATGATGTCGATTTTCTAAAATTTCATTCTCAATAAATCGATGTCGTTGGCTATAAATAGGTGACCTGAGGATAACATCGGCAGCACAGTTCAGAATCGTATACAGTGTATTTCATGAAAAAGTAAGACTATAAAGCAGAAAAAGTAGTGGAAGAAATATTAACAGTGAAAAGTGGTGATATCGTAAGCGACTATGTAGGTTTTACTGAGTCCCTTACGAGAATGTAACGTGTGTGTCGTTACACAGTTACTTGTTTTAAAAGCATAGCATCCGTTTTATTATTCTAATCCCAGAGTCCTGGATAGAAACTTTTACCAAACTAACTATTATGTAAATCTATGTATGGCAAGCAAGTAGAGATTATGCTTGTCATTTGAACAGATTTGAAGGTTTGAAAAAAATATATTTAGTTAACCTCACTTCTACTAAATAAATAAAAAATGAATCAAATTCTTCACAATTCTATAAAGTCGGTTTTATTTATCATTTGATTTGATTAAATTTTTTGCTCCATATTCCGATTTACGAGTATATCCGACTTATTATAAAAATAATCTTTAAGTAAAATTAAAAATTGGCTGAGATATTGCGTTAGTGTATTTTACGTATAAAATACATTTTTCAATTGCATTCATTTGACATTGTTTTGAATCTTATAAAATTTTATGTTAAAAAAATCAAAATCAAAATTGCGTTTATTCAGCCTGTTAAAATACATCTTATCTAAAAACTTATGTGTGTAGAAATTGGCTGAACAGGGCGCTGCCTCAGCTTAATGCTGCGTCAAAATTTTACTCAGTTACGATAAAATGTCAACAGCTCATCTTTCAAAGTGATGGTGCCACAAGCATACGTACGAAGTTACCGTGTTAAAAACACAAATTTTGTTAACCTTAATGTTTCCGGTGCCGTTCTTACATTTAAAACGAGGTACATTGGTGAATCGTAAAAGGCAACGCATTCCCTGAACACAGTTCCAGTTTACTTTGTTATGCTAATCTTCATAATTCTTTAGGCGAGGGAAGTTTTGGGCAAGATGCTTTTTTTGAAATAACTTCTAACTTTATTGTAATTTGTCATTGCGTGCCATGAATGCTAGCTTTAATGAAAATAAGTGTGACATTTGAAAATGTTGGATTTTGTTCAAGTAAGTTCTGTGTGTCAAGTGGATATTTGTTACTTTGTAAGCGATGTTGACGACTGTTTTTTTGGAAAAAATGTCTACCTGATCCAGTTTTTCAGATTTGTTGTGGATCGGACGGACATTGTAAAACGCCAATGGGACGTCACTCAATAAGTTCAATTAATTATTAATATGCGTATATCCGTAAAAATCAGAAGTTTTTTTATAATCCCATCATCGCTGCAAATTAAGATTCTATATTATTACAAAATGCTCTTTCATTCCAAGTAAGAATTTTCCTTAAAATTATTTTATTTATTGGTATTTTAATATAATGTATGATTAATCAACTATTTGCTACAAGACAGCGAACACCGCAAATTTGATGTGATAATTAAAATCGACGTCTCGGTACATCGTTCCGTAAACTCCGCTGACAGGTTTGTGAATCTCCCAACTTGTACAAATTAACGAAGAAAACTTCACGATCAAGTCCGTCTACCTGAAAACACAAAGTAAACTCCGTGCCTTCGTAACTTATCCATTAACTTAAGTAGAATCTGTAGACAGCACAGAAGAGAATAGTGCCTTTACTTACTTCCCAGTCCTGTTAGGTACTTTAAAAGAAATTTATGATATAAGGTCAGTGACTTAAGCTTTTATACGAATGTTCAAATCTTAAACCCGACGACTACTAAGTTCTATTAAAATACCAAATATGTACTTTTTCTTGTCCATATTTGTGATATCTAATCTTGTCACCAGGTGAGACTGCCGTTAAGGTCTAACATGTAGTGTATAAAAAAAAGCATTCATAATGACTTCTAGTAAATTAATATATTTGATCGTACGTTTAATATGTAGATATAGGTAAATATGTAAAGGTCTCGCTAACTTTTTTCCGATTATGATTAGTCACAAAGTTTGCATGGAATGCGGTATGATGGTGCCAAAGTGAAGCGTCGAGTCACCCTTCTTACTTTGTGACATTAACAAACGGCTTGATCATGCGAGACATGTTTCCAGCTCCCAGTGCGTTCAATTTTAATTTTTTTAACCAACTTAAAGAGTAGATCCTTAAAGCTCTTCAATTATTTTTTCTACACGGCTATATTTATTTTTATATATTATATTCCTATATACGGCTATATTTTGTCTGGTGGCAGGCTTCGGCTGTGGCTAGTTACATTTCTTAAATTTTTTAAATTGTATTAATTTACCGATATTATACAAGTTTACAATATTGCTTTCAACATATCTTAATAATCGTATTCATAAATATATAATGTCAATTCTTCACATTTGTTTTACTTTCGTGTAGGAATTAAATTGTTATTCGAAATATGTCCTATAGGTTTTGGTAATAATTGTTAGTCATGAAGCAAAGAAATCTGTAAAAAAGTCACTTAAAATCTCCATAAAATTAAGAAACTTCCTTTTGACTCGGAACCCAAAAGTGAAAAATTATTTCTTGAATTTTTACTTAACTTAAAATCTGCACAACGTTGTAGTCGACGACCGCTTTATTATTTATGACAAGGAACACGAAACTCATCTCGAGTTATAAACTTCTTGGAATTTCTCCTGAAGTAATACAGAGCTATTATTATGTCCCCACAAAAAATATTCGCCGTGGCGGGGTTAGGGTCGCGCACAAGGGTGACGCAAATGTAGTCGGGCAGCGGAGTTCGCGAACGACAGACGTTTTGGACAGATTTCGAGGCAACTTTGCCGTTGCAAACAAAATGCTTACAACATTTCAGAATTTTATTTATTTAAACCGAAATCTCTTTTCTTGATCAACTCATTGTAATGCCCTACGGGTCTTCTCTTAATATGGTAAACGTTTGACCATAGTCCACCACGCTGGCCATGTACTCTCAGGCATATCAGGCAGTGATATTTTGTTTGCTTAATTAATATATATAATATTTATGATTAATTAAAAATAAGCGCATGAATGAATTGAATTGAATCTTTAGGTATGATATACTGTTACAAATCTACAGTCCACTTCACGGTTACGGACATGCTGTCCATGGTAGGCGATATATTAAACGTGCAACATGTTTGTTTAATTTTTGCATTAAATTAACATTCATGCTATTTAAATTTTTTACCGAATCTTGATATAAGTGCTCCGTTCGGTAATAAAGATGAAAATTAAAACGATTAAAATCCGATTTATAACTATTACTATATACTACTATAAATAGTGTGGGACTTTTCATATACACAGAAACATCAAATTGAAGCGCAGATATTATAAACAAAGAGAGAAGCAGAGGAAACAATTCGTTTATAATGTATGAAGAGTGACGGCAAACTCGCTTTGAGGTACACTCAAAACTTGTGAAGTTTACTTGAAGAAATTACAAAGGTTATTATTACGAAGTCTGTTCCACAAAAACTGCGGGCGCGGGATGTTTTGCTAACTTCCTGAGGGGCGGCACCGGACGCTCCGTGGCTGTTTCAACTTATTATACCTTAAGAGAACAGTGAGAACATTACAAATTATAATTTTCGGCTTTCTTCACTCAATTTTCTTTAAACAAACACGTATTGGATTTTGGTTTTACTATAATTTGAATTATTAAAGCTGTGATAGCCTAGTGGTTAGGGCCTCAGCCAGAGGTCAGCGGTTCGAATCTGAGCAAGCACCTCTAACTTTTCGGAGTTATGTGCGTTTTTAAGCAATTATAATATCACATGCTTCAACGGTGAAGGAAAACATCGTGAGGAAATCTGCGCGCCTGAGAGTTCTCCATAATGTTCTCAAAGGTGTGTGTAGTCTGCCAAACCGCATATGGCCAGCGTGGTGGACTACTCGTATAGCCGACCCCTTCTCATTTTGAGAGGAGACCCGTGCTCTGTAGTGAGCCGGTAATGGGTTGGTCATGATAATTTGTATTAAACTTTTCTTATATTATTTCGGTCGTTTGGATTTATATCGTGCTAAAAAATTATTATTAAATATATTTTTTAAATGTTGCTGGCCGAAGCTATATTAAATAATATTGAATCAAAACCAGAATTTAATTTTTGGTCTGTTTATCTGTCTGTTCACGTATAACACAAAAACTATTTTTAAAGGGCATTTTTGTTTATTTATTTAATAACTCTGATTATAAATTGATTTTTAGTAATTCTATTTTTATTTTATGGGTTGTTTTATTTGTTTAGTCTACCAAGTTTTCGTGAAGATCTCGTAAATGTTTTTGGACATTAGATACGACAGAACTAATTAGATGACAGCAGCAAACTCCTAACTTGAAACTTAACGAAACTTAATAAATTTACACATGCCACGTGAGTGAGGCTTGAACGCTAGTGTTAACCTAAAGCATACAAGTTAATTAAAATGCGATTTAGAACCTTATTTTAATGATTATTACAGTTCTTTGTTGCTCGCAGGAATAACAAAGAAAGCTAATGCTAAATTTAATTAAATAAATATGTTCGATTTTATCAGCTGGGATGTAAATAATGTATGAATATTTTGACAATGAATAGGTTAAAATATTTCAACACGTACACATTTTGATTAAAAATGATGTTCATAATGTACAAACTATATATCTGAAAACTTGAGGGTTTTTCCAAGACGATGAGACGAAAGCTAGTGTTATTACTTGTCTGTCTGTCAAATTCCTTAGTAAGGGATCGAATTAACTTTAAATTCACAACTATGTAAAAGTATTATGTTAAAGTATGAACGAGAGCTAAGAAAATAATTACCTATATATTATCAAAAATTCAGCTCTCAAGTTTGCAAAAACCAACATTTCACATATGGCCAAACCCTTCTCACTATTGAGAGGGGACCCGTGCTCTGTAGTGAGCCGAGAATGGGTTGATCATGATGATGATGATGATGATGATGACTGTTTTTTACTTTGAGTTACCGATTAAAATATAAAAAGGCAGTATATTGTTACCACCTATTATACATATTAACATTGAATTTATATATATTTATAAAAGCTTTCACTTTGAACATTTCACCATATGGGTCTATAGTTGGAGTTACGCATAAAACGTAAATATTTCCTTACAACGCGAGGTTTAGTTCGATTTAAATTAAAACCCTTAAATAAGACTTTCGTATAGTGATCATTTTGGGCCAGAACGTGATCCGCCATGCACGAGATTTAATCGAAATTTTATGGTTTCCTTTAAATTCTACCTATATTATTCTTTCTGAAGATAATCTTCATTATCGTATTATGACTTGAATAGAATTATGTACACTTTCCTTCAGACACTCAGATTTTTCTCGAGTTGCCAGCCTTATTCAATCGCTTATCTAGTCCGTTTCCTCTATTATACGTAAAACCCATTTACGTTCTCATATGGCTAAAATGGGATACGACAATAAGAAAAGTTTTTCTGATGTTTTTCTTCCAAACCACTTAACAAGCTTGGCGCACGGAGACATGTTTGTGCCGTGCTTGCATTATGACACCGTGTTGCTATAAGATTTAGAGGGGACAGAAGTGAGGAGACTTTTTGGCGCCAGTGCGGCGTTCGCTACTTTCTTTGTTATAACAACTACCTTACACTCACTGCTATCAGGCAATACATTTCTCATTTATTTTATTATTTATTGGTGATCCAACATTGTTACGGACATAAATGATTTAGGTATAACTTAATTATAAAGTATATTTACAACAACAGTAAATCAGTTTAACATAGTTTTTTTTTAAATCCTTAACGCGGACACACTCATTGGATTTAGCTTGAATGTAAATAATCTATGTATTAATATTTGGTTAATGAACTAGTGAAAAGATTTCAAGCACTATCCTAATAATGCATACTTTTATTTTAAAATTAAAGGGGTTTTTTGAATGCTTATATATAAGACGCACCAATATCTAAACTGCCAAAATCGTTTAGTGCCGAAATGCCGAATAAATATTTGAGATGAAATTGATGTATCTATTTTATTTTTTTATTTATTTAAACAATTTTTTTATTGCATATTCAACAAAAGAAAGGAATAAATACATAATATAAAAGCAAAAGGCGACCTTATCACTAAAGGCGATCTCTCCCAGGCAACCTTTTTTAAGACTATTTATTTACGTTATGTTTAAATTTTGCTTTAGATACTATAAATTAAGCGTTAATCTTCCAACACTTAACTTTCGTTGTGAAAAGTATAATATCATAATAATGAAAAATATACAATACCATAATGTACGAAACCAAGTTAAGAAGCGCAGCGGGCGATGTCTCCACGCTTGTAATATACGCTAACGGGCAGGGACAAGACAAATGTGTTTTCTCTTCGCTGCTGGTAGACACAACGCCTCTCAGGCCTCGTTTCAAACAACATATATTAAATATTGATAGCTCATTTTAAGTTTTCCGATCGCAAACATAGAACATAGCAACGCAGATTAATAATTATTTATTGAAACTAAGTCTTCTTCAGTGTCGTATTAGCTAGTTTCGGAAATGTACAAGGTTTGCCTACTAAGTACAGCTTTTAAGCAACGCTATCGAAAACTTTCTGATGTAATGAAGAAGAACGTGTGATACTTTAATGTAAGAGGAACGAAGTTAAGAAGCGCAGCGGGCGATGTCTCCGCGCGTCTAATATACGTTAACGGGCCGGGACAAGACAAATGTGTTTTCTCCCGGCCTTTAGTGGATGTGTCTACTAGCCTCATTTTTGTGACCTTGAATTAAGGTTAAATCGATAGTGTGTAACACGTGTTATACACGGATCAGGATTTTTTTTAAATAACGTAATTTAATTGAAATTATATAATATTTCTTCGTATTACAAATGTGATAAATAGTAAGTACTCATTATCATGTTTACACCTACTGAAAATCATATATTTGAAAAGTGACCGTAGCTTAACCAGCCTTATTGAAACTTGAGATTGACTCACTCGGCTGAAGATACTCTCATGTACTAAACTCGTATATTAAAGGAATAGGTGACTGACTTACTGACTGATTGACTTATTGAAAGAGTGATATGTGAAGGCCTAGTTGCCTACTGTAACTTGGCATACAGGGAGTTTAGTGCAATCGCTTAAAGCAGTATATACTTTAATGATTTCGACGCTCTTGTTTCTGAATTATAGTCCTTATTAGACCTAAAATTTAGGTTTAAATTACATTGCTATTATATATGGTAGTAAGCCTTCAGATAGCTAGTTAGATAACGTAGGCGACCAATATGAAAGGATTTTTGGAAATCTATCCCCTCCGGAAGCCAACTAATTCTTTTAAATTTGCATGAAAGTATGTTAGTTTTTGAGCACAAGAGTGACGAACATAAGCGTGAGCGAAGCCGCGAGTAAAAGCTTGTATACCAATAAAATAAACGTAATCCGTAAATAATAAAATAGCGTAGGATAAAATTTTTGTACAAATCTTACCATTTCGAAATATCTTTAAAAATTAAAATCTGTTTCAGGTATTTCAACATCGGGATTACAATAAGTCTGAAGGTATTTTTAAACCCTAATTACGATTTACGAAGTACCTGGTCCTTTTGAGGTGGAGTGTAAAGAGTATTTGAAGACGGGAGTGCCATTTACGTCATAGCTTGTTAGAAGCGGAAACTGGCTCGCGGCCGACTCTCGTTCAAATTCAATTTTACTTAAATTCTTTGCTCGTCAGCGTGCATTGCGTACTTATCGACCAACTAGCCAAGCCCAGTTTCGTGTGCTTTCATCTCCGATTATTACGACCTCCGCGGAGCAGCATGTGCGCTGTCGCATTATAATGTTGGAGGTCCTGGGTTCGATTCCCGGCACAAGTCTGACCAACCTAGCGACAAAGACGTGTCGCCAAGCAATTTAGCGTCCCGGCACGATGTCGCGTAGAAACCAATTAGGAGTATGGGTTTACCATACCCCTAACAGGTTAGCCCGCTACTATCTTTGACTGCATCATCACTTACCATCAGGTGAGATTGCCGTCAACGGCTAACTTGTAGAGGGAAAAAAATCTTCATCTCTAAGACCAAATTAATGGTAGGTACTCTGTATATTAATATTGAGTACGCCAACTATGCGGTATATTTTGTAAGCGGCGATTTTATATTACGAGAAGCAAGATTGAGATGAAGTTGGAACGGGGAAATCTATAGATTATATAACCAGTATGTAGATATCTATGTATACGTTGCATCGTAAATAATAATTGATGATCACCTTTCTGCTCCAGATAGGGAATATTATACCAAAATGTGTGATTTGCTTTTTATTTTGCCTCTTATAAAGATTTCTGAGTAAAATTATTCACAGCACTATTTACTGTACTGTACTGAAGCTAAGCTATGTACAATTTGCTACTGCATAAAATTTCTGAAAATACTTTTAGTCGTTGGAACATTAGTTTTTCTTACATTACGAAGCTCATGGAATAAGGAAACTCTTATGGGTCCACTTTATTGTTTGTCTATTTGTCAAACCGTCTGTCAACGTTGTTTTCATTGATATCAATGTTTTGTTTTTTGTGCAGTGAAATAGTTTACAATAGTTAACAAAAGTAAACGAGTTTAGTTTATATTCAGTATATAAACTGACAAGCGGTGATAGCCTAGTGGTTAGGGCGTCAGCCTCCTAATCAGCGGTCGGCGTTTCGCATCCGGGCACGCACCTCTAACTTTTCGGAGTTATGTGCGTTTAAAAAAATCACTTTCTTCAACGGTGAAGGAAAACATCGTGAGGAAACCTGCACGCCTGAGTGTTCTCCATAATGTTCTCAAGGCGTGTGAAGTCTGCCAATCCGCACATGGCCAGCGTGTTGGACTGTGGCCAAACCCTTCTCATATTGAGAGGAGACCCGTGCTCTGTAGTGAGCCGCTAATGGGTTGTTCATGATGGTGATGATATAAACTGAACTCGAAGTAATTGTATCATTTTAACAAATTATATTTAAAATTTTGTATTACTTTTGTGTGGTGTACAATACACACAATACCACATACACAAAAATGAGTACACTGTTATTACAGTGTATTCATTTATTTATTTTATTTGTTTTATCATAGTATTATACACTAAATAGAAATACGGCACTGCAACCATATTACTCCTTCATTACGGGGGAAGTAGATATACTCGTAGTTATATCAATAAGCTTAATAAGAAGGCCACCCAATCGATATGCGGATCTGGCTATGCTGAACTTGGCACGGCGCCGAACATGCACTAAGCGCACCTCAATTTAATCAGCGTATTTCAAAATTTGTTTAATAATGTGTGATGATTTCACAAAGTTTGGATAATCATGTATTACATTACATGGTGACTTGCGTTTTATCGCGTGTTAAGGTACGTTTCGAGCTACACCGAGATACGCTGCAGAGAATTCTCGATAATCAGATCTCCTAAAATATATAAATATTATCAGCTCAATTAAATAATGGAAATACATATAATTACAATATTTAATATATGACGCTAAGTCATAGCGTAATAATAACGCTAAAAACAATATGGAAAAAAAAAATTAACTTAACTCGTATTATTACTCTTTACTTCAAAGCTTTAAAGCTATGTCTCTTAATTCAGAAATATTATCAGGGACTTTACGATTGACAAGTTTACGAAGACAAATGTTATTAACATAAAATCTATTTAAGTTAGTAACATTTTCTTTAATTTCTTAATAATCTATTGATATAATAATCAAATAGTAAGATAGAGTTAGACTTGAATGATATTTGATAATTTTACTGCATTACTGCATTTTTTCGCTTGCTTACGAAATATACTTGGGTCAATTATTTTAAGTGGAAAATAATTAGTGTAGGCAATCTATTTGAATCATCATCATCATGATCAACCCATTCTCGGCTCACTACAGACCACGAGTCTCCTCTCAATAACCCTTCTCAGGGTTTGGCTATAGTCCACCACGCTGGCCATGGGCGGATTGGCAGACTTCACACGCCTTTGAGAACATTATGGCGAATTCTCAGGCGTGCAGGTTTCCTCACGATGTTTTCCTTCACCGTTTAAGCATGTTATATTTTGATTGCCTAACAACGCACATAAATCCAAAAAGTTATAGGTGCGTGCCCGTATTCGAACCCCCTTTAATTAGGAGGCTGACGTCCTGACTTCATAATACCTGTATCTGTGATGCGTCGCTACGATGGTTATTGCTAATTACCTCCGGGTGCACATTATCGAGTTTATTTTTCCGGTTCTAACAGTTATGGGCTTTAAAAATCGAGCTTTAAAAGTCGCCGTCGGTTTACAAAGTTCCCTCTCGAAACGGACCTTTAGCGAGATTAATGGGGACTCGTCGGCAGCAATTACACACGCAATGTAGCGGCATCACGGTTTTGTTGCGACCGAACTTGTGTTTAGCGAATGACACGCGGGAACCCGCTCCTATGTTTGTTGTATGATGGACGTTGATTCAATTACCGGAATACTGAATCCGAGCTGCGCTATGAAATGGAACCAAAAGGAATGAATATTTCGCATTGATCCTATAGTTACATTTGGTGGTCATACTATTTACAAATACGTAATTAAGAAAAACTAGTTTGCAGTGGCGTGTACTTCATAATGCATAAACGCAGTTAACCTACAAGGGTTTGGAGATGTGAAAAAATATTTGCGTCAGAAATTTGTGTTGGCTTAGGGTTGGTGAAAAACGTACTGAACCACATATAGCGCATAGATACGCAAAAGTACTGTCTGCCTAGAGACCCTTATTAGAGATTTTTATATTGTTTTTATAGTCTGCCTAACCTGGTCAAAAACTCTTTTGTTTTTTTTTAAATATCTTTATTTATATTTTTGGATTTTTATAGAATATAATGCATATGAATGCATTATATTGAAACAGTCCTATCGTACTTTATTATAAATTAATATCTAGACGACATTTTTTTATTTCTACAATAGTAGAATGTTTTGTTAATACAACAGTATTAACAAAACTACTGCTTCTCATACTCATAGTATACTAAGTAATAACTCATTTATTTTTCACACTTATGATATAAAAGTTAAATAGAATTTTAGCCAAAAATAATTGGTTCGACTAAAATACTGTTTAAAAGCCAATTTGGTGTTGCTTAAAATTAAGTACTGACAAAGCAGGTACCCTCAAATCACTTCAAGGTTGTATATGCTTATTTTAGATTACGTGTATGTAATCATATGCTGACACCAATACCACAACCTTCGTAGTTAGCTTAATGAGAAAAGCGTAAAAGAAAACAAGTGAACGAAAAAATTATATGATTTAAAGTCAATCGGAATAATATTCCTTGTAATAATACAAAGTATCGCTCAATTACAGATTGATTAATAGCAAAATATCAGTCACTTAGACTATGTAAGCTACAAATGTCATTCCGTTGTGGAAGTCACGATTGATTTCAGGTTAATTACAATGGTATTTTTTTTAGGTCGATGTAACTGGGTGTTGAAATTTGAGTGGAAAAATTATTTTAATAGTTTAATTTAACGAATGTATCATTTGAAAGTCTGTAGCTAAGAAAATTCGCTTAATATCAAGGGAATTTAGAAATTCTTCGTGGTTAAAATCGCTGGCAGCCGCTTGTATACAATTAAATAATAAAAGAGCATCGGACAAGGCGGAAATGTTCTGGTATGTTATATGGTATCCTATGCATAAATGATGGCGTAACATTTTACAAAACTGTTCAGTATTCTAATGGCTTGTGATGACCTCCGTGGCTCAGGGCCCGCGTCACATTATAAAGTTGGAGGTTCTGGGTTCGAATCCCGGCTCGAGTCTAGTCTGATGGCAGGCTTCGGCCGTGGCTAGTTACCACCCGTTACCGACAAAAACGTGTTGCCAAATGATTTAGCGTTCCAGCACGATGTCGCGTAGAAACCAATTAGGAGTATGGGTTTACCATACCCCTAACAGGTTAGCCTGCTACCATCTTAGACTGCATCATCACTTACCATCAGGTGAGATCGCCGTCAAGGGCTAACTTGTAGTGGATAAAAAAAAGCCAGGTATGCATTGAACAGACCGCCGTTGCAGGTTAATAATACCAGTTTTTGTCCAGATAAGGTTCAAACGTGGTTTTTGTGTTACCTGATTTAGAGCAAACGATTAGATTGATCAAACAAATCTGAACTGTTGTACTACATGAATAAATTGTTTTTAGTTTTTGTCTTACCAAAGGACTAATTGTTGTGAATTCTCGTGAAATCATTTCCAAAATGAACTCAATGGACCTGATAGGTTTATTAGATCCATCAAACAATCTCATAACTTAAAAAAAGTCATAATACAAGCAGATTCATTAGGGATGTTAATTTACATAATATTCATCTAGTAGCCATGTCCTCATACATATTAAATATTCAAAACGGTTTCACGCTTCTTAATTATCCATGTTTGTACGTCGACTGAAAGTTTCATACGTTGTTCGAAATTTGTTTTTAGATCAGCATGCATTCTAAGCAGTGTTTCAAATTAACCCTCAAAGAGAAATAGCATCTTGAACCGAGGAATTAACATTATGCTTATTAGATTATAAAACCGGGTCTATTTCACAATTTCATTATTATTTATCGATATTTAGACTGGAATAAAGCTCTTGGTTATTTAAACTACTGAAGAAAATATATGCGACATTATTGGTACAGATATTAGATTAGCAAAATTATGCTAATAGGTATGTGAGATTGTTAAAAAAAATCAATACTTTGTATATACACAAGATGACGTAGTACATCTGGTGACAAAACTCGGAAACTTTGATTCGTATTTGCCAACGAAAAGACGTGAGAAAGAACGACTTAAAATAAGCCACAACGTAGTTTTTGTTAAGTTTTCCTTGCACGGCTTCAATTTTCCGCAAATAGAAGTAACTAACGAATGTTTGCAGAAGTTTCAACAAATGCAGCTTTTGCAGTGTGCGTGCAACTTCTTTCTATACCCGAGTGTCTTATTTTGTCTTTTGACATCAGAATGGAATTGGTTTGTAAAGACTTTTCGTAACTTTCTATTAATCGAACTATTAAGCAGTATCGGTGCGTTTACATAATATCTCTATCATATTTCAACGTTGACCCTAAAACAAGGGTCAATGTTGTTGTTGGGTCAAGGGTATTTAGGGTATTTTTTTATCCCGAACGGCAACGGTTTTTCTATGGGACAGAGTAGATCGATTTTGCTTTACAAAATAAATAAAAATAAATTATACTGTCGTGTATTATATAACACATAAGATTACAGTGACCTTACTGATGCAGTTTTTTCTTGCGACACAAATTTATACGTCACACTTACGAGTATGACTATTACCTATCTGGGGTATAGGATGCCTCTTCTTGTCAGCATAAATAGAGCATGCTTATTTATGAATACCTAGATCTGTAGAAAACCCAGAAAATGCGCCAATAAATTGTTTTATAAATTGATAGTAGGTTCAATCTGGTCCATAATAACATAGTAGCGGCAAAACGAAATGCGTAGAACGTGAAATAAAACGGTATCAATTAAAACTGATTGAAAATATGATTTAATAAAGTCAGATATTGTGAACAATATGTCGTGGGACCAATTTTGCTAGCGATATTGACACAGTAGTGTCTATTGGGTGCCTCTATGGGCTATGCGACAAAATCTATAGAGCTTAACAGCAGCATATGTTACGGAGTTCACCTAAAAGTGAAAAAAACCGATAAAGTGTGAGTTGGACTCGCACCTAGTTCCTTTCCAGGGTTCAATATGAAATACTACGAGTATATCGACGTTATTAAGATAGCTGTGTTAATATAGTGGTTAGAACGTCCGCCTCCAAATCAGAGGTCGGGGGATTGAACCAGGGCACGCACCTCTAACTTTTCGGAGTTATTATATATGTTATAGCAATTATAATATCACTTGCTTCAACGGTGAAGGAAAACATCGTGAGGAAACCTGCACGCCTCAGAGTTCTATTCTCAAAAGCGTGTGAAGTCTGCCAATCTGCACATGGCCAGCGTGGTGGACTATGGCCCAAACCTTCTCATATTGACAGGAGACCCGTGCTCTGTAGGGAGCCGGCAATGGGTTGATCATAATGATCATGTTATTAAGATAGAGCAAAAACGGGTTTCTTGTATAGTTAACCCCTTTTATTTGTCGTTGTTGTAAAAGAAACAAGTTTGATAGACCGTATTGTCGCACAGCCGATATTTGTCAGTATTTAATATATACGTTCCTTTACATATTAAATATAGAGAAACAATACCAACTACTATTTCATAAACTAGAAATAGATAAACTGATTTACAGATAAGGAAACAAAGGAGAAAGTTGGAATATGGGTAAGAGTTCTTTATCAAAGAAAAGCTGCGGAAAAAACGTAATAATAACTAAGTGACCACTGCTAATAATAAGCGTGGGTTTTCTTAATTATATTTTTATTTTTTTAAAGTGATGTACTATAATGACAACATCAATTTTATATTTTGCCATTAGATTAGTTTATATTTTATAACATCCGAAACGCTTTTAAGCAATTAAAATATCACTTGCTTCAACGTTGAAGGAAAACGTCGTGAGGAAACCTGCATGCCTGAGAGTTCTCCATAATGTTATGAAAGGCGTGTTAAATCTGCCAATCCGCATACAGTCCAAACGGTGGAATATGGGCAAACCCTTCTGTTATTGAGAGGAGACCCGTGCTCTGAAGTGAGCCGAGAATGGGTTGATGATAAAAACGCTTTTGACAAATAAAATAATAGTAACGAATAAAATATCTTAGTATAAGATTATTGAATCTAATTACATTTGCAGTGTAGATTTTTATAGTATCATTAAACATTTGGAATTCTTTCCTTGGTTGAACCAATGAACTCGAAATTTCAAGTTAGCACTATAGCCATTTTGCAGTGATGGTGTACAGTCTCTGTAACTATACAGCCGGTCTGTCGGCGCGTCAGCTGCGCTTTGTAATTACACGCCAAATGACGTACAACCAGTAATTTAGTTTGTCTACACATTTTACGATATGGGAACGTAGTGATATTCTGTCCGGTTAGTCCTGTTTTTTTGTTAAATAATAGCCCTGTGACTCGTGGAACTAAAATATTTTGTCGCTGTGAAAAGTAACCTGTTACAGTCAGTTGTAATAATACAAGACATTCTTGTAGCTTACTACCGTCGTTTAAATCAGTAATATTTTAGTATTGTATTTATCTCATCTGGTGGTAAGTGATGATACAGTTTAGGATGGTAACGGGCTAAGCTATTAGGGGTATGGTAACCCCACACTCCTAATTGGTTTCTACGCGACTGTTGTATACTTACAGTAGATTCGCATTTTTTTTTAAATAATATAACTTATTGGCTTTGTATGTCTTTATAAACAAAAAGCACATAAATCAATCGACTTAACAGGATCTGGTATAAATGCGTGATATTTGCTTATAGTCTGCGAAAGGCTTAGAAATCCTTTGTGTGGATGATTATACGCTTTTATAATATTATTCCGTCAAAGATCGCGTAGGAACCGATTAGGAGAGTGTGGGTTTA